>CM050936.1:5458652-6106406 GCA_027789145.1 Solanum arcanum
AAGTGTTTTAATTAATTATAATTAGTGTTTATTCATGTCATTAGAAGTTGTTAATCATGAATTTTGAAACATTTTACTATACTCACTATTATTTAATTTATAATATATATAATAAATGTGATTGTAGTCTTGAAAATTGTTTTGATAGTAAACGTCACTATTATGAGATATACGGAAAAAAATTGTATATAATTTTTATTCAAAATATCACACGTGCATGAAAGTGTGTAGTGTGTACAATGTTAGTACTTAGCAGGGGTGTGGAAGATTTTCGTGGAAAATTATATTATTTATGCATAATTAAAATAATTTTTTATATATAGCACACATTAATTCTCGTTTTGATTAATTCGTGCATTTACCTTTTTAGATTTTAATTTTTCTTAGTAAAAATTCTGATTCCACTACTGATTTGTTGGTATATATATATTAGATGCATACAAGCTAGGTTTTGGTCTATGAAAAGGCAACACTTTTTGTAAACTTGTGTTTTTGCCTCTTGAAAATCGCCGTCTTAGCAAGAAGGTCACTCTATAATTTGATCAAAAAGTGTGACATTTGATCGAAGACTATACTTTTTAGTAGTTTAAGCAATGTATTTTTTTCGTATATGATTGAAGCGATGTTATATAGTTATATGATTATTTAAGAAATAATTAAATATTATTTTAATTAGTTGTTTTGAAGAAAATCCCTATATACATTTCTCTAATTTCACTTGCAAGAAAAAAAAAATGAAAATCTTGTATACTATACTCTAACAAAAGAAATTAAATTCACAGATGGAAACCAAATCTTACTTCATAGAGCAACAGAAGAAAACAGTAGAGAAGGTACAAAAGGTAAGATCATTAATAAATTTAGGGAAAATGCACAAATACCCCCTCAACCTATGTCCGAAATCTCGGAGACACACTAATATTATACTAAGGTCCTATTACCCCCGGAACTTATTTTATAAGTAATCTACCCCCTTTTAGCCTACGTGGCACTAATTTGAAAAAAAAGTCAACCCTCGTTGGGCCCACAAGATAGTGCCACGTAGGTCGAAAAGGGGCAAAATATTATTAATAAAATAAATTCAGGAGGGTAATAGGACCTTAAGATAAGATATAAGTTGCTCTCGAGATTTCAAGATAGGCTGAGTAAGATTATCCCATAAATTTATAACATTCACAGTCTTATTATATTATATTATATTATATAATATAAATATTTTCTTTGGACAGATGATAGAAGAAGAAGAAGTTCGTTTGCTAAGAAAAGAAATGATACCAAGAGCTCAATTAATGCCATTTTTTGATAAGCCATTCCTTCCACAAAGGTATGATAATTAAACAAATTAATGTACAACAATCACATTTTGACGTTTTTTCTTAAACAAATTAAGTACAACAACCACATTTTGACGTTTTTTCGCGATTTTCAGTGCACGTACACACATATATGTGTTATTATAGTATATATTTTGACCCAGTTGATCAAATTTCTGACTTCGCGTCTAACTAAGAATTTGTGTTCTTTTTTACGTCAGATCAACAAGGCCATTGACTATTCCAAAAGAACCAAGTTTCATGTTGAATGGCAAATGTTCTAGCTACATGAACTTCTCAATTTTAAACACTATGAAGCAAGTCAAGTGAATAATCATGAAGGCAAAATGAAGCTAGTTTCTTAATTGTTAATGTTGTCTATTGTAGATATATATGCTTTCTACAACTAGTTTTTTTTTTTTTTTTTGACATCTTCAATTTTTCATTGTTGAATAAAACTTAAAAGAGTTTGTTTTGTGACATAAGATTTTTGTAAGTTTGGTTAGGTTATTTTAGATTCTAGCTAAGGGTTAGGATCTACTTAATTGGGTGTACTTTAAATCTTTTGCCATTGTTGTTGAATAAAAAAATGGAAGACATGTATAGTTTCTTTACATAAAAAAATATTGACTTTTTTTTTTAGTGGTTTCAATTTAGTATTCGATAACTCTATTATTACCTTATTAATTCGGATTTTTAACGTATAAGACTCATTAAAAGGGAAAGCATTTCCTATCTAAATTTTTCATATTCAAAGTACAGAAAGTAAAAATCCGATATATATATATATATATATATATATATATAATAACTTGAAATCGAACTCTAGTATTTACCATGATATTCAACAATTTCTATAAACTGGGCTTTGATAATAGAAAGCCCATCAGCTTTTCTTTCTGGGCAACTTTCACATATAGCAAACAAAAAATTCATATTTGTATAATATAGCAAACTTTGCATAATTACGCTCCATAGCAAACATAAAAACTGTATAATTCGCTATACATATACAAGTGTATAATTCGCTGGCCTAAATTGTATAATTCGCTGGCCTATTTCGCTGCAATTGTATAATTTGCTTTGCATATAGTTGAATCGAATTAAAATGTATGTATATTGCATAATTATAAGTTTATAGCAAAAAGATATATGTTTTTCTCGCTTTATACAAAAGTAAAACACAATATATACACTACATTGTATAAAACTAGAGAAAATTGTATTTCACTGCAATTGTATAATTCGCAATTGTATAATTCGTTGGCCTTTTTCTCTGCAATTTTTGAAGTAAAATGTTTGTAAATTGTATAATTAAGTGTATAACACAAAGATATACATTTTTGCATGTGTATATACAATTTTCTCTCGCTTTATACAAAACAAAAACAGAATTATACACTTCTGTGTATAAAGCGAGAGAGGCGAGCGAGAATGGAGAGTGGCGAGCGAGATTCCTGGGAGAGAGACGCTGACAAATTTTTGATAATGTTTGCTATGGAACACAATTAAATCAAACCCTAGCTATTCTATTTAATTTAGGTTATTAGTTTGCTATTTTATACAATTTTCCCTTTCTTGGGTTTCTTGTTCACGAGAAGCCCATTAAGTACTCAGCCCAAAAATAATTTCAATTGGATCTCTCAAAGCCCAATACTAACTTTATCAGTAGCTTTTGTATCCCCTCGATCTCCGGTTCCTCTCTCCTTCTTCTTCTCTTCGTCGTCAATTTTCCATTTTCCCTCATCGATTCTCCGGCGGAAAACCGAAAAAAGGTACGAAAAACTCAAATTTTCCATTTATAGTTTGGTATTTTGAGCTTGAAATCATCAAAATCTTCTTAATTTGAGTTTTAATTGGAATCTAGGGTTTCTAAATGTTCATGTAGAGGTTAGTTTTGAAAGTTTGCTCCTTTATAGTGTTTCTTGATTTGAGTTTGTGTTTTCAAAGTGAATAGGGATGTTTGGAAAATTGGAGTTGTATTTGGCCATGAATACAAATTGGAATTGGAGTTTTTCTTTTTAAATTTTTGTGAGAAATTTGGAGTGAAAACAGCTTCTTGATTCCAATTAACTGTTTTTATGTAGTTACTTTTCAATTTTTGCATCTGAAATGTAAGAAACTACTTGATGAGGAATGTGTTTAGCTTCTTTTTTGTTATTTTTGTAGCCTTCTGTGGCCCACAATAGCCTCTGAGATGGTTTAAAGAAACGTTTTAATGTAGAAAAATCAAACGTGGAAGAAATAGTTGACAGCAGAAAAAGATAGGTACTTAATTCCAATACAATAGGAGTCCACTAGTGCAAGTTAATTGAACATCATTTAGATGAGTCGATGGGTGGGCTAGGTGCACCTATGGCTATTACCCAATGGAAAGCTATAAGGTTAGTCTCCCTTGCTCCCTCTGAATGAATAAGTAGTGGATCCATAACAGCAATAAAGTAATAATTTTGTCCATGTTTGTGGGAAGCACTGCACCGGTGTACTTACATTTGGTCTGGTGTTTGTCAAGAGTCTATTTATTTTGGCAAGAGATTTGTAGTTGCATATTTGTAAGTGTTAGTTTTAGATGCCTTTCAGTTAACTCACTATTTGCCTTGAAAGATAATTGCTTAACTATTAAGATGAACTGGACCTAAATAGAGCTGAATTAATAAAGATGATTCATATAGCTGATCACAATTAAGTGGGATTGACTCTCAGTTGATTGGTTGTATGAATGTGCCAAGCAATAATGATCATTTAGCTGTTCAGACATGGGATGCCTGTGTTAGCACAAACTTGGTTGTATCAGTGAACATTTCTTACAAGTTACAACTAAGTTAATCTAGATCCACTTTGTGGTATCACACTGTTGTTGTTTCAATTCAATCAATGCTGTTATGGTTATAATTTATTCACTTTTTCTTGTGACAGGTAATTCAGAATCTGAACCTAAACCTTTTCCGATATCATTTTTATTGTTGGCCACAGAAGGTAGGAAAAGATAACACTCTGGTGTCCAAGTCACTAAGGGCATGGCTGAGCTTAAGACTTCTGGGAGACCTATAGACCAATTGTTGGAGAAGGTTCTCTGCATGAACATTCTATCTTCTGATTACTTCAGAGACCTTTTGCGCCTGAAAACTTATCATGAAGTGATTGATGAAATCTATAATCAAGTTGACCACGTGGAACCATGGATGACTGGCAACTGTCGTGGTCCTTCAACAGCCTTCTGCCTTCTCTACAAGTTCTTTACAATGAAACTTACTGTCAAGCAAATGCATGGCCTGTTAAAGCATCCAGATTCTCCTTACATTAGAGCTGTAAGTGGTGTTCTGTATCTTACCCTTTCTCTATAAGATTTGTTGTTTTCTAAGCTGTGAATTGTTTTCCCGAATTGTTTTCCCTCCCCCAATTACTGGCTGTGATTCCCTTGGAATTTTGTATAGATATTTAGGGGATGTTGTTTTTATTTTCAGCTGATGATCATGCCTTCTAAGTAGTAGACTAGTCGTGTGCATATTCTCCCCTTAAAAACCTTTATTCCTTTTTAATTTGATTGGTAAAGACCTAAGGACCATTAATGAAAGTTTAGAGTTTCCGGTGGTGTTGGTTAGCTTGGAAGTTGGTCCAGTTTGTGATGCTATTGTGTTAGAGGTTCCATAATAAAGTGAAAAATGATAAGTAGAGTTGGATAATGAGAACCCTAACCCACAGCTTTTAACCACCTCTAACAGTTTCTTCTATTAAATGTTTCTATTTGGAAGTGTGGGAGGGAGTCATCCATAGAGTGTGTAATGTGTTTCCAAGTCCAGTCTTCTCTTTACCAGCTATGTTATGTCATACTTTTTCCTCTCTCTATTCTTCTGTGCTAAATGCTGCAGGAAGCGAACACAATTACCTTTTGTTCTTGCTGATGCTTAAATGTTAAGCAAACTGGAACCAACTCCTCTACTTTCTTGTCATTACCTTCACTGTTTTACCAAGTAATGAATCAAATAAGACTTTTGGAATTCCATCTAATGTGCAGCAGTTTCTTTCATGCTCCATTTAAAATAGCACATGTATGAATAGAGAATTCAGTTGCATTCCCAATCAAACCATGTCCCTTCTTCCTCAATTTCATCGGCATTTGTTTTCTTACGTTGTTGTACTTTCATTCTTGAGCCTCTTGTAATGGATTAAATGATTTTGTTATTCTTTTGCAGATTGGGTTCCTTTATCTGAGATATCTTGGTGATTTTAAGACATTATGGGGTTGGTATGAGCCTTACCTCAAAGATGATGAGGTAAAAATGGAATGCTCTACTTCAACTAGATCATTCTATTGTGTTTTCTGGATTCAGATGATGCATTGGTGCATTCTGTTAGGATTCTGGCATTTTGCATACAAACGACATATCTGTCAATTCTGATCATTTCCACGCTATAGATTTGTTTGCAAGTTTGACTATTTTCATCAATTTCGTGGAATATAGTGTTTGAATGAGAGGTGAAATCATTTGTTACTGTTCTCTTGTCTCGTCAATCTGCTCAAAACATTGCCTCTATAATTAATTTTCTGGCCCTCCGGAAACAATAATGTTTTTCCTCTCTGCTTTCGTTCTTTTAAAACTAGCTGATCTGTTTTAAGTCGGTTCTTTTAAAAAAAAATCTTGATGGTCTCCTTCGAATCACCACATAACTGTTTCTACTGCAAGAACTCACTTTCCAATAGCTTTAGTGGTAGAATTGTCCTTCTTTCTCTTTTCTATAGCCTGTTTGACCAAAGCTTCCTGAATCTGCTTATTTTGAGAAGTGCTATTGTCAGAAGTGATTCTCAGAAAAGTACTTCTGAAGAGTAGCATTTTGTGTTTGGCCAATCGATTTAGAAAGCACTTCTGCTAATATTATAGCTGTACTTTGTGCTTGGCCAATGTTCCAAAAGTGCTTTTGGTGAAAGCTACTTTTTTTAGATTTTAAAAAATAGCTTCTGCCACTACTCAAAAACACTTTTTATCCCTAGAAGCTTGGACAAACACTTCAAATTTCTAAAATAAGCACTTTTGGCTTCCCAGTAGCTTGGCCAAACAGGTTATAAGTATGCATAGAACCACGTCAATCTCAGCTCTACTTCTGAAATATTGATCTTGATTGGGTGCCATAAGTATTGCATTTTTTTTCCGAAACTGGTAAAATATGTGCCGCAAATATTACATGATCTGTGCATACTTTATGCTATGATTCTCACGCCTTATGCCTTAGGATGCAAGGACCACTCTTGCTTGAAGGTGCATGGACATGATTTTTTTTTGCAGGTGAACTGATTTTCATATTTGTATGGTGGTATACTTCTGATATTTTACCTTTTGCTCTTTATTTTTCTACAGTTCCCGTCCTCTATTCCTTCTTTTCCTGTAAACTGGGGTTTTGAAGCAGTGGGAGCCTTTTCAGTAGTTTAAGCAGCATCTAAGAAAACTGAGCCGTTATGTCTTTAGTCTGTTTGCCTACTCTTGGTCTGAGGGGTTCATTCTGATTATTAACTATTTATTTCAGGAATTCTCTCCTGGATCCAGTGGGCAAATGACCACAATGGGTGTATATGTGCGTGACTTATTTCTCGGGCAGGTAAGGTGCCACCTCTAAAACCCACTTTTTAGAGAATATTTAGCTGTGATGCAATAAATATACTCTTATGATGTTTCTTATGCATGCTGATCTCTGAGGTTTCTGTTTTGCCTCTATGTTGTTTGCCAACTTTACAAAGTAGAACATGACTGTAGCTTAGTCAATACTCAATAGTGAAGTAGTTTCTCCAAAGGAGTTGGACAGTAGATAATTCTTTGAACTCTTGCTCTGGAATATGTGTGCTTTTAACTACTGAATGAAAAGACAATTGTATGATAATTTTGCCCAATTGTTTCTGTGACTGTAATTATGAATATGTGCTTATCATCATCACATACAAAAATATTATTAAATGTAGGAAGTTCGGAAGTGCTAAGTTTGGATTACCATTTTGCCCCTACACTGAATTTGAAAGTATCTAATTTTTTTTTTAAACGGGTAACTTGTATTCCTCAGCATTATGGGCTATGCTGGCCACCTCCAAAAAGTATCAACAGAGAAGAGAAAAAAAGAAAAAAAGAAACAGAAATACTTACAAAGAACCTACGAAATCAACTACTTGTATCCCCCCTTCTATATTTTGTTCTTTACACCAACAACCTGAGGAAGTAATTACTTTCCATTTGATCTTCTGTATTGAGCATTCTTTTCCTTCAAAAATGCTCTGATTCCTTTCCTTCCAGATATTACACTAGATACAAGCAGTTATTGTCCTCCATCACTTCTTCTGACTCTTGCAGCCCCCCTCTTCTGATCATATTAAATAATAATCATATTATACTAATACTAAATATCATATTACATACCTCTCATCTGAACATTATTATTATGATGATGATAGTTTTGTACTAAATAGTAAATTTTACATGATAAATAAAGCAATTAAATAAGATGCTACTAGAGTGAATTTCTTTATCTATCATTTGCTGCAAGTTCTCCCTCTGTTCCTATTTATAGTCGTCCTTGCTAATAACAATTGTTACTTAATACTTGTTATTTCACCAAATCAATGCATAAATAATGCTTTTCTTCCTATTTTACGCTTGAGAGTCATTAGCCTTGAAAATATGAATTTGACCAACATAGAAAACTAAATAATTTATTCATGTTTATTGGTCAAATTAATTAATCAAAATAAACAAATTCATGTTCATTAATGGAAAATTTGACTTCAACAGAACACTAAATAAGTTTACAATGGTAAACTTACTTAGTTTAGTAAGGAAAGTGAAATCTAGACAGAGGGAGTATTATTTGAATGATTCATTTTCTTCCGTTTCTTTTGTCTTTGTAGTTAATTCAAATGTACAATTTATGTCTATTATTTGTTATTTAATTGTCAATTATAAAAAGGAAAGGAAAATAACAAAAACGTGGCCCTCCTTGTTCCTTAAAAAGAGAAGTCCCATTACCTTCTTAGAAACAGCTCAATTATTAAAAAAGGGTTTACTTTGCCTTCATTTAACAACTTTTAATTAAAATAATTCTTGCATACATTTTGAAAATGTAAAGTTGCTTTATGAGAATATAAACATTATCCTATTTATCATACGCTATTAAATATGAAGTCATCAGAATTTTGCTATAAATATGGAATCGTTGATTAGTTAATTTCAATCAAAAAACTCAAATGTGCTATATTTCATTTTCAAAGGAGTGAATTAGATATATGGCGTAAAGAACAAGAAAGTGTTAATTCTTTATCAGTTTGCGATAATAACTAATTCAATTATTAGTATTCATATATTTCATAGTTGTCTCCCTTTTGTTGAGAAATATGTGAATTGTGTCATGGTTAGGGCTGGGCATAAACACCGGAAAACCGAAACACCGTACCGAACCGAATTTTTTTGGTATTTCGGTTTTCGGTTCGGTATTCGGTATATGTTTTTGTATTTTTCGGTATTTCGGTTCGATTTTCGGTATGTGATTTTGTGTAATTCGGTATTTCGGTTTACCGAAATATATTATATTATTATATATATTTATATTATATTAATTATTAATATTAAATAATAAATATTATAATTTAAAATTAAAAATTAAAAAGTAAAAAGTAAAAGACTTTTTTATATAACTATTTTTAGCCCATTAAGTTGAAAATCAAACAAAAAAATTTGTAAATTTTTAAAAGCCCAACTAAGCAGGCCCGTTAAAAAAATCGAAATAACAAAATCGAACCGAAATAATAAAAATCGAACCGAACCGAAATATTTTGGTTCGGTATTCGGTACACAATTTACAAAAACCGGAAAAAAAAACCCGAAACCGAACCAAAATACCGAATGCCCACCCCTAGTCATGGTTGCAAAATGGAAATTATCTTCAAATATGGAATTGTCAGTGATTTTTTACTTTTCATATCACCATCTCTTTGTTTTAGGAACAACTACTTAAACCTCTCCCAATGCTATCAAATTGTTGGGTGAATTAAAAAAGTACTGTTTTTCAAGTACTTTATTCTATTCATGTTAGTGATTGTTCTGCTTTAAATTGATAACGATATTTCTTTGCATATGTTTAAAGTCGATATGATATTCTTCTTATAAATTACAGAAAACAAAACCTTATTTTCAATCTGAATGACATTTGATATTTCTATATTATTGAGGCATTTGTTTGGTCTTTCAACTTCATTAGGCTATGATCTGAGAGATACAACAGAACGTGTAGCAAGTTGGACGTCTTTATTTTATTTAACAAGGAAGATGAATTCATAATGTTATAAATACACGTATGACTTCAACAATTGTATGAGAATGACCAAGTTTGATTACCTTATATTTATTAACAAAATTCACTTGATCCGAGATTTCGTGGTTTCTTATAAATTATCTTTGGAAGGTTAATTTGGTTCATTACTTTGACTTCAACAATTGTATGAGAATGACTAGGTTTGATTACCTTATTTTTATATTAACAGATTCATTTGATTCGAGATTTCCGTGGTTTCTTATAAATTAGCTTTGGAAGGTTAATTTGGTTCATTACTTTAAAGTTGTATGTACACATGATTTAAGATTATAATACAATTTCACGCCTATTTTTAAAGTAAGAAAATAGAAATATAGATCTATCGAGGTTTTAAGTTGGTATCACATTTTAAAATAATATTTATGTGATTTTATAAAAGTTTTACTTATTGAAATATGGGTATACACGCAACCCGTGTGCCCGGAGACTAATATTTGATAAAACCATCTGATTCTTTCATTATATTGTTTCCTTAATCTCGAATTGCGCAGTCTACATTTTCCGGTTATGATGATTATTTAATGTAACTTGTGCTCGGCCTGACCCTTTATTGGAAGATCTATCATTTGTCACAGCACATATGAGCTTGTATGGGTACTTCACATTTATCATTTATGTCATTGACTTGCTAGTAAGGAATCCTTTACCGGAGGGAGGGGACGAGACTTATGCTTTGGTGGATCGGTGTCTTCTCTTTCCGTTCATATGTATCAATTACTACCTGAGACTTTCTTGGATTGTGCTATCATTGTATTTCATACCTGTTCGCATGATTTACTTGAACATCTTTCTTTATTGCAGTATTATTTTGACACACTACTACCCCGCATTCCTGTTCCTGTCGTGCGGACGGCAGTTGCCACTCTCGAAAAAATGAATCTGCCGACCAAACTTTCTGGGTCGATTGGGGATTCTAGTCGTGGATCTGAGGAAACTTCTCGCCGGCCACCTTCTGTCAAAGCTTCCCTTTCAGTGTCCTTTGGTCAGCGGGCACCTCATCGTGCATCAACTAGAGATTCATCTCCCATCCGAAGAACAATTGCACCACCATCCTATGATAAGGACGGTGCAAATGGTTCAAGACGTTCCCCCAGCATGCGCCGGAGTCAAAGCCGTGATTTATCTGACCGGGAAAATTCTGAAAGGGACAGGGTCCGGGACAGAGACAGGGACAGGGACAGGGAAAGAACTAGGGACAGAGAACGTGATAGGGATAGGGATAGGTATAGGGACCAGGAAAGAGAAAGGGATAGGGGCAGGGATCGGGATAGAGATAGAAGGTATGATAACGAAAGAGATCGTGAAAGGGACAGAGACAGGAGGCATGATTATGACAGAGACCGGGGAAGGGATAGAGACAGGAGGTATGACTATGATCGAAGGTCAATTGAGAGAAGCAGAAGAGACTATGACAGGAGCAGGAGCCGTAGTAGGAGTAGAAGCCACAGCCGAAGCTTGCATGATCAAGGTACAAGTCTTGATCAGCAGCGAACTCCACCTAGGGATGAGAGCAAGGAGAAGAAGGCTGCATCTAGCAATCTGGCCAAGCTTAAAGATCTATATGGCGACTTTGGCAATAAAAAGGAGAACATAGGTGATGACAGGGCTCCAAATAGGGATACTAGTACTGAGGAGGTTATCAGACTTGGTGGTTCTACATGGAGGTAGTTGGTTGGTTACATTTACGTTTTGTAAGAGTTTGGATACTCTCACTGTCTCACCTTCTCAGAAGAGCACATTGACAGCTAGCCTTTTGTTGAAAGGGAATATGCAAACTGATAGCTGCAGAGAGGAGATGCTGTTTCATGTTTTGTGCAGTCGGCAGAGCTGCTTGTAAACTGGATTTCCTTTACTATTATTTGAGACTTGTGTTACAATATTGGATGGATTTCAAATGTCCCCCTTTGTTTGTTAAAACATTATTACTACTTAAAGCAATTGACAAACTTATAAGACAATCATCATTGCAGGATTTGATATATTCTATATGCTTTGTGTTTTGTATTGATTGGCAAGTTACTTATTATCTCCTAGTCTGAATATTGATTTGCGTTAGTCTTAAAAGAATCCTGATATGAAATGCCAGGATGGAGATGGATGCAATGTATTATTAATGTGGACCTTGTACATTTTATCCTCTCAGTTGTCTGATTAGACATCATTTTTGAAGTCTTTAATGTTGGAGAAATGAAAAACTTAAGCCCTGATATGTCACAAGTTTGTATGTTGGAAAAAATGTGACATTTGTCCGTAAAGATGCAAGAGAAAAGCTTTTAGAAACAAAAAATAATACGTTGAAGTTGAAAGCGAGATTTAAAACATAAATCAATGAATGACACATTTTTGATACAATCTTCTGGAACTTGGGACCAGTACAATTTATAGCTCAAAGTTTTTGTCCAATGCAGTAAAAAGGAATAATACTAGACAAGATTAGGATAATTGTGTTGCAATATGGAACAGAAACTCTAATATACCCCTATTAATCGATATAAATTGCTGAGATGTAAATGAAAAATGGCAAAAAGTTCTTAACTTTCCGGTGTAAGATAATACATGCTTCATCATTCTCAAGAGATCCTACAAGGTCTTCTGGGATACCACATTGCCCTACCACATCTGTAAAGCATTCTGTATGATCGTCGTACCAGCTTCCTACTCGCACTTGATTGACCGGTATATATGACGGACAAAAAATAAGGCTGCACGGAAACCCACAGTCCCCAGCATGAGGAAGAAACCATAGCAGATGCAAGCCATGTATCCAAAGAAGAATGAGGTTTGCATGAAGCCAGACATATCGGAACGGGCATAATAGTAATACAAGCAGTAGCCATAGATGAAAAGTCCGGTCGATCCACCACAAAGGAAAGCCCTATTCAGATCAAACATATATACAATCACTACTATGAACTGGTAAATGTATTTTAACATAATCGCAAAATGTTTCTCAAATTGCTTAAATGCATAGATTATTCATAAGAAAGATCAAGGAACAGTGACACAAGTAAAATGATAGGCTTACCTCCACCACCATTCATGATCTTCAGCAGCAAGTTGAAAGTATGTCAAGGCCACGGTAATAAAAGCAGTGACAATTATAAGAATGATGAAGACTATAAATAAGATGCTGTATATGGTGTAAATTCTGTGACCCCAAACACTTGCAAATATATAGTAAAGTTCGATATATATGGCACTGAAAGGCAAAAACCCAGCCATTGCCATCTGAGGTAGAGTTCCGCGGTACCAAGGTAATGGTGGGATCTCTCTTGGGTATTTGGTGGTTCGACAAGGAGCTTGGAACTCAGCCCTGCTGTTCTTTCCAGCTATCCCTCCCAATACAAGTAAAGGTGATGTCACAAGAGCCCATATGAGAAAGATGACCACAATGGTTCCAAAAGGCAGTGCAGCAGTGGCACTGTATGCAATTGCTACGCTGTTAAGGAAACAGAACGTGAGAAACAGGGGTCCACAAAACAAGGCTCCGGTCAATATCAAATTCCTGACCTGCAGGGAAGAAATGAAATCTAATGATTAAGCTTGCTCAGGCAACAGTGAACTAAACAAACACAGAAACAAATATTTGATGGCATAGACAAACCGAAAAAGAATGAAGCATGAATATATTTTGGCCTTGACCTTTAAAAAAAAAAAAGTTAATTGTATGACAGAATAAAGATATACTGCTTTTCTAAATACCAACTTGGCTTCCTTAATGTTCTGTCCAGAAGGAATAAGCAACAAATCATCTACCATACAGAACATCACACACGACACACCTAAATCAAGGAAAAAGAACAGAACTCTATGAGCAGCTTGTTTTGCCTGCTTGAATAGGATTTTTGAGTAACCAAGTTCTGGTTTTTCATTTGCTTAGCAAAAGAGCAAGGGAATAGCAGATGAACAGTCTAAATCCTTAATATAGAGGGTCAAAGTTATGTTATGCCATCAGAGTATGTGCCTTTCAGCAAACAAATGATTTGACTTACTGTTTACAAACCTTCAATTTTCAGTGTCCTAAGAAAATGATAGAGAAAATACTCCACGGAAGCTTGTTATTGGGAAAAAAAATAATCAAAGCATTTTCCCTTGTTATGGGATGACAGCAAGCAAATATTCAGAATTAGGGGTTTTGACGTTAGTACAGTAGATAAAATTCTCAAACTATATTCAACTGGAAATGCAATATAACAGAGACAAGAAAACAAACCCAGTTTGTCCCTTCTAGCTGGCAATAGAAAGAGGCAGCAGTATAGCCTGCAATACCAGATGTGAGAGCATATATGACGACCAGTGCCGTGAATAAAGCTCCACGGTTGTATGGATAGAAAACACCAACAAGTGAGAGAAGGAAAATAAAGATGGTCCTACAAATTGAAAGGAAAACAGTGTTAACAAAGGCATGCTTGAGACGACAAATTTCCTAATTACCAAGCAGGAAGCTGTCAGATTAAACCCACATTGAACAGACTTTTTTAATATTCTACTGAAAACTTACTTTTCCAGAGAACCATTCAGAAAATACTTACAATGTGAATAACTGTGTGCCACTCCCAAGTGCTGCAGCCATCAAGGATTTGTGACTTGGGTACCTAAACACATCACCATGGATGTATTTCCACCCAGTTTCTTCTTGGTCATCAGCCGCCTCCTCATCATGTGCATACCTTAATAAAAAAAAAATATGAATGATATTTGAGCCAAAGACTAAGACAATTTTGTACCAAAAAACCAACAAAAGTACATAACAAGCAAAATAACAAAATTACTACATACTTGACAAAGTCATTCTTAAGGACCCGCATAAGAATTGTGGCAAGAAAACCAGTTAAGAGAAGAACTGTCACACAGGAATTGATAATTGAGAACCAATGGATTTCCAAGTGATGCGGCAACGAGGAAGACTGTGAGTACTTCTCCATCCTCTTATCAAAAGGTGTTTTTGTCTCTTTCCATTTTACAGTATACATGAAGTCAACATCAACCTCCTTATCCTCTGTAATATCTACCAGGGCATTAGGATCAGTTCGTGCATTGATCTCAATCACACGATCATCGTTGTAAAAGATCTCAAAATGAAGATGTTTAAACAAGTAGTATTTGTACTCGCTGGGGTCAGACTTTCCTTCCTTGTCAACTTTCCCTAAGAAACCCCAAATGGGCAGGTCATCGTAATACATTTGGAAGTAGTAGTCTTTAGCAACAGCGCTGCGGAATTGAGAAACTTCTTCCTTGGACAACTTCTTCTTGCAAACTATTTCTGAGTCCTTATCGTACAAAAAGTCAAGCTTGTAAGGGGCACTGACCAATCGGTCACCATTCAAGACCTCACCAAGGGCTTCCTTCTTCTCTTTTACATGATCTGCAAGAGCATCCCTTGGTAAATTGGAACTTAAAAATCTACAGGGTAACTGAAGAAAGGAAACTTACGAACAATAGTTACATACCTGGAGTACAAAAAGGAAGGTCAAAGAAGCGGTATGTTTCACTGGAAGGATAATCCAAAACATAACAAGCCATCAGTTATTACCCAGATAATTTTTAAAAAATACAGAACTGAGACATGTTCATAAGAGACACATGCAGAGCCATAGGTAACTACTATTTGTCTCCAATGAGAACATCAAAACTTGTGGGGGAAAAAAGACATGGCAAATTCAATGTTTCCTGATTATACTTCTATATCACCCATCTGTTACAAGACATGGGAAGTAGTGACTGTTTAGGGGATTCAGCATCAACTACTTGTACAAATTATGTGGTGGAAAAAGTTACTATGAGTATATTGCTCTACATTTTATAATCTTCTCTTTTCATATGCATCAACATGTTCGCTCAAATTTAAATAACAAGAGCTTGCTACACACACGGAAACTATACCATCTAAGCCTCAACATTTGCAAATTAGATTTGTATCAACTAGCTTATTTACCGGGCTGTAGGTACGAGTATGGCACTTAGAAGAGAGTAACAAGAGCTAGGCTTTGCAAATCGGAAAGAAAAAACAGATAGCTTCTAGCTTATCATGTCAGATAGAATACAGTACTAACTCAGCTTCACACATCGTAAATGTTCATAACACCCTTATTCGTAAAGCTCTAGTTAAACTTAAAGAACTCCACTTAATTAAAGTATATCAATACCAAATATTTCTTAGTCCCGACACAAAAATGAAATCATAGCAATAAGAGATCTCATTTCACCAAATCTTAGCTCTTTCTACATTATACAATAAGCAGATCAGCTCAGACACTGGCATCAACGTATTTCAACAGAAATCTTTCATTTTTATATCCACTGACAACTCTTTGAGCACAACGAAATCAACACTACCACATTTCAACCAGAAAGCAGATAGCTTCTAGCTTGATCTAGAGAGATAGAATACCGTTTTAACTCAGCTTCACACAAGTGTTCAAAACCCCTAATCTCACCCATATTCCATCATGAACATACAAAGCTCTAATTATACTAAAAGAACTCCCGGCAAAAGACTTAATTAAAGCCTTTCTACAGAAAAATGGAATCATAGCAATAGAGTTCTCAACTTCACCAAATCTAGTTTTTTTCTACATTGTAAAATACATATGTCAACTCAGACACTGGCATCAATGTATTTGAACAAAAATCTTACATTTTATAACCACCACAACAACTCTCTGAGCACAACGAAATCAACACTACCACATTTCAACGAGAACTCTCACATCTGCTAGCTTGATTAAGCTAGATAGAATACACTGTTAACTGAGTTCCACACGTAGTAAATGTTCACAATCCCTAAATCTCACCCTTATTCCATATCACGAACATACATAATCTCTAATTAGACTAAAAGAACTCTTAGTCTTATCAACACTGTATTCATAGCAATAAGAGATCTCAAATTCACCAAATCTCAACTCTTTCTACACTGTAGAACAAGTAAGTCAGCTCAAAACACCAGCAATCAACACAGTTCAACAAAAATCTCTCATTTTCATAACCACCGACAACTTTCCGAACACAAAAACCCACATTTCCACGAGAAATCACTTTAGTTTTTTCTAGCAAGAGAAACACACAAATGTACAATTCAGCTTCACAATTTTTAAAAAGCAAGAGATCTAACGGCAATATAGTAATTAGTTGATTCCTTACCTCGGATTATGGAAAGGACCGACTTTGTTAGCATAAAGTGGAACCTGATCTCCGGATTTATACTTATGATCGGAACCGTCTGATCTCGCCGGCGATGCATAGCAGATGATTAGCAAAACGACGACGTACAACGCCATCTTCTCCATTTCCTTCACGAATTTTGTGCACATCAATGTTGTATATATGAATTTTGTAGGGGTAGGGGTAGGGGGTTTAGAGGGGGTGGGGGTGTGAGCACAGATCTCGATTTCTCTGAGAAATGAAATGGGGAAATAGATATGGAGGAGGAGAGGGAGTTGGATTTTACTTCACGCGCTTTTTGTGGAGAGTGAACCTCAAACAAAACGTCGACTTTTGAACGGATGTTAGGAAGGAGAACATGACTCGTCAACTTATATATTATAATAATGACCGGAATTTCTCTTACATCTATTTCATTACGTTATATTTTGAAGTTAAAATTTAAATTTAAATTTTAACGTTAGATTTAGAAGTTGAAATTTAAATTTAAATTTTTTAAAATATTTGTTGTGATTTTTGACTCTAGATATTAGAAAGAGGTTATTAAATTAGATATAATATTATTTAAATTTAATCAGAATATATTATTAAAGTAAGAGGGCATGATTGCATGAAGATCGTGAATTAAGTAAAAGGTTAGTGGGTAATCGAATTTTAGTTTGGCAAAAGAGCGTGAGAGCTTATGCATGAAATTTTTATTTAGTTGCCATATTAATTTGGTTTTGTTATTATTTCTTTTTCTTGGAATGTATTGTGTTATTTTATTTGATATGTGTTTTTTTATTTTTGGAAGTTTTTTTTTTTTAATACTTTGATTTGTTGTATTTGCATCAAGAGTTTTGCGCAAGATTTTCTATCTTTATGAGGTAGATATAATGTCTGTATACATTTTATTTATGAAATTAATATATCAGGTATAATTTTGTTGAAGTTGTATTTGAATATATACATACTTGGAAAAAATATATTTTGCGCAAAAATAAAATTTCTCTCAAAAGTTGATTAGTTTTGAAGATAAATTTTCAAAATAAAACATAAATATTTCAAAATAAAACATCAAAATATATAATCAAATTTTTATTTTATTTGAGATCTAGCTTTTGAGCTACGACAAAAATATCTTTGAAAGTATTGATTTCCCCTTTAATGATTGTATTATACAATGTGATCTTAGATTAATTAGTATAATAAGTACGAAAATAGAAGAATTTATACCATTTTTTGTTTCTAAAATATAATAAGATATCCATACTATATTTTATTTTATTTTATTTACTTATAGAAAGTTTGAGTTGCTGTAAAAAAAAAAAAGAAGGTAATTCTCCGTGCTGGATTTTTTTTTTTTCAAAACATAAAGCATTTTGCTCTAGTAGGATTTAGCTCTTTTCGATCCCATTTAGATTAGTGATTTTTCATGTTTCAAACTTGTAATTTATAAATTAAACAAAAATAATAGAGTTATCATAGCTCAAAAACACCCCTTAAAAAATAACTTTGCTAAAATTAATTTCATAATTTTTTTAAAAGAAAATAATACATTTATAGTCAAACACAAATTTTTATTTTTTTTTAATATTTCTCAACAAATAAACAACATAAAACTCGTTCTGTGAATATATATATACACACATTTAAGAAACATACTTTGAATCTAACTTGCTAATGAACGATATTTAACTAATTAGGCTATGAATTTTGTAGATATCACTAATTAAGTTAGAAAACTAATGATTAATTTACCTCAATTGAGGTTTCAAGTTCATTATTCTTTCACTAATGTCCCAAGTTTATTCGTTATATACATTAGACCAATGAATATATAATCATTTAAACATGGCTAAATATATATTAATTCTTAATTTTATAGATAACTTACTTTATTTGGTGTAAACGGTAAATGAATATGAATATAAATACCAATATAAAGGATGTTATTATTAAGAATGACATGTTTTTAATATGTCACAAAAAATGATCAATTTATATTAAAAGATTAATTTGGATTCCTTAGAATTAATCAATAATCTAGATTTGTTGTGAGATTATTAAAACGAGAATGCTTTCGATTAAGATTTTCTTTATTTGCAAGTTTTGAAAGATAATGTATTTCGTCAATGCATCATATCGCTACATATATTTTCTTTTTAATCATGGTAATAACCATTGGTATTTAATTTAATTTTTATTAATTTTGTGAAAAAAACATGAATATTTTATTGTTAAAGCAAATGCGATTACAATTTGCTCCTTCCTTGATTCTTCTCTCGTAAAATATTTATTCATAATTCGAAGGCAGTTTGTGACGTATTAATTGACCTAGGATGATTTGAGCTTTATCTACATAATTTGAGGGAGGTTAGTGGCGTATTGTTCTAACTAGAATGATTTTGACTTAAATCTACATAATTAGAGGCGTTTTATCAAACTAAGATGATTTGGACTTGATTTGATTAATTTGAAGGTTGTTAATGACGTATTTCTCAAATTAAAATGATTAGGATCTGATCTATTTATGAATGTTCCATGAATTTATAGAATATTTGAAATTTTAATCTTTAAAAATATTCGAGAGTTTTTAGGGTATATTTGAGATTGATTGTCACTATTAATTTTGATTACTTTGGTAGGTTAGGATCCAATTATTCAAAATTTTGCCGTTAAAGGCTATTAAAGGAAGAACATTTTTTACGGTGTAATAATTTTTAAATTCTCAATAATGTTAGAATTGATATCTCATTCATTTGCCCTCTTCGTCTACTTTCAATAATGTGTTTTCTCAATTTATCAAATAAAACTTTAGTTATCCTAGTAGACATAAATAAAAAGTAAATGGATTAAAATTATGATTTTTTTTTTATCAAGTTCATACGTTAACTATCTATTATTCCATTAAGCTATCCGATTTATCATGAAAACTTTGATCAATTAACTGTTGAAATTGGACAAAATATTTGTAATTAGATTTTCCACATGTTTATGTCAAATATTAGATCTTTTAGGTCTCTTAGGTTTGGTAGTAATACAATTAATTATTGTCCTTGCTAGTGAATTGATTTGCCAACTTCTCAACGTTAAGATCAACAAGTACAAGAAACTTTCTGCATGTTTGTAATGTGACCTTAATTTTCTGTTAGAAAAATTGATATTTGAGCTAAGCTTTTTTGAAAGTATTTGTTGGGTGGGAAAAAAAAAAATCACTGTATAAGCGTTCGGATAATATATAATTAAATTTGAAAGAGAATGGTATTTGAGTTAAAGTTGAAATGAGTATTATTATAGTTTAATTAATTCAGACTAATTCATATCGAGAACTTTCATTTAAAAAAAAAGGTTCTCTACTAAATACGATTGCATTCCCAAAATTCAAACATGTAGTTTGTTGAATTCCATATCAACTCTTTAGGGTTTAGGGGTGAGATGTTTTTTTTTGTTACATAAATCTTGAACATTTCTCACATCATAAGTTATATTTGAGATTGAGTTATGTCCAAAATCATTTTTTCATCATGATATCAAAGTTAAGGCTCATTCAATTTCTCATTTTACTTGATATTCGATCTTCCTATATCATATTGTCCGCGCTCCAATTAGCAAGCCTAGTTTGAGTGATATTGAGTTTCACATAAGCTTTCTAGGAATGGAATTACCTCTTTTTATGATCCTGAATAATTTTCGTCTCATAAAATGACTTTTTGAAATTAGAGATTATCCTAATTCAAGATATTTTTCTTTATCAAACTTCTTATTAAGAATAAATTTTGTTATTAAATATTTTATAATAAAAATGTTCGTTTTTATATTGAAAAATTTTATTGTCGTTTGAAGCAATTATTCCAAATGTTTGCCTTAAGAGAGGTGTTATTGGCATGTGGACATTAATTTACTAAATAATTCAGAAAAAAGTATAACCTTCAATATTACTTCTAAGTTACTTTTGTTGCCACATGCATATAATGGTTTAGTGAAAATTGAGCAAGGCCCAAATATGTTATTTAACAGGAAACTTATATAAATATACTATGATAAAAAAATATTTACTATATATAATAATAATATTTTTTATTGATTATTTTTAATTCATCTATAATATAATTTTAATACTCTACAAAGATAAATTTATTATTCAAATATAATACAACTTTTGATGATGGATAATACATTTATCACACGTTTTAAATACACTTATAATACAATGTGACAATTTTTTACTAAACAAACATAATATGTTTCAAAAATAATTATAAAACAAATATATTACATACATAATTCACTTTTAATACATATTACAGATTTATTACAATATTACTATAAATGATAATAAACAAAAAATATCACTAAAATCAGTAATTATTTAAAAATATATTAATTTATGTAATTTTTCCTTTTTTAACCTAGTCATTTGAATCATATGCGATTATCATATACGAAGGTGAAATATTGTTTTTTCTTCTTTCAAAGTATGGTCAACTCATATTCATAATAATGACAATAATAATAATAACAATAATAATAATAAAGAATTTTGATTATTTATTTATTTATATATTTTCATATTGCATCTTAATTGAAAAAATCGATAAAAAGTTAAATTACAGAGTAAGTTAAAGTAATTTAAAATTTATAATTACATGAAAAATAATTAATTATAGGCTATAAATATCATCATCCTCTTAGATACATGATTCTAAAGATTCGAATCTCAAATCAGTACGGAAGATTATGTTGGGAAATGTGGACTAAAACAAAAATATATATGATCAAAATAATAGAAATAAAATGGAAAAATAACGGTATAAAATTTTTTCTGTGGAAATTCTTCTAAAAAAGAAAAAAATCACGGGTTAAGAGGAGCAACTGATATCAATATAGTTAGGAATTTTACACTATGTAGTCACAAATACAATACTCGAAGTTACTACTAGACACTCAATAAGAACAACACTCTTTTGATTTTCACCTTACTAAAATATCGCTCACACACTATTTTTTTCAAATTATTTTTCTTATATAGTCTATGAAATACCTCACTTTATTCTCAAAATATATTTTTTCCTCTAACTTGATGTTTTCTACAAATGAGCAAGAATGCTCTATTTATAGAAGGAGAAAATCATGTCCATGTCATTAATGATATAAACAAATGTAGCAAAGTCCAAAAGATTTCAAATATTACCAATTTATCGACTACCATACATTTTATTTCAACTCTTATCACTATTCTTTTTTAACAATTACTTGTAGCAATTGAGTCGTAAAAATTGACTAATATAATGAACATGGGATAGACCTCACGAATCTCCCCCTCTAGTCCCATTCACTAGAAGAAGGTATCCTCCCCTTCTTTAGAGAGAGTTCATACCCACAAGTTATTTGCATATCTCGAATTTGTCATTCGATATTGTCTTAATCATCATATCTACAAGATTTTCACTTGTATGAATCTTTTTGACGTGAAATGATTCACACACATAAAAGAGTTTCCCAGATAATCATACAATTTAATATATTTTTATTTTCGAATATATAATATATGTTATGGCCCTTAATTTGTCAATATAAATAAAAGGACACGAGTATTTTGCACTTCTATTTTGTAGTGATCCTGTCTCCAGAAGCTTACTCTTATATGAGACGACAATTATTTATTAGTAATTATCTAAATATGATGTAAAATTAGGATGTGTTTGGTAAGGATAAATTTTTTATTTTCTTTGTTCGTTAGCTAACATCATTTTAGGGTGATTTTTTTATCGACATATGCTTTTATTATATTCGTAAATTTTTGAAAGGATGAGGATCATATATGTTAGTATTTATATTGAGAATTTAAGTATTATATATGTTAGTACTGTAGGGTATTATTTATTCTGATTTTTAAAAAATCATATATAGTTTTTTTTTTTAGAAAAATATTTAAATATTTTGACTAGTTTTTTTCTTGTAGGAAAAATTTATTCCTTCTAATTTAATTAGGATTTACAATGTAGTCTCAAGGGCTTTGAGAGTTTTGGTTAGGGGGAGAATTTATGGGACACAAGCTTGATACGTTAACACTTGTGTGAACCTTCCATGTATTTCGAGTGAATTGGTTGAGGTTATTATCTTTATATTTTGTACTCTCATATTTATATGGTGAATTTTTCATCTCCTTTGTAGACGTAGGTCAATTGACTGAACCACGTTGAATATTTGTGTCTTTTAATATATTTCTCGTTTGTCTTCTTACTCATGATCTTTCGGAATTCGCATTACTAGCTTCCACACGACATCTATTTATTTCGATCCGAACAATTAATTCGACCAATATAGGAATTATTCATAATAATGAACTTGCAAAATAAATCTACTTTTCATTAAAACAAGAAAAAGTCATTATTGACCCTACTTCACCTTAATTTTTATTTAAACAAATAAAAATTTTAAGTTTGATTGATCAAAAATTTTAAAAATCATTTTGTTTTTGAAAAAACAATTTCTTTAAAGATAAAGGTATGACTTTTCTATTAGAAAAAAACAGAAAGAAATACAAAAAATAATTCACATGTGTCATTCCATGGAAAAAATTTATTCGCACTGAGTGTTTACATCAAAATTCATTATTATGTAGTTTGATAAAGTAAAATACAAGTTAATTAATTAAAATTGAATAGAATAATCTATTAATTTAACACACAGCATACATATATTGAATGAATATAAACACTCGATGCGAATAAATTTCACCCTTGTTCGATTCTTAATCTTCTAATACTTCCCCTCCAACGCCCAACTAATACCTACCACCCATTATTTGGTGGTTTTGTGCCTACACGAAAATATTTGTTTCAATTATAAATAAATATTTTTAAAAAAAAAAATATTGCACATTTGTTTGTTTTTCGCCCGAAAATATTTGTTTAAATTATATAATCTTTTTTTAAAAAATTCCCTTTAGTGTGTCAAACACACCCTTAGTATTGTTCTTAACTTCTTATCCACAATATGAAAGAATGAGAAACTAGCAACACCATGTTGAATCATATTATCGAGCCTTGCATTGGAATAAATATAATTTTTTGTTTTTAATTAAAAAATTTGAGTTATATGATTTTTTAATATAAAAAATCCGAATAATAATTGCCATCTTCTAAATGAAAATAAATTAAAAAATTATGAGGTTATGATTCAAAAGACAGATAAGTATGTTAGAAGTTTAGATGAAAATCCATTAGCTTGCTTTTCTTGGTTAAACATAAATATATACATATGTTATATTCTTACAAGAAAATCAAAATAATTTACTCGTTATATTTATTTTAGAACATAAAAAGTAGAGAATAATTCTCTAATTATTTTTTGATATCACACAACTAATTTAGAAATTGTGTGAGTTTATATTAATTATACAAAAAAGGAAATTAAAAACTTTAAAAAGGATGAAAATGACATTAATTAAGATTGGGACAACTTCTTTTTTTCTTTTTAGCAATATTCCCTTGTCATCTCATTAAAGACATAATAAAAGCACGGTATATATTCCTTACCTTTTTTTTTTCTTTTCAAATCATTATGTTTCTTGCCTTACAAATAATAAAATAATTATCGAATAATTATGGTGAAATGAATATAATTTATTATATTTCATTAGAAATTTAGGTTCGAGAATTTTATGTATTAATGAATAAATTTTTAATACAAAGAATAATATGTTTTCTTAGCTTTTTAACGAGTCTTAAATTAAAATATGGAGTAAAATTTTGGAGTGAAAAATCAAGAAAAATAAAAACAAAATGTTACATTTCTTATGGTCTTTATACTATATACTACCTCTAGTACATATATTGAGTATTAATTATACAAATTAGATGTATCATTTATCTTTTTTAAATATTTCATTTTAATTATTTTTTTTAATTTATGTGACACATTTCAAATTTTAAAATTCAAATAATTTAATTTTTTTCATAAATTTTTTTTATATATATTTTAAATATTTTAAATTGTTATTTACGATTACTTTTAATACTTTCATGTAATTTATAATTATGAAAATTTCATTTTAAAATTTTTTAACAGTTCCATGATTAAATTTTTATTAAACTTAATTTTAAATATATAAATTTTCTTTTAAAAATTAAAAATTCTACAAACAAATTTTTAATTAAATTTAAATTATTTAACTCTCAAAAAAATTAAAATAAAGACACTTATATAATCAGCAGTAACGCCCCCAGAATTGTAAATTCAAATATCGAATCAATTAACAAAGACAAAATTATATCTTTTTCCTTTTTAGGTAATAATTTATTAAGAAACATAATGGTCTTCCACCTTCTAGGTCCTTCAAGAACTTCTTCTCATTTGGATTATTAGAAATCCAAACCCCAAAATTAATATAAATACAGAAACACCACAAAACTAACATATATACACATAGAGAGAGAGAATAAATCAAAGAGAGAAAAAATTAATATTTTTTTTTTTTTAAAAAAGATGGGGAAATCACGTATAATAGGAATTGGAATGGATTATTCAGCAACAAGCAAAATAGCTCTAAAATGGGCAATTGATAATTTAATTGAAGAAGGTGACACAATTATTATTATTCATGTTGTTTCTTCTAAAGTTGAACCAACTAGTAAACAACTCTTTGAAGATACTGGATCACGTAAGTCTTTTTTCCTTTTTTGTTTATTTTTCAAAGTCGAAGATCTATCGAAAACAGTCTTTAAACTGTATATACATCAGCCTTTTCAGATTTCACCTATGTTGTTGTTTGTTGTAGTTGGATTAATTTTTGTCAATTTTCATGAGGTTGTGTAGATTTTTTTCGGATTTTATTTATGAGTTATTCATTTTAATTAATTAGACATATATATTGATGATTATTTTTTATTGTTTGATGCAGCTTTGATACCTTTGGATGAATTTAAACAGATTAATGTGTCTAAGTACTATGGATTAAATCCTGACAAAGAGGTTATTGATATGCTTGAGCCTGTTGCCAAACTCAAAAAGGTAAATAATTATAATTTACTCTTCTTATTTCTTGTTCTCTCTCTTTACTTTTATGGACAGTTGGATGTATAAAATAATTTATTTTGTGCTCACACTTAAAAGTTAAGGGGCATAATACATAAGTATTGTTTAATCAACGACACGTGTCTTTTTGAACTTCTGGTATTTATTTTATGAATCGATTACCTGATTTGAAAAAAATTTCTGTTGTATACTAAGAGTAAGTATTGTTTAATTAATAATTTGTGGGATAATAAAACAGGTGACAGTGGTGTCAAAGGTGTATTGGGGAGATGCAAGAGAGAAACTGTGTGATGCTGCTGAAAGTCTCAAACTTGATTCACTTGTAATTGGAGGCAGAGGCTTAGGAGTTCTTAAAAGGTAAACACGAAAGTATAAATTTAGATCGATCAAAATGAATTGAGTTAATAAATGGACGTGTATAATAAACTCAAATTGGGCGAATAAATATTAAATGAGTTTAGTGAAATGTTACTTATTTAAGTTTTAATTTTTTAAAAACAATATGTGGGGTTAATTTGTGACTGTTTAATATTTGCAGGGTGTTACTTGGAAGTGTCAGTAACTATGTGGTGCAAAATGCAACATGTCCTGTTACTGTTGTGAAAACCAGTCCTCAAAAGTGAAAAAGAAAAGACTATAAAGTTTATGTTATTTTGTTAATAAAAAAAAAAGAAGAAAAGCTATTTTGTGTTTTTACTTTCTTTCGTTTTTGTATTATGTCTTGTTTTGGATTTTATTTATTTGATTTCTTAGGGTATGAGTTGGCTTTTGTTTGGGAGTGTTGGATGTGAGATGATTGTGGGACTTTGTTATATTTCAAGTTTATCACCTAATTATTTATTATATACATATTTTTGTTGGTTTCTTGTTTGTCATTTTTGAGACACTTGTCTTTGTCAAAATGCAAATGTTTCATTTGTGAGATTTGGGAAGAAAACATTGTGAAGTTTCTTGTGATAAATATTACAATAGTTAAAATACCAGTACAATTTTACGAGTGAGGTCTAACTATAATGACGTTTATCGATTTAAGAAAGAGACTATCAAAATAGGTTTAACAAAGTATTTATATTTCAATCCCCTAAACCTGACCAATAATTTTACAATTCCATGCTTTAAAGATGTTAGTAGTGTTGACTTTCAACAGTAATTTTATTTTCATCTATTTCAATAAAGTTTGGGGAACATGCTTATCTAAGAAAGCTTGTGCCAAAATACTGAAGCTTGTACTAACTTCACTTGCAGCTGCATAACTCTTTATTGCATCAATCACCTCTGGTTTTAAGATCTTTTCCTTGTTTGATGCATTGCAAAGATAATACAAAGCTCCTAGAGCATAATTTACCTGCAAAACTAAACTCCGTATCATTACAAGTGGGCCTTGAGGAGGGTGGAGCGTACACAATCTTACCCCTACTATAAACGAAAAGAAACATGTAATAATAGAATTGAACTCTAAGAAAATAGGAGACTAGAACATGTAATAATAAAAGTGAACCCTAAGAAACTAGGAGACCGAAGTGATATGGGAGAACCTAAACACCTGTCGACTTTCTACTAACATTCTATCCTAATTCTCAATCTCGATATCTACTTATTTAGAGTCATGTTCTTGAGAAGTTGCAGATGTGTATCTCCAATATTGAAGTTGGAGTTTGAGAAGTAAAAACAACCCGCACCGAAAAGAACAGTCCAAGTCTAGATCACAAATACTAAAAAGATACAAGTCTTCACCATTTTACTCCTCGTGCTGCCTAAAGTTGCAGAAAGTCACAAGACCAACTATTAACAATAAGCACATTGTATAAGCCCTACTCAAATTTATTAACAAGATTGATAGGTGATGGTATTCTACGAGTTCAATTTACAGCAGCAAGATTGAAGTGTTCCCGCGCTATGCTCATATAAGTACCATGCGATGATCAAATCACTTATAAACTAGAAACACCACAAAATGTTTGTTAACGTGCTTACAGTGCTCCTAACAGGACTTGACAAACACTGGACGATGAGGGGGATACCGTCATTTTGAGTGACAAGAGCATCATTTGCTGGATCTGCAAGTCACAAATGTATCAACTGACATGGAGAAGAGGTAATTCTTGGAGCAGTTTATTACAAAAAGCTTATATCTTACCAGCACATGCATTGCAGATTCCTCCAATCCCAAATTCCACAAGCTTCTCATTAGGCTCAGTTAAACAGTCGAGGAAAAGCTCTATTACATTAAGCTGTTTAACATCACAAGATATGTTTAGGCAAGAAACCAGGAAAATTCGATGATTACAATACTCGAAGCACTCATTAGGAAGTTTCTTAACTTGACGCAAGGACGTAAAGTTGTAAGGATCATATGCAAAGTTGGCCAAATTAGCAACAATCTTCTCTTTTGTCTCTGAAACAACAATAATATATCGGAGCCACATATACTGCTTGGACATTGCAAAATAGTTGCAGAGAAGTCTAAGCATACCTTCAGAAGATGCATTCTGAAACTGAGTCACCAATTGCTGAACAAGAATGTAAGTATAGATAAGTGAAATACGCAAACAAGTTTCTTGCTTATTCAAAATTTCATGTACAAGCAATGTTTGCTTAACTTCAGCAGATAAAGTTTTGTTATTCCAATCTGCTTTCTATGAACTTTATCAAGTAAGGAGGACTAACCTGAAGGTATTCCACCCTCGGAGTTCCATATTTTCCAGTGCGTTCTTCTTGCCTTTGGCTATTCGTGAACATGTGAATGTAACTACGGTAGAGAAAGGAATCAAAATGCAATAACAATGTAACTCTGCACCATTCAAGTCTATTTCATTCAAATACCAAATAATTCATCTAGAGCGGAAATTTTGTTTAAATCTCACACTTCTCCGTACACAAGTAACTATGGGGGAAAACAAGCACGAATAAAGTGCATGACAATATTACATCGGAAGAATACCCAAGTCTAAATCTACATTAACTCAGGATACCTCAAACACAAGCTTAAATAGGTCCAGGCAACAGAAATAATCACCAACAAAATGAATATAGCAAGACAAAAATAAATTCAGCCACAGGAGACACCATATTTATGCGGAATACCACTTAAGAGTTTAGAGTAAAAACTACGATACCAAAGCTCCAGTGTATCAATGGAACGAATTATAGAAGTTCTCCAAAATGCTGTAACATTAATGTCAAACACGGAGTAACAATATCAACCAGAAGTAACTACTCTAATCCCTGTTTTCATTGTGTTCTATTTTCAATAGTTTTATAGCAAGTTAAAAAGCTTTTCTTATCCAAAAACTAAAGGCAAAGTCATACATTACAGCAAATTCAATCTCAACCAAAAATTCAAACAATTAAAATTCGATGGGTGAACTTGGCTTATACAATTCTTTTTTCTTTGAGCTAACTTTTGCAGTGTGAGTTAAATATAAGAGTTAATTTCACGTGGTACCGTGTCACCCGATGTTGGGGTCCAAAATCAAAAACATTGATACCATTTTTCTTTTCAAAAAAATTTTTTTTATAGAAAAAAATCACTAAAGCGTACCAGGAGGAACTCAATGTAGGATGATACTACTACTGAGTTCAACTGAATCTGAAAATTTGAGAGGGCAAAATGATGGAAAACTCCGACGGAGAAGAGATGGCGTTTCTTCCACTTTTCCGGCAGAGATTGGGCTACGGGGGGTCAATTGGGCCAGTTGAGGAGTTATTTGCTCTTATGTTCCTGTTTTAGGCTGATTTTGAATTGGGCTAAACTTATAAACTCTAAAGCCCATAAATCCCTAACTGGGCCAAAACCAGGCCCATTTCTGAAGGTTTTTCTAGGGTTTGGCTATCTATATAAATGGCCTTAATAGATGCCATCATGCTCATTCTTCTCTTGAGCAAATGGTGGTTCTAAGGTTCCTAGAGGTAGCTTCTGTTCTCTAATTACACACAGAAGCTAATTTTAACCTATTTTTTTATGTTTTTTTTTTCTCAAAATAATTATATGAAATTAGTTTTTCTATTTTTGCTAAATAGGAATAAAATCTTTGTATATATGTTTGATACCTCCTTCTGATCGAATGATGAACAATTTTTCTGGTGTGTTTCGTCATTTTTATATGAATTTATAGGAGGCAAAGTGATATCGGCGAGATATCGTTTCGATCGTCATTTTTTCCGGTTGACGATTCGATTGTTGCTCGTCTACATCCTTTTTTTTTTTTAAATCTATTCTTCATTCTCCTTTTCTTTTTGCTATTTATAAAAATAATAACAATTTAAACTAATTTTGATTTAGATTAGTTTGATAAAAGTTGGTTAAAATGTTAATTGAAAAGAGTTTATGCACTTTGAACCATGAGCTTATTTCTAATTACATCAAGGAAAATAGACATAGTGAAAACTCTTACAGCCTATCGATAACCATCAAAGTTAATAATTTTGGTTTGAGCGATTCAATCCTTTGGAGGTGTATTATATCATCTAATGCATGATTACTCTTCTCGTTAACTTAAATTAAAAAAAGAATAATTTAAAAATTACCTGACTTGGCTGGAAAAATGGATGTCTATATAATACTGAACTTGAGTACCAAATCAATTTACTTGACAAAAAGTATTCATATCACAATTTATTCGTAAAATTAGTCTCTTATTTTGAGAAGAATGCAATAAGGCTTTTTGGACGAGTGTATTATCGAGGCCAACTAAAATTAAAAATATTTATAGTCATAGTGAAAGTTGAGGTATCTCACTTCGTATAATCAAGTTAAAATGTATAATTATATATTTTGTTTAATCAAATATATAAATACGCAAAATTTAAGTATTCGTCTATTTATTTCATCAAAAAATAAAATATGTGGTGATTAAAGAAGAACAATCAGCTAAACGTCATTTTTCACCGTTGATACACTTGTGATTCTTGAGAGAAAAAGGATGTAAATTTTAGTTTTATTTGATAAAGCAAACGATACGTCCCAAATAATTTGGGGTTCTCTTCGTCCTTCTTCGTCATCCTTTTTCATTTTTTAATTTAATATTTGATGTACCAAAAATATTAATTATACCAAGCAAATTATATATCAAAAGACTCAAAATGATTTCATTAAGGTGCCACGGAATAGAAATTTAATATTTAAGAGTTTTTTTTGTGTTAGTCTACAAATGTTTTGAAAATTAGTCTCCCGACTCTTTTAGCGCCAAACTGGTTGAGATCGAGCTTCACAATCTTGGTGACTAGTACTCATGGTACTCATTGCATCTATGATGTTTTTTTTTTTTTTTTTTTTTTTTTTTATCATTATGGTATCACAAAATACGAATTTTAAGTGTTTTTTTAGTCGGAACGGACATCACAAGATTAATGACCAAAATTCATTGCATTTTCGTAAATGTTGTATCTTTTTAAATTTTTCGGTGTCATAAAATATGATTTCAAAATCTTAATGGTTTTTTTATGTACGTGTAGACTATCTTTAACTCAACACTAAATTTTACACCAAATCCTTATTTGGTGTAAAATTTGTAGTTTTTGAGCTCCAATCCATACCAAATTTGGTGTGTGTAACACTATTCGTCGCACAATTTCACCTTTTTAGTATTTAAAATTATTTCATTATGCAAACTTTTAATTAAACATTATATAAATTATATGTTTTAATTAAATCGCTTGTATATTTAATTATCTTTTATGTAATATTTTTATAATATTAAGTAGATATTAAATTTAGCTATTTTATAAATTAAATTTGTCTATATATGATTTTTTAAAATTTATGTTAATTCTACTATAAATTATAATTAGATATGACTACAATTAACCTTCACAAAAATTAAAAATGTGAACATATAAGTTTTTAAACAAATAATACAATGTACTTAAAAATAACTGAAAATAATAAACATTCAATAAAGTATTAATTGATATTGACCATGAATAATATATGGTCAATGTTTTAGAAAGAATTTGTTTCATGAAATAAGAAAACATAAACAAAATAAGAAATAACAATATAACAATAAAGAGAGAGAAAAATATTCTTTTTTGATGTAAATTTTGATGCAGTGATTTGGAGTTTACATCGAAAATAATGCTGACATCAAATTTAATGTAAAATTTAATCGACTGACTGCTTGGCCCCAAATCTTTGTCTGGTCGAGCCCAGGGGCGTAGCTACACTTTGGATTGGACACCCTCCGTTAGAAAATTACACCCTATTTATAAGTAAAATAATAATATAAAAGGTTAAATAACATATTTTGGACACCCTTGAAAAATGAAAAACAATAAAAAATTTCTAGCTTAGTGGTTTTAATCGTTCAACTCTTACTAAGTTCTTTGCAACTTGCGGTGCGGTTCGATTCCCGTTATTTGACTTTGGCTTTTTTTCATTAAACATTTAAATAAAATTTGAAAATAATTATTTACTTTAAAGTTAATAAGCAAATTTTATTTTTTTCTTTTCATTAAAAATTTAAGTAAAATTTAAAAGTAATTATTTAATTTAAAGTTAATAAGCAAATTCTATTTATTTATTCCATAAAGCTATTTAATTTAAAATCTTTATTTTTCATTTCTCGTTGTTGGTCATCAGAGGTTTGTGAAATCTTAAAGTATAAAAGTGATTTCACTCTAATCTGAAATATCTCTTTTACTTTGTTGGTTCACTTCCTATCGGATAAACGTGAACATTAAAGCTAAATATTATGTAGTTTGATTTTAAAAATTTGATATATTTTAATTAAAAAAATAATCATTAATTTTATGCAATTTGATTTACAAAATTTAAGTACACTCATTCTTTTAATTATTTTTACGAGCTATGAGTTTTTTGGACCCCCTTCATAAAATTTCTGGCTACGCCACTAGTTGAGCCTCGAAGGCCTAACAATTAGTAGTAATATAAAAAATGGAGAAAAGTGGAAAAATATTTGAAGGAAAATTGCTTCTGTTGTTATTTCCTCACGCAAACAGGTTTTATTATTCTTCGCTCCAATTTTTTATTTTTTTTGTAAAAATTTATTATATATTTTTTGTTATGAAAATAACTCATATATACTCATATATTATTATATAAATTGCTTATATATACCCCTTTCCTCCAACATAAGTGGAAAAAAATAAAATAGATTAATCTTTCAATTACTATTTTTAAAAAAAATAGTAATTTGTATGCATACATTATATTTGATTCTCCTCACATTTTTTAATTTTACTTTTTGTTTCAAACTATTAATTTAAATTTATTATTTTAATTGTCAAATTTATTTGTGTTTCACTGATTTTCTTGTAAAATTATCATATATGTCTCATCTTTTTTTAACAAAAAAACACAAAACTGAATTACAATATAGCTGAAAAAAATAGTTTTAAATTTTTTCTTTGCACTAAAGAAGAAAAATCAGAATGAGAAGTGTTCATTGTCTAATGGATAGGACAGAGGTCTTCTAAACCTTTAGAGTAGGTTCAAATCCTATTAAACGCAATTTAATTTCATAATTTTTTTTTAAAAAAACATCGATAACAAGAAAGACCGTTTGAATATTTTGAATCCAAGATGCTTAAGTCCTTGTTTTTTTATTAAGATTAAGTCAAAAGTGATAAATATTTTTTATGCTTGATACGGTCTATTTGTTCCTGAATAACTTCCTTCGAAAGGGCTTCTGCTTATTAATATGTTGGAACCCCCTTTTATTATTAAAAAAGCTAGTATATGTATCCGTGCATTGCGCGGCTATTCTAAAGTATAATAATATTTTAAATTTTAAATAATTAGATTTACTTTCTATTTAGTAATGTATTTAAAAGAAATAATACTTATCATTAACATATTTTATTTGGTGCAATAAGTACCTAAGCCGACATTTGATAAAATTAAATAAAAAAAATAAGTAACTTGAATAATGATAATTAAAGAAGTAAAAATATATTTTTGTATGAAAAATATTAAAATATACCTTAAATTTTATTAGAATGATCATATATATAACCATACAAGATTTTTTAAAAAAACTGAAAAGTTAAAAAAATAAATTTAAAATAAATTTTTTCACTTCCGATAGATAAAGGGTATATGTGAGCTCTTCTTGTAAAGCTAAGCGTATATGTGAGTCATTTTTACAACTGTAAGAATATATATGAGCCACTTTTATAACGAGAGATATATCAGACTCTTTTCTCTAAAATACATACAGATGCATAAAGGGAAAAGGATTTGATATATTCCCCAACTTTGTCATTTGAATTTGATATGCCTTTCATTATGAGAGTGGTTCATCTATTCCCCTACCGTTATACAAAAGGCTCACATATACCCCTACCTAGGGGTGAGCAAAAAAATCAAACCGACCAATAAATCAAACCAAAAAAAATGTTATTGGGTTTTCGAATATTGGGTTTTTAATGGGTTTATAAAAAAAAGTTATTGGGTTATTGGTTCGATATTAATTTTTACTATTGGGTTACTGGATAAACCGATAACCCAATAAGTCGATAATAATTTATAACTTTACCCTTCCTAAATATTAGATATTAATAATTTAATATATAACTAAACATTATAATTATATCAAATTATTAGTACTCTACCCACTTCGCACTAGGTTTGCAATTGTAGCTATTTGATTTTAGTTTTAATTTTTTATTTTTGTTGGACTATTTGATTTAATTTTTAGTTTGTAATTGTATGTTGTAGCTTTTGCAAATTTGTTTTTTACTTTTAATTTTGAAGTGAAATAAATAGTTATAAATTTATATTTTGACTTTTAATTTTTTTTAAAAAAATTGTAGGTGTATATATGAACTTCTAGCAAAGTTCAAGGTATATTTTTTTTTTTTATACATAAATTATATTTTGACGTCTTTAATAATCATAATTTGAGTTTCGTATTTTATTATTTTCTTTTGTTCCTTAATTAGTGTAAAGAGAAAATTCTAAAACTAATTTTTTGTAATATTATAATTTAAAACTATTTCTTGGACTATATTGTTATTTGGTTTTTGTATTTAAATAATTGGAAAAGGGCCTAAAATACCCTTCTCATCCACATTTGGATTAAAAAATAACCACTTATTTAACGATTTTGAATTTAAATTATTTAAATATTTTTTTAATACATGACGCTCAACTATTTGTTATAATTTAACTTATTAATATAATTTAGGGAAAAGAGACGGATTTACTCCCGAACTTTAATAAAAGATGCGTATACAACCTCCATCATACTATGCATACACGTATATCCTTACTGTCCAATTAGTGGTACATATATAACCTTATTACTAACGGACCCATATTTTATAACATGTGTCATGATCCTATTATACTACTCGTTTCATCCTTTTTTAACCCATAACCATAACCCGCCCCATAACCCATTAAAAGAAGGGTAAACACACACACCCTAATCTAAACACCCAGAAAAATCCGTCGCGATTCACCCAAAACCCTAGTCGTCTCCACCGTGATTAACAGATCAAAACCCTAGTCGTCGATTGTCTCCGTCGCGATTCACAAACCAAAACCCTAGTCGTTGATCGATCTCCGCCACGATTCCACTTTTTCTTCTTACATTGAAACTTGTTTTCGTCTAATTTATCGTGTGCTAGTTAAAGGTACCCATTCGATTTCAAATTTTTCCCACTTTTTTTGTTTTCATCGAAATTCTATGTCGTTGCTGTTTTTTGTTGTTGTTTCTTTCTTTATTTTATATAATATGCGTTTACTTCTATGGAAAGCCTTAAATGTTATGGGGCGGGTTATGGTTATGGTTTAAAAAAGAGGTGAAATGGGTAGTATAATAGGATCATGACACGTGTTATAAAATATGGTTCCATTAGTGACAAGGTTATATATGTATCACTAATTGGACGGTAAGGATATACGTGTACGCATAGTATAACGGAGGGTATATACGCATCTTTCATTAAAGTTTGGGGTAAATCTGTCCCTTTTCCATATAATTTATCAACCAATTTACTATCCACCCATTACTAATATAACCACACCCAATTAATAAACCCGTTCCATTACTAATGCACAATAAGAAAGTTACTACAAATGAGTGTTTCTAAATTTGAGGTGTAATGTCTATAGAAGTACATTATCATACATACAAGTCCTTAATAAAAATTATAATTCAAGTGTCTAAATAAAAATAACCGAATAAACTTAAAAGTTTGACTATGTTCATCTTAATTATTCATTCGCCTCAATTATGTGATGTTACTTAACAGATAAGTTTTTTAAAAAAGAATATATTAGAGTTTTAGTATTTAAAACAAATAATACATATTCATAAAATTATATTTAAAAGTGTGCTCCTAAATAAGCGGCTCAACTTAAATTTAATTAGGGTTTCAATTTGGACTCAATAAATTTGAATGTCATTTTCATGAATCGGTAATTTCGTCGTGCTTTAGTAGTGGTTAGGGTGATTTTGATATTAGAAATGGTTTATTAATTGGGTGGGGCTTGATCAGTAACGGGTGGGTAGTGGGTTGGTTTATAAATAATATTTATAAATTAATTATATTCAATAGTTGAGCGCCAAGTATTTTAAAAAATATTTTTAAATCGTTTAAATTTGAAATCGTTAAATAAGTGGTCAATTTTGAACCCAAAGGTGGATGACAAGGGTATTTTGGAGCCAATAGATGGGTGGAAAGGGTATTTTGGAGCAAATAGGTGGATGAATGATAGTTTTGTACCATTTTCAATATTTTGAGGGTATTTTAGGCCCTTTTTCGTTAGAAAAAATGGGTCATCTTTGATAAATTTTACAAGAAAATTAGTGAAAATAAATAAATTTGACCATCAAACTTAACTTTATATTATTCGTTGAAACAAAAAAAATATGTGTAAGGAGGATTAAATATATTCATATGAGATTATATAAAAAAAAGTTATTAAAAAAATAAAACTAAAATTAATTTCTCACTTCCGTTATAGGAAAAGGGTATATGTGAGTCATTTGTATAACATTAGGGACATATAAGAGCTACCTTTATAATGAAAGGTATCGTAAGAGCCTGTTTGGATGGGCTTAAAAGTTGGCCGAACTAACTAGTTTTTGACTTATTAGAGTGTTTGACAAGTATAAAAGTGACTTATTTTAAGTCAAAACCTAAAAGTTAGGTGATGGGTGTTTTATTTTTTTGGAAAATTACTAATTACACAACATTACTTTACCTATTCCCAATATTTTCCTTCTCTTTTATTAAAATTCAAAAATCCCTTTTTTTCTCCAATGACACTTAACCAGTTAATTTTTACTTTGGAACTGAAAAGCAGACCTTTTCCATTCCCCAAAATTTTGCCCTTAATATATTCCCCTAACATTTCAGTTATCAATTTCAAGTATGTTTGAATTTCCAAAGAAACCTATCCTTATTCAATCGGTACAAATCACACAACATGGTACAAATTATATCTTATAAGATTGGTACAAATCACAACAAATGATACTAAAAATATCAAGTATAAGATACTTAGGTGCTTCAAACATTTCAAATTGATACAATTTGGTAAACTCATGCCAAAGTTACAAAAATATTAAGTATCAAATGCACAATTTTGATACCAAAATTACTTTACCTTTTTTAAGCTGCTATTAAATTTCAAAAAAATTATTATGTACATGAAACACAATTGCGTCCACAAATATCAAAATTGTATATAATATATATTATTGGTAGAAAATACAATGATACTCTATTATTAGTACATACAAAATTTAGAAGAAGATATTATTCAAATGATACCTTTTTTACATATTGTCTCTTTTAACTTTGGCACACATCTATTGATACTACTATTCTATCCCATACAAAATTTACAAACAATTAAGTATTAGACACAAAACAATGTATACCAAACTAACTTTATCAAAAATTAAGAATGAAAAAATGTAAATAGAATTGAAAACATAATATTTTTCATTTACTGCATCATAAAATAGTAACCTGAAAGTACTTCATAAAGTATTAAATTTGAGATTTAGTAGACATGAAGCATAATACTTCTCAAAAGCAAGTATCAAGAATCTTTTGAGAAAAACTACATGTTTGCGTTCCATTTTTCACCTTCAACACACACAATTGCACCTGTTGTTGCATCAAAATTTTGTATCTCTTCATTACTTTTATCGATGTATCAATGCATAGTGGATACATACTGAATTCTACCTCATGTTTCCTCATTGCTATGTACAATTTTACCCTCATATCATTCTAAATACACAATGGAGACGAATTACCTGATCTCGATGTTTTTTTTTTCAATTTATCAATATCAAATTCAACTACAATTACTGAAATAAGATTTACAAATGAAATATTTTCTCCAATCACTATCACATCACTTCTGTATCTCTCGTATTTAACATCACTTTCCCATGATCCAGAACGCCTTAACAAGATAGAAATATTTATTTCAAATCTTCACGAAATTGTGTTCCAAAAAATTGTTTGAATCAAACTTTTACTGTTTTTTCGAAGAACAAGAAGAAGGTTTCACAATTTAAAATTTAAAAATTACAATTCAATTAGAGGTTTATGATTAATTGGTTGAAGGAAGAAACGTACACGTGATTTGTGGGAATTAATTAATTTTTGTTTTTAATTCCTTATTTAATGCTTAAATTGATAACAACAACTTAATAATTTAAGTATCAGGTCGTTATTAATTAAACTATTTGCCGGCAATATTATGTATCTAAAAAACACTAAAACAGAAATTTTGGTAGTTAATGAAAGAGTACGGATAAGAAGTAATTTCTTTCTTATACTATGTGATTTGCCTAATTTTTACTCTTTTTTTTCAGCTTAAAAATCATTTTATGTTGACCAAGTATATTACTTTTTTTGCCCTTAATTCTTTTATTATTATTATTATTGTTATTATTGTTGTTGTTGTTATTATTATTATTATTATTGATATTATTATTATAATAATAATTATTATTGTTATTATTATTATTATATTACTATTATTATTATTATTATTATTATTATTATCATTATTATTATTATTATTAATAATAATAATAATAATAATAATAGATGATGAAGAAATATGTGAATGATAGGAAATATTATTACTTATGGTTGTAAATTATAAATTAATTTTGTTTTAATTTTTTTACGGTAAAACCTTAAACTAATCAACTTTTTATCATGTTAATAATTTTAAGGGTATTTCAGACATTTTGATAAAAAAATATTTATTAGTACTTATTTATCAAATACATCAACAACTTTTTTTTCAACGCACTTTTATCCAAACACTTATTTTTTTAAAAAAATTTCATCACTTTCAAAAGTACTTTTTAAAGTTATTTTTTAAGCTAATCTAAACAGACTCTAACTTTAAATCACAAAATTAAAGAATATATGAGACTGTTTCCTAATATAAATATATTTTCTTTCTTTCATTTGTCAATCGATTCACCTGTCTTCTTGTGCTTTTGCCTTTATAAAGTTGGTCAATGTTTTCCACAATTTGATTACATAAAAGTTTATGGAATTCATAACCATTCACCTTTATTACTCCATTCAAATTTAAAAATGTTTAACAACCAATTTACTTTTATAGAAAAGTATAATTATATTTAATTAATTGAAAAAAATTCTTTTTTGACAAAAAATTTAGTTAGAATTTGGCCAAAATTTTATTTTACCTATGTTACTTTACTTTTTAAAATATTTTTAATATTTTAACTTTAATGCTCCCGTCGTTTAAAAAAGAGTAACTTAATTTTGACTTAACACGGAGTTTAAGAAAAATAAAAAAGATTTTTGAATCTTGTGATCCTAATTAAAGTTATGTCAAATGTATAAAATTATCTTTTAATCTTGTGATCTTAATAATGTCACGTGAAAAACTAAAATTAATATGATATCAAAAAAAGAAATAGATCGTTCATTTTAGAGGCAAAAACATAATCAACCAATAAAACAAAATTGAAGGGTATTTTTTACCCTTTCCCCTAATGTAAATAATTTATACTCTTTCTTTCTTCGTCAATCAATTCACCTTTATTAGTCCGTTCAAAAGGTTATATGGCCAATGTTTTCTTCAATTTGATGACAAAAGGTTATGGAAATCACAAGCATTATTATTAGTCCGTTCAAATTTTAAAATGTTTAACAACCAATTACTTTTAAATAATTGGAAAAAAAATTAATCAGAAAATGTGGCCAGAATTTTAGTTTATCTATATTATTTTATCTTTTAAAAAATATTTTATTCATTTACCTTTAATATTTTTTAACTAAAAAATGAAAAATAAATCAGTTAATGTTAAAAAGAATTATAATTTTTTAAAAATTCTGACCAAATTTTGTGGTCATTTAGCATTATAATTTATTTCTAATAAATAACGATAATCTTGTATTTTCTTGAAACATACATGTTTTAACCACTCATTAATTTCAGCAAATTATTTTTAGAAGGGACATAAGTTAAGGGTTGTTGGATAGGTGAGTAATGAAGAATTTTGTGATGCCTTTAAGACTTTTTCATTATCTATCATTATTGTATCATTTAATTTAGGAAAAATTATGCGGTTAAGCAAATTTATACTATTTAATTACTCATTATAGCTATAGTATGCTATAATTATCACTCGCTACTAACATTATACATTAATTATGTGGGCTAACTTCGAATTTGTATAATTAGTCACATTCGTATATGTATAATTCGCCAGGATATACAAATACATATGTATAATATACAATTACTTAACCTATATACATATATACAATTAACCTCTCTCCCACTCTCTGTCCTCTCTCTCTCGCCTCTCTCAATCTCGCTCGCCTCTCTCCTCCCTCGCTTGCCATATATACAAATGCATATGTATTATATACAATGATATACATATACAATTCACCTCTCTCCCACTCTCTTCCCTCTCTCCTTCGCCTCTCTCGATCTTGCTCACCTCTCTCCTCGCTCTCCTAGTCTCGCTCGTCTCTCTTCCCTCTCCCAATATCTCTTGTCATATATACAATTACATATGTATAATATACAATTATATAACCAATATACATATACAAATCACCTCCCTCCCACGTTTTCCCCCTCTCTCATCTCTCTCCTCTCTCTCCCAGTCTCGCTCGCCTCTCTCCTTTATATAACATGTAGCTACAAATTGTAATTATCAAACTATAGCTATGTAAAGTAATTAATTATTTTTAAGTGGTTATATGTGAAAGTTTCCAAATTAGGGGTGTACATGATCGGGTTGATTCAGATTTTTCAGATATCAAATCAAACTATTTGCGTTGGATTTTTGAAATTATAAACCAAACCAAACCAATAGAATCCGGGTTTTTCAACTTTGGGTTTTTTCGGGTTTCTTCGGGGGTTTTTTATTTATTTTATTTTCGAGTTTTTTTCGATAAAGTATTCATACAAATATATAACTTACTTGTACTTCAAATATTTCTTTAGTCCTACGAAAATGCAACTATCTAAGTTATTTCTCAAGAAAATAACAAAAAATATGATATGATTAATGACACTAAAATATTCAAAATAAATAATAATAATAATAATAAAAAATCGCGTAAAACAAGTATTGCAAATTAATAAGTCATAATGAAATAAATTTGATAAGTATTAGTTACATGACTAAATATTAAAAGAAAGTAAAATAAGATCATATATTTTAATTGTCTAAATCTATATAAAATTATAAAGTAAATATTCAATAATATTGTCATTCTTAGTGTTGAATTGATTTTTTTGCATTAGTATTAATTTAATTTCTTATTTAAACTTTACTATAATTATCAACATGTATGGACTATAATCTTTATTAGATCATTAAAAATTCTAACTTCCATACATGAAGTAAATATATTTAAAGATAAAAAATATGAAAAAATATAAGAGATATTTAAAAATTATATCGAAGTAAATATCTTTACGTATAAATAAAATTTTAAAATTATATATATAATGTCGGGTTGGTTTGGGCTCAGATTGGTCTTTTTAGTTTAAACCAACCCAACCCAAATATAGTTGAGTTTTTTTTTTTCCAAGACCAAACCAAATCACTAATCGATTTTTTTTCGATTTAACTCGATGTACTGTTTGATTCGATTTTCGGTTCGATTTTGTACACTCTAATTTAAATATATAATATATAATAAATGAACAATAAATAATTTGATTACGCGATATAAACTTATAGAGAAGACTAATTTATTTGACTTAGTAAGTGTGCAGTTAATATTGTTTCGGTGAATGATTTTTAGATGTTGCTTTTTGGCGTATAATAATATATAAATCACTTTGTTTTGTGAGAGTACATATATCGCAAATGGTTACTCAATTTGAAAATATTTGCAGTGACATTAATTGTTATGGTGAAGTCTTTTTCGATCAACTAGAGAGATGATATCACAAATGGTTACTCAATTTGAAAATATTTTACTTAAAAAGTCATTCAATTTTTGTTAATTATTTAGAAAGTTACTTAACTTTGTTTTTTTAACTCAACAGTCAGTCAAATATTGATGTTTCACTTTAAAAGTAACTCAACTATTTATATTTCACTTAGAAAGTTACTGAATCAATTTAAATAATATTTTCATTAAATTTTGTAAAAATACGAAAAATAATTTAATTATTTTTTTTTTAAAAAAAGGATAATTATTTTAGTTATTGTTTCTTTTACTAGCTTTTCATTTAAACTAAATACTAGAAGATCGTTACTGCCCTTTTTTTAGTCACTTCTTATCATTTCAATTTTTTCTTTTTGGTAAATCAATTGTTACTCTACGTTTTTAAAATAGATATCATATTATTTTCTTAAAAATAGTTTAAGATAAAATATAATGAAAAAATTACTTAAATTGATTGAATACTTTCTAACATATAAATTGTTAGATGACTTTCTAAGTGAAATATTAATAATTGAATAACTTTTGAGTTATAAAATAAAATTGAGTCTCTTTTTAAGTAAACAACTTAAAGTTGAGTAACCATCTCAGATATTAACTCTCAAGTACGAGGAATCTTGAATTGGTTGAGAAGATAGTTGATGAATCAGTTTTTCCTCCATTTCAATAGTGATATTTAATTGAGTCCGGAGCCGAAAGGGTGAAAAACGTTAATAAAAATTTCAAAACGGTGTATGAAATTTTTTTTAACCAAAATGGCAGAATCGCTTACGAAGTAGCGATTTTGACCGCCGAAAAAACATCTAAAATTTGCTTTTTTAAAAAAAATCCAACAAAATCGTTGCCAAGGCAGCAATTTTTAAAATCAAATTTTTTAAATTATTTTTTTAATAAATCGCTGCAAAGGCAGCGATTTTTCGTTAATTTTTTTAATTATTTTTTTGCTTTTTAAAAAAAAATTAAAATAAAATCGCTGCATTTGAATCCACTTTTATTTTTTTAAAAAAAAATAAATCGCTATGAAGGCAACATTTACTGAATTTTATTATTTTTTTGATAATTTCTTAAAGTAAATTATTGTCAGTGCAGCAATTATGATTTTCTTTTAATATTAAGTAAATTGCTGCCAGAGCAGTGATTATAGGATTTTTTATTTTTTAAATAAATTGCTGCACTGGCAGCGATTTACGAACTTTTTTTTTTTAAAAAAAAAACGTTCCAAAAAATAAATCCTGCCTATTTTCTATTTGTGTAGCAAAATTTCTGCAAAAAAAAAATTTAATTTTAAAGTTTATCACATGTCAACTTTACAAAAAATATTCACATGTCATATTCTTACAAAAAAAATTCACATGTCAAACTTTTAAAAAAAATCACGGGAATTTGTAAGAAATAGTGTCAAAGTCACATGTTACATTATTTTCTTATAAATTGGTTGAACTGATCATTCAAATTGTATTGTATTTTTTCCAATTTTTCAAAGTTTTTAAAAGCCTTTTTTAGTTTTCCAATTTTTCAATGTTTTTAAAGCCTTTTTCCTATAAGGTGAGTTTGAGTTTATTTTATTTTTAATTATTTTAATTAATTTTATACTTTTGTATGGTAATGTGGATATATTCATCTCTTGATACTTATATTAATGTTAATATTTATTTTTATTTTTTCTGTATAGATATGCATCCGTCAAATGTGTACGTACATACTGGTCCAGTAGAGCATGATGTATTAAAAATTCAAGTTTATCATCATTCTGAAGAAATTTCGAATGGTAGCTTAAAAGAAGAGAAGTCTTGCTTATATATGCGTGGTGATGATATTGAATTTTGGCAACATATAAATATCATCCACATTCTCGCATTCGTCAGTATTTTGAAAATTGTAGATTTAAAGAAATTTTTTATGTAGGATGTGTGCCGTATGACTCCGAATTAATTTCTTCTTTAATTGAAAGATGGCGTCCAGAAACATATTCTTTTCACATGCGAACAGGCGAGGCTACCATAACTTTACAAGATGTTGAAATTTTATTCGAAATGGTAATAGATAACAGTCCTATAATTTTAAATGGAGCTTATGCTTTAAGGATTATAGGTAGACAAGAAATGATGTTTAAATTAACAGGATGGTTACCCGATAATAGTTGTTTTTCTGGTTTAGTAGATTGTTAACATATAAATTATTTGATTATATTGAAGGTTTGGATGGTATTACTGATCACTCAAATGAGCATGAAGTGCAACAAAGATTTAGATTATATTTATTATGGTTATGTGGTGGATCAATATTTCCGGATAAATCTAATAATAATGTTAATTTGGACATTTGATAGACATGAGAAATTATGTAATGTCAACATAAGCATGGAGAGCAACCGCATTATCATATTTGTATAATTATTTATGTCGTGCATCAATGAAAAAATCAAATGAAGCTTGTGGATTTCTCTCTTTAGTGAAGTATACATATTTTTTAATTAAATATTTTTTATATAATAGTAATATGCACTTTTAAATTTAAGTGTATTTTACGTAATGGTGAATTTTATTTATTGTAGATTTTGGCATGGGAACGAATTATTCCCCTGCAATCATTGCCAAAGCCTCTAAGGACCAATCAACTTGAGACTTCAACTGCGCTTGCCCGTAAATGGACGAGATGTAGAAATCATCAAAATGAGGCACTAACTGTAATCGGTGTGATTAGGGATGTACTAGATAATCTAACTGATGAACAGGTATTTAATATTATTAGTATTTAAACTATTCATATTTTAATTCTATTTTAAATAAAAATATGTTTGGTAGATCTTTAAATAAGGCACTTATGTTTCACTACCCAAGAAAATTATGTGAATAAAATGACATATCATAGATTCTTGGTAGGTCCTTAAAAATAAGATATTATATGACATATTGTACAAAAAAATTATTTTGTAAGATTGTTCATTTTCACGTTACATATTTTTTTTATTTTTCTGCCAATGTTATTTTTATAATTATCTTACTTAATTATTTTTTATAGTTTATTTGGCAACCTTATTCGGAAGATGTTATTATTGAATTGCTTGAGTGGTGTCGGTTAGGACAACATGTCTGGATGACACATGTGCCACTTATTTATGGAATTTATCGTGAGTGGCACATGGTTAATCGTGTTGTGAGACAGTTTGGTTATTTACAACATATTCTTAGACCGTGTACCCAATTTTTCGAATATCATTTTAAACGTGATAAACGAGCCAAAATAAAACAAGAAGATATAGATGCATTTAACTACACACAATATTTATAGGAACAACGTCAAAATCATATATTTCGACCTCAATTTGTAAGTGATCAAACAGATTACTTTCGCTGGTACATAAGGCATACCCGCATGTTCATTGGAAATCCACAACATGTTGTACAAAAGGGTATCAATACATGGCAAGAAGACATGAGGCATTAGTATGTATATTGTGTAAATTTTAAATTATTATGTCAATCTTTAATAATTTTTTGTTATTAATATTTTCTTATTCTTTATAGGTAGGGGTCATGAAATGCAGTATCGCCAAACTTGAATGATTGAAAATGATGAAAATCAATCTAATGAAATGAGGCAATATGCAGTGGAAGTTGCTCTTATTTCAATGAAGTCAATGAATGCGGCCTTCCAGGGAACGCGATTGAGTTTTGATCCTGATTACAATCCTCCTCTCAACACGATGAACCACCACCAGTACAAGTATCTCGCCGATCACGACAAGCAACACCGAGAGAGGGTGCACGTCGAGGTAGAAGGAGCGCTGGTGAAACAATTGATTTTTCTGCAGGGCCCTCTAACACTAATGTGGAAACTCTCGAGCCTTATTATCCCACGTTTGATTTTTCTACAGGGCTCTCTAACACTAATGTTAATTTTTCTAGTCAGCAATCAGTTGATTTTGTAACTCCACAGGTTTTGATATCTGATTTTGCACAATTTAGTGGATCTCAATATGATATTCAACATGGTATGGGTGAATTTCCTATACATAATTTTCCATTTGGTGGGAGATTGAATTTTTCTAATGTAAGTATGATAATTTTCATAAAAAATTTTAAATCTTTTTTGTAATTTTTTTAAATTCTTTTGCATATTTATTTAATTATATTCTATTCTATTATATTATAGGTAACTGTGTCGCATGCCTATATTAAATCTTGAATCATCGGACACAGTTACCTATAATACAATAGAATATAATATATTTAAATAAATATGCCAAAAAAAAAATTCTATGAAAATTATCATACTTACATTAGAAAAATTCAATCTTCCACCAAATGGAGAATTATGTATGAAAAATACACGCATACCATATTGAATACCATATTGAGATCCACTAAATTGCGCAAAATCAGATATCAAAATCTGTGGAGTTACAAAACCAACTGATTGCTGACTAGAAAAATTAACATTAGTGTTAGAGGGCTTTGTAGAAAAATCAAACGTGGGATAATAAGGCTCGGGAGTCTCCACATTAGCCCTGCAAAAAAATCAACTGTTTCACCAGCGCTCCTTCTACCTCGACGTGCACCCTCTCTCAGTGTTGCTTGTCGTGATCGGCGAGATACTTGTACTGGTGGTGGTTCATCGTGTTGAGTGGAGGATTGTAATCAGGATCAAAGCTCAATTGTGTTCCCTAAAAGGCCGCATTTATTGACTCCATTGAAATACGAGCAACTTCCTCCGCATATTGTCTAATTTCATTAGATTGATTTTTATCATTTTCAATCATTCGAGTTTGACGATACTGCATTTCATGACCCCTAGCCTATAACGAATAAAAAATATTAATAACAAAAAAATCATTCAAGATCGACATAATAATTTAAAATTTACATAATATACATACTAATGCCTCATGCCTTCCTGCCATGTGTTGATACCCTTTTTGTACAACATGTTGTGGATTTCCTATAAACATGCGAGTATGCCTCATGTACCGACGAAAGTAATCTGTTTGATCACTTACAAATGGAGGTCGAAATATATGATTTTGACATTGTTCCCATAAATATTGTGTGTAGTTAAATGCATCTATATCTTCTTGTTTTATTTTGGATCGTTTATCACGCTTAAAATGATATTCAAAAAATTAGGTACACGGTCTAGGAATATGTTGTAAATAACCAAACTGTCTCACAACACAATCAACCATGTGCCACTCACAATAAATTCCATAAATAAGTGGCACATGTGTCATCCAGACATGTTGTCCTAACCGACACCACTCAGGCAATCCCTTAATAAAATCTTCCGAATAAGGTTGCCAAATAAATTATAAAAAAATAATTAAGTAAGATAATTATAAAAACAAAATTAGCATAAAAAAAATGTGTAACGTGAAAATGAACAATCTTATAAATAATTTTTTGGTACCATTATGTCATATAATATCTTATTTTTAAGGACTTACCAAGAATCTATGATATGTCATTTTATTCACATAATTTTCTTGGGTAGTGAAACATAAGTGCCTCATTTAAAGACCTACAAAACATATTTTTATTTAAAATGGAATTAAAATATGAATAGTTTAAAATACTAATAATATTAAATACCTGCTCATCAGTTAGATTATCTAGTACATCCCTAATCACACTGATTACAGTTCGTTCCTCATTGTGATGATTTCTACGTCGCGTCCATTTACGTGCAAGCGCAGTTGAAGTCTCAAGTTGATTGGTCCTTAGAGGCTTTGGCAATGGTTGCTGGAAAATAATTCGTTCCCATGCCCAAATCTACATAAACAAAATTCACCGTTACGTAGAATACACTTAAATTCAAAAGTGCATATTATTAATATATAAAAAATACTTAATTAAAAAATATGTATACTTGCACTAAAGAGAGAAATCCACAAACTTCATTTGATTTTTTCATTGATGCACGACATAAGCAATTATACAAATATGATAATGCGGCTGCTCCCCATGCTTGTGTTGACATTACATTTAAATTGCTCATGTCAATCAAAATATCCAAATTAATCTTATTATTAGATTTATCCAAAAATATTAATCCACCACATAACCATAATAAATATAATCTAAATCTTTGTTGCACTTCATGCTCAGTTGAGTGATCAGTAATGCCATCCAAACCTTCAATATACTCAATCAATTTATATGTTAATAATCTACTAACACCAGAAAAATAACTATTATCAGGTAACGACCATGTTAATTCAAACATCATTTCTTGTCTATCTATAATCCCGAAAGCATAAGCTCCATTTAAAATTATAGGACTACCATCTATTATCATTCCGAATAAAATTTTAACATCTTGTAAAGTTATGATAGCCTCGTCAGTTTGCATGTGAAAAGTATGTGTTTCAGGACGCCACCTTTCAATTAAAGCAGAAATTGATCCGGAGTCATACGACACACATCCTACATCAATAATTCTTTTAAATCTACAATTTTCAAAATACTGACAAATACGAAAATGTAATGGATGATATTTTACATATTGCCAAAATTCAATATCACCACGACGCGTATATAAGCAAGACTTCTCTTCTTTTAAGCTACCATTCCAGATTCCTTCGGAACGATGATGAACTTGAATTTTTAATACATCATGCTCTACTGAACCAAAATGTTAGTACAGATGCATATCTATACACAAAAAATAAAAATAAATATTAACATTAATATAAGTATCAAAAGATGAATATACCCACAATATTATATAAAAATATAAAATCAATTAAACAAATTAAAAATAAAATAAATTCAAACTTCCCTTATAGAGAAAGACTTTTAAAAACTTTGGAAAATTGAAAAATTAGAAAACGCTTTTAAAATTTTTGAAAAATTGAAAAACTACAATACAATTTGAATGAAGAACTCAATCAATATATAAGAAAATAATAATGTATCATGTGACTTTGACACTATTTCATATAAATGAATGTGAATTTCTTAGTAAAGTTTGACATGTGAATTTTTTTTGTAAGAATTTGTCATGTGAATATTTTTTGTAAAGTTGACATGTGATTAACTTTAAAAATTAAAAAAAATGGAGTAAATCGGAAAAAAAAATTGCAGAAATTTTACTACACAATTAGAAAATAGGCAGGATTTATTTTTGAAGAGGTTTTTAAAAAAAAAACAAAAAAAAACAAAAATTTCGTAAATCGCTGCACTATTTAAAAATAATTAAAAAGTAAAAAATAAAAAAACTCCCATAAATCACAGCCACTACACTGACAGCGATTTACTTAAAATTAAAAAAATCATAAATCGCTACACTGCAGCGATTTACTTAAGAATTTTTAAAAAAATAATATAAAATTTAGTATATTGCTGCACTGGCTGCGATTTACATAAAAACTAAAAAAAATTAAGTGTAAAATCGTTGTTAAGGCAGCGATTTATTAAAACAATAAAAAAAAATTGATTCAAATGCGATTTTGATTTTTGAAAAAATAATTGATTCAAGGCAGAGATTTGATTTTTTTAAAAAAAAAATTAAAAAAGCTAAAAAATAGCTAAAAAAAATTAACTTAAAATCGCTACCTTTGCAGTGATTTATTAAAAAAAATTAATTTTGAAAATCGCTGCCTTGGCAGCGATTTGTTGGAATTTTTTTTAAAAAAATAAGCAAATTTTACAAATCGCTGCTATATAGCAGCGATTTTACGGACAAAATCGCTTACGAAGTTGCAATTTTATGGACAAAATCGCTTACGAAGTAGCGATTTTGTTATTTTGGTTTTAAAAAAGTTCATATATCATTTTGAAATTTTTGTTAACATTTTTCACCCTTTAAGCTCCGGACTCCAATAATAGTGCCTGGATTGAATAATTGTAGTGCAGTCATCTATCGAGGTAATACCTTAAATGAACTTTCAAAATCAACATAAACCATTCGGCATGCTTTTCTTCGACCTTTTTGTGTTTTTCTATAATTAGGAGTATAATGATGCTTTCCTTTGATAATTTCACGGTTAATATTTATGTCTAGATTTTGCATAACATATGGTATTAATGAAGTGCAATCATGTTATCATTCAAATTGAAATGATCCTCCTTATAATTATCTGTAAGACAATTATGCGGTTTAACCATTTTTCCTGTCTTCCACATACCGCTTGAAATCTCTCTAAACCAAATCATCCAATCACACCCTAACTCATGACGCTTGCAAATAACTTTCCAACTTTTACTCTTGGATTGATCACAAAGAAATTCTTTTTTAATAGCAAGACTTTATGCTCTTACTGCAGATTTCATTTGCATCTTATTCATAAATAATATACCTAGTTGCATATACAAATTAAATTAATCAACATAAAATAAATAAACAAATAAACAACTACAAAATATTTAGTTTCAACAATCGAACCTGACTGGATATGTTTAGGTTTGTTTTAATTTCAAAGTGTCGTTCGAATGGAACCATCATCTCTCGTATAGATAAAATCTTCTGCATTTTCTTCAGTGTGATCTAAGTATGAAATCGTTATACAATGATAATTAATACTTTGATCTTCAACGGAAGCATTAGGTGCATTATCCACATCATTGTCATACATATCATCAATGTCTGTTAATTCATGCTCGAAAGGTTCATCATTGTGAAACTCACCTACTCGTTCATCACCCATAACATTATTATTTACAATTTGTGTACGATAATTCACTGCATTTTGAATTTAATCATACCTATAAAAACAATAATATAAATATATTACATAATAAGAAAAATAATTTAAAGAAGTAAGAAAACATTACTTTATTTACCTATCAGTTGAATCTGATGAAAAAAAATTCAAATGTTTGAAATTTTGGCTAGACTCTCCCATAATGGCACACTTCAATTGGAAGTAATGATTGTAAATATATGTATGAATATATAAGTACATTGTTGTTTATGAAATCGCTACGTGAAAAACGATATTTAAAAATATTTAAAAAAAAGAACTAAAATCGCTATAGTAATTTAATATTTAAAAATGATAATAATTTAAGTAAAATCGTTGCAAATGCAGCGATTTATTACCATTAAAAAAATTAAAGTAGGCAGGATTTACTACCATGAAAAAAATTAAAGTAGACTAAAAAAATTAAAAATAAGCAGCAGCGATTAACTAATTAAAAAAATTAAAATTAGTAAATCGCAAAAAAAAAAATTAACATTGTTGCCTTTGCAGAGATTTATTAAAAATTAATTCAAAATCGTTGCCTTGACATCGATTTGATTTTTTAAAAAAATTGGTTCAAAATATTGCCTTGGCAGAGATTTGATTTTAAAAAATTAAAAAAAAATTGATTCGAAATCGCTGCCTTGGCAGCGATTTGATTTTAATTTTTTTTTTTGAAAAAGCAAAAATAATAATAAAAAATATTTAACGTAAAATCGCTCCTTTGCAGCGATTCATTAAAAAAATTGATTTTGAAAAGTGCTGCCGTGGCAACGATTTGTTGAAAAAAAATTTGTTAAAAAAAAAGTAAATTTTACATATCGCAGCAACAATTTTGATTTTTTCCGGCAGTCAAAATCGCTACTTCGTGAGTGATTTTGCCATTTTGATTATAAAAAAATTTATTTATTGTTTTGAAATTTTTGTTAACATTTTCTATCTTTAGGCTCCGAACTCATATTTAATTAGTGGTATCTTTGATTTTGATAACAAGTGTTCTTCCTTTAATTTTCTCTACTCCCTTGCCCCTTCATCTAACAACCTTCATTTATGTAACTTTTTGATCTCTAGAAATGTTAAACAAAAACAAAAATAACTCAAAATTAAGTCAAAATGACTTAAAATAAATTAGGAAGTATTTGATAAGTTTAAAAATAATTTAAAATAAATTTTTGATTTCTAAATACGTTTGTGGCGATAAACTCTTGATTTCATAATTATGTATTATGAAGAAGGATTATCATAGTCAAGCATAGAAAAATGAGGTGCTAATAACTCTAATTTACTTAAGAGTTTTCAAAGACTTTTATGAGTTACCCAACTTTTATTCTATTTTGTGAAAAATTGACAGATTCTTTTCTTATTATCTTCCTTTTAATATGTTGTTTTCACATTAATCTTTTTGCTACTTATTTTCCTCCTCCATACTAATCTGTTTTCACATTTTTTGGAAATTAGAGTCTATCCTTTTCGATATTTTGTTTGTTTGGTGCTATAAATATAACAATGAACTTTTTAAATACAAACATTCTATGTCCAATGGAGAAGCACATTTTCTTATTGATTCTTTTACTTGTAATTCAATAAAAGTTTGTGGGAGTCCTCAAATCAATTGATCATATATTTTATTATATATTACTAAAAGTGAAAATAAAATAAAAAGTAAAAAGTTGAATTATGATTTTATCCTGACTTTAAATTAAAATGTTATAAAACATTTAACTCTTTAATCATAATATTAAATTGTATCAATTTAATTAAAATATTAATGACTTTTGCACTTTTTATCAAAATATCTAATTAATAATAGTTGTCATCTTTTACATTTCCTTAGATTAACTTTTAACAAAAATATCTAATTTAATATTATTTATCATCTATAATCTAGATAATAATAATAATAATTAAAAAAATTCGAAAATGTCTACATATATTTGTCAACTTTTCTTCTTCTCGTAACTTTTTTATAACTCCTCGCATTAATAATATCATATATGCATATAAAATATTATAAAGTATAGGGAAAATGCACGAGTACCCTCCTAAGAATAGAAAACTATTTGTAACGTAATAAATCGATAATAGTAATGATCATCAAGAAATTATTTTTTATATGGTTCTTCACTTCTGTATTTTTTATCGATTTTGATATGTCTTACTTGAACCGAATATTTCGAAATTGTCTCTCTACCTTTAATACAAGATAGGAATAAAATTGCATACGCACCACTCTATATATATAATGCAACCTTTATATATATATATATATATATATATATATATATATATACACATACATATATATACATATATATATATACATATATATATATATATATATATATATATATGTATGTGTATATACATACATACATATATATATACACATATATATATATACATATATATATATATACATATATATATATATATTATTTAAGTTGACTGACTTTTCTCAATCAACCCTCAATTAGATAACGCAATTCCTTAATGTGAAATAAGTTCGTGGAAATTAAAACCATTTAACTTCATTAGTACGCTTGTAAAAAATATATATATATCATTTTATTTAGGAAAAGGGCTTGAGTATCCCGTTAGATTATGACCGAAACTTCAAAGACACATCTTAACTAAAATAAGGTTCTATTACTCCTGAACCCATTTTTTGGTTATTTTGTGCACCTTTTGGCTTATGTGACATCCAAATATCTCTTACGCGCCTCAATTACGTGGAGTCATGGAGTGTGACACGTAAGACAAAAAGGTGCACAAAATTACAAAAGAAATAAGTTTAGGGAGTAATAGAATTTTAATTTAATTAAGGTGTGTCTCTCAAATTTGGTCATAATCAAGAAGGTATTTGTGCATTATCCCTTTTATTTATGATGAGAAAACAAATAAATTATAGTCATACAAGTATAATAACATATTTAAGACTCAAAATTTTCATTTTAATGTTTTGCATGATTGATGTGATACGTTTGCACTTTGCAGTGAACACTTGAGAAATAGTAATATTGTGAAGACCAATTGCTCAGTCAAGTCAACGTACAACATAAGTGTTGCTATATATTGGAATAATACATTTGAAAAACAAATCAAGCTTTGAATCAATCATGAAGAATAACACTCTCTTATTATTGATTCTTCTCTTTCTAATTCAATTTTCTGTATCACTCTCTTCCTCAAATGAGACTGATCAACAAGCCCTATTGCTTTTCCATAATCTTATTACAACTCCTAATCATTTTTTGGCCAATAATTGGACCAAAAATACTTCTTTTTGCTCTTGGTTTGGTGTCACTTGCACTCCAAAAAGGCAAAGGGTCATGGCCTTGGCTCTTCCTAATTTGCAACTACAAGGCACACTCTCCCCGTCTTTGGCCAATTTGTCCTTCCTCAGTGTTCTCAATCTCCAGAATAACAGCTTCCACGGTGGCATCCCTTATGGCATAGGCCAAATGCCTCGCTTGCGAGTGATTAACGTTAGAAACAATCAGCTAAACGGAAGTATACCAACAAGTCTATTTCAAAACCGGAGAGTTGAAGTAATTTCATTGGGTTTCAATGAACTCAGTGGTGAAATGTGGAGAGGGCCATGGTATGTACCCCAACTCAGAGTCTTAATTCTCAGGAACAATAGCCTCACAGGTATGATCCCTCCTTCTGTTGGAAATGCCACAAAAATGATGAACTTCAGTTTGTCTGGGACTAGAGTCAGTGGCAACATTCCAAAGGAGGTTGGTAATCTGAGCCAGCTTGCATTTTTATCCTTGGTCGATAATCAACTAACAGGTTCCATTCCTCCAACACTGTTTAATATATCGTCTCTACTTTCTTTATCTCTGGCAAACAATAGCCTTTCCGGTCCTCTCTTGCTTGATGAAGGAAATATTGTCTCAAATCTCAACTTCTTAAGTATATCTGAAAACCAAATTTCTGGTTCCATTCCTTCCAACATATGCCAATTCGCAGAGCTCAAAGTTTTGTCCATATCTTTCAACAATATAACTGGAGACATACCCAGAAATATTGGTTGTTTATCCAAACTCGAGATTTTTTTTTTTGGTGATAATCCAATAAAAGGGACTATTCCCATTTCATTGGGAAACATTTCCACTCTGCAATATCTTTATTGTAGAAACAATCGTATAGTGGGCCAAATTCCTCCAGAATTAGGAAGGCTATCAAATTTGAGGCAATTAAGCGTTGGTCAGCATTATAATCTTATGGGTGAAATTCCGGAGGCTATTTTAAACATATCTTCTTTGGAAGTGATCGATTTCAGTTTCAATAAACTCTCGGGAAGAATTCCAAGCACTACAGGTCTTCATCTTCCCAACCTTAAAGGACTTTACTTGGGAGAGAATCAGCTTGAAGGGGAGATTCCATTGTTCATAACAAATGCTTCCAAGCTTGAGATACTGTCGCTGGAAAATAATTTTCTCACAGGAACTATTCCTACGTATTTAGGAAATCTTCGTGAGCTGCAAGAACTGTTCCTACATACTAATCAACTTACCAATGAACCAACAGAGCGTGAGTTGCGATTCTTCAATTCTTTGGCGGAATGTAGGATGTTGAGATATCTACAAGTGGGTAAAAATCCGTTGAGTGGCGTTCTGCCAAATTCTATTGGGAATCTCTCATCTACTATTGAAAACTTTCATATAGCAAATGCGCACATCAATGGCCTCATCCCTGTTGGGCTTTGTGGAGGCTTGTGAGCAGGCCCGACCCATTACTGAAACCCTAGGTTAACCATTTGGTTTTCCTATAAATATGATCCTTGTATTTGTAATTCTTGAAGGAGCACAAGTGAAATAAAATCCTCCTCATACTGATCGTGGAGTAGGGAAACCGAACCACGTTAAATTCTTGTGTGTCCCGTTATGCGTTCCGTTTCTCTTTTTCTCTAGATTATTTGTGTTTGTTGTGTGTTTAATTCCCAACAATTGGTATCGAGCGAGGTTTCAACAACATCAGAACACAAATCGTGAGAAATTGTCACCTAGGGTTCTTGTGTGAAGAATCGCGCAGGAGGAGTAGCCGCCGTTATCGCGCTGGTAACCTCAAGCAAAGAATGGCCAGAGAACCGCAGGTGCGAATACCGCCGTCTGGTAGTGTCCGTCCGTCGCTGCTCCGCTGGTCAGCGGCCGAGGAGCCTCAGATCCAGCCGCCGCCCAAATCGCGAGCATCGCCCAAATCGCCGTTGTCCGTAGACGCCGTTAATGGAATTGCCAAGTCCTTTGAGATGGCGTAAGATGGGAAGTTCAATTGAGAAGTTCGATGGTATGATTTGATTGGTGGAAGATGCAGATCAAGATTTGCCGTTCGTAAAGATTTGGACGTAGTGTTGGGTGACAAGCAAGGAAAATTGTCTGATGCAGAGTGGGCGCTTTGGATCGGAAAGCTATGTCGCTTATCCGACTCGTTGACCAAGAATGTTGCGCTCAACATTCTTAAGGAGAAGACAAAAAGGCATCTTGGAAGCCTTGTCTAACATGTACGAGAAGCCATCCGCAAAGAAACAAAATTTTTCTCGATTAGAGAGTTGGTGAACACAAAGATGAAGGAAAGCGCAGCTCGATTCAGAGCACATCAACTCATTGAATTCGATCTTAGCCGACTTTTGTCGGCTTGGCATTAAGTTCGATGATGAAGTTCAAGCTTTACTATCATATCATCATTGCCTGACGGTTGGTCCGAACGGCGATTCTGTTAGCTGCCGCTCAATGGGACCTAATGGATTCACCTTTGAGAAGATTCGTGATCTCGTTCTTGGCGAGGATGTCGAAGAAGGAATTACGGAGAATCATCGGTGATATGCTAAACGCCGCCGAGGCAGAGAAAATAACAGAGGTAGTGGAGCAGAACCGAAGAAGCGAGTCACCGGCTCGGGATGGCTCAGTGTAACATGTTGAACCGCAGCGAGGTGGGGCATTTCAGGAATCAATGCCGAAAGACAAACAAGTCAACATTGCGTAAGACGGCCAACGAGGATTTGTTTATCCGCTGCGCGGAGAGCAATGTGGATTCCTGGTCATGGATTACGGTGCTTCTTTTCACGCTACCCACAGCAGTGAAGCATTGCGTAATCCGGTTATCGGAGACTTTGGAAAGGTAAGGCTTGCCACGATAGAGCTCTTGATGTTACGGGCATGGGTGACATGGTCAAGACGCCGGTCGGTTTACGGACCTTGAAGGATGTCGAGTTGTTCCAAGCTTGACGAAAAGTTTGATTTCGTTAGGCGATTGGATGAACAGGGGACATCATGTGAAGTTCGAAATGGGCGATGGAAGGTCGTGAGGGCAATCTTGTCATGGCTCGTGGAACAAAAAGAGGATCGTTGTATATTGTCGGATTACTGATGCGAGGGAGGGACCGCCCCGATTCGAGAAGAAAACAAAGTCCGGTTCACGTAATCTCGTGGCGTAAGAAGGTTGTCTTTGCAAGAAAGAAACCCAGAGCCACAGTCGATTCAGGATGAACGAGCAAGGAAAGGTTCAGAAGACGGTCGAGGCGTTTGTGGCGGTGGGAGCACCGGCCCAGCTTCACCAAGGCTCCTGAAGACAAATGGGTCAAGAGAACCAAGATTCCAGCTGATACGCTCTCGAAAAATTTCTTGCCGAGTATGGAGAGTGTTTGTTCTCGTGGAGTTCTAGGATCCGGCGATTCGTGTCTCGTGGGAGCCGGTAGGGACCGAGGACGAGTCAAGCGGCGCACCGTGGATCGATGTGTTGAAGCCGGGAGCTTCAACGGCCTTTCAGCTGATGATGAGAAGGCCAGAGTAGAGCAGGAGAGAGTTGAAAAAGATTACTAGACATACAAGTGTTCTAAGTGGATGACAGTTGAAATTCTTCAAGCCTCCAAGTGGGAGATTGTTGGGCTTTGTGGAGGCTTGTGAGCAGGCCCGACCCATTACTGAAACCCTAGGTTAACCATTTGGTTTTCCTATAAATATGATCCTTGTATTTGTAATTCTTGAAGGAGCACAAGTGAAATAAAATCCTCCTGTTACAGTCGTGGAGTAGGGAAACCGAACCACGTTAAATTCTTGTGTGTCCCGTTTGCGTTCCGTTTCTCTTTTTTCTCTAGATTATTTGTGTTTGTTGTGTGTTTAATTCCCAACAATCCCCACTAGTATAGGCAACATGAGCGGTCTTAACCTCCTAAGCCTTACAGAAAACAAGTTGACGAGAAATATTCCTCCTGAGATTGGTAAGCTTAAACAAATCCAAGGTCTGTCGCTATCTAACAATAAATTGCAGGGACATATTCCAGAGGGAGTCTGCCATTTGTCTAATTTGGTTAAATTATATCTGGCAGTTAATGAGCTCTCTGGATTAATTCCAGAATGCTTAGGAAATCTAAGCATGCTACAATATCTTCATTTGGGTTCTAATAAATTTTCATCAGAATTTCCATTGCGCCTTTGGAAAATGAGTGGTCTTCTCTATCTAGACGTGTCACAGAATTCAATAGAGGGAGAAATTCCATCAGATATTGGAGAACTAAAAGCCATTGTAGAACTATATCTTTCCAGTAACCACTTTTCAGGTGTGATACCAACCAGATTGGGGGAACTCCAAAACCTGCAGTCTCTTGACCTGTCGAACAATTCATTTTTTGGCAAAATTCCATTATCCTTTGCCAACCTGATAAGCTTAGAATTCTTGGAGTTGTCTTCAAATGCATTGTCAGGTACTATTCCTGAGTCTTTGGAAAAACTCTCATACCTCAAAAGCATTAATGTTTCATTTAATGATTTAGAAGGTCCAATACCGAGTGGTGGTGTGTTTGCGAATTCCACTCGGCAATCATTTCTCGGGAACAAAGGTCTTTGTGGAATGCACATATTGGAGATTCCTACTTGTGTTACCACTAATCCTGGAAAACAATCAAAGCTTAAGGAGGTTGTGATAAAAATTGTTACTCCACTGATTATTGCATCCTTTCTAACATTCTTGTTGGTTTCAATTTGGATAATGAAAAGACACAAGAAAGGGAAGTCCAAAGATGTGGAGAAGGTACTGGAGATTAAGACTCATCAATTAGTTTCTTATTACGAGATTCAACGAGCAACAAATAATTTTGATGAATCCAATTTAATTGGTGAGGGAAGCTCTGGCTCTGTGTACAAAGGTGCATTGTTTGGTGGAACTGCAGTGGCCATTAAGGTTCTGGATTTGGAAAATGAGCAAGTATGCAAGAGGTTTGATACCGAATGTGAAGTGATGAGAAATGTTAGACACAGAAATCTTGTTTCAGTGATTACTACGTGTTCTAGTGACTATATAAGAGCCTTTGTTCTGCAATTTATGCCCAATGGAAGTCTTGAGAATTGGTTGTACAAAGAAGATCGGCACTTGAACCTTCGTCAAAGAGTCGCTGTGATGCTTGATGCAGCTATGGCAGTTGAATATCTACATCATGGTCATGTAACTCCAATAGTTCATTGCGACTTAAAGCCAGCCAACATTCTTTTGGATGAAGATATGGTAGCTCATGTTGGTGATTTTGGCATCTCTAGAATTTTAGCCATAAGCAAGTCAATGGCTTATACAGAAACATTGGGCACTCTTGGATACATTGCACCAGGTATAAAAAAATCTACTCTCTTTGATTTTCTCTTATCATAATTATACTAAGCCTCTCCAAGTTGTAAAAGTAAAAAGAGAATTATTGTTGTATTTCAATTGAGTAACTTTTGTTCAATCCTTTTCTAAGAATATGGCTCGGAGGGAATAGTGTCTGCTAGTTGTGATGTTTATAGCTACGGCATCATGTTGATGGAGGTTTTGACGAAAAGAAAGCCAACAGATGAAGAGATATGTAGTGACAATCTTGACTTGAGGAAATGGATAACACAATCATTTTCAGGGAATATGATGGACGTTGTGGATGCCAATCTTTTTTCCGAGGAAGAACAAATCACTAGTAAAAGTGAAATGTGCATAGCGTCGATGATAGAATTGGGTTTAGACTGCACAAAGGAAAGTGCAGAATCAAGAGTGACCATGAAAGAAGTAGTAAAGAGGCTTTGCAAAATCAACAACGCATTTCTGGAAACGTAAAAGTGGTTAGCATCTTTTGTGAGCTGCAAGTTAATATGATGGTTTTTGTTTCTTCAGTTAAGTCTTCGTATAGTAATATTGGAGCTAGTCAGTAGTCATATGTTGTTTGTAATTTCATTTGAGTGGTTTTGACCCTGTTTTATTTTATGTATATATTTGTATTTATGTTTTGAATGCTTGAATGAAAATTAATAAACGCTTTTGAATGTGAGAAAAAACAAAAACAATTAAATTGACCCCCAAACTTGACCAGGCCGGACCCCACACGCCTAATGATAATGCTAATTGCATTTTATATTATTGACGTCTTTGGCTCCCAAACTTATCGAGGTCGACCTTAAAATTATTTCTATTTAAATAAAAGCATATTTTACATAAAGCATTCAAGTATTATCAAACTCATCATGTATTAATAAAAATTTTATAATTAAATAAAATTTAAAAGTACAATAACAAGAAAATAAAGAATTTTATTTTCATAACAATGCAAAATAATACATAATTAAATAAAAATATGGATTGCATATCAATCCATTTTGGACAACCATACCGTAACTTCAAAATGAAAAAGAAAAACATAAAATCATAATCTAACATAAGAAAGATCTAAAGAAATATATAAGTCATATCTTATACTGTTAAGTTTAATAGTTGAACTATATTCTAAAAAAGCTTCTCTTTTAATTTTAGAATGAAGTTATTTGTTCTTCTCCTCAGTTAACTTCTCACCGACTTGTGTTCATACCATAAGTCTAAGAAGAAGAAAAGAGAAAAGGTAGATGATAGAAAAGAAAAGAATGTGATAGACCTAGGAAGCAATTAACTGGTATTTATAGTGATATTTGATTGTCATTTCACCTACCAAAATCTTTTAATGGTGCACATTGAATCGTGATAGATAAATTTATTTTAGTTTCAAAATTCAAAGAATCACAAATTTTGAAGAGTTCCGGACATTATTGTTTCATGATAGATAAATTATGTTGATTTCAAAATTCAAAAAATCACAAAATTCGAAGAGTTCCATACGTTATTGTTTTCTGCTTTAATTTAATTCAACCTAATTAATTATAATTATAGTGACATAACTAAAAAATTGAAGGGTAGTTGTTGGACTTCATATTCTAACATTATGTAATTAAATATTAGTATTTAAAAAATAAATTAAGTTATTTTAATTTAGTAGAGGAACAAAATGATAATTCAAATTTTAAGGTTAGAGCTTCCAACTTATAATAATATATGATATGATATGATATATTATGAGTAATGACCAATACTTGTTGCATTTAAGGAAAATAATATCAAACTATTAAATCAAATTAAATATTATAATTATGATTTGATTTAATTATATCTTATAATAAATTGTTGTTATTCTCGCCGCTCTCTCGAGTAGAATTTTGCTCGCCACTCTCCTTTTTCTGACAGTCTCGCTCATCTCTCTTGCTTTTATTCAAACACAAACGTATAGAATGTGTTTGTATAAAGCGAGAGAAAATAAAAATATACATATATTTTCATTCCCTCTCTCCATTCAACTAGAGCTCACTCGCCACTCTCTCAGATTTCGCTCACCACTCTCACTCGTCTCTCTCACTTAATACAAACAGAAATGCATATATTGTCTTGTGTTTGTATAAAGCGAGAGAAAAAAGTATATACAAATACAAATGCAAATGCATATACTTTCATCCTATCCACTTATAATTGTACAAATATGATTTTTTTCATGCTCAGTTTTCTTTTGTCTTTCTCTCTTTATACAAACACAAATTATACAATTGATTCTTTTATATATGTATACCAAAACAGATTATACAATTGATTCTTTTGTATACGTGTATAGCGAAATAGCAATAGAAAGAATATGGCTCGGAGGGAATAGTGTCTGCTAATGGTGACGTTTATAGCTACGACATCGTGTTGATGGAGGTTTTGACGAAAAGAAGGTCAACAGATGAAGAGATATGCAATAGAAATCTTAACTTGAGGAAATGGATAACACAATTATTTTCAGGGAGTATGATGGACATTGTGGATGTCAATATTTTTTGTGAGGAAGAACAAATCAATAGTAAAATTGAAATGTGCATAGCCTCCATATGATAGAATTGAGTTTAGACTGCACAAAGGAAATGCCAGAATCAAGATTGACAATGAAAGAAGTAGAGAAAGGCTTAACAAAATCAAGAATGCATTTATATGGTGTTCTTTTCTGAGCTGCAAATTAATACGATGCTTTTTGTTTACCTGATTTCTTTCATAAAGTTGTTTGTAATTTCAATTGAGTGGTTCTGGACCTATCTATTTATGATTATGTTTTGAATGCTTGATGGAAAAGTGTTTAGCTGCACTATTTTGTTTTTCTGAAATGTAATAAAACAATCAGTGAATTGAGCACTTTTCATTTCCTTGTACTAATTAATTACTTTCTTCTTTCAACTTCACCTGCACAAGTATTCCAACAAGCCTATCTTAACACTAGAGAGTTTCAAAGAAAAAATTTGGTAATCTGTTTTGTGTGAGGTTGTGGAGCCTGATTAATATATATAACTGTTTATGCGGTTTAACCTTCGCGGTGAGGTTGTCAGGGGGTTATGGGGACGGGAGCCCCCATCCGAAGGCGGGGTTCTGGGTAGGGCCCCGACCTAAATTTTAGGCTTTACTATTTATTCTCTATAATCAAAAATACTCTGATCTATTAATATAAATATACCTTACCGTCGTGGAAGTTTACTCACGAGGTGTTACCAAGAAATATTGAATTTTCTCTTTCTCTCTCTAGATCTCTCATCTCTTTCTGTTAAAAGTTCTTATGTTGTTCATTCATCAAGTGTGTGCGCGTGAATTCGATCCTAACGTGTTGTCTTCTGTTACAAAAAATAAAAAAATTGATTTTATTTAGTGCTGCCAACATACTGTGTTTCATTTTAATTTTATGTATTTAGGCATTGCCAAATAAAAATTCAAAGATTTTATGTATTTTTTCTTATCATGGGTTAAGTATCGAAATTAGTCAAAATGATTTTTTTTTTCTTTTTTTTTTGGAGGAACGGTTTAAACACCCTTTTGAGTTACATACTTTTCTGCCTATTTACTGTTGACATCGATGATTTTTATGATTTGATTATTAAATTCACAACGTCGTCATCGTCTATCTTCTTAAGAAAATAAGGAGGAGAAGAAGTAAATCTCGTATTACTCTCTTTCTCTAATCACAAAAATCATATAAAAATGGAGAAAATTGGGAAAAGATTTGAAGGGAAAGTGGTGATTGTAACAGCTTCTACACAAGGTATTGGATTTAGCATAGCTCAGAGACTGGGATTTGAAGGTGCTTCTGTTGTTATCTCCTCTCGCAAACAGGTTAATTTCTTCACTCCAATTTTGATTTTGTTTTTTTTTAAATCAAAATTTGGATGATTCTTCAACTGGGTATTTCAGATTTTGCTTAAAGTTAATGTCTTTATCCTTTTATCTGGTTGTATACGCTGAAAGGGTTTGTTTCTTTGCCAAAATTTGGCTGATTCTTCAAATGGGTATTTCAGATTTTGCTTAAAGTTAATGTCTTGGTTGTATATGCTGACAAAGGATTGTTTGATGAACTGAAGAACTTGATCCTCTTTTAGAATTTCACACATACACATGATTCCTATGAATGGAGGATTATTTGGCTAAATCAGCTCAAAAATACTCTTTAACATGATGTGCTATTGTCTGTTTTGGTTCAAGCTCTCATGGTTTTCCTCAAAAGTCGTTACACCGTTGAGAGATCCTACATCCTACAGGAAGCTTCTTAATCTTTTCAGCTACCAACGTGGTGATTTATGTGATTTGGGAATTTCCCTTATTAGAATTTCACACACACATACACAGATCTATGAACGACGGATTGTTGGGCTAAATGAGCTCAAAAATACTCTTAACATGTTTTGATATGGTCCATTTTAAGCCTAGACCTCACGATTTAACTCAAAAAGGTGTTACGTCGTTTAGAGATCCTACATTTATATGTAGTTTCCCAATCTTTTCAACTGTCAATGTGTGACTTCGTAACCACAGAGGATGAACACATCTAATTCCATGTGGATCCGGATTTAACTTTATAGTTGCTTTAGGTGTAATGTTCAAATTGCGTATGTTTTGGCCTTGGGTAGTTACTTGTTTGGGTTCGGGATTTAGCTTTTTAGTGCCTGGGTCTCAGGTTCAAATTGCATATGTCCAAGCCTTGGTGGAAATCACCTGTGTTGGTGGGAGATATTAGGTACCACATGGAATTGATCGGGGTGTACACAGGCTAGCCTGGACACTAGAGTTATCGAAAAAAGAATTTACAACGACTTGAATTTCAGTGGATCATAACTTTTTATAGTTACAAGTATTTGTAACAAAAATGTGTCAAAGAAATAGAAACAGTGTCACTGTTTTTCTTGGACTTCTCTATATTTGTGTATTGTTTACTCTCTTCATATTGAAGATTTGACTTTAGGTAGTGTCTATTTCATTTTACAGGAAAATGTAGATGAAGCAGTAAAGAAACTGAGAGATGGAGGAATTGAAGTGTTGGGATTAGTATGTCATGTCTCAAATGCACAACAGAGGAAGAATTTGATAGACAAGACGATTCAGGTATGAATTGAATTGTTACTGTCTTAAATTAACACTTCTTGGTCTGTGCTTGCGTATCTTGGAGGTCAATTGTCTGTTATTTTCTTGGGAATGGTTTTTGATCTAACAATTTATGTAAAGTGAGTTGCTTTTGCTGATGTCTAACTACGGAAAATGAGAAGTCAATGCTTTAAACTTCGTATGATCTGACTTTGTTAATTGAAATTTGTAATTTTCAGAAATATGGGAAACTAGACGTGGTTGTGTCAAATGCCGCTGTTAATCCATCAGTAGATGCAATATTAGAAACTAAATCATCAGTCCTTGACAAGCTGTGGGATATCAATGTCAAGGCCGCTATACTACTACTACAAGTAAGTTGATGATAAAAAATTCACGAGAACAACGTTGCAAATGCATGTGTTACTTTGTCGAGCATTTATTGAATACATTGAAAGGCAATGACTATTTGTTCTAGTATATTACATATTCCCATATACTTCAAATTCTCGAATTCCTTTCTTTTCCTTCATGTTCTGCTATTGCTGAATATTTTGATCTTTATACTGTTTACAGGATGCAGTTCCTTACCTTAAGAAGGGTTCATCAGTTGTTCTAATTTCCTCAATTTCTGGTTACTCGCCACCAGCTTCAATGGGTATGTATGGGGTGACTAAAACTGCACTACTCGGACTTACCAAGGTACTAATGTTTAACTTGGCGTCCCTGGCACATGAGTAATGTGTCCTATTAATACCTTCTTATTGTCTTATTTGGAAAGCCAGGCTCTTGCAGCTGAAATGAGTCCAGATACTCGTGTAAACTGTGTAGCACCGGGTTTTGTTCCTACGCATTTTGCTGATTTCATCACGAGTAATGAACAAGTGGTAAGTTCTTATTAAATTATATCTCTTACTCATAGCAAGATCTTATCAATATCCGTTTTTTACTTACTAACTAGTTGCTGATTGTGCTTAGAGGAGAGAGATCGAGGGTAAGACATTACTCAATAGGCTTGGAACAACACATGACATGGCCGCTGCTGTTGCTTATTTGGCTTCTGACGATGCTTCTTATGTAACTGGAGAAACTCTGGTTGTCGCTGGAGGAATGCCTTCCAGACTTTAACTTCTCTATTTCAGTGCCTCTCCTTCTGTTTTAGTTAGCTTGCATCAGCCTAGGACGGACATGCTTATGATGTTATGCAAGTCCTGTGACCGATACCAAAGGGGAAGCATGAATCAGACCAAGAAGACACCGCTCTCTGCTTGTCGTTACAACAACAGACACCCACACCGGAGTTTCATTATCTTATTCCTTTTGTAGAACTTCTTTCTTTTAGCTCTATACACCTTGAGAGCAAATAGCTACAAGATGTTCAACTATTATTTCAACTGACAGATAATAATCAACAGAAGTTTGTCATGAAATGACGTTATCAAGGTGAATAGCCTTAGAAGTTTGGGAAGTATGCTCTTGTTTATATTATTTTTGCCAATAGTTTTGCAAACGTCAGGTTGCAAGATGATAATAAGCACATATTACCATCTCGAAGATGCATCTATTAGGACCATATATAACTAAACATTGGTTTGTTCACATGTATCCTTCTCAGTTCATCACTGTATCCAAATGAGAAGCGTAGGGAGGTTATCTCTGATAAACCCTCGGCTCAGTATAAGAAAAAAGTGAGACATAAACTTTTCATTAATAGCTGGTGATAGTAGATATTAGGAATTAATGAAATAGTAATAGTATTACTAATACAATTATAAGAGAAGCTGAATCATTACACTGATATGGAAACTACTTATTCTAAAGAGAAACCCACAGGCAAATGAGCATATGAAATGAAAGCTGAACAAAGATATGAACATATATGAACACCTTGATAGTTTTATATACATAATAAAGTAAATAGCTGAAATCACACCAGATAGAGACTAGCACGATACAACACGCGTAGCTGCTTAAGATATAGCACGCTTTTATCCTCCTCATCCTTTCAGATATCAGCTAAAACTTGGGAAGATAAACTTTAGACATCTACAATCTTCAGTTTTTCTCTGCTCATGTACCATATGGATTATCAGGGCATAACCGAGCTATGCTGTCCTTGCGTTGCCATCTGCTCAAATCTTTAGCCATGACTTGTCAGAAATCAAAATTGAAACTATATGAGCAAACTTATACAGGGATAACATCAGCATTTTGACTGTCGTCACATGTCAAGATGAGACCTTCGATGTAAGTAGGGAGAAGACAACGGGTCCATTGACAACCAGTTGAAATAGGGTCTACTGGTGGAACAATCATTAGGATGTTCTCATGGCGCCTTACAAGCCCCATTACACTTACGGTGCTTCCTTCTTTGATGTAACTGTTATTAGGAGAAACCATAAAGAATCAGCTAAGTCTCAGAAAGTTGGAAGTAACAAATTTATAATGAAAGGAACGTAAATATGATCTATCAAATTCGTGAAATTGCTGAGATAAACCCACAATCCACAACTCACCCTTCTTTGAGGCGCATTATGCGGTCATCACTTGAGAGGCTCCGATCAGCAAGCCAGCGCAGGAAGTTGGGAGATAACTCTTTGTTATTCTTTGTTACATCAATGACTGTAGTTGGCTTGACAAATGGGACAACTTTTGCTCCATAACCTGCCTTCACCATAGCTCTTAATCCAGACTGGAAGTCTGAGATGTAGAAATCAGCCACATGTTTCTGTTATCAAAAGGTAAAAACAACCCATGAATTTCTGATAGGAGTTTTGGATGAAATATTTGGAGTTGGGCCAATATAGAAACCCAGTTGGCAAGAAGCATCTGTCTTAGGTGTTCAGACAGCATCAGAAGAATTTACTATCACTAATACTGCAGCAACACAAAGTCAACAACCATGCAAAAGCTAACCAGCTAAAGCCTTAGTCAGGAATTTAGCATATTGTGAAGTTACTGATATTGAATAAGTCCAATTGTTAGCATATGATGGTGATCAGGAGGCTTGTTGACACTATACAAACTTGCGGGTGTTGGCATGTCATGTAAATTTGTTCAACCTTGAACAGTCATAACCTGTCGCAGGCCTTTGACATTCTAGATGAACTTGCAAGGGTTAACATGTAGGCTGTAGCCCTAAGGAGTCATTTGGTAGGATATATTAGAAAAAATAGTGCATTAGCTTTGTGTATTACTAATATCTTGTTTGGTACACTTTATCAACCTCTCTATTTTGTATTATACTATGTATAGCTAATGCATGACAACCATGATATTAGAAATTTTTAGTGCCTGCATTAGCATGGTTAAAAGATACAATTGCCCCTCAAAACCTTTTACACATTCTTTCCCCTGTATTTTGTGGGGGGTCTTTTTGTAAACAAATAACATCTACTTTAGAAATATGCAATGCATGTTATTTTTAATACATCAAACCAAAAAAGGTATAAGAAATAATATCAGCATTACTAATATACCTTATTCCACACTATTCTTATACACTCCACCAAACAACTCTCCTAATTGTTCAACCTTGAACAGCAACAGTTTATGGGCTCCCACATGCCCCGGCTCTCAATCTTTCAGTTCATAAAGTTGATATAACTTTATTCAAGTTCCTACATAATAAAACTATGATACTATGGCAGTCACCTGGAAGCATTACAAAACTTCTCAAGGGGGATATATTGATACAAGAACCCAGCAAGTATATCTTTGCAACTGTGTTAAAAAAAAATATGATACTTGTAATAAAACACCAACATGGTTAACACCAATTCAATCTGCCAAATAAGCCTATAAATGCAATCGTTAATATATGCAAAACTAACCTCTGAATGCCTGCGTCCCCATGAGAAGCAACGGTGGCTAGGATTTGCTGATTTTCCACCCCAACCTTTGTACTCGTCCAGTTCTGTTGAAGCATATACACATCTCGCTGTCCGCTGAAAAGAAGTTTCAAGTGGGATACTTCCACAAGTGACAACCTACACAAAACAATATATTATACCCTTCATACTGTTCTCCAAATTCAATGTAGAATTCGATAGCTGACTACACCCTAACAGTATGCAATGAAAATTCAAAACAATCATTAATAACTGTGAGCTAATTTCTGTAGAATTCTCTTTCAAAGTCTCTCAATGTGAGGGTTTTTTTTAAAAATCAGAAAATGTGCAAGTAATTCTGTATAGTGTCCAGCCAAATATGCAGAACCCACCTCATATGCCAATTTCTGAACTCGAGAGTAATTTTTAAGGAGGAATATAAAATTCATTTTGGATGATAGAAGTAGACATTCAATCCCACAGGTTAACCAATAACCACCATACTCTAAGTACTCTTCAGTCTGAGAAGGATGATAACCATGGAACCTTAAAGATGGACTCCTGCAAACTGATTTATAACTGAGAGATTTCCAAGGGAGAGTCGACACAAGGTTTGATACTTGATAAATAATGGACTTGTCCCTCTACCCTTCTCCATGTAAATACCAAGATTTTAGTTCACCAGCAGGATTCAAACTGTGACGTACTCCTAACCGACACATCACGTATTTTGCTCTTATCACCAAACAAAAGGCCCTCAGCGGATACATAAATACAATTTAAACCCAGATTCATTGTTCTACTTTCTATTTAGGAGTGCTTAAGGTTCATGAACCTTTCAAACATACACCAATAAAAGAATTTCCTTTTCAAGCGGTATTCCTGTAAAATGCTTAATAGCATGCAGTAGGGGTTTGCTAGAATGCTGGCATGGACAGGAATTTAAGAAGGATCTGTAACAAATATGTTTCACCTGTTCCTTTATGCATTTCTCTATAGTCCGAAAGGATAGAGCTTGTTCTGAAGGCCAAAAAAGTCGTATTTCTAGAATCAAGAACAATCTAGTGGTCTATTTTCTGGTGTAAAAGTAGGCAGATTATGGGTATGGAACAGTACATGGATTTTCTAGAAATGTTTGGACGAAGGAAGTAGTAAGCATATTTGATGTAGCTTAGTATCTTTTGGTCTTTATAAGTCCTGTACTTTTGTACCTTTACTTAAAATACTTTTGCCATTAAAAAAAAAAAAAGATACCAACCATGAGGATTTACTTTTCACCTTGATCTAAATTATCCTACTAAAATGAATCTTTTTATAAACTATGGTGTCCAGGTCAGTTCTAGTTCTACACAACTCTACTAATTACACAGAGTTGTCCTACTAAAGTTTTCACATTTAAAGGAGCCTTCAATCATAGCTCGCAAAGCTTGGTTCAAGTGGGAAAGGTCGAGAGACTTGTGACTTCAGTCACATGTTCAAGCCTTGCGACATGCTAACTAAACCTGATATTTAAGAAGAGAATGTAAGAGGGGGAAGCTCATTAACCCGAGTTTCAAAGACTGCGGTTGGTCCCAGACGAATTTTATTGCACATCAAAAAAAAAATTAAAAAATCTAACCTTACATGTATTCAAATACTCTTTCCTCACTGACTCAATGTATTTCAGTTTTCCTTAAATTTGAAAACTATTTAAAATATCTTACAACCAAAAATTGCATAAAATGCAGATTGGGTGCCTAGCATTAGTGACTAGCGAGCAGTGTGGCTAGTAGATTACATCTAGCTTCCAACAGACATGAACCATCCACTGTTCTACTGTGGCGGCTAACAAGTTGTGTCCAAACTAGTACTTCGGATTATATCAGTGTACCATGCGATTTATTTAGCTAGTCTACTCTATGTTATGGATTCTATCGGTAATTTAACTACTGTTTATTGCCTTGGATTGTCAATAAGCCAGGTTGGCTTGGCAAGGGTAGTGACTAGTGACCACTGCCTGTCACGGATCCCATAGGTTTGTGTCATGAAACTATCCCCTCTGACATTCCTACAACAAATCTGCCTCATTAAGAACATAGAAACTGCTTAGAGTATATATACTTCTGCAACCATAGATAAAGTTATATGCTTTAACCCACCCTTAAGCAGAATCTTGGTTACTTCTAACTTAACCAATATGAACATATATTTCTTTCCAACTCATAATCAAAGAACAATAAAGATCCTCACATAGAATCTCATTCAAGAACATAAATAAGCAATCTTTACTAATCTATACCTCCAAGGACAAAATGGTAAATCTCAAACTAGCATTAGTTATGTCTTGCTTAATCAAATACAATTAAGTTATCAACTACCACCTAATGACAAAACCATAACTAAAGACAAGAATTAGACACATCAACCTCACCAAATCATACTCAATACTCCCCCATTTCAATTTTTTTGTGTTACTTTCCTTTTGAGTTTGCTTCAATCAGAATGTCGTTTTACTTAATTTTGCAACCCTTTAATTTCAACTTTGCATCTGGCATGTTTAAGACCAAACAAGATTAAAAGGACATTTAATTAAAAATCATTTACTTTCTTAAGCTCCGTGTCCAGTTAAAACCAGATAAACAAGAATGCAAATTGAGAAGTAGTATAAGCAAAGCTAGAATATGGATGTGAATTTACCCCAGTGACCTTGACAAATTGTCCATCAATGGCACCTCTAAGCTCAGCATCAGGATATCTCTTCAGATAACCCAACAATCCTCGTTCTTTATACGCAAAATTCCAAAGTAAAATCACCACCAATGGAGCTAAAATTCCAGCTACTGCAACAAGAATTACCGCCTTTTTCACCGCCACCATCAGAAAAGCACCCACTACTAAACCCATCAACACAACCACCAGAAACACCCACATTGCCACTTTTGAAACCTTAAAACCCAGCTTTATCTCATCATTTAAGCTCGTCACTGACGAACCATACACAACTTTCTTAAACGAAGCAGCCGGTTCAAGCTGACCCGACCTCCGACCAGTGTTTGAACTCAACGGACCGGAAGTAATCAGACCAGTAGGTTGAATCGGAGTCATAAGCTGACCGGAGAAAGACCCAGATGATTTCTTCGGCATCGAACCGGAATTAGTGAGTTTATGCCCAACCGGACCGGAATTCGGACCGGATCTCACGGATCCACTGTTATGCTGTGAAGCAGATGATCCTCTTGACGAAGGTTTCAAAATTGGTGGTGGGCCCGGGTAGTCCCCAACACCGTACATTTTCCCAAGCTCGCCGGACTTCTTGATATCACCGCCGGTGTATGGCACTGCGCGTGAACCCATTGTAGGCTGACGTTCCTTGAGCTGTTCGGGTCGACCCGAGACTATCAACCCGTTGCTTAGCTGGTGTGACCCGGTTCGAGAACCCATTTTTTAGAGAGAGAAAGTGTGTGTTTGAGAGTGTGAAGTTGCAGAAGCAGAGTGTTTTAGAGTGAGAGTGAAAATGGTGATGGAAATGAAGGTGATGGAAGTGTGAAAAGACGAAAAAGGACCTCAAGAATATGATAATGACGTTTCTGTCCCCTGTCTTAATTTTCAGTACAACGTGAGCTGTCTTTCTACTCCTTTGTTGTGTCGCTGTATTACGCGCTCGTAAAAGTTTTTGTAGTTCGAATTCTTAAATATGAAAAAATAATTTGGACTTCAAAATGTGTAAATTTATATTTTAAATTTTAATATAAATATCGAATATCAAATAAAAAGTGAAATTAAATTTATCATTACTACTTTTATTACACGGTGTTATTATTATATTCTTCAATTAAATAAAGAAGAGATAAGATACAAAAACACATATAAATTTATTTATTTATTTAGTTTTACACCGTTATTAAGAGTGTAAGAGCCTGTTTGGCTCAGCTTAAAAGCTGGTCAAACTGACTTAAAAGCTGGTTTTTGACTTATTTAGCTGTTTGGCAATACTCAAAATAACTTATTTTAAGTTTAAAAAAACTTATTTTAAGTCAAAAGTTAAAAGTTGGGGTAGGGATGCTTTTTTTTTTTAGCTTATAAGTTGTTTTAAGTTGACCACATTTTTATCTTTTTGCTCTTAATATTTTTATACAATCTCCAAATTACCCATATAATCTTAACATTTCTTTCTTCCATTTTTCCCTTTTCACGTTTGACATAACAACTTCAGCACTTTTATCCAAACGCATAACTGCTTATTTTAAAAATAAGTTTCAGCACTTTTAAAAGTACTTTTTTAAAGCTGCTTTTATTAAGCTCATCCAAACGGGCCCTAAGTTTTATACATAAATTGTTACCTTTTAATTTGAGAAACACATTTGAGTGATGTGTGTAATACACCCTCTTTTTTTATTTGAAAAAACTGACACATGACAATTTCACATGAACAAAATATTTCAATTTGACAAAAATTAAATGATAAATTATTAATATTAATTAAAAATTAAAATATTATTATTTATGAAAAAAAAAATTAAAAAAAAAATTATTTTTCTTACCCCACTTCACACCCTTCCCCATCCCACCCCCCTCCCCCTCCCACTCCTTCACAAAAATCACCCACTCATCCCCTCCCCAACCAAACCCCAAAAAAAAAATTATATTATTAAATTTAATTAAAAAAAAATTTACCACATCCAATGTAACCGTTCGATCCTAATAATTTTTTTAATATTTTTCTCATTTTATATTAGATATGTATATACACATTTTTAAATTTTTTTATTAGTGTACCAAATATAACATAAATAAGTAACAAATTAAAAAATATCTTACGAACGCAAGTAAAAAATAATTTCGATATATATACATCTAACACAAAATGAGAGAAAAAAAATTAAAGTGAAGAATTAGTTGGGATGGATAGAATTTATTATCTAAATTTGTCTTTGAAAAAAAATTAAATTCTTTTATAAAAAATTGAAAAAAAAAATCAAAGAAGTCCGGGGGAGGAGGAGGAGGTTGAGAGGAAGTGATGGAGTACGATAATAAATTTTTTTGCATTTTACCGTATAATAGAAATATTATTTTCTTGGATAATAATTTCTTAAAGTTTTAATTCAAATAATATTAGTAATTTATTTAATTTTAATCAAGGTTAAATTTTTGTCTATGTGAAGTCTGATGTGACAATTTTTTAAAATAAAAAAGAGAGTTATTACACACATTATGATGAGAATGGTATAAAGAGAGAATTATGTTTCTCAAAATAAAAATTTATAGTTTAATAAGTATGAAACTCAAACGCTCACAATTACTTAAATATAAAGTTATAGTTTAATAAGTATGAAACTCAAACGCTCACAATTACTTAAATATGAAACTCAAAATAGGTATAATTTAGATATGTTTTGAAACTTATCTCAATAAAAAATGCAATAAAAATGTAATGATCATGACACAAAAATAGAAGTAAAAACACATCAATTTTCAAAGATAAAACTATAGTTTGGTTCCATATTATAAATTATATTATTACTTTATATTTTGTAATAAAATTTGGTTCTGGTCTATTATATTCGAGGTTAGTATTTTTTCCCACAAAAATACAATCAAGAAAAAAACATTATTATCAACTTGTGTTATTTGGAGATACAAAAATGTAAGAGATTATATTCATTTTCTCTAATTTCAGTTTTATTCATTGCTTTATCGTATAAATTATTATTAACTTGTGTTATTTTTATTCATATGTTTTTATGTAATATTTAAAATTAATATTGAGGTCGATTAAAATTACAAAAATAAAAATTAATTTTTAATAATAAAGTAAAAATTTAAATAATCAATTATATTATTAAAATTCAGCTATATTATGAGATCTATCTATTTCCAATTTAACTTTCTTCACTCGTATTAGCTTAAATTCGAAATTTTAAATTAAGAATTAAAGATCGAATCATCCCCAATAATCCATATTGTTAAGTTTTTTATTTAATAAAAAAAATGACGTTAGACAGCAGATCTTGATTTGACAGTTTACTCCATCAATTTTTTGGCTTTTTATGATAATTAATTTTAATAATTAAATATTATTTTTTTTAATTTCTCTTTTTATTTTATTTGTGTCGGTGACAGATACTAAAACTATTGGGGCATCTGTATGCCCTAGAATTATCATGTGAATAACTTAGGTCAAGGTTCCCCCTACGTTATTATTATTATTATTATTATTATTATTATTATTCAAAGTTTTTAATTAAATAAAAAGATTCAATTTTAAGAAATATGATATGATAAAATTTATTTTTATGCAAAAATTTTATTAGTGAATAGTTTCTTATATTATAATTTGTAACGATAATATAATCAAAATCTCTTTATAATAATATTATTTATTTAAATATTTTAATCGCTACAATAAAACATTATTCTAAAGAATAAATAATAAAGCATGAAAATATTTATAAAAAAATACGGTTGAAATAGTAAAATATTAATTGTAAAATATAATCACTATAAAACAATCTTTAGTTACATTATTTTGTTTTAATTAAGTTCTCATACTTTATATTACTTCACTTTACTAATTCCATTCTAGCCACAAAAAGAATTTATATCACCCTTATAAATTAGTTTTTTCTGTTATTATATTTTGATTATGTACTATATTTATGTTCATCAAGTTATAAATAAAGAAAATGAGGAGAACCAACTATTTAGCTTTATATTAACGATTCATGTATTGTATACTAGTCCTATCCATCGTAGAAATTATTCATAACGACGAAATGATAGAATAAAGTATGTGTGTCTTACCCTTCCGTGAGGGAGAAAAGACTATATATGTAGAGTCTGAAATCAAAAGGATAATATTTTTTTTCGAAAATTTTAGAAGGGCAATTTAATTAATTATGATATCAAAAGAGCAATTTCTTTTAACACCGTTTAAATTAGATTTGTTAACGTAAGACTCAAAAAACAATGAGCCTTACAAGGCGCAAAGGTGTCAACGCCTTGGGCGATTATTTCTCAAAATATTTTATTTTTGATGTTTCGTATATAAAAAAAATCGCAATTTATTTTTTTGTTTCTAATAAGTCTAATAATTTTAAAACATAATCAACACTGTAGTTTCGTCTGTTATATGATTACAATGTTAAATCAAATCAACATTGTATAAGTTTCACGCGGGATAGAATCGGAACGGAAGGGAATGGGATAAACGGGATGACACTTCTAGTTATTTCAAAAAATGATTTTTTGTAATTACGAAAATATAAATTTCTTTTATTTCCCTAAGTTTAAATTTAATAATTTTTAAATTTATAATGTAATTTTTTACTTAAGTTTATTTTAAAGATATTTTACTAAAAAATTTTACTTATTAAGTTTGCAATAATTAAGTTTTCAAGATTTAAATCTTTGAAAGTTTATATGTTATTACTTATTATTTAATAATATGTTATAATTCATAAGTTATATTTATAACTTGTAGTTTAAATAACTTAAATTTGCAATTTTAAAAAATTAAATAAAAATAAGGATAAAAGAAGTACACAAATTATAAAATATAAATTATAATTTATAAATATATAATATAACTTAATTAATCGGAACCGGAATAAACCGATACCAAACCTCTGTTTCGTTCAATTCCGTGTATCGATTCAGGATGTCTCGTTCCGTCCCGTAGGCAACCGAATCGGAACGGTATTGAACCAATACCAGTATATCCCGTTCCATTGCTCAATCTTATCATTAACTTTTATCTTATTGACATCTCTTACGTACGTAGTACGTCTATACGCATGTAAAGAAAAAAAGTTTTGTTAAACTAATATAGAGTAAAGATTTATCAATAATTAATATATATATAAATTCATACATCTTAATTTTAAAAAGAAATTCTTTAAAGGTATCTGATATATAAATTTAGATGGTACAAAATGAATGGAAGATATATAATTGATATTTGAACTTCTTGATTTGTTAAACTTAATACTCCCTCCATCCGGAATTATTTGTCATGTTACACTTTTCGAAAGTCAATTTGATTAATTTTTAAAGTTAAATTAGATTACATCAATTCGATATTTTAAACAAAAAAATTAGATATTCTAAAACTATATGAAAAGTATTATAAATTGTAATTTTTTGCATATTAATATGATGAAAAATTATATCTTAAAATGTTAGTCAAAGTTTTTATAATTTCACTTTAAAAATAGAAATCATGACAAACAAATCCAACCGAAAGGAATAGTCACTTTCAAATCTCATGTCCAAAAAGGGTGGTTGACCTTTTGTTGTCACAATTTAGATTCAAATTAATGAAACACATTCAGTTTTTCAAGCTTAATACACTCCAAATTAATATGGGACAAAATCTTGCAATTATCACACCATACTAATTACATACCAACCTGATAATGTAATGATTAAATGAAAATAAAAATAAATTTGTTTTTTTAAATGAATTCATCTTAAAATAGTGATATATCACCAACAATACTACAATAGTAATTGACATAATGAAAGTAAGTATAGATCGATCAGATATTCAAAGCATATAAGAAAAATTATTAGAGACGACTAAAAATACGTATATATTAAGAAAAAAAGGATTTTGATTTGTTTTCTAAGAGGTAAACTAAAGAATTATGATGATATTTGGTAATAAAACACTTCAAAATGTATCATACGCTGAACACTTTTCGCTATGGTTGGAAAGAGAACAAATCTAACTCTTATTAATATAGCAAATGAAGTGGAATATGTATGCGTGAATAAAAATGAGACATCCTATGCAAATTCGAATTGATTAATTTTCAAAAATAGATATCAAAAGAAACTTAAATTTCAATATAAGTCATGTTTTTTTATAAAAAGAAAACCTGAAAAAGAAATTTCAATTTGACTATACACTTGAAATAACTTGTTAATTTTTTCAACTTAATTATTACAAGTTGTAGTTTTTTACGGGACATATTATTATATATAACTTGTTAAGTATTTTATTTATTTTAATATTTTCTTAAAATAGCAAGGTTGTTATTTGACATAGACATAAATTAATGCATTTGTTGACTAAACATGGGCAAGGTTTCTAAATTTAAACTTTTAAAATCCGTACCAACCAAATCATTCTATTAAAATAACTTGTAGCTAATCATATGCTTCAACACTATAACAATTTTAATAAAATACCAACAATAATAGGAATTAACATGACTCGTGATTGAAATAGTTTAAATCTTTTTATCTTAGAAATTTTAAATTTAAACTTATGGAAACGAAAAAATTATGTAGAAAGTGACGCTATTCTAATAATTAAATTTTATATGTGTAAAATTAAATTTAATCAAATTTTAATGCAGATATCACGTTAGAAAAAAAATATAGTAGGGAAACTTGTGTTGCGGGAATACTATACAAACACCTAACTTTAGGCTTAAGAAAGCTATTTTTATACGCTATGTTTGGTGCTAATTATTTTAGTATAGACAATTGATAATTGTTAGCTACTGACGATTGTTAATTTTTTTTAAATGACCCAAAAATTTATAGGGATATGAATTTAATTAATTAATTAATTAATGTCAGTAAATATTTTAACACTTTTTATTGTATATATATTTATTGTTATTAAAAATTATTTTTATTATAATAAATTCTATGTGATAAAATATATTAATAATTAAAATATATAATTTTCGACCCAAAAAATAAATTATGAAGTCTTTGTGCTTCCTAGCTAGATCCTCCATGTTGGTAAATAGTTAGGCGTAACAAAATGACTTTCTAGCTAGAAAATCTTAACAAAATATTTAACCTCTCGAAGTCGTGTGGTACAAAAATTAATAATATAAGGATTAGTAATTTAAAAATAAGTAATCATGAATATATTAATGCAGGGTTTAGTTCAAGTGTTTGGTTCATTATTTTCACCTCTTCTTGTGTTTGGATTCAAACTCTATTAAAAAAACTTATTTCTAATTATATTTTTTAATTTTTATTATGTAACTGAGTCAAGGTAAATAATCATTCGATAATATAGTTTTTTATGACCTTCTAATTAGTCAGGAGAAGAACAATTTTGTTGACGTGTTTGTTATTTTTTCACTTGAATTTATTTGAGGATAAATAAGTATCATCTTAATAAATCACTCATCAAATGTCAATTTTCAATTTTAAAAAGATAAACCATCTATTTTTAAAATCGAAAAAACGGTAAACAATAGTAAAATTGAGTAAACCATCTACATTTTCACATAAAAATTGCAAGTTATAGTTTCACTATGTATACTATTTCATAAATTGTTCAAAATACAAATAGTTAGAAAGTCAAACACAAATTTGTTTTTTTAATTAGTAAATATATAGTAACCCACATTTCAAATATTATATTGATTTCTATTGAAAATATTTAATAACAAACAACTCTCTCTAAATAATTGTGTAAGCTAATTTATTTAAATAAATAATATAAAATTAAAAAAGAAATAAAATGAATGATTTGAGGTATTAATCCCTATGTATTACCAATACTTTCAAAAGAATAATTGTATTAGTAATACATCTTCTAATATCATGTAAGGTGTATAACTAATCCACGAATTAATTATACATATGCCTAAAATCTTCAAAACAGGATATTAATAGTATCATACATAATACATAAACTACTTCTCATTATACTTCCTACGAATCGACCCCTTAATTTATTAATCGTAATTCATTTAAAAGTAAAAACTTCTATTTATTATTTACCAACACAAGCATCTATGAACGATAAAAATCAATAGATGTCTAATTTTCAAATCAATTGAGGTGTTTTGTCAACAAAATTAAGTACAAGGAGAAATATTGTGATTTCAAAATTCAAACTAGTGGGGCTCTATCATCCATTTCCTATTAGGAGAAAATAAATTTGGTATTGCCAATTAAATTTTTTCTTCTTCAAACCAACTTTGGAATGATTTAGATGAGCCTAATATTTATCAGAAACAATCTCCTTATCGTCAAAAGTTAGGAATAAGAATAAGATTTATCAGAAACATCATTCTCCTCAGACCTCGCTTATGGTATATCACGTTGTTGGTCTAACATTTTCTCATAAGTAATTTAGTTTTGTTCAACAAAGATATTCTTACCATAGTCTAACATGTTCATGAGTTTTATAAGAGAAATAAAAAGTTATCATTTCTTAAACAGTTGTTCCAAAAAGAGATAAATCTCTTCTAATTAATTACATGACCAACTGAGGTTTATTTGGGCTTCCTCTCCAGTCCAGCCCAGTTTTTATGTTTTTCAAATGTTGGGCCTGAAGTCACTCATCTTACTGGTGGACCATCTTTTGGTTGTTATTAAAAGACTGAAATTTAGACCCAATGTGAAATATTTATGAGATTTGTCCATCTTACTAAATGAAATATTTATGAGATTAATATAGTATTAATTGTTTTGTTTTAATTTACATACATTTGTACCTTATAGTTGACTCATACAATACAATTATATATGACTTAAGTACTTTGACTTAAGTGTTATCCACTAGAGGTTCCACAAGAGCTCCCGTTTTACTGTGTGATGATAGAACCATTGATATAGTAGCTAGCTTCCGATATAAATATGGTTAAATCTATTTCTTCATCGTCAATTAAATTACCGTTCGTGAGAATATGATCTTTTATCTTATCTTGAATAGGAAGGTAACCTACTTGAAACAATTCCAAGCTTATAGGAATTATTTTGGAATAGTAGACTTGACTCACAAGCAAATAGAAGACACATGAGGCTATACTTTGATTCCTTTGGCTAATTTAGGATCTCCTAGGCTCATATTTTTCCCACATCAAACAATATAATATTTATAGGAATAATAAACTTTTTTATTAAAGGATTGCCTATTAAGGCTTCTCTTTATCTTCAAGAATATAGGAAGTGGTGAAATGACATAAATAAATTGCTAATACCATATACAAATAGTTCTTGAAAATTTTTTCCATGCATTTGTCACCAAAATTATTATAATGTAGTGTATTATACTTAAAAAAATAGAATGAGATGTAATGTAGACATGAAGGAAATTAAAGAAAGAGATGGAATGCTAAGACATAGGATGAATAATTCAAAATAAGTATTTTAAAAAATTATAGTATATGTATATTCACATCAATTTGATCAATTATATTGAGTATTTAAAAAACGCAATCTCTCTACTTATGCTTAAATATTATCCTCTTTAGATTTCACTCGTTTAAATATACTGAATATATTATTTTCTGTTATCTTATTCAGACTTCACTTGTGGATTAAAGCGGATATGTTAATTGTTGTTGTGTTGAAAATTTAGAAAATTTTCTAAAAAAAGAAGTGATAATTTATAAAGCTTTTTGACAATGTATCCACTTGCCAACTTTTAAACATTGATGATTGATAGATGCAAAGGAAAACAAGAAAAAGTGTTAGATTTTACATACAAAACCCTTTTTAATTTCCTCTTTCAAATACATTCACGAGACACCCCTGAAAATACTCTCTGCTTTTTTTTTTTTTAATTGCATTTTCATGAGCCTTCTTCTTTTTTCTTTTTTGAAGATTAACCATTTTGTTCATCTTTCATTTGATAAACTTTATATCTTTTTTACTCTTTTTTTCCCCTTTGGAATCCATTTTCTTGAATCTCTTCATGCATTTCTTGAAATCAATGCAAACATCTAGAAGAAAAACACCCTTTGAGAAAGTTTCTATCTTGACACTTTACAAGTGAAAAAGATTTGATTTTTTAAACTATTTTTTTTCTTCTTTTCTTGTAACTTGTAGAAAGTTTTGATGGGGTTTTTTCTTCTTTGGAGATTAACTCATCTTTCCTTCTTTTTTGATAGAAAGTTCACTTCTTTTTAACTTATGCCTTTTGAAATCCATGTTTCTTAAATTTGTTCATGCATTTCTTGAAATTCAAAAACACAAAAACACCCTTTGGAAGTATCTCTATTGTGGAAATTTCCAACATCTTTTTTTTTTTTTGGCTAAAAGTGTGAAAAAAGATTTGATCTTTACCCAATATTTGGTTTATGTCAACATTTTCCAACATCTTGAAAAAAATTTGATCTTTAACCAACATTTGGTCTCCATTTTTATGGCTATTTCTTGTTAGCACTTTTCTACTTCCTTTTAGGCTGAAAAAAGTGAAAAAGATTTGATCTTTAACCCAAAAAATGGTTTCTATTTCAATGTCCACTTCTTGTTAACACTTTCCAACATCTTTAAGGGTGAAAAAGATTTGATCTTTAACCAAGAATTGGATTCTATTTCAATTTTTCAATGGCTACTTCTTGTTTCAATCCATTTAAGCTGCGAAGATCGAGGAGCAAACCGTTATCAGTTCCTTCCTCCTCATCAAGGACACAGTGGAATTCAGCTAATATTGAAACAATGGAGAAGAAGAGATTTGATAGTTTGGAGTCATGGTCAATGATATTGGAATCTGATAATGTTGAAGCTTGGGAAACTTCAAAAGAGGATCAAAAAGAAGAATGGACAGCTGATTTATCTCAGCTTTTTATTGGTAATAAATTTGCTTCTGGTGCACATAGCAGAATTTATAGAGGTATTTATAAGCAGAGAGCAGTTGCTGTGAAAATGGTGAGGATTCCAACACATAAGGAGGAGACTAGAGCTAAGCTTGAACAACAGTTCAAGTCTGAAGTTGCTTTGCTTTCTAGACTCTATCATCCCAATATAGTTCAGGTCAAATTTCCTCTACTTATACATTACTTTTGTTTCAATTTACGTGACGTAGTTTGAGTGAATATAGAGTTTAAGATAGAAAAGGTGTTGTAACATTTGTGTTGATGTAAGACTTTCGAAGCTCGCAATCTTAAATATGTCATAATATTTGTGTGGTTGTAAGTATTTTGAGACTCGTCATCTTAAACATGTCATATCATTCATGTAGATATAAGATTTTTAAAACTTGTGATCTCAAACATGTCTATCACATTTGTGTGGCCGTAATACTTTTGAAATTTATTATGTTGAACATGATTTGTATAGGTGTAAGACTTTTGAAACTTGTGATCTTAAACATTTGCGTAACATTTATGTGACTATAAAAGCTTCTTATTTAAGGTAAATGGAAGGTTAAAGTTAAACTGTTTGCAAATAAAGAAATGTGTTATCTTTTTTTCGGAATGTACTAAAAAGGAAATGCTGAAACAATCTGGAACAAAGGGAGTGTAACATTTACTTGTAGTTTCTTGGTTGAAGCACACTCACAACCTATAAACACTCCAACCCATCCCTACTTTGTCTCGTGGACACCCGATGCTGAGGTGTCCAGAGTATCATTTTGTAAGTTGGAGTATAGACAAGTTGAAGTGTCTAGACCTGCATAATCAAAGTTGAAGTGTTTAATTGTCAGGTTTGACCAAATTTGCGTCTGCTTTTGTATTATGATTTTTTTGTTACAGTTTAAAGTTTCTTTATAGCGCTTGGTAAATTCACAGTTTTATATATATATATATATATATATATATATATATATATATATATATATATATATTTCCTGTTCAGCTTCAGAGAAGTAGCTCAAGACCTGTTTGTAGAAAGTTCACAGAGAACATTATCACTAAGTAATTTTATCAATATGAAATTTAACAAAGTTGATGCAGCTTAAACAAATTAATACCTAGCCTAAAAATCTATCTTGCACGGGCTCTTCAAAAATATTGCTATTCAATGTGTGTTGTGTGTCGGACCATCCAAAAGCTATGCATTTTTAGAGGATCGGAGCAACATAGCTACTTAGAAATGCTTGCCAGTGAGTCCAATATTTCTTACTAAAACATCTCTTGTTTATCTTACAGTTCATAGCCGCGTGTAAGAAACCTCCTGTGTACTGTATCATCACAGAGTACATGTCACAAGGAACTCTAAGGATGTACCTCAACAAGAAAGAGCCATACTCACTCTCAACAGAAACAATTCTGAGGTTAGCCCTCGATATATCGCGAGGAATGGAGTATCTTCATTCACAAGGGGTGATCCATAGAGACTTGAAATCGAGTAATTTACTCTTAAATGATGAGATGCGCGTTAAGGTCGCGGATTTTGGCACGTCATGTCTTGAAACACAATGCAGAGAGGCTAAAGGTAATATGGGAACGTATCGATGGATGGCACCGGAGATGATCAAGGAGAAACCTTATACGCGGAAAGTTGATGTTTACAGTTTCGGGATTGTGCTGTGGGAACTCACAACAGCTTTGTTACCATTTCAAGGAATGACACCAGTTCAGGCTGCTTTTGCTGTTGCTGAAAAGGTTTGCCTAATTCAAAACTCAATTATTATTTTTCATAGTTGATTTTGTGTTTTTAGATTAATTGAAATTTGGCAATTTGCCCTGTTTCCTGAGCTAGGCCAAGCGGCCAAGGTGCAAATAGCCTTTGTTTAATGTTACTTCTTGCGGAGGTGGATTCAGAATTTGAACTTGATGAATTCGAGTTTGAAATTCTTTTGAATACGGGGGTAGTGTTGGATAGTTTATGTTCCTAGAAGCACAAAGAACCACAGTGAGAAGTTCCAACCAAATGTATGAGAAGTAGAATTGACTTCATCACTATATCGGAAATTCTTTTCCCTACCTAGAACCCGATGGTGGACGTAGATAATAAGTTAGGGGTTCAACCGAACCCAACAATTTTGACATGGAGCTTAGATATACATTACCTTTTGATACCATGATTCTAAAGTTATAATGGATTGAGTAGTAAGAATATGAAGATAGAACTCATCAAAACTTAAATCTTCAATCCGCCTTTGCCAAATGAAAGTCATGACCATAGTTTTTTTTTAACTTTTACTTTGACCTGATTCTTAGTTAGACCTGAAAAAGGCCTAATAGTGCCACATTACCCATTTCTAAAAAGTTTTTGTATTTTAACGTGGCGTTGACATGCTTGAGATTAAGATGTATTGGTTGGTTGGTTGATTTATGAATGTTCGTTATTTAAATCTTGAATCTACCTCTGCTAGAACCATATTCCTTGTGATGGGCCACCTTTGAGCCAAATGAACGTCATCCTCATTTCTCAAAAGTTTTTCGCATTTTAAGTTGGTCTCAACCGGTTTGAGACTAAGTTCTAGTTGATTGATATGTTCGTAAGTTTGAATCTTGAATCCGCCTCTGCCAGAACCTTTCATACAAATGGAGGTCACGGCCTTAGTTTCTTTTACTTTTGGCATCACATTAAACATTTCTCAAAAGTTTTTTTTCTTGTTTATAAGCTGGTTCGTTGATTGATTGTATAACGTTTGTTATTTTGTAGAACGAACGACCACCTATGCCAGCAAGTTGTCAACTCGCGCTTGCACAACTTATAAAGCGTTGCTGGGCAGCTAACCCTTCGAAAAGGCCAGATTTCACATACATTGTATCTGCACTCGAAAAGTACGATGAATGTGTCAAGGAAGGACTTCCAATGACCCTTCATTCAGGGCTAGTTAGCCGGAACGCCATTATTGAACGTTTGAAAGGCTGTGTATCCATGAGTTCTTCATCTATACCTGTAAATGTTTGAATCTTTTATCAATCAATAATAATTCTTAGTCATTTAATATATCATTCTAATTGTTCAATAGGTACATTAGGTAAATTAAGTAGCTACTTGTATAGTTGTATATTCATCAATTGTGTTGTAGTTTATTTTATGTATAACATTGTGTCTAAGAAATTCTAACATTAATGTATCTCATTTAGATTTTCTGTATGTAATTACTTCACAAGTCACACTATTAATGTGTTTTCCCATAGTTTGACGGAAATGGCCTGGACAAAGGATCACGATTTAGTTCTAACTCGTAGGCTTTAACTTGCCCGCTTAAAGCCAGAATAGTTGATAATCCCTAATCAACTATATACTAGTTAATTCATTTCCGAGTCTTACCCATATTGTCGATCACTAGGGGTGGCAATTTCAGTCCATATTAATAAATGAGTTCATTTTGACTATATTTGATGGCTTAATCACTCATATTTTAATTGGTTAAATATGAGTTTCATACTATTTTAAGTCTCTACAAATATGATAAAAATGGATTAAATATGAGTATTCATATTTGAGCTAGCCCACCATCCGGGTTAACCCATATATACTTTGACATTTTACAGGCTAGGCCGGGCTAGCCTATTTTTAGTGTGGGCGAGAAAATGGTCGGTCCAACCCACAAGTATGTGGGCTACAGGCTTGCCGGCCAGCTCACTTTTTTAAAAAATATATTTTTTATAATTATTAAATTAAATTATAAATTTAATTTTAAAATATTATCGTGAATATCGACAAAACAATATTACATCATGTTAATGTTACTACTTGTTAATCAAATCCACAAATAAAATTATCTTTATAATTTTTGTTAAGTTTTTTTTCAAGTAAAACTATAAATATCTAAATTGAAATATCAGGCTAACTGTTTTGAGTTTGAACTTTTTTTAATTTTTAATTTTAATATTATATTATATTTTTTAATTAATTTTTATTGGCTCATGGGCCGGCCCTACCGATATTTCTCAAGTCCCACAAATCAGCAGACTTATTCAGGCCGAGCTAAAAATCTCTTTTCTTAAATGGGCTCCAAAAATCTTAACCCAACTCTATTAAATTCCGGATCAGGACAGACCGGCCCAACAAGCTTAGCCCATATTGACGGCTCTAGCACCAGATGTATGCACCACTTCAGTATATGCACATCATGTGTTTTACTTCATTAAATTACATAATAATGAAAATTACATTAATTTGATATAAACATACCATACAAATAAGTTTTTTCGTATTATTAATCTTTAGGACCCAAAATTTTCATCAAAACATTATCCAATATTCATATAATCTATGGAAAATTATTTTCACTTCTTTTCCATAATGAGAAAACACATTGATTTCAACTTTTATCTTGACTTGTTTCAGACGTAGAAATAAAGACCCATTCAACTAATAGATTTAATTTTGACTAAGTCATAATTCACTCAGAAGTCAAAGAAAGAAAATTATACTCTCCCTCGGTTCTAATTTAAGTGATACTTTTTAAAATTTTGAGATTTAAATATATTTATTTTTAATTGTAAATTTTTTATACATTTTTCAAATATTTGAATTGTCTATTATTGTGACTTATAGTATTTTTACGTAATTTACAAATATATAAAATTTCATTTCAAGAAAAATTAAGGAATTCATGTTCAAATATTAAAATAAAACTTAAATAATTTAACTTTCGAAAATGAAGTGTGTCGCATGCAATTAAGTAAGCCTTTTATCATAGTTATGTGTAACATTTGATTATTTGTAGTCATATATAATACTTGACTAATGACCAATTCAAAGATGACTATCTTGTTCCACTTTAATTACGATATTTACTTTAGCAATAAAGATCATATTAATTTTTGACTTATTCATGTGTTTAATTATTTTTTGTATTTTAAATACTTTTAATAAAAAAATTTCAATAATAAATATATATTACTTAGAAATTTTGATATTTTCATGAGGAAAAAAGATTATAGTACGAAGCGTGTAGAGAATAATGATAAGGGAACCTAAGATAAATTTATTGTAATACGGACATTGTTGTAAAGAATTATAATATTTATATTTATCCAATATTTAATAATTTGATGATTGTGGAACAAAAATAAAGGTATTTTAAAATGGCACATGGCAAGGTATTATAATTACAAATAAATATTTAAAGATTGGATTTTGATTATTTTTATTCATCATCAAATAATTTGATGATTGAGGGAATAGAAGTTGAGATCAATGTAGTTACAAAAATAATAATTTTTAAAAAATGACACATTGAAAGGAATTATTAAATATCATAAAAAAATTAAACATTGGGTTATAATTATTTTTATTCTATTAAAAATCCGTTTGATACATTATAAATCATTCCGCATTTTGATTATTTAATTGGAACATAAAATATTTTGATGAAGCAAGAATAGGAGTTAAAATCAATGCCCATATGACAAGGAACTATATTAGCATTAAATTAAATATTGAGTCGGGATTATTTCTATACTACAAAAAAATTAATCTGATACATAAAATATTTCGCATTTTAATGATTTTTATCCTAACATTTAATAGTTTGACAAGGGATGGACTAGGAGTTCAGATTAATGTATGTAGGTACCAAAATAATAATTTCTAAAAAATGACATATGACAAGGAATTATTAAATATCATAAAATTTAAAAAACAATCTAGCACATAAAACCTATCGTATTCTGATAATTTTTATTCGAACATCAAATAATTTGATGAAGAAAGGAATAGGAGTTGAGATCAATGTCCATATGATAAGAAACTATATATATATATATATATTACCATTAAACTAAATATTGAGTTATGAATATTTTCATACTATAAAAAATAAATTAATTTAATACATAAAGTATTTCGCGTTCTGATTATTCTTATCCCTAATATCTAATAGTTTGATGAGGGATGGAATAGGAGTTGAGATCAACTTCCTTAACCCATAAATAAGGGGACATATAATAAAGGATTATAATATCATTAAATTAGAGATTTGGTTATGATAGCAACATCTAATAATTTGATTATGAAGGTTAAAGGAGTTGAGACCAACATACTTCACCAAACAAAAAAAAGAGAAACTTTAATTAAGTAACAATAATTGATCATTATATTAATGAAAAACTTTTAATTATTAATTAAGATATTGTTGATGCAGGAGCAAGTTTGTTGGTAGGGAGAGAGAGAGGGGATCATGACCTGTCTCAGTTATAACCAAAGTTTAATATACATAATTTAATTTGTTTATTACTAAATATATATAAATATAAATGACGTAGAAAAATAAAATAGAAAACAAATAGAAGAAATTGACATTTACTATTATATCTTTTGATGAGGAACTTTTAAATGATAATTTTTCTTATAAAATCATCAGTATTATGCTCATACTAAACAAAATTCTCCAACTTTGATTTATTATTTATAAAGTTTTCATGCTCAAATTTATTATTTATAAAGTTTTGAACGATGTATTGCTCGCTAAACTTATATTTAAGTGAAGAGAAGTAAAAGAATATGATTGTTATACATTACTTTTTATTTTTAGTTAAAATGGGTAAAAGGATGTGGCCATACTGTATTATTTATGGAATTTTGAACGTGCATCACTCTCTAAATGTATATTTAAATGAAAAAAATGTAGATGATTAAAATTCATTAATTATGGACTGAGTCCAAAAAAATCTCTATTATCAATACAAAAAGATATACTCATTTTGTTCATTATTAATTTTTAAATTGTATTTTTGGAAAGTCAATTTAATTAATTTTCAAAGTTAAATTATATTAAATTGATTAAATCTTTTAAATAAAAAAATTAAATATTTAAAAATTATACAAAAAATGCTATAAATTGTAATTTTTTGCATATAAATATAATTAAAAAAATACATCTTAAAACTCTAAAAAAAAAACTATAATAATTAAAAGAGGACAGAAGAAATAAAAATAAAATTCACTAAAATTCCATTTTCCAAGAATGTAAAATACTAGTATAACTAAAGATTTAATACTTTTTTAACAATAGCAGTAAAAAAATCCAACAGAATGTCTCCTTTACAAAACATTTCCACAATCAAGAAGCAAACTCACTTTTTTTTTTTCATTTTTGGTTTATTTTTCATCTCAATTACTCCATATATAACTCTTGAGCAAAAGTAGAAAATTAGAAGAAGTCCAAACATTAATAAGAAAAAATTATGAACTATAAAATTGAAAGCTTATGAACATTCCCAAAGGACCATAGTTTATATTGTTATAAAGGTATTTACATAGGAACAAAGAATAAGTAAGAAACAACAAAAACTTCTATAGAAGTGAAAAATGAACAAAACCATCTAGAATGGGTTCCAACGGAATGATTACTGCTCCTTCATCCTTAATTAACGAGAACAATACAAGTTTCGAATGAGAAATATCCTTCATTTGAAAGCCTTTGAGACTTTCATTACGCGAATTCATATTTCATCGAATTCCACTGTAAATATCGAACATCAGATGAGATGAAACAAATAGAGGACCTAGATTTTCCACAATAAACATTTCAGACATGCCAAACACTCCAAATACTTTCACCAAGAAAACTAACAAATCTTCTAACAGAACCTAATTCCTCTTCTCTAACATCATCATAACTTGTTGAATTTTCCTCTAAACAAATTTCATTATTTTTCTCAACCTCACAAGAACTTCTATTCTTATTCCTCCTTTGTTTCTTGTTTTTCCCCTTTTTTTTCTCCAACACCATATTTTCAAAAGCATCTATAATCTCATGAATAAGTTGATGATTTGGAGATGAATCCCATTTCACCCAATAACTCATATAACAATTAAAACAATAACAACTTTTGTTGTTGTTGTTGTTGCTGTGAGTAGTACAATTTCCAAGATTATTGGAGAAATTGCTAGAAGAACAAGAAATTAAATATGACAAGATTTGTTTGTCTTCTTGAGATAAAGATGTTGTTAGTGTTAAGATTGTTGTTGGTAATAAAGAAAGTTGATGATCTGGTTGTGTAATTGGATGAACTGTGGATTTTCTATAAGGATTGTTCTTCATAGTTATATTTTCAAAGAAATGAAAATACTAAGAAAAATTGAAAGAATTTGAGGTTTTTTTGTGGTTGAAGAGGAAGAGGTGATGAGGCCTAGCTTTATATGAGAAGAGAAAAGAGAGAGGTGGTGTATGGAAGTTGATGATGACAACATTTTGGTTTTATTTTAATAGTAAATGAATGATGATAGGGTTTGAGGAGTGTTTACCTATGGACAAGAATTGACTTGTCATCCTCCCCGTAACAATTTATTTGTCTGATTTGAACTTGACATAAACTTTAAGAAATAAAATTTACATTAGTCTTAAACATGCCAATTGCTTTGTGAAAAGTTTGAAATAAAATTGTGGTCAAGAATGAAAAAAGATATCCTTTTTTAAATAAACGAAAAAAGAAAAGTAAAACAAACAAATTCAAACTCTGGTTCATTCCAAAATACTATGTTTGAAGTAATCATTCATTTCTTCATTTAAATTCAACTGATGTTATTATCATACCAAATAAAAATAAGTTATATATATTAATAATAAGAAAAATAATATGAAAGTTCTCTAATAATATTATATCCTACCCTGCACCAGTACATATCATCTATATATGAATCTTATTTATGCATCGTATCACATCTTTGGCCAAGTCTATAGTAATCCTAAAAAGATTATAAATTTTTATTTAATGTTTATCGAGTCACCTGTGATGCAATGGTCTGACTGAGTTTGTGGATCAGTCTTACAGATGAGTTATGGGCAGAAATAGACTAGGGTTTTGTTGGATCTTCTGAGAGTAACGTATCGAACGGAATACGGAGCAAGCTGATAGATGAAGGGCTCAAGGATGAAACATGCAAAGTAGATCGTGGATCTACCATGTTCGACCTGTTGGTTCTAAGCAATGTCTTGTGTGAAAGTGAACACTTGAATCACACATCATCCATGTGTCAGGTTGCATATACAATGATGAATAATAATGGAAACTATGTTTGTTGAGCTATGACATAAATAACAAAGTATAGAGCAATTTTGCAAGATTGAGCAAAGTTCATTGCATAAACAAGTGAAAAGCAAATGTATCATTCCTACAATTCAACAGCAGATACTGAACTATAGTATTGAATGAAATAAGATACAAATGCAACAGTACAGGGACATTTCAAGAATTGTTTCAAAGAGAATTTCTGATTCAAGATTCGAGCTACTTCAACTCATCGCTTACTGAACAACCATGAAAAGCCTAAGTTTTCACAGACATGTAATATCATGTTCGAAGAAATTTTAAACTGCAACAAGATTTTATATCATTAGTAGAGATCCATCGGCAAAGTTATTCACACAAAAGTGGTCGTGCTGAGGTATTGATTCAAAAGCTTTAAATAAATAAACCTTTAGCTGGCTCCAACTTGCTTGGAGTTGAGGTGTAGTAGTTGTTGTCGTTGATATTTATGTTTCCACATGAACAAGAAGCAACAATGAGTATATTACCTACTAATCAAGGGCCATATGGTCTGATGCTGCAGCATGATACCCCTCAATTGTTTGTTTCATATTGTCGAACTGAGAAATGACATAATCGAGTTTCTTGCAACAGATCTCATTTGATATTCTTGGTACATAGTCACACTTCTCAAAAGGACGATATTCACATGCACTTTTGATTTCTTCTCGCAGTGTGACTTGGATGTCCTGTTGTAATTAGTAAAATATCATCCATTTAGTTCTCAAACTGATCTAGTTCCAATCAGATCTCAAGTTACAGAAAGTATTTCCAGACAAAAGATAATGTTAAACTGGCCACGACAACAGCAGACTAGCTAGCTCGCAACGTAAAAGTTCACAAATCAAATCAAACCAAAATTGTCCATTTTTACCTTGATACATGGAACAAAAGTTCAAATTTACTAACAACCAGCAAATAAATACACATAATAGAAGGACCAAAAACAGTATGTAAGCATGAGAATAGTCATCGAATCATACATTCAAAGCCAAGGGGTGACAAGAAGAAAGTTTAACGGCTTTGTATTACACATTACATGGTTTTCTAATCCTGTTTCTTACAAAGGTTTCAAGAATATCTAGGTGCAAAGAAGTAAAGTATGTCCTTACCTTGATTAGTTGCATGAACTCACTGCAATGGTTGTTAATAAGCTCCTTCCTGGGGCCGCTCGGATTTGCCATTTCATCCATTACACCTCCTGCTAGCTCCAGAACTCTGACTATCCTCTGCAAGTATCAGAGGAAGATACAGCAACAAAAGGTATGTGAGTAATGTTTTAGTTACAATTTTTTCTATCAAGAAAAGTGATTACTGATTCCCCATTGAAAGTTATGATCGTGATTTACTCATCAAATTACGATTAGTTGCCTTTGCACTTGACGTGCTATATCATCTCCACGTTTTTAATCTGAAGAAACCAATGACTAGGAAACAACAGAGATGCTGTTTCCGTTAGACCAGAGAAAACTCGTGTCAGTAGATATTCAGGGCATATGACAGCACGATCTCGAATACGATTTGATTTCCAACTGTTGAAGATCAGCCTGGAGTTTGTGGAAGATACTCAATGAGACAGACAGGAAGAAAGCAACCAACAGAAGCAGAAGTTTGAACAGCCCTTTCAGATCCTATTCTCGGTCCACAGCGTCTTTGATTTATTCATCATTGTCGTCATCTCAAGACTATTCCCATCTTCATTCTCTGACTTCGAATTATATTATTTTGGCTGATTTGAGGATGGGTTGAGTTGGGTTGGGTCAGCCCATTTTGACAGTTAGGTGGTTGACATGAAATTCTTAGTCATGGTTATCTGGCCAAGCGGCTCTTGTTCTCATTCATTTCATTTGTCCGGTTGTCCCAGAAATTGAAGGATCCGGAACTCCAGAAGGCTTAGGAGAGCTCAATGGTGGAGTCCCTTACGGAGGCATAACACCATCCATATATCTTCAAGCTTGTCTATGTGTTTCACCCAATCAACGAAATATGGATTTCACCTAAATCCAAAAAGTACTCTCCTCGCTCTCTTTCTTTCTTGAAACATTTTGGTATACAGGATAGGAGAACAAGTAACAAGGACTCGGGCAAGGAAGGAATAATATTGTAGTATCAATTCTGAAATCAGAACTTTAAGTATTTTGATGACAAAGAATAGCAGCTACTGAAATCAACCCATCTTAAGTCAATAATTCTGTAGAAACATTTACCTTCTCAACATTTTGCAGCCGCTGCAATGAAGTATTCTGGCTTTGCGAATCCATGTATTCTGAGGGAAGCTGTCAGGACAGGAGAAAAAGATTACTGAATTGCAATGCCGTAGAGAGATCTAGATGTGGAGAAATAAACAGAATCTATAAAACCTGATTCAGTGCAGTTTTCAGAGATTTTGGTTCTGAGATCTTTGCAGTCAAATAATTAAGGAACAATCAGAAACCTAAATCCTCTGTAATCAATCCGAAAACAGAAGAAAACCTACATCTAATAAGTATTATGTCCATTAAACTTACTACCCTACACTCTTTCAAGGTACGGGTTTGGCCGAAATCAACAACTTTCGTCCGAACTCTATATTTGTCTTAAGAAATCTATTTAATATTTATAAATTATTAATTTATAAGAGATTATCTTATCCTGCGTGTAGTAAGCAAGATGCAGGATAACAATCTCATGGGATATGTTCTAAAATGTTGAGATTGGCTATTCCATATAGAAGTTGGATAGCTGATCCCATGAGAGAAATCCTTGTCTATTCCATCCCCATACCAAACGATCAAGGACTAGACACCTGAACCCGTAAACTTCAAATCCTAGCTCCGCCTTTACCCCCAAGACCTGCTGATTACCAAACGAGCAATCCTAATATTTCACTGTTTTCCTCTAGCATTTCTGCAAAAGGCTATTTCCTTCGACACTCAAACCCATTGTCGGACTTGATTAATCACCCTTTACTGTTCAAATGGAATCATTTTGTTTTTTGCAATTTTCTAATTGTTCAATAGTCTTATAAATTTGAATTCAATTTTTCTCATTCTATCTCGGAGTAGCCATTCACTCAACTCCGAATGAGCTTTTTCGAATCGTTCAATAGCCCTGAACCTGAGATCTGCAGGTTATCAAACAAGCAACCAGAGAGATTTCACAAATTATGTTGCTTCTCTGTTCCAAATTTGTCCTATACTCTCAAAACCTCACTAATTTCATATTCCACTTACTTCATTAACTCTATGTCATCTTCTCTCTTCTCCATTTTTTGGAGGAATTCATCACTCATAACTCTGACTGCAGCGGCTCAACCCTAAAGCCAGCCACTAAAGCAAGCAGTGGATTTAGGACCCAAAAAAATAAGGTCTGAAGCTCCGAAAGAACCAAAAAGCCCCAAATTCAGCTCAAATGCACAACGATATATCATATCATGCATGAGTGAAACAAAGCTCAGATACAAATACATATAAGACGCACAGGCACGAAATATTTTTCTTATTATTAAAAAAGGAGCCAGCGAGATGTCTGATATCGGCATCTACAAGTGAGAAGTCAATCATACCTTACCTTCAACGGCGGCGAGTATGAGTGGCAGAAGAACGGCAGTCGCCGGTCGGTCGGAGATAGTCTCAGCTCCGAGTTGTTGCCTGTAATTTTTATTTTATTTTAAATCATAAAAGCATGTCATTGAATAAACATATTGCTTAAATTAACGCATATTTTAAAAAAAAGAAGACATTTTTTCAATTTTTTATTTTGTTTAATATGTTATAAAGGTTTTAAAAACATTTGCTGATTAAATGAATATATAATAATCTAAAAACTATTTATTTTCAAAAACGTTTTCTTAAAATAAATATATAATAATCTAAAAACTATTTATTTTCAAAAACGTTTTCTTAAAATAACTTTTTACAAAAAACTTTTTAGCAAATTCATTTGAAAAGTGTTTTTTTATAAGCAATTTATGTTTGACTAATTTTTTTTAAAAGTGTTTTTGAAAGTCAAATTACAAAAAAGAACAAATATCAATGTGCTTTTAATATTAAAATTATTTTATAGAGAAAAACTATTTTAAACATTTAATACATAAATTTTAATTATATTTTTAATTTAATTATTTGAAATATACATATTCAAATTTTCAATCAATATTGTAAAAAGATAAATATTGTTGAAATCTTTTTGCAAAGAAGAATATTTTTGTTATTTTTTATCTATTTTTTGAATTCAATTTTATCTATTAATTTTTTCTTTTTTGTTATAATACTTTAAAGTTTTAAAAACAAAATCTAAAATAAAATAATATGCCAATTAAGAAAAGAAAATTTGTTATTTGTTATTTTTGGGAGGGTCTAAATCTTTCATTTTCAGTTTTTCTCTTTTTTAATCCAATAAAAATATCGACATTACTATTATTTCTAATTCTGTAAAATAATACATAAAGTAATATGTATAATATAATACATAAATAATATTGTAGTTAGTGAAATTTTATTGATAAATTCATACTAAATTTGGATTAAATCTTAAATTCATGATACGTTGACCGAGTCTAAATTATATTTGGGTCAGTCCATTAAGTTTACGAGACGAGCCCAACTCATACTCTTCAAGCCCAAGGACCAAAATTGCTTAGACAAAAGTACCCTTAAAATCCTAGCTCAAGCCTATATAAAGAGGTCTTCATGAGACCGAAAAAAAGAAGGGAAGAAAAGAAGAATACACATGAAAATCCTTGCTCTTCAATGGTGATCTGCAAGTCTTGCTCCAAGTGTTGAGCTGCATAAAAAATATTGTTTGCTTGCCATTTTCCTTTCTCGTTTGTTGTATTTTAGGATTGAAACTTTAGACACTTACAAATATAAAACATAAATAAAATAAAAATTTTATTATAAAAATAAAAAATAAAATTCTTGAATAAAAATCAACCAAAATTATGAGATAGGTTGATTAATTAATAAGGAATATACTGATAAATATGTATATATGTAAGAGATATTTTAGTCTTAAATAATAAGAAATATATTGATAAATATATATGTATGTCAGGTATATTTTAATCTTAAAAAAAAAAATTCTATTTTTGCTTCTGCATTTTTCAAAGAGTTGATTTAACTTCTTTTCAACAATAGAAAAACGATTTATGCTTCTATTTAAAAGCAATTTTAAAAATTTGTTAAACATTTAATTCCTCAAAATAAGTGTTTTTTTTTTTTTAATCAAAAAAGCATTTCTGGCCTTTCAACGGCAATGCCAAACAGACTTTAAGTAATTTCTATGGATTGATGACTAGCCAATTTATTGTTTTAATCCCAAAGTTAATATAATTTGTTCATTTTAATACTTTTTAGTAATACATTCTTTTTAAAAGACAGACCTCCTACCTAAAACTCGAATCCGGATCATTGATAAGAATAGCTTTAAATATAATATATTTAGAATTTAAACAGCAAAGAGATTAAAAATAAGAATCCCACTATGTATTTGGTGGTACATATTAAATATTTATCTTATCAAATTACTTAAAAACTTAGTGAATATAGATATTAAAACAACATACTCAGTTAAAATTCAACTGAGTAAGGTTCTACGGTATGCACTAACAAGTCTAAACCTATGCACTACAAGACAAGACTTCACCCCTACTAACCTTCTACATTAACTCGTGACCTCCGCTCCTTCCTATCTAGAGTCACATCCTCGGTAATATGAAGTTGTGTCATGTTCTGTCTAATCATCTCTCCCAAATACTTTTTCGACCTATCTCTACCATTCTAGGTACCCCCTACAATCAACCTCTCACACTTCGTCACTAGGGCATCAATGCACCTCCTTTTGCAGATGCCCAAACCATCTCACCCTTCCCTCATCTTGTCCCCACAGAAGCCACTTCCTCCTCTCGGGTAAACTCATTCCTAATCTTGTTGCACTTAATATGTCCATACATTCATCTCAATATCCTCACCTTCGCAACATGCATCTTCTAATTGCTGACTTCTTGACTAACCAACACTCAACCCCACAAACAAGTTTAGGTGATATCTTCTTATAACACAAGACTACAGAGACAAACCTCTTCTTCACCCATGCTGCTCCAATGTGATGTGTGACATCATCATCGATTTCCCTACTAACCTCGGATGCTGGAGCACAGACGCTAATAAGATTTCATTTTTTTCTCAAACGCTAAAAAGCATTGGTTCTTTCTAATGAGGATAAAAGAAATGAATATAGCACTCCAATGTGACAGAAATTATCAAGAGCAGTTGAATCTCGATGGATAATGAGTTCCACCCCCCTACTGTTCTCTACTCAAATATTAGGCTTCTTGTCTGAAGCAAGGTTCGAACCCTTAATAGGCGCCTAAACAGCACATATCACACATTGTGCTCTAGCACTTAAATGTGATGGAACAACATTTAGGTTTTTTGCTATAGTTCCCAGAAAAATCGAGTCCTCTACAAAGTAAACACAATAGCTTCAGAATACAATTACATTAAGCCGGTGTCATATGAAGACACAGACAGTTTAATCACAACTGACACAGGGCAACATTTTTGGGGAAGCCATAATGACTTGGTGCTCCTGTATAGTTCCCTTGCCTGACCTGTTTTTCAGTCAGAATTGTTCTCATCGCGAGCTTTCTAGCCCAAAGATAAGTCCAAAGTCCTTTCATTTAAGTCTTGTCGTTCTGGAGGTTTTCTCTTCGGATCCTGAAAGATAAAGACTCAATTTAGATACTCGGGCACTTCATCTCGTGTTCATTGTTATACTCGTGAAATCTGGATTGTGTTTCTAGCCATATAATTGGAGTATATCAGATTAAGTTCACACATAGAAGAAAACGACGGAGGGAGAAATCATGACGTATTTTCTAAAAAACACTTTCAAAGAAGTTAAAGAGCATCAACAGGAAGGACAAACAAACAAACAAACAAAGATCAAACAGAACCAAAAAAGAAAAATAGAACAAGTTTGGGAAATGAATGAAATATAGCTTTAACGTACATGATTCTCTTCCATGGGCACGTCGTTGATGTCAGGTTTTTCATCAAAACCATCCGCCTGAGATGTTGGCTCCTCACTATTTGTGTCACTCTCAATTGGCTTAATATCATCTTCAACTTGTTCAGATGCATCATTCTTTTGTTCTTCAAGCACGTTAATCTATCTCAACCATTTTAAGAAAAAATGAAAAAGTATACTCGCATAGCACAAACCCATCCTGTTATCTTTACTGACATATAAGAAGCAATCCACTTAATGGAAATAAACATTAAAAAAATTGGCACAGTGCATATTACTTTGGTATAGATCAAGTATGCTTCACCACCAGAATACGGACAATGCATAACTCATACAATTAGCTGTAGCAGATTTGATTTGACATTGCCTATTTATATACATTAGGAAATAAGGCATACCGAGAATGTCAATAATTCCAACTATGACAATTCTAGTACTTCTTAAAATCCCTGGCTCAGCTGCTACTGTCTTGCTAATCTCCTCATTAACACAACAAAGAAAGCAGTGACATGAGAACCACATAATCACATACGTTAAATGGTAATACTGTTTCATCAGTAGGATATCTTAAGTGTACTTCTCAGCCTTGTGTCATGTTTGGATCTGCACAATGGAAAAGGGGAACATAGAAATGGAAACGGATGAATTATTTGGTCTTGCTCTTACATAGATTAGTCAAACTAAAGTAGGAGAAAAGGGAGGGAAATTATACTTCTGAAGGAGAGAAAGTGAAATCTCTTTGGCGCCATAAAGAGGGAAAATGGTCGTCAATAAAAACTTATACTTCATTACCTATTAAGACAGTACTGCTACTTCAAAGCATATAGAAGTCAAAAGATATTCAGGCCACCAACAATTCTCATATAAACAACGTGAAACACAGAAGAGTAGTTCTATGGTTCTTGGTGCCACAGAGGATTTTTTTTCCTCATTTTATGAAGAAATCCATATTCTATCAACTAAAGAACTCTGAAATTCAGATCCCCACATTTCAGGACATACTGCTAATTCTGTGCTTCATGTTTATTTGGAAAACTACACATATCAGTCCTGCAGCTATGCACTTTTGCAAGATCACAATAGAATGTACGAACATATCCCTTATGTCCAACCAATCAATATATCTATGTGAAAGTGAGCATAGACAAGGTGATATGACACCTCTTTATGGCCAACATTTCTATTTATCTTTTTTCTAGCATTTGTTACTCATTCTTTTCGTTTAATTATTTTTTTGAAAATTCCAAATTCATTATTAAAGGAGAAACCGTTACTCAGGAGTCCAACAATCACTATCAATAGCCACAACTGTTACATAAGAGTCCCAAAGTATTAGAAGCCCAAACATGATTGTCAGGTTTTATGTCGATATTCTTATTCTCCATGTTCTTTTCTTTGACCCATATTTCTCTCTTATTTGTCACAAAATCTAGAATTCTTATGCTTATTAGAAGGGAAAAGCATCAAAAATACCCCCAATTTTCATTTAATAGTTACGTTAACCCTTCGTTATACAATGTGGTTATTCATAGTCCTGCAGCTATGCACTTATGCAAGCTCACAAACCAAATTTGATTGACCTCAAATACCCAATTTCAACACAAATCACTCAATTTAACTTAATACCCATACCCTCCAAACTTGCGATTTCCCCCAAATTGACCTCAAATCCCCAATTTCAAATCAAATCACTCAATTTCTTCCTTTAGTACAATCCGACTCACCTAATCATTTAACCTATTTTTCTTCATCAATAAACATTTCCTCAAAAAAATAAAATCCCCCATTTTACCATGTTTTTCCCCTACCACACCAAGAACGCATATAATAATTTACAATGCACATTACGATTGATGAAATAAAAAAGCTTCATCAAGAACAAGTATTTTTATTTTTATTTTTTGCTTTTTTGAACTTTTTATTTTGTTATTGACTTGAAAAAGTAAGAAAAAACTTCTTCTCTCCAACTGTCTCATGACTACTGCTAGCTCCGGCAACGGCCCTAGCCGGCCATCCACCACAATGCCGCTCTCCATTCCCTCTTTCCTCAATTTACAGAGCCTTCATACTCGTCTAGAAGTGCCCAGATCTTTGCGTTTTAGGCGCTGCTCCGGCAATGCTGTTGAAGCCACACCTCCCTCTCTCCTCTATTAACATTGAATCTGATCGACAAAATCATTGATCCGATGAAGCTTCATTTTTTCCCCTATAAAATTCATTGACGGGTTGTTTTCGTTTTATTTTTCTCATATCCTATATTGTTTCTTGGTTGCTGCATTGTTACATTGATAAGGAGAAAATTTCTTCAACACTCAATTTTTGGTGAAGAAGAATTATGGAAGAAAAGAAAGAATCGATTAATTTTATTTTAAATTGAAAATGTTCAGCACAAAATTTTAGTTGCATATTATAAAGGCCATTATAAAAGGAGTACACAACTTAAAAGGAAGAACAATTTTTTCTCATCATACATGTGCAAAAACAATTTGCAGAACCATGGCAATAGCTCCAAATGAAGTTCTTTTGAATATGGGCATGGGAAATGGGTTAAATTATCTTAGGTTAAGATATATAGATGGGTCGGGCATGAGTTTCAATTGGGAATGGGTCATTTTAAAATAATTGAATTAATTTGGACAGATTTGGAGGTTTCCATCCAAGTAGGGGTACGGGTGAGGCATGAATAACTGCATAGTGTAACGAAAGGTAAGCCTAACTAATAAATGAAAGTAGGGGCATATTTTTGACCCGTTTCCCTTCTTAAAATGGTAGTTCTAACTTTTCAACATCTATATCCTGAAGTTTTATTTCCTTTGTAGAAACAATCATTTTAGACTAAATTTGGGATTAATGTCCATACCTTTATTTAACTTATCTATGTCAATTTTTTTGTATTTCTCATTTTTCTTCCATCAAATATATGATTTTTTGTACTTGTAAGAGAATCCTTACCGCAACCAGATGAAGCGCAGGCAGATGCACTAGTAGTATCTATAAGCAAAGGCAGACACATCATTTAAGTCACTGCAGCTATTTAATCGAGATTCGAAATACCCTTCCTTGACACCATCTTCCTTCAGAGGTAGCCCGACTGGGATCTTGTACACTTTACTCATCTTTCTTTTAATGATCCAACCTATACATGTTTCCTCTTGCTTCGCGTGTCCGGGCCTCAACCTCATATAAAGTCCTATTTAGGAAGCTATGTAGTGTATCACTATTCCTATGGGTAAACTTATGAAGCCAATGTCTGCAGCTGCAAACACAACTCCAATTGTTACTCATCTACCGCTTTATTTTTTGATAATTATGTGACAATAACGAGATCTAGCTAATGTCAGAAAATTCGTGTCCACTCCAGTCAACTACAGTCTCATGCCTTGAATTTCCTTGTGTTCTGTGCACGAAGCGAAACACTCTATCCGCCTATGCTAACCACTTCTTCCAAATCCAACTATTAACCCAGAACCCTAAACACCAAGTTCTTTCCTTCAAAAAATCTGATCTTTTCCGGAATACATCCCACAAAAACGAAAAAAAATTAAAGCTAGTTCAAATTGCACTATATTGAAGTATGTTTACAGTTATATACAATACAGTGATACACATCGTCAATTTGGAATATTCAGGCCGGTAGGTTCGGGATACCGGATACTTAAATGTAATAGCCAAAATATACATATATACACACAATGCACACAGTATTTTAAGTTCATAAAGAAGTAAAATTAGGAAGATTAGTACCGGAATGTACTTGAATTTGCGTTTAGGTGGTTCCTCCACCGAAACGACGTCGTCTTTGGAGGAACTGTCATTATTGTTCTGGCTCGCAGTAATAGGTATCCACTTGAAAAGCAATAGATGAGAGACGTTACTGCCATTAACGCCGCCGTTAGCAGTGTTCCGACTGTGGTTGTTACCGGAGCTGGGCGGTGTTCCTTGGATCCATTTCTTCTTCCACCTACGAACCGGACCAGTAAATACAGTTGTCGGTGCGTACCTAGCTGATGACCGGCCGAGACGGGCACCTACTCCATCCATTTACGACGGCGAACCGGTGTTAACTCGGCGGCGAGTTGTTTCTTCTCCGATCAGTCGCTTATGCTTTTTGCTCTTTTTAGTGGATTTTTTTTTTTCCTTTGGGAAGTGCTTAGCTGGGGGGCAAAATAAACAGTTTGCTATTTTTTATGTAGGAAAATAAATCTAACCTATAAAATGTTTGCAAGTTTAATATCTTAGATATTTTTATTTACCTACCTCAATTATTAATTAAAAAAATAATTGCTGATTTAGAACTATTAATCATCAACATACAATTTTAAAATTTTGCCTATAAAACTTATATCTATTGAACATAAGTCTATTGTGAGTAGGAGTGGCAAAATAGGTAAATAATATGTGTATCTATTCATATTACTTATTTTAAAGGCGAAAGTATTTATTAACCCTGAACTTGAAGCTTTTTATTCGGTGTACACTTAAATTTTATTTTGTTTGAATTATCCTCGTATTTATTTATTCATCCAATGTGTGCACCTTTTCTGTCTACTTGGCCGTAGAAATTGAAATCACATTCTACTAGGCACGTAAGAGTGATTTTTTGCCACGTCATAAAGCTACAACAGTAAAAAAATGTAAAATCTCTATTTTTTTTAATATTGACCGGCCGCAGACGACATCACCGTCGTTGTCGTCATCATTATCGAAGCCCAAGGGTCAGTTCTTCGAGTAGCATAATTGTTTCTCATCGTTGAAAATGGATAAGGATTCTGATTCAGTTGATTGAGCAAGGTGAGAGGAGATGGAGTGTTATGTGAGCTGGAAGAAACCATGTTGTTTTGCAGCGGAAAGGAGGTTAGAGTGGAATTGATTTTGCATCGGAAAGAGAGAGATGAGAAGAGGAGATACGGTGGTTGGTGGTGGAGATTGACGGCGACCGGCAAAAGAGTTGGAATATGATATTTATTTAATCTAGGTGGCTATTATTTATCCAGGTGGGAATCCATATCATCACTATTTTTGTCAGCTGACGCGCGTGTGTAATCAACTAGGAGCATCAGACAAAAGGTTTACGTGATAGTGGAATAAACAAGTTTGAGGGAGTAATTAAAACAAAATATAGTTTAAGTGTACACCAAAATAAAAAGTTTCAAGTTTAGGGGGTAGGGGGGTGATGAATACTTTAACCTATTTTAAATGAATTGGATATTTAACTCATTTTAAAAATGGATAAAAAACAAGTTATACCTATATTATCCATTTAAAAGTGGGTAGTTAAATGAATAAAATGGGTAAAAACAAATAAAAAAGGTGATAAAAGGATTGAATAGTAAAAAAGTTTTTTTTTAATAAATAAAATAAAAAAATAATTATTTTTTTTACATTTAATTTGGGATAGGGGGTGGTAAGGGGGTGGGGGGTTAAGATGGTGTGGGGGAGTCTAGGGGGGAGGGGTAATTTTTTTCAAAATAATTTTTTATATTAATGAAAATGTTTTAAAAATTGTTAAATTTTTTTTGAGATGGGATGTCGAGGGGGGGTGGGGGGAGTAGGGGCTGGGGGGTTAGGGGGGAGGGTTGTAATTTAGTCTTAAAAAATAAAATAAAAAAGAATTGGATTCGGGTGTGGAAGGGGCTGATAGGGGTGGAGTGAGTAGAGTGATAAAAAAAAAAAGAAAATTATACATAATAGCAAATATTTAAATCAAAATAAATATTATAGCTACTCTTTTATTTATTTTTAGTTGGCAGCAAATGTTACCTAATTTTTGTCATTTGATTGTGGCCTGCTAATTTAAAAAAAAAGGAAGACTTATTTTTATACAAACATCTTCTCTATCTTTTCTCTCCTAGTTTCTTTGATTTCCCTTCAAATCAGTTTTTTTTTCTTTTTTTTTTTAAATTGATTGGGCCCACATATTTTAAGAAACGAAAGATTTATTATTTTTATATAAATCTTTCCTATTTTTTCTCTTTCAGTTTCTTTTGATTTCTCTTAAAATTTCTTTTCAGATCAATTTTTTTTTTTTAAATAAATTTTGTTATGATTTCTATTAATATAGATTTTTAATCGTATGCATATTACACTAGTACAAAATCACATAGATAGATTTCACATATACATATACATATACATATATGCATATGTGCATATACAATTGGCAAATCTAATACAAGGAACATATACATATATTGTTAATAGCTAATACAAAATTTTATTTATATACAAATTTCATGCATATAAATTGTGGAATATACATAATACAGTTATATATACATATATAGATTTATATTTAAATACATATAATAAGATATATATATATATATATATATATATATATATATATATATATATATATATATATATATATATATATATTGAAAATCACCACAAAAAACATATACTTATACAACTTACAGCCAAGTGAGTTTCTTATTTATATACAGATTTCAAATATATACTTATACAGTTGGAATGAATAATAAATTATACAAATTGATAATCGTCCTACACACTTATAATTATACAATACAAATATTTTCCTTCCCAAGTCTCTTTTGCCTTTCTCTCTTTCTTGTTTTATTCAAATCAAAATTGTATATAATTTATCTCTTTCTCGTTTTACATAATTCGTTTTATACAATTCGCTTCAATTGTATGTGTATAGCGAATTATACATATGTATGTTTGTTATGGAGCGCAATTATGCAAACTTTGCTATAGCATATAAATATGAATTTTGTGTTTGCTATATGTGAAATTTCCCCTAAAAAAATTATTTTTGTTTTTGTTTTTTTAAAGCTTTTAACAAGATCTCTAATATAATATGGGTAAAAATGGTTACCATTATTATCCATTGGGTAACTCATTTTTACCCATTTAAAATATGAGTCGAGTCAGGTAATTTATCCATTTTTATTTGACTCATTTTTTGATCGACTCATATTCGGCTCGATTCGCTCGTTTGCCAATCCTAATTGTGATTGCCTCTATTAAGTCTTTTCACTTTGAGACTGAAAAGAGCAATAAGAATAAAATGTGTTAAAATTTTTATCATCCTAACATTAAACATGGATTCGTATGATTCCTCTACGTTTAGGACACTAAAATATTGAATCATAAACAAAGAAAAACATGACAAAAAAATATAGTCATCGTTCTTTTCGAGATAACTTGCAGGATATTTCTAAATATCCCAGCTACTCACACATCGTGATAAATTGTAATAATCACACTTTCAGAATGTTTAAATTGACCCGAGCCTTAATGGATTGAGTGATTAATATGAGTATGTCATATTTTAAGTGTTCCATGGACATATCTCATGTTTTGATGTTAAGCGAGTTGTGAAATAAAAGTTGACGAAAGTTATTATAAGTTTCTTTTAAAGTTTTTTGAAATTTGGGTCATATATCTCTGTGATTTCCTCCTAATATATAAATAGTTATGGGGTCATAAAGTATCAAATTGAAGGCATATGAGTCTAGTTTCCAACGCATCAAAATGCTGATTAGTACAACTTCAGAATACAGAGATATTTATATTTTTGTGAGATGACGCAAGCAAACGTAAGGTGGGACAAGGTCGATGAGTACTTGCCAAGATCGGTGGGAACTTTATTTAATCGACCTGCTTCATTTTCTTTTTCATTTTTATATTCCAGTAGCTCAAAATAAAGAGAAATTCTCCCCAAGTTCATAAAACACTATTTAGGTCGTGGTGATTTCATCTTGCAAGCTTAAAGAAAGTTCCTTTGTGTTGAGATCTCGTTATTTTGGTAAAGTTTTTGTTGTGGATTGTGTGGTGTACCTCTATGGTGGTTGTAGCAACATGGGTTATACTTTGTTTGGAGGTTTTGAGTTTTATTTCGAGCTTATTAAGTTCAAGGTAATAACCTTATTTCATTGATTCAAGGCTTCATAAGCCGCTAATAGTGAGTTACGATGAAAATTCGTACCTTTTGTTGGATCATCATAGTAATGTCCATTCTTGTGTGTTAATTGTGGTGTTGTCTTACTGTAGTATCGAGAGAGGTTTCGAGTAGAAGCCGATAGGCCGCTGAAATTCATTGAAAAAGGTATGTTAAGGCAATTTCCTTCGTTCGACATGTTTCCTTAAACGACATGTTTCCTTAAAGTCTAGGAGCGATATAATAGGATTGTTATAGGTGGTGAACGCGTAGACATAATCGTTAGTGCTTAACTAATTAAGTGGTTGTAATCCTTCTTTGCTGGAACTCGAAATTTGTTAATAACGACCCTATGTAGGGAACAATTTAGAGACTATTCGTATACATTGTTTTTTGTGGCTAAATTGCTCGCTTTTAGCCTATTGAATTGTTTGTTATTGCCCTTGGGGCTATTTGGGTTAGCTGCAGAGTTATGAACAGCAAAATAAGCCATGTTGTTTCCTAAGAGGGATATGTCTTGCCCACGGAGCTATATTGATACTAGAGAGGGCTATGTCTTGCCTACAGGGTTATATTGATGACAAAGAGGGTCATGTGCTGCCTATGGGGCTATATTGATGTCTAAAAGTGAATATAAATTGCAAATGGAGCTACATTGTTGCCTAAAAGGGCTATGTGTTGCCTATGAGGCTATATCATTGCCTAAGAGAGTTATGTGACTTCTTACGCGGACAAGGGCTATCGATAGAGATATATAGATTCATTCGACACTTTTGTAACACCCTAAAAAATTTTGAACTAAGATTCGGACCGTTCTTTGTAGTGAGTGAAATTTTTACCAAGGAAATTAAAATTTTCTTAAGTATTAAGGTCAGGTCACTAAATGTAACACCTTGAGTTGTAAAAGAACTAAATTGAAAATAACAAAAATCTGAAATTTGAAGAGTCAAGCTAAGTATGAATTTTGAGTCAACTTCAAACGACCATAACACTTAGCATATGATAAGTTAGGCGTGCTACAAGATACCATTGGGAAGATCTTTGAATTATCTTTCCAACTCCACTTTGTTTGCTAAGTTTCGAGTTTGGATGAGTGATATATGACCTTTTAAAGTTAGGGGAAAGTTAGTCAAAAATAGTGAGGGATATGTTGATCTTTTCCTTACCCAATTAGATTTATTTCGTTTTTAGTAATATATTAAGGGTATAATCCTATTATATTCAGTTTTATAGTCCTAATATTCAATATGTTACTTCTTACTAACACCCCTTGCTTGGGGCGGCAACATACATGCTTGCAGATCCCGACAGACAACTCAATAGACTTCCCCAGCAAAACAGTTAAGTTCCAGTATGTTGACTAGACCATTTCTTGCGAAGCTGCCAGAGTTGAAAGGTTTATTGGCTTTTGTTGTATATAATTTTTGGGTAGGTCGAGCCTTGTCTCGATCAAGCTTTACTCTCTTAAAGGCTTGCAGACTTGTGTGTTGGGTTGGGTAACTGCGTTATCAGTCATACTTGACTTGTTTGTTGGGTTGCTAAATTTTTATGGTTGTTTGGTGTACTGTCTTGATATATAATGTTTACATTTTTCTAGATATAAATGGTGGCCTCGACGGTTCAAACATGACTTATCTGCTAGTTGACTATTTCTTTATATAAGATGTTGAGAGTTGTTGTTTCCTTTACATAGCTGTTGGCAGGGTCAAACTGATCAAGGACTTATTTTTAAGCCGAGATATACTTGTTTGTTTTCTTAGATAAGTGTGGCTACTATACGCTATTAGCAAATGGTTCATCCAGATCGATTTAGGCCCAAGTTTTGGCATTAAGTAACAGTTGCACTCCTTGAGTTTGGAGCATGACATAAACAAATGATTAATTATCTATATTTGGAAGAAATCAAAAACTTTTTTAGAAATTCCATAAGTTTTAGCTCATTCTTTTTTCTCTAACAAATGGTTAGGACTTCATCCAATTCTCTCTGTCAGTCATAAGTTCTAACTTTTACATATACGACATGATTTGTAGTCAATTGAACATGTTCACTATTTTGAAATATCTTGAACTTTTACTCTATAGACAAAAACTAATTTGTGTCGATAACTTATATTCAATGGACAACAAAAAAATTATCCCTATGAATTTTCTAAAAGAAAAGTTATTTTTTGAAATTTTTTTCAAGAGGGATAAAAAATTCAAGTATAAATTTAAGGAATCCCATAGTGTAATACAATAATTACATTCTGTCCCGACAAATTTAGTATTTACTAATAATCCCTTAAAATTGTTGTGGCGTGATACATTACTATGTTGTGATACATGGTAAATGATACACAGTAACTTAAAACTGTAAAGATTAAAAGGAGAAAAAAATGGAACATTTAAATTTGTTATTTAAATCAGCTTAAATTATGGTAACAGTTCATTAATAAGCATTAATTCAACACGTAATTTTTTAATTTTTTTTTATACAAAGAATTGAATTTGATATTTGTATGAAAAACTTGCCAACAAATAGCCAACCAATAATCTTTTGCACGGTTTTTGGTATATATCAAAAAGTCAATACTACATCTCTGTATTATGAAAAAATGCGTTGCCGGTTGTGCCCTCAGACAACTCGACATTGGTCAATGTGGCATAAATCTCACTTCAAGACCAAAAACAAGATATACGTAATGCTCTGAGTACCGACCAAAGGAAATCACCAGAGCAAAGAACATTTGCATTCTTCACTTTTGCTCATTTCTGTCTCTGAGGTGGCATGAACATTATGTCCAGACCTCCTTCGTTTACACTCAAATCACCACTTATTGCTCAATGAACTGCTAAGCCCCTAAGATGGAGCTTATCGGAGAACCAAGAATCAACCCCTTTGCAAGCTACAAAAACCTGTCTCATTGTATCTTAAAGAGGGTCTTCAGTTTCATGACAAGTCTCCAATCCTCAACTGAGAGGTCTTTTCGAAAATTGGATAACAATTTCAAATTTTAAAAATTCAAGATTATATCATGTAGTTTAAAGACATTTTTATGAACATCCAGTTATTAAACTTGTTGACTGATACATGATAACAATTTTTAAAAACTCGTGATACATAGAAAATCATATGATACACATCAAATTCATGTATCAATGCATCGTCTAAACACAATAACACACTGAGTCGATATGTATCAGCAAGCACACTTGATGGCGCAGTTATTAAACTTATTGACTGATACATGATAACAATTTTCAAAAACTCTTGATACATAGGAAATCATGATACACATCTAATTCATATATCAATGCATCGACTAACACACTGAGTACTTATGTATTAAACTTATTGTCTGATACATGATAACAATTTTCAAAAATTCATTATACATATGGGATTCCTTTAATAAAATTTTTACTAATTTCAACAACAATGGTTGCTGCTTCTTTTCTCTTTTTTTTTGGTGTATTTTGTCAGCCTTTGATATAGAGGATTCGCCAAAATCTTTGTTTGAATCCTTCCGAACATTCATAGGATCATGCAAATACTTTTTTCTATTTTCTTTCCAATTTTCATCGTCCGAATCATTAATCTTTCTATTAGTAAAAGGATCCATTAATATGATGTAATAGGACAATGAACAAAAAAAAGAAAGAACGGATGATAGAGTAAGAAGAAAAAGAAGACCTAGAGACGACTTATGTAATATAACAATGAACAAGAAGAAAAAAAAAGAAAATAAGAACAGATGATGGATTAAGAAGAAGAAGAAGAACTATAGACGGATGATGGAGTAAGAAGAAGAAGAACCAGAGAACAATGGTCCAATTTTCAGAAATTTCAAATTTTTTGAATTTTGAAATTCAAAATTTCATATTAAATGTTGTGAAACGTTTTAAATTAAAATTAATAATTCAAAATTCAAAAAGTGATTCAGAAGATTGAGTGTTTTAGTGGAGAAAAAATAGGCATGATATTGGGGAAGTGTGTGTTATAGGAGAGAGAAGGTTATGTATCTCTAAACTTCTACTAAAATTAAAAAAAAGGGAATTATGTAATATTTAAAAAAAGAAGGAAAAATTAAATAATACTAAACTTATAGTTGTGTATTTAAGTTATTTTTCCAAAATTCAATATCACGGGAGTCCATTTGTGAAAAAGGTGGACCGGATCTAATTACATGAAATGATCCACTAAATCCAAGTTAAGCCCAAAACATTAAGCCCAAAATGGACATATGACATTTTAGGCATCAACATTTAACCCTAGCTGTATATAACAATCTGCTAGGTTTAACGTTAATTCTCTCTTTCTTCAGAGCTTCAACAATGGCGGCCAAGAAGACACTCCGTAACCCAGAGCTAATTCGCGGCGTGGGTAAGTTCTCACGTTCCAAAATGTACCACAAAAAGGGTTTATGGGCAATCAAGAAGAAAAACGGTGGAAAATTTCCTCAACACCAGAAAAAACCAATCTCAGCTCCACCAGCTGAGAAATCCCCAAAGTTCTACCCTGCTGATGACGTGAAAAAACCCCTTGTTAACAAGCACAAACCAAAACCCACGAAGCTAAGAGCGAGTATCTCTCCAGGTACAGTGTTGATTATCCTTGCTGGTAGGTTTAAGGGGAAGAGAGTTGTGTTCTTGAAACAGCTTTTATCTGGGTTGCTTCTTGTTACTGGGCCTTTTAAGCTTAATGGGGTTCCTTTAAGACGTGTTAATCAAGCTTATGTGATCGGTACTTCAACGAAAGTTGATGTTAGTGGAGTGAATGTTGAGAAGATTGATGATAAGTATTTTGCTAAGGAAGCTGAGAAGAAGCAGAAGAAGGGTGAAGGGGAGTTTTTTGAAGAGAAGAAAGAGGTAAAGTTCATTTCTGGTTTATATTAACTGATTTTAGTTTAAAGTCTTAATTTTTAGTTATTCTCTAGTTTTGTGAAATCGTTAGATTAACTCTGATAACAGATTCAACAATGTTGGAACGGATTGACTCCTAATTGTGTGCTAAAATATAGGATGGATTATATTAAAGAAGATCAAAATGTAGTGCTTGATTGAAAGCTACATGTACCAAGAGTAGGGTGAAGTTCAGTACCCGATATCTTGATTGCCAATGTGGCTGTAGCTAAATGAATTCAATTTGAGTGGTTTACTGGCCGGTTGTCGTTCTGCTGTCGACTTATCTGCTTACCGAACTTCTTACATTTCCTATACTAGTTCTAGTTATGGAACAGATATGGATAACCCTTTTAGAAATGGATATGGAGAGCTCACAAAGCCGGTCATCTTAAATTAGAAGTTTAGAACACGCAATATGAGATTTCCCGGTCAGAACCTTTTAATCCTCCTAAATTGTGACTAGCTATTGACATCTAAGATGTTAAGGGGTACCATTTCTTGTGCAATTAAAATACAGACACTGTTAATTTGGCAATGAATGATTGTTCCGTTTCTGATATTAGAGGAGATCATAATGTAATGCTTGATTGAATGCTACATGTACCAAGAGAAGGGTGAAGTTCAGTACCCAAGATCTTGATTGCCAATGTGGCTGTAGCTAAATGAATTCAATTTGAGTGGTTTACTGGCCGGTTGTCGTTCTGCTGTCGACTTATCTGCTTACCGAACTTCTTACATTTCCTATACTAGTTGTAGTTCATTTGCTCGTAATGGAATTAAATGGATGGAACAGATATGAAGTATCTGAAAAATGGATATGTAGAATTTAAAAACCTGGTTATCTTTAAATTAGAACATGCAATATGGGATGTCGTTGTGAAACACGGGGATACTGTGAAATTGGCAATAAATGATTGAGCTGCCTCTAGTATTAGAGAAGATCAAATGTAGCGCTTGATTGAAAGCTACATGTACCAAGAGATGGGTGAAATTCAGTATCCAACATCTTGATTGCCAATGTGGCTGTAGCTATATGAATTAAATTTGAGTGGTTTACTGGCCGGTTGTCGTTATACTATCGACTTATCTGCTTACCGAACTTCTTACACTCCCAACTCGTTGTAATTCATTTATTTGTAATGTAATTAAATGGATGTTATGATATGTAGAATTCCCTTGAAGCTGAGTTTAACTAAGATTGGGTTAAGATGGTGTTGATTGATTTTGACTGAGATACTGATGATTATTTTGATTTTATTTGTTCTTGCTAATTCAGGAGAAGAATGAGCTTCCACAGGAAAAGAAAGATGCTCAGAAAGCCGTAGATGCATCATTGATTAAAGCCATTGAGGCTGTTCCTGATCTGAAGGGTTATTTATCCGCAAGGTTTTCACTAAAGTCAGGCATGAAACCACATGAGCTAGTGTTTTAGGCTACTATTGGCACAATACTCTTGTTTGTTGAATTGACCTTGTTTATCTCTCTCTGTGTTCTCTTTGAAAAGAGTTTGATTGTTCACATGAAAAGTTTTGTTGATGAGAATCATCTTAGATTGAAGTATGCAATATGAGATTTTCCCGTCGGAACTATTTATTCTTTTATTACAATCTTAAATGTTTCTTGCTCTGAAATCTTGCTTCTCTCATTATGTGTGCTCTCAATTTGAATTTGTCAATATGTGATGTTATTCTTATTGGAAGCTGCATGTACCAAGAAAAGGGTGAAATTATGTACCCTTGATCTTGATTTTGCCAATATGGCTGTAGCCACATGAATTCAATTTGAGGAGTTTACTGGCCGGTTGTTGTTCTGTTGTCGACATATCTGCTTACCGAACTTCTTACATCTCCAATACTTGTCATTCATTTTTCTGACTGCACACACACACATAACAGAGGTATGATATTAGTCCCTTGGATGAGAAGGGTAGAAGAAGGAAATGGCATAGAATTTAGCCTTTTCAAAATGCCCTTCTCTTAAACCAATCATCTCTGCACTTTCCAGGCTGACTGCTTCGACTTCCAGCAGTCCGCGTCTATAAGTGCATACAAGAAAATACTATTAAGAATTCTATGGTTTCTGCTCTTCTTGTGTACCTTTAGCAGACAGTTGAGTTTGATGTGGTGATACAACTTACAAGTATTGATTTGTTGAAACTCCAATCCATTTGCATGCAAACAATCACGGTAGGATTGTAAGTTTGCTTTGCATTTATCATCAGTCCTTTGCAAAACCAGGTTTCAATTAGTTGACAATTCACTTTTTCCCATCTAATGTTTGTCTTCTGAACTTAACCTTTATTTAAAAAAATGTTTGTCTTGGGTTAATATATCAATGAACAACTACTTAAGAAGGAATCAAATTTCATGGTAACCTTCATTATTTTAAATAGCATTGAAGAACCTATTTACCTTTATATAAAGCATATTTGTCTGTGTTAGATTGCGTGCTACTCGACTAAATTCACGAAGTACCTGTGTTGTCAAATCAAGGCTAGAATAAATGAGAATAAATTGCATAGAGCAAAGTACTTTAAATACTTCTGAAAACAGATAATCATGTAAAAATATATCTAATTAGCTCTCAATTTTTAATACAATGAATTCAGATAAGTACTATCCACATAAAGTATAAACCTTGACAAAAACTAAGCCAAAACATAAAGCATATTAAAATACAACCATTCTCATTTAGGTTTCTCCAAAAAATGTCCCTTTATAATCTCCTTCCTAAAAAATTTCTTCAACCCCTTCCCTCTAACCTTGGATATTGCTACTTCCTAAAATTTATCTTGCTTCGAAGTACTTCAATTTTGAATCCAGGGTCTTATCATAAACAGTTTTACTGTCTTTCACATAGACGTAAGGTTTGCCTATATCTTACCCTCTCTAGTCTCATTCAGTACGCTGGTTTTGTTATCGTCGTTTTTGTCCTCAAATTATTTCCAAAGTTCCAATTATGGGTGCAAAACTTTGTTGTCTCAACAAGCCAAATTCAGAAGTGCATGAACCAAAAAAGATCAAACAAAATGACCCTTGTTCAAGAAATCTTGGAAGTACAACTAGTCCTCTTCAAGTTCACAAAACTTTGAAAGATATCCTCATGGCTTCATCAAATATAAACCCTAGTGTTTACTTGTCACCAGAGTTCATGATCAATAAAGATATTTTATTTTCTCCAAGAATTAGTGTTTCATCTGAAAGATTAGTTTTTGGAGGTAATGTTGGAGGAGAATTAGGGTATTTTGAAGCAATGAGTAGAAGTCCAAGTGAAAAATTGAAGAAGAAAGTGACTTTTAGGTTACCTGAAGAAGCTGATATTATCTTATTTTACTCCCCAAATAGTAGTAAGAGTTTTGAACAATAGGGTGTATTCGATACGGAAAAAAATATTTTAAAAATAAGCGTTGATTTTGGTAGTGAAATAATAGTTGGAAACAAGATCTCTGAGGGTTTGTGTACAACCTGACATTTTCATACTTCACTCGTGTGACATTACAATAGGTATATACTATGTTTCCATTTTAATAGGTTGGAATCGGTTATATGAATATCACTGCAACATAATTTATTTTTTTTAAAAACTATTTTTTGTCAGGCTAAAGTTTTTATCGGTATTAATTAAGTATCATTAAAATCAATGTCACTAAAGGCTTCAAGAAAATATTACTAAATAAGTATTTAGCGATAATTAAATTATTGATATTAATTAATTATCGCTAATAATATTTTTAATATAGTGTATTAAATTATTATTTTTATGATTTAATATTGGTGATGCAATGCTCTCTCTGTTAATAATTAATATGTAATATACAATATTAATTTCAGATATCATTCTCAAATTAATATATTGAATCTGATGGTAGCTTTTCGTGTGTATTTTTAAGTTAAGAAAATGCATGAGATTTGTCAGATTGTATGTGTAAAGGTTCATTTTAATTTTGTAATCTTATAGAAAATTTCTATAAATAATTAATTTATTTAATGATTGTTTTAATTATGATTAGTTTGTAAAAATCCTAGAAGAAAACCACCAAAAGAGTTTTGAATCAAATAATTCCCACGTTGGGAACAAAACAAATCTATGCCTTTATACTATATTCAATATAATAGTGATTTAAATAAAATATAGTGAATAAATTTTGTTTTGAGATACTATAGTTGTTTTAATAGGGTTTTTAAATTTGTTATAGAGATATGGTGACATCAACGATGAAAAGTGTTCTCCAATTATTGATACTTTTGCCTATTATAAATATTTATTCGTATTCAATGTTTTTATATTTAAAAATAAGAATTAAAGAATCTACTAGATCTATACTGTACACATCAAATATAATTGATTTTTTTAGAATATTATATTTTATTCTAATCAAACACTAAAACATGTAATAAAATATTTTTATCAGATATTTTTTGTTCAAATATATATATATGTTAGAATCAATAATTATTATCATGTCAAAAATTATAAAATAAAGCTAAGACGAAATTATATTTCTTAACTAAATTCATTTAACAAATGTCATGTTCGATCACAATTCTGATCAGGACACGTTATTGACATTAACCAACTATCCCCTCATAACACCTGCCTCATTCAGAATCAAGTGCTCATCGATCTCAAAAAATAATAGTCTATAGCGAAATTATAACTTTATTTCTTAAATAAGTCTAATAAATAAGCATCACATTCGATCATAACTTTAACTCGAGCCACCTTAATCTCTCGTGGGTCTTGTCATAGTCATAATGTTTACATTACACAACTATTTAAATACTAGAATTACGATCTATTCATGTTTTTATTCGAATTTTAGAAAAACTTTTGCGTGTTATCGAGTCCCACTCTATTCACGCTTCGTTTTTAAATTCGTTACTGAAACTTCTGATTCCGCTGATATTATTCATGCAACGACAAATAGTATACACACTATAGTTCAGGGTAGCAATAATTTAACTGAATTAGTCACATGCTTCACATTTCTCAAACTAGCAGTACTGTGATTCTCATTTTATTAATTCATGGCGTATTTCAATAAATTACGTAATCTTCTTCAGTTATTTCTATTGTTTATGTTTAGTTACACAATAAAAATTCTAACCCCCAGTATTGTTCCTTCTACTCTGTTTTCAATTTTAGCCGGTGCCGTTTTCCGGTAAGTATGGGAATGAAATCGTTCGTCGAAGTTCAATCGGATTCCCAATTTCCGATCGAGAACCTTCCGTACGGCGTTTTCCGGCCTGCGCCGGATTTTGAACCTAGAATTGGTGTCGCCATTGGTGATTACGTTTTGGATCTCTCTGTTATTGCTTCCGCCGATCTATTTGACGGTCTTCTCAAAAATTCCGATTGTTTCAATCAGGTTTCTCAAATTTCTTCACTTCTTCCGGTTTAACAATCTACTCAATTTTATTTTACTGGGCTCATGTTGACGTGAACGATTAGGTGCGTAATGTACTAAACTAGCTTTATTAATGATGTTTTAGATTTCTGAATTTGAGTACTAATACTATGTGTAGTTCCTCTTTCGGTTTTCAGTTTGCTTTTTTTATTTTGACTTAACATGTAAATCTTCGGTTTTAAACTAATTAAGCTGGGTTGAATTTGAATGTACCAAAATATTCGGTCTTAAACTGTCGCGTTGAAAGTGGTCTTAAATGTGTCATGTTGGAAGTGATTTTTAAATCTTCAACCTAGAAAGTTGAAATTAAAAATTTATGAAAAATGAAAATAGATATTTTTTTTTTAAAAATAGAATAAAAAAGAAAGTAAGACAAACAAATTGAGAGAAAATACTACTTTATATAGTTATTGAATAAGTAAATGTAGTAGGAAGAATAAGTACTTAAAATGAACAACTAAAAATGAAATATATTGGTACTTCAACGTGTTTTGAAAAAAATGTGTTTTTTCTCGAAGCACCTTTGAAGCCTTAGCGAAGCACAAATTGCTGCTCTAATATTGGGCAAAAGTGTATTTCAAATTGTTTAACCAAAGACAAACGACTAGTTATAAAATTTAAATTTTCGAAGAATGTGAATAAGAATCATAAAATTTGTGAAATACGAATCAGGTCACACATTTGGGAATCAGAATTTGATATGTGAGCTAGTCGGGGTGTCTGAGCCAACTTACAAGTAGTTCGATGAAAATGTGAAAATGTTGATGCAAAGTTAGCCAAATGGAACTTATCATCAATCACTTCCGGTAGCAACTTCACTTCTTGTTTATTTATAAAAAAACCACATTTCTGAAAAATATAAATCACCTGTCTTTCTTGTTATATACTCTACAAGAGAACACAATTGCTAACCATTTTAGTGTTGTAGATTGATATTGTTCTTAGTCGAAATTTAAGACTTCAAATTACTATTCATTTTGGCGATCTCATGTATTGCAAGACTAAATCTTGCTTTCTTTTACGTGTCTTCTGTTTTGTTTCATCGAGTTTTGGATTGAAAGCCAGAGTTGGTATTGATTTTTCTCATCGATGGTGCAGTCTAATCTCAACAAGTTCCTGGAACTGGGACGTCCTGCATGGAAGGAAGCTCGTGCTACATTACAAAAGCTACTGTCTGGTCTGCACTTTCTTTAGTTACTTTTTGCATCTGTCTGAAGTTCACTATATTCTCTGCCAGAAGAAAGTTATGTTTACGATTTATTCTTTGTATAGATACCGAACCAATATTGCGTGATGATGCATTTCTGAGGCAAAAAGCTCTTCAGCCTATGGTAGGACATTTTCAAATTCATCAATGTGTAATAGAGGGCTCTGTTCGTGTTGGTCTGGCTGATATGTAATTTTGTAGGACAATGCGGAAATGCTTCTTCCTGTTGCCGTTGGAGACTATACTGACTTCTATTCAAACATAAATCATGCCAAGAATTGTGGGCTCATGTTTCGTGGCTCTGAGAACCCAATCAAACCAAACTGGTACGAGACTCAAATAATTAAGCCAGAATTCGTTATCCCAATTTATAAAGCACTCTATTCTTCCTTTATATGTTCTTACTCAATGTGATTATTAACTTACTGTCAGGTTTTGTCTTCCTATCGCATACCATGGACGTGCCTCATCTATTGTTGTATCGGGCACTGACATTATAAGACCAAGGTGAGACATATTCTCCGATCAAGATTGAGAGAATCTCAGACAGATGTTAGTTGGATTACTTCTCAAATTTACCCTAGTCATATTTTTATGTAGAGGACAGGATCGTCCCAAAGGGAATTCACCACCATATTTTGGACCATCTCGTAAAATGGACTTTGAGCTAGAAATGGTAAGAGTCCTTATGACTGTTACAATAACACTACTTTAGACTACCTTTTCCATAATTTTCTGATTTGTGGTTGAAGGCTGCTGTAGTTGGGCCTGGAAATAAACTCGGAAAGCCTATAGATGTTAATGAAGCTGCAGATCACATATTTGGCCTCGTCTTGATGAATGATTGGAGCGGTATGTGCAAGACACATTTTGTTTCGTTTCTACTTCATCGACTTTAAATACTGATGACATACTAATTAGAAGCTGAGCTCTGCAGCTAGAGATATCCAGGGATGGGAATGTGTACCTCTTGGTCCCTTTCTTGGGAAGAGCTTCGGTAAGTGATTCTGTGCTTGCTACTTTCATTGCTCGCATTATTTACAAAAGATAAAAATTTCTTCCCACTAATTGTACTGTAACAAATGTTGTATCAGGCACAACTATATCGCCTTGGATTGTGACTTTAGATGCTCTGGAACCTTTTGTTTGTGATGGTCCAAAGCAGGTAGCTTTATTACTTTAGTCACCGCAGAAAATACGCCATTAAATACTAAGACATTTTATATTGCAGAATCCTCCTCCCTTACCATATCTCGCGGAGAAGGAATCCAGAAACTACGACATAGAGTTGGAGGTATTCTAGATTTTCTGCTAAATGTTGTTGGCTGCATGAGTATCTAATAGTGCTATATGATTCCTTTATGTGGATTTGATGATTTCCTTCTGCTTAAAGGTTTTGATTAAACCTGCTGGACAAGAACACTCCTATGCTGTCACGAAAAGCAACTTCAAGCACTTGTAATTAAGAATTCTGTCTCCACCACTGTCATTCTCGTGATCATAGAGTCCGAAGTAGTTATGTTATTGAGTTACTTTCTATCTTGGTGGTATAGATATTGGACAATTTCGCAACAACTTGCTCACCATACTGTTAACGGTTGCAACCTAAGGCCCGGTGATCTTCTTGGATCCGGAACTATGAGTGGACCTGTAAGATTTCATGGCCAACTATCTTTGAAGTGTTCTTCCAATTTTCATATTCGTGTCTTCTTAAGTCGAGTCTCGGAAGATACTTCTTTTGTTGTTATTGTGAAGTAATGCTTCATATTCCGTCCAGGAACCAGGAACTTATGGAAGCCTTCTTGAATTAACGTGGAACGGAACAAAACCTCTATCTTTAGGTGGAGTAACTCGTACCTTCATAGAAGATGGAGATGAAGTCATATTCACAGGGTGTTGCAAGGTTTGATATACTGATTTTTTTTTTGTTTGATACAATTAGGAAGAGCTTTTTTATGTCTATCACCTAATTGTTGGGATCGAAATTACCAGGTACCATGTAGAAGCTAACGATGCAAACATGGGACAGCGATAACTAAGACAATAAAGAAAAAACATACTAAAAAAGATTCGATTGACCTACAGATGAGCGATTCATGAATATAACAAATAGAATAAAAATATCGATTAGAAATGTAAATTTCAGAACTACTACTACTAGATTCAGGGCATTTCAGGCACAACAAATTGCTTGTTTATACAATATGAAAACGTTAAACAAGCAACTTCTTTATCTTACATTCAAAGTATCCTTTCTTATCTTAGATCACCCATCAAAAGTATATAATCCTTGAATTTGTTGTTTACATTGTTGCTGGTGCATTGAAAATTGATGAGGACTTGATTCGTTTTTGTTTGCAGGGAAATGGCTATACAGTTGGTTTCGGAAAATGCTCAGGTAAAATTCTTCCATCACCATACTGAGAACATGAATTTATTAGCTCAATCCAGTCCTCTTCAATCTCATCGAAATAAAATTAGGAGAATACAAGCAAACTCATGCATGAAATTGTTGTACTTGTAACATGTAACGCAAACTATATGTATGCAGTATCACCAATTCGTTCAATAAAACCATTCGATTGTGGAAATATGTCTTGGCTCCTGGCAGTATGTTCTTATTTTCTGTTATATTATTTTTTTCCTTCCAACATCTAGGCCAACAACAATCGACAGACTTGAGAATGAAAAGTTTTATCGTAAAGAACAATCTAACAATAATTAGATCTCGTATAACACAAATTTAAATTAATCAAATCAATAAGTTCTGAATACTGAATCGATATCAAAGTAAGACCGGGGGTTGATCTCAAAGGTCGGGGTCAAGTTACTAATCAGGCTTGGGTTGGTACAAAGGTCCAAGTCCTTGTCAATATTTTCTCCGCCAGAAAATAAGTTAAAAAATCACTTATTTTTAGAAGAAAAAATGGGTAAAAGCATTTTCCTTCATAAAAAGCACAACTCTAAAGGGTTTGTTCACTCGTTTAGTAGCTAATTTGTAGGTGAGTTATACCGTTATTAAATCCTGTACAAGTAATATTTCCTTTATTTCATTTTATGTGATGTTTTTCATTTTTCGAAAGACAAACAATTTAACTTTGACTGGACATTTGAATATAGAATCTTCAAAATTTTTGAAATGAAACTTATATATTTATAAATTACGTAAAGAGTACTATAAGTTTCAATAATTGATAATTCAAAAATGTGAAAAAGATCTATGAAAAACTTACAATCAATATAAGCTTCTTTCAATCTCGATATGTGAAAAGTGTTATATAAAATGAGACGAGAAAATATCATATTTGTTAGTTAGTTTGAAGATACGTTAGTCACGCAAAAACTAATAAACTACTGTTTGATTTATAAATTACGATAAAATTGATATAAAAAAAAACAACCGACAGCCACATGCCCCTACCAACGTATGGAAAAGCCAGAAAACAAGACCGTTAAAAGTAAAATTAAAAAGAGAAAAGAAAAAAGAGGGGTCCCCAAACGGTCCCTAGGCGCAATACCCGCCAAAAAGTATGATATCAACACTGATAAATATAGTTCTTCAACATTCATCCCCTCTTCTTTCCACTTTTCGGAATTAGTAGTAAATTTTGAATTTTCTTTCAAATAAGTAAATTTTGAACTATTGTACTAAAAGCTATGAAGACTTCTCGCAGAACTAGCTATTACTCTTCTGTCGATGGCGGCGTTGGTGTTGGTGTTGGTGCTGGTGCTTCCACGGTTACTTATTTTGCGGAAAATGACCAATCTACCCCGAAGATCATCCAAATTCCAATTCAGTCCCCGCCGGAAAATAATGAACTTCGGAACCCGTCGGCTCCGATCGGAAAGGCTGCTGTTAAGATACAGTCAGCTTACAGATCTCACGTAGTTCGAAACCTTGTAAAGAAGATCTCAGCCGTCAATTCTGAAGCCAATTATTTACAGCGTCTTATCCAACGACAGGTATTGACTGATTGATTATTCAATTCTATCACTTTACTATTGCTCTCTCTAATTTTCGGATTTTTGAATTTGTAGATGCAGTAAAAATAAATGAGAACTATGAATAAATATGTGTTTCGAACAATTTCAGTTCATATACTCTGAAATAAAGAGACGGATCTAGAACTTTTAAGCTGGTAACTGTAGCTGCAAATTGATGAAATGTTGCTGTTATTTCTTTTCGATCCTGCTTTGTTTTCAATTTTTTTGAGACAAGGATGTCTCCTAATGGGTTGGGTAGGGGTAAGGTCTGCTTATGTCCTCCACTTGTGAAATTACACTGAGTATGTTATTGTGGTCAGATACCGCCAAAACCTCGCATCCTTCATGATTTGTGAACGAAATTTGATCATGGTTGTTTGCATTGTATCTTGCTAGTTTTTTGTTTTCGTTTCTTTTGAAACGAAGGTATTAGAAACAAGCTCTTTATCCCACAAAGGTAGGGTAAGGTCCTACCCTCCTCAGATCCCACTAGTCACATTTGTAACATGTCACTTGTTGATAAACAGGACACAGTTGACGCTGTAAGGTCCAGTGAACGAGAGAAAATCAGGATGAACGAGGCACTGATGAATTTGCTACTGAGATTAGACTCAGTTCCAGGAATTGATCCATCAGTCAGGGAGCTGAGACGAGATCTGAGTCGCCGGATTGTAGGGCTGCAAGAGATACTAGATGCTGTTTCTGACACTAAAATACAAAACTGGGATGGATTTCTAATGGATTGGGATGATGTTGTAGAGAGGATGGAAATGGATGTATGCAAAGAGATAGGCGGCGGCGATGAACTAGAGGCGTTTTGTGCTGAGCATTTGGGATTTCGATGCCTACAAAGGTTTCTCCGCGATCAATGATCTTAATATGTTAATACGTATATCTATATCAATATCTATACATGTATCTGAATTGTTGATCTTATTGTATATGACTTCTCTTGCCTTGTTGCCTTCTCTCTATGCTTATAACCTATGTTGCTCAAACTCTCCAAAATACTACCGCATCTGTGCTTGATTCTCCAAAAATGCACTATAACACACATCAATCGACATTTTCTGAAGAGTTTGAGCAACATTGCTAATAACCAACGGCAGCGTTTTCTTTCTATATGTTAAATGAAACTTTGATCTAAAATTCTTTCCTGCACTAGGAAACTTTTTAAAGTCTCCATGATGTAGACCACAAGATAGACATAACTTTTTATGGTTAATATGTCTTCAGAACATTTTTCTATTGTAAAATTTGCTGAAAATACTAACACTGATCTGATAAGAAAAAAGAAAGATGAATGTATGAAGAAAATGAACTTGTTAAGTTTCAAGACTAAGGTTGATGAACCCATCTAGTACCACCAAAGTTGTGGTGGATGGATTGGATCCCTCGACCCTTGATCAGAGATCTCGAATTCGAGCCCTGTTAAAGCAAAAAATCATGATAGTTAGTGTTTCCCCTTATATGAACTATACCCAATAAGAATCCGAATCACTCTGGGCTTCAATGCGGGTACCCTACACTGGATGGGAAATTTGAAAAAAAAAAAAGCATCGCCATAGGAAGAAAGCAAAGAGTTTGGTCCCTATCTTGTTTTTGTCGAGCCCGATTCTCTATGGCAGGAACATGTTTGATTGGATGGAGATAGATATATAGAAAGTGTGCAGTGAGGGTGCTTCTAACTCACTTAGTAGCCTAGCTCGGCCCAAGCAATGCCCAAAAGTTCGATGCCTTTCTATGTCTAGCAGCTAGTGAATCCTACCAAGTATTATATTAAAAGTCTATATAAGATACAAAAGGCAAAATATGAGAAAATTCAAGCTAAATCCTGAATTCACCTATGTAACAGTTATACATATGATAGTACTCAAACAAAAGCATATGCAGTTCATTTCAATGAAGTAAAAATAAGATCTTATTGTTGGAACACTTCTCTACATAACAGTTGATGTTTCTTTCAAAGTGAATATAACATGATAAACTAGCCCCTCTAAACAACCATTTCTTTTCCCTTAGCTTGATTTCTCTACATGGCTTGATACAACTGAGAACTTACATATGCAAAAATTAGACATGTTTTACACAGAGCTGCAGCTACATTTGCATTGTGACAAACAATTCTTGCAATCCGAAAGCCTCGGGTAAGTACCTTTGCAATCACACTTCTTTATGCATTTTGAACGCGACGTTCCACACCACAAGCACTTGGCCATGCAGCGCATAATAGGCGCGCATTTTGGACAGTCGATTTTTATGTGATTTACTATGCAGTTTCTGCATCCATTACCATCTGTAGGACAACCAAAACTAGGCAAAATGATCATGTCACACACTATTATTAGAATTATCAAACACTCAAAGAGTAGCGTCTTTGTTAGCCTCTTTCCCTTTCCCATTCGTCTCTTGTATACAAATGTCTTTGCTTATAGACACCCTTTTTGTGATTTGTTATTTGAGGGTGACTAGAGGGAAGAGATGTATTTATAGAGGGTAGTCAATGTTGAGTATTTGTTTAACACTATTGGTATCAGAGTAGACTCATCTCAATTTTTGTTATCTTATGTTTTAAATGTATAGTCTTTGACCTGGTGCGCAATACAAAGTTCATGATACATAATTCAGTTAACTCATCCGAAATAAGTATCTCATAAATAAATGTGAGAATTCCAATGAATACAGGAGGGGGTAGGGGGTTGAAGAGTCCCAAATCAGATGTTTACGTCAAACCAAATGTATATGACATGTGTTCAATTGCTAATTATTATAATTTTGAATCTATTTGATATAAATATCAAATGCATTTAAATTTTTTCCTACTTGTTAGACAAAATTTATATTTTGGCACAGATTTTAACTTACAATTTTTCACTCTCTGGTCTTGGTCTTTATGAGCATTTAAGTTCAATTTAATGTACATTGCAGTTAAAAGTTGGCTGTCTCTTGGTTTGCTCAATAGTGCCTCATCTCCTTGTTGCTCTACTCTATATTTTGCCCTTCAATACTTTAATGGACTAAGGGTGTGTTTGGTACGAAGGAAAATATTTTTCTGGAAAATAAATAGATATTTGATTTATTTTCTTATGTTTGGTTGATAAGTAGAAAATATTTTCCAAAAAACTATTTTAGTGTTTGGTTTTTGAGTGAAAAATGTTTTTAAGAAATATCTTTTATTTTTTACTAGAGTAGAAAATAATTTTTGAAGTTGATTTTTTTTTAAAAAAACAAACTTATAAATTTTTTCGTGGTGGGGGTGGGGGGTTAGAGGGTAGGGGTAAAAAAATTAAAATTTGAAGTTGATTTTTTTTAAAAAAAATATTAATTTTTTTTTTTTGGAGGAGGAGGAGTTGATAGGGGGCTAGTGGGGTGGAGTGAAAAAAATGAAATTCAAAGTTTAATTTTTTTAAAAAAAACAAACTTACAATTTTTTTTTAATTTTTTTCTGGATTGGGGAGTGGGGGGGGGGGGGGTTGGTGGTGAGGGTCCAGAGTAAGGATGAAAAAAATGAATTTTTTAAGTTGAAAATATTTTTAAAAAACAAGCTTAAAATTATTATTTTTTGGATAGGGTGGTGGGTCGAAGTTAGGGGTGAAAAAAACTAAAATTTTGAAGTTGAAAATATTTTTAAAAAAATTAAATTAATTTTTTTTAGGGGTATGGGGCTGGTAAGGTGGGTGGGGGACTGGTAGGGGTGGGTGGGTTGGGGGCTGGTTAGAAGAGAGTTTTGGAAAATGTTTTCTTTATGTTTTGAAGGGAAGTCATTTTTCTTAAATTTGAGGAAAATGAGTTGATTTGAAAAATATTTTCCTTCATACCAAACACACCCTAAATGTAATTTATGTGACACTAGTTGATTGAACATATGAAATTTGGAAAAATAACTTTTAAAATTTCACCAATAAAAAGTCTTAAAACGTTTATCTCAATTTATAAGACACATTTTATGTTTTGAGAGTCAAACAGTTTAAGTTTGATAGGAAATTTGCGTATGTAATCTTTTTCAATTTTTTTGAAATGAAATTTATATATATGTATATTACGTAAAAAGTACTATGAGTCACAATAATTGATAACTCAAAATGTTTAAAAGATCTATAAAAATATAAGATCAAAAATAGACTTGTTTGACTTTTAAAATTCGAAAGATGACATATAAAATGGAATGAAGGGAGTATATTATTTGAGTGCGGAGTTAAAAGGGTAAAAAAAATTGTCAAAAATTCCAAAAGGGCATATTAATTTTTTTAAAAACCAAAACGGTAAAATCGCTCACCGTGTAGCGACTTTTACCTTCTGAAAAAGTGAAATCGCTGCAATAGCAGCGATTTCTTAAACTTGCTTTTTTAAAAAAAAAATAAAAAAAAATTGAACAAATCGCTCCATATGGAGCGATTTTCAAAAAAAAATAAAATAAAATTTGTTTTATAAGTCGCTGCTTCTGCAGCGACTTGAACTAATTTTTATTATTTTTTTATTTTTTGCTTTATTTTTTTAAAAAAAAATTGATTCAAATTTTTTGTTTAAAAAAAAAAATCATTGCCAGCGATTTTTAATTAGTTTTTTTTTTAAAAAAAAATCAAATCGCTGTAAAGGCAGCTATTTACACTTAATTTATAATTTTTTTTTTGAAAATTGAATTAAATCGCTGTAAAAAAAAAATAGCCGATTAAATTAAATTTTCAAAAAAATAATAAAAATTTAAGTGTAAAACAAAAAATGTGTTAATTAAGAATTCATTTTATAAACACATATAAAGATCAGTCCCAAAAAATGTGTTAATTAAGAATTCATTTTTTTTTTTGAAAACTTAATTTAATCAGCTAATTTTTTTTGCAGCGATTAAATTAAATTTTCAAAAAAAATATAAATTAAGTGTAAATCGCTGCCTTTACAGCAATTTGTTTTTTTTTAAAAAAAACTAATTAAAAATCGTTGTCAATGATTTTTTTTTAAAAAAAAATTGAATCAACTTTTTTTTTTTAAATAAAGAAAAAAATTAAAAAACTTAATGGAAGTCGCTGCTTCTGCAGCGACTTATAACAAAAGTAATTTTTTTATTATTATTTTGAAAATCGCTCCGTGTGGAGCGATATATTTAAATTTTTTTTTAAAAAAAACTAAATTTAAGAAATCGCTACTATTGCAGCGATTTCGCTTTTTTAGAAGGCAAAAGTCGCTACATCGTGAGCGATTTTACCGTTTTGATTTTTTTAAAAATTGATGTGCCCTTTTAAAATTTTTGACAATTTTTTTTTCCCTTTTAACTCCGCACTCTATATTATTTCATTCATTCACTAATACTTTTCTTTTTCATTTTAATGGTCACTTTAGTTTAACATAATTATCTCAAAACCCACTTCAAGACTAAAAGTTACAACTATTTCCAACTATAAAGAAAACTTGATTAATTATCTTATATTTTTCTTTAAAGAGCATGAAAGAGCTAAATCGATAATTAAAATGAGACAATAAATGTAATTCTTATCATGATTTTTTTTCCATTTAAAATTGGAAATAAAAAATACAAAATTGAGAATTAAAATTAAAAAATCACCAAAAATTTTAAATAATCAACTAATAACATTTTTTTTATTTTTTTAAAATGATTGAGTTGGAGAAAATCAGACTTGTCATGATATGTATGTTTGGCCAAGTTTATTTTCTTATCTAGTAAAAAAGGGACAGATGGACAAATAACTTTTATTGCCATTCTGAGCAATTATATCTTTACTGGTTTTGATCTGAGTAGTTGGTACCAAAAGATCAACCTCAAAATTTCTTATCCATTTCTTTTTTTTTGTTTTCTCAATTGATTTTTAGGCAACAAATGTGTCAAAATAATGGAAACATCTCTTCTTCTTTTACTAAGGTAAGATAAAACAAAGGGCATCTCGGCGTACTAAATTCCCATTAGGTATGAAATCCAGAAAAGAACCGAACACAAGGATCCTGCATTTTTGCAAGATGCTATTTTCACAGCTCAAACTCGAAACAATCTAACACATAAAGTGTCAATCTTATAACTCAGAAATGATGAACCATCATGTGAATTCAGTTATGGAAAAAGAAAAGGAAAGATGAAAGTTGGATTGGTTGAACCAGTAAAAGATAAAGAGAAAAGCAGCCAAAGATCCTAAAATTGGAAATCTTTGGTTGAAAGTAAAGTAAAAGAATGCAATAAACTTATGATAATTGTGAATGAAAGTTTTTCTATTTCCTTAGAAACAATCTCTTCTTGATTTCTAGACATTCAAAAGGAACCTAAAGCACATAAAAGAAAGAAGAAGAAAAAGAAATCTTGGTTAATCTAAATCATTCATAGACAAAGCTCAGCTTTATTTGAATGACACTCACCAAAACAAAAATGAACTAATCATTTCCACCCTTCCCTTTTCCTATTTTGAAAAAACTGACAAAAAATGAAGAACTAAAAAACACATGAAGGTCCCGGGGAAACGATTCGAGCAACAACAAATTTTGCTTCATATTGCCTGCCATTCTTTCTTAATATCAAATGTGTAGTTGATCTCCAAATAGCACTTGTTATCATCATCAAGGAACTACAAAGTAAGACAAAAGAAAATGACAATGATCAGTTGATACACATAATAGCGTGTAAGATGAAAGACGTGTCTAGAATGTCACAAACTTCAGCTTCAGGTGAATGCCTAAATAAAAATGATGCTTTCGAAACCATGACCATCCATGACTCTGCTTCATTTGGCATTTTCATAAACTGGTCCTACGATTACTTAAACTTTTATTTGAGCTAAGGTTCTATGGAAACAACCTCTCTACCTTCTCAAGGTAAGGAGTAAGGTCTACGTACACACTACCCTCCCCAAACCCCACTTGTGGGGTTACATTGGGTATGGGGTTGTTGGTCCTACACTTACTTAAAGAGTAGTAGAAAACAACAGACGAAGAAGCTCAAATGGTCCCGTTACTATAAGGCAAAGATAAGGACCATGTGTAATGAACTGCAACATTACTGTCAATCTATCATACTGGAGAAAAGACTGTTCACAAAATTTAATACATGATAAGCGTGGGAGCTTAAAAAATTAATTTCTGGGGTATACAGGACGTACTCAGTTGGATGGTAGATGAGAATATGCTACAACAACATACGAAAAGAAGTCCCACAAAGTGAGGTATGAAGAGGGTACAGCGTACCTAACCTTACCCCTACCTCAGAGGTAGAGTGGTTGTTTCCGATAAACCCTCCGCTCAAAAAGTAATACGACAATCAAAGTGCATGAAACAACACACCACTATCAGAGAAGCATGAAATGAGAACCATAATCACCTTTGTCCTAGCCGAGTAAGATCCTCTTGCGAAAATGCCAGACGGGGTAGTCTCTTCTGGCATCTCATGTGTATATGGCTCAGTTTGAGGACTAAAGGCCCCGATCATTTCTTTCATGCTGTCCACTTAGATAGGTTTGCGAAAAAAAGTAAAATATAAATAAATTGTTAGGCCTCACATTGACATTTTACAGAGAGATGGAGATGAAAGGGGCATTCATAGTACCTTTGATACCAGTTTTCCAAACTGTGTTCGTGTATTTGAGACCTGTCACTATATTATTGTTGACCTGAAACGTGAATTTCAGGTGGTATTTACTCCCTTCTTTCAGGACAAACCATGGACTTTTGGGTTTTCCATCCTCTGGAATTGGGAGAACAATATCAGCTCTACCTGGGGACTTAATTTCAAGGCTCAAGATCTTCACTTCTGGATCGAGTGACTCTACAATTTTAAGCAGCAGAGGCAAGAGTCAGAATTTTCTATCAAACATATGGCTTCGTAGGATATATAGAAACGCTTCTTGCATGAAAGTTCACTAAGAATTTACCAGTCTCAAACCCTACATGGAGAGCATTGAATAAACTAATAACAGGAAATTTGAGAAGAGAAGTTTCTTGAATTGTGACATTTGCACACCATATCATGCAAATGACAGCACCGCTCAGAAGAATAATTTTACATGAATTTCAAATTGAATTACCATGATTTACAGAGCAAAACTTAGAATTTTGTGTCATGACTTGTGGAACTAGTATTAACACTAAACGTAACCAAATTTCAATCTTGTTACCAAATCTATTAATTTTATCCAAAACAAATATGTTTCTTAAGATCCAACCAAATGTACAGTTCGATCCATCTATTTGAACATATCCAAGTGAAACAAGAACCACTCTGTACAAATTGCACGTAGAAACAAGATCCATCCATGCTTTTCACAGTCTAGCATTGTTCAAATTCAACAATTAACAATCAGTAAATGATGCATAAGGAGATTTTAATGTGAAGCTTTTGATCACAAAATCTGAAAGATGTCAAATTTCACAAGATTTGAGTTTTCCTATATATTTTTGCTAATAACAGTCGCTCTAGTTAGCTTACACTGATCTCGACTATTCTACAGTGAATATGCATCCTCTCACCAGTTTGGTTATGGATACGATTTGTATCTTATTAGGATATTCCAAAGTACAATCTGATGTAAGACATACATTTGAATGTTAATAATTTTATCATGCACTACACGGACCAAAAGAAAGATCAATGCAGGGAGGAGAAGAGAAACACTGTTAAAAGTTACCTTCCTAAGATTTAACCAAAGAAATCAAAATTCAAACTACAAAATATGTTTTGAAAATAGGAAAATTTCATATAACCTGATATGCTCTTTCAACCTGTCATTCTGTAAGAGGAATAGTCATTGATACCATAAAGAAGGATTTAACAGGGATAATGACCAAAAAAACTACAAAAGCCGTAAATTTCTACAACAACAACAAGATAGCCAGTGAAATCCCACGAGTCGGGTCTGGGGAAGGTGGTGTGTTCGCAGCCTTACCCTTAACCTTATGATGAGGATAGAAAAACCATAAATTTCTAAATGCACATAAATCCATGAAAGTTGATGAAGAAAATTCATGAACCAAAAAAGATAAGTTAAATTACCTCCAACAGCATTAATATCCACACTTCCAAGAAGCTGCTCCTTCCATCTTCTCAAACTTTCATCATCCTAAATTCCCAAAAAATGAACATACAAGTCACATCTTACAAACAAAAAAACATATGAAAAGCATACAACTAAGCACCAAGAACCTGTTCCTTCCATCTTCTCAAACTTCAATCATCTTAAATTCCCCAAAATGAACATACAAATCACACTTACACAAAAAAAAAAAAAGCATACAATTAAGCATCAAGAACCTGTTCCTTCCATCTTCTCAAACTATAGTCATCCTAAATTCCCAAAAATGAACCTACAAATCACATCTTACAAACAAATAACATATGAAAAGCATACAATTAAGCACCAAAAACCTCTTCCTTCCATCTACACAACCTCTCCTCGTCCTAAATTCTCCCCCAAAAAATGAAAATACAAATCATATCATACAAACAAACAAAACCACATAAAAAAAACAGACAATTAACCATCAAGAGAACACAAAGATTCAATTTTTTTCAGAGACACCTTACCTTATCTTTCTCAAATTGTTCTTTGAGAGTACATTGAGGACCCAACTCAATCTTATTAGTATTTTCATCTTCATCTTCATCCTCAGTAGTATACATTGAACTTTCACTCATCTGTCTGCTAACTTTATTCCCATGAACCTCATGTTCAATCTCAGAATCAGAATCAGCAATTCCACCTTTCTTTCCCTCACAAACAGGGGCTGATTCCTCTTCACCCTGCTTGTTTTTGTCATCAAAACCCATACTTTCTAATCTAAAAGTTTTCACTCAGGAATTTTATCAAACAGGTTCTTGACATGAACCAAAAACAAGTTCTTGACAAGAAATTTTACACACAATTTAAAAAGCCTTACCACTTCACGTTAATTTCACTCAACAAGAAGATAATAACAGAATTAGAAAATTCCAAAAAAGAAATTCAAGAAACCTAAAAAGAATCAATCTTTATTAAAATACAAGAAGTGGGTCATCATAAAAAATACATACAGATGAAGGAAAAAGTGGTAAAAAGAAAAAAAAAACGAATACCCAGAAAGGATAAAAGTTGTTAAAGAGGAAAAATACAGCAAGAGAAAAATAATAGATGAAAGGGAAAAAAACAGAGAGAATTGAGGGGTTATTTTGAGGAAGTTAATAAAAAGCGCCATAAAGGAAGTAGTCCTATGGTGATCCGAATATTTTGAGAAATAATAATAATTAATTTGATCGACGATATAAACACACACTCAAATTTAGCATCAAGTATAAGAGAATGTATTTAGATATATTATCGATTGATATTTAAATATTTTAATCAGAGTCGGCACTATAACTTTGTAAAAAAAGTAATCGCCTTAAAGCCTTCAAATTCAAGGGGAGTCATTTTTTTTAAAAAAAATAATAGGTTATAAGTCTTTTTAAAAAAAATAATATTGAGTATTATTTTTATTTGTAGAAAATAATTTTCTATATATAAGAGTTAAGAAGTAATAGAAGTTTGACAAATTATGAATAATATGTCTTAAGGAAGAGTAAATTATTGACTATAATAAATTTTATAAAAATATATATTCAAATTTAAGGCTTCCATTTGAATTTGACTTTAGACTACTGATTTACTAGAGCGACTCTTGAGTTTAATTTTTACTCATAATGTCTCGTGAATACTCGATACTAACGTGACATTAATTTTATTATTTAATAACTCCTTAAAAATTATTAAAATTATCTTATTATATAATCATATTATATTATTGTAGCTTGATGTAAGTGGACACAACCGTTACTTTTAACTTTTTCTGGTCGTTGTTTATAGATTCACATGCAAAGCTAAATTAGATTTAGATTGGGACACTTGTCTTTTTCTTTCTTTTACTTTTTTTTTAAAAAAATTAAGTTATATCTCAAATTAAAGGCATAATAATTTTAAGTCATAATACATAAACATGATCTTTAACTTGACGTCAGCTCATAACTATGATCTTTAATTTTGGGTGTGCATAAGTAGACACTTAAACTTGTATAAAATTAAATAAATGAACGCATTGGTCCTATATGACAATTTGGTGTCCTACGTTGCGTCCTACGTATATTATGTCATGTAGGACATTTATTTCTACTTGTTCAATCTTATACAAATTTAAGTGTTTACTTGTACAGACTCAAAGTTGGAGAACATAGTTATTTGTTGAAGTTAGGTTAAGAATAATATTTATGTATTATGCCTAATTTTAATGCATGCCTATGATTAAAGTAACATTGAGACATTTCAACTCATCAGTCATGTGACAGTTGAAAATTTTAATTTATAAAATAATTATATCTAAATATTTTTTAAAAAAATTATACCCTAAATAGCAAATAATTGTTAGTAATGAGATTCAAAATTTGGATCATTAACTTCATACCCTAAATAGCAAATAATTGTTCTTACATTTGTACAATTTACAAATTTTATTTCTATTTCATTTTTACAACTTTTGTAGAAACAAAACAGTGTTCAAGATCTATAGTGTTATTAATTATGTTTTTCCCATTTGTCATTTACCATGAAACATAATAATATATTATATCATTTAATGAGTAGATTTGACACTTCATGTGACCCTTCTATGAATTTTCACGTGAATTTCAATTTGGGATAATTTTGTCTATACCATTTGTAATCCACATTTATTTTGTATTCGATTTTATCCTAAACTAACATGCTCCCTTCGTATTATTTGTTTTTTTTTTTCTATATCTGTTTCTTAAAAGATATTTTTTAATCACAAATTATCTATCGTGCTTTTTAAAATAGTTATTTCAAATGATTTATTATCTAAAAGTTCAAAACAAAATTAATTATTTTTCTTCACATTTCATCGTTGTAGACATTGCTTTGGAGACTATACAAACAACTCAATTATATTATAAGATGGTGTTACAATTATTTAAATATGAATAAAGGGCAAATTAGTTAAAGACACCTTTTAATTAATATTTTTTAAGATACATATAAAAAAGAATCACGATAAATAATTTGAAATGGAGGAAATATTAACTAGGAGTTTTTTTTTATTTTTTGGAGGGGAGGGAGTCTATTTTACCCTTATTTATGTAAATATAATATTTTTTTATTAAATATTTACTCTATTGTAGATTGTATTTTTAAGAGAAATTACTAGTAAAAGTTAATTGAGATAAAATAACTGTTTTTGTTCTGATCATTTAAAATAAGAATAACAAATGACTTATTAAGACAACTTTTTGAAACCACGATAGGTAATTTAATGGGACAAAATGAAGTAAATAATTTCGTTTTGGAGGGGTCCTCATTTAACGTAAATAATTACTAAGTTTGGTGACACAATTAATTTCAGTCTTTTCAAATCAATTGTAATATAGCTTACAAAAGTTTATTTTCATTTATTAGGAGCTTATACAAGAGGTTTTTTTTATAATGAAAGAAAATGGAGGTTTGTTTTCAATCAGTGAAATATTATTGACGTTAGTTTTGGAAATTCAAAATTGTTATAATCAATTCGATACAAAACAACTCAAAAGATTAAAAATATCATTAATTTTTTCATGTTTGTTTGAAAATTAATTGATAACCTCTTTTTTTTAAAAAAAACTTATGACTATAATAATTAAGGATGATAATAAATCTTTGTGTACTCTATAATAATAAGATGTATTTGAAAATAATTCATCGAGTTATCATAATTTCTATTGATATATAAGTCTCCGTTTAAATTTTAAAAAATCTTAATAAACATTGGATTTAATGAGTCATAGTGAACGAACTAACAATACTAGAACTTAATAGGAAAAAAATACTCGGTTAAGCAAACGTATATTACTTATTCATCATAGTTATAGTTTGCTATAATTATCACTTGCGACTAATATTATAAATTAATTATGTGGGCTGACTTCGAGTTTGTATAATTAACCACACTTGTATATGTATAATTCATTAGAATATACAAATACGTATGTATAATGTACAATAATCTAACCAATAAAATATAATTCATCTCTCTCCCACTTTCTTGCTCGCCTCTCTCCTCCCTCTCTCAATCTCGCTCGCATCTCTCCTCCCTCACTCAATCTAAATACATATGTATAATATACAATTATCTAAATGATATACAAATACAATTTACTTCTTAAACTCTTTGCTCTCTCTTGCTCGCCTCTTTGCTTTCTCTCTCCCAGTTCCGCTCACCTCTCTCCTCCTATAACATGTAACTACAAATTATAATTATCAAACTATAATTATAAAGAGTAATTTAATTATTTTTAATAGCTATATAGAAAAGTTTCTCCGATTAATATCACTTTTTTTTAAAAAAAAAATAATTATCACGCTCAAAAAGAAACTTGGACTTATTCCAATCCGTGAAGCTCACTAAATTCTTTTTTCTCTAGATAATATATTTAGCTATATAAAATATGTGTCATGACTTCAAACTAAATTAACTATACTAATAAAATTAAAATTTCCTTCTAACTTGTTGAGATTATCTCTATTATCCTCCTTTTGTTAGGTATTTTTGATTTATTTCGATTTTCTTACTTTATTTGAATTGACAAAGAGCTAATCATAATTATTTTTTTTAATTCTTTCCTCAAAAGAAAAATATAAATCTTTTATATTTGGCAACCAATTTCTTGGAGGATTTTTTTCTTTTTGACTTTTATAAATTAAAGATTTTTTCCTTTCAGACACAATAACATTCATAACATTATCATTAAAGAGTTTACGTTTAAGAAAAAAAAAGATATTATCTAAATAATTTTTATGTTATTGATCGATTATATTAGTTTTATCATATACAGGTCAATTGACTAAATCATGTTAAACATTATGTCTCTTTAATATATTTTTTGTTTCTTCGATACCTTATTTGACTTTTAGCTCGAATCATCTATTCACACATATTTTTTTCTTAAAAATAAATAATTATACATATCTTAAAAGTATAACATAATAATATCACAATCAGTAGACTTTTTAGATTATGATAAAAAAAAATTGCCTTTGTAAAGTCAATGGAAGAAATCAAATAAGAATAATGATAGTACAAAGTACAAACTTGTAAAATGAATAGTAGTACGATGGAATTTCCACACCCCTTAAAACAATATTTCTATATAAACATGTGGAATGAAGGTCTAATTAAACATTGTCATTTGTTCAAATATATAAAAGTTAAGCATTTGATAATAATAATCTTGAAGAGAAGGCAATATAATGACATTCAAGGTCTTCAATTTCATCATTGTTATTGTTGTGATCATGGTGGTTTCTGTGGCTGCCCATGAAGGTCACAACCATGGACCAATGGCGGCTCCGATGGACCCTGGGAGTGCCATCACCAGTGCTTTCCCATCCGCGATGGCTGGACTTGTTGCTTTGATTTTTTCGTTCATGGTTATAAGGGAAAGGATTTGAGAATATACCATATGTGTCTCTCTTTGACTCATTAATAATTTGTTTCTATTGTGTTTGATGTACTCATTGTGTTATTTTCCAGCACCAATATGTATCTTCTCTCTTTTGATTTTTACCTTTGTTGTGTCATGATATCCCTATTTTCCCATTGGGCCTTGTTTGAACTTAAAAGTCCTATGTTTGGCCTTATGAATCAACATGTACCATTCAATAAGTTGGCGTTAATTTCATGCTTGATTTGAACTAGAAAAAACCTACTTGTGCCCCTCCGAACCAACGTTCACCATTTAATTGATCATAACGGACGTTCATGAAATATTTTGGTCAAAAAACAGGTAAACATTCGATCAAAAACACGCCAGAATTCTGAATCACCAAAACTTCATGGACTATAGTATACGAAAATAAAAAAAATGGAGATTTACCTACTTTGGAGCTTGTATGAACTTGAAAATGAGTCAACTTGCCCCTTGGGACAAACTAACTCCATTACTAAGGTCATTAACGGGTGTCGATGAAAAATTTTGGCCAAAAACACGCCGAAAATCAGGATCACTACAAATTCATTGACTATAGCACACAAAAATCGGCAAAATGAGGGTTTACCTACTTTGGGGCTCGTTTGAACTTGAAAATAGAGCAGTTTGTCCCTCGGGATTAACTAACTCCATTACTAAGGTCTTAACGAACGTCCATGAAAAGTTTCGGTCAAAACCAAGCCTTAATTTAAGATGACCAAAAATTCATGAACTATAGCACAAGAAAATAGGTAAAATAGGATTTACCTGCTCTATGGCTCGTTTGAACTTGAAAATGGCCAAGGTTTGCTCATGAGACCAAATTGCTCCATTACTAAGGTCTTAACACACGTCCATGAAACATTTTGGCCAAAAAAAGGTCAGAATTCCTAATCACCAAAAATTCATGGACTATAGCACACGAAAATCGATAAAATGAGAATTTACCTGCTTTGGAGCTCGTTGAAACTTGAAAATGGACCGATTTTTCCCTAGAGACCAACTAGATTCGTCAGTAAGGTCTTAACAAATGTCATAATAATTTTCAGCCAAAAACACGTCATAATTTCATATCACCAAAAATACATGGACTAAGCACATGAAAATTGGTAAAATTGGGGTTTATCTGCTTTGGGACTCGTTTGAACTTGATATGGGTCAGTTTGTCCCTCGAACAAACTGGATCAATTACTAAAGTCTTAACAGGCGTCCATAAAATTTCCAACAAAAAACACGCCGAAATTCTGAATCACCAAAAAGTCATAGATAATAGCATACAAAAATTAGCAAAATGGGGGTTTGGCTTCTTTGTGGCTCGTTTGAACTTGAAAATTTACCGGTTTGCCCCTCAGGACCAACAGGCTCTATTACTAAGGTGTTAATGGACGTTCATGAAAAATTTTCAGCCAAGAACACATCGAAATTCTGGATCACCAAAGATTCATCGACTATAGCAAATGAAGATCGACAAAAAGGCTTTGGGCCTCGTTTGAACTTGAAAATGGATCGATTTTCCCCTTGGGGCCAAGTAGCTCAATCACTAAAGTCATAAAGGACGTTCATTAAATAAATTGACAAAAAGACGCTAGTAATGTATCACAAACAATCCATGGCCTATAGCACCATAAAATCGGTAAAATAGGGATTTACTTCTTTGGAGCTCATTGAACTTGAAAATGGGACGATTTGCCCCTCGGGACCAACTAGCTCCAATACTAAGGGCTTAACGGACATCCATTAAAATTTTGATCAAAAACATGCTGGAATTCTAGATCACCAAAAATTCATGGACACACGAAAATTGATAAAATTGAGATTAACTTGCTTTTGGGCTTGTTTGAACTTGAAAATTGGCTAATTTTCACCTAGGGACATCCTGACTCCATTACCAAGTTATTTTATGGATGTTCATGTAAATTAATTCTAAATCACGAAAAGTCCATGAACTATAGATATGAAAATCGATAAAATGGAGGTTTACGTGCTTTTAGGCTCGTTTGAATTTGAAAATGACTTAATTTTCCCCTAGATCAACTGGTTCCATTACTAAGGTCTTAACAGATGTACGTGAAAAATTTTGGTCAAAAACTCGCCAGAATCACCAAAAATAATGGACTATAGCCCATGAAAATCGATAAAATTACGATTTACTAGTTTTGGGGCTCGTTTGAGCTTTAGAATGAGTTAGTTTGCCCCTCGGGACCAACTTGCTCCATTACTAAGGTCTTAAAAACGTTCAAAAAAAATTTCAGCCAAAAACACACTGGAATCCAGATCACCAAAAATTCATAAACTATAGCACATGACAATTGGTAAAAGTGGAGTTTATTTGCTTTGAGACTCGTTTGAACTTGAAAATGGATCGATTTTCCCCTCAGGACCAACAATCTCTACAACAAAGGTTCTAACAAACATCCATGAAAAATTTCATCCAAAAACATGCCAGAATTTCGGATCACCAAAAATTCGTGAACTATAGCACACAAAAATTGGCAAAATAGGGGTTATCTTTAGGGCTCCCTTGAACTTGAAAATGGGTCGTTTTTCCTTGGAACCAACTGACTCTATTACTAAGGTCTTAAGGGTGTCCATAAAAAAATATCGGTTAAAAATACTTCAAAATTTTGTATCACCAAAAATCTATGAACTATAGACAAGAAAAATAATAAAATGGAGATTTACGTGTTTTAGCGCTCGTTTGAACTTGAAAATCGATCAGTTTGATCCTTGGGACTGACTAGATTCATTACTAAGGTCTTAAAGGACGTTCATGAGAAATTCTGATTAAAAACTTGTTGAAATTCTTGATCACCAAAAGTTCATGGACTATTGCATTTGAAAATAAAAAAAAATGGGGGTTTACCTAATTTGGGGATTGTCTAAACTTGATATGTACTTATATTCTAATTTATCCTAATTATGAAAGCGGTATAGTTTCAACTTTTTGTGCTAATGCATTTTGTATGCATTGAACGGGACTGAATAGAGATAGTTGTTTTAGACTGACTGACAAAAATTATATTCTTAATCCTGATATAACTATTATGATCTGTATATATAAATTATGATTTGATTTATTAAAAGGTGAGATTATGAGATAGGTCAATATGTCTGGTAAGTGAATGATAATAATATCTATTGATGAAATAATAAGTTAGTTGATGGAATCATGTCTCGTTATTGAGATTGATTGATATGCCTTTTTGAGAAACTTATAAGTTTTCATTGTGTCAAACTTTGCTAGTGGATTTATGAATATGACACATGAAATAAGTAAAGTAGTGCTCTAAAGGAAATTAATGATTAAGTTAAATTCGTTAGTAATTTGATTTATTGATTAGTATTTTAAATCTTAACATGGGAAATTACATAAGTGTTTAATGGGAAATTACGAAATATAAATAGAGGAGTAAAATTACGAATTTCTAGTGGAATTATGTATAATTTATATGGTAAGAATAATTTAAATTAATTATTTGAAATTATTTCTATTATAGGAAGCCTCAGTTATTAATTTTGTGGTCTCTACCATACTCATATTTAACTAGAACTCTGAATCCTATATTCTAGATAAAAAAAAAATAGTGTTATTTTTCTTGTTAGTAAAACGGGGAGCGACTTTTTCTTCTCCTCTTTGGAGTGGGAAGAAATCTATATAAGTATTCCAATCTAGAAAATATGATTAGTTTTATATTGATACTTGTCCACCCAAGTATTGATAGAGTTCGAATGTGAACTTGGGACCACTATAGAAGATCATAGTTATTGTCTATCTTGTAGATCCGCTTGAAAGTCTGTCTAACTTGCTCATGCTTATATGTTTTCCAACAGGTACACCCTCACTTAATTAGGTCTATTTAGAAACTTACATATAATTACAGTATAGCTAATAAGTGACCTGATTATATAAATATCGTAGTGTATACTCACTAAATGTTTTTCAAGAGATTTACCGACAACTACAGTACCTCACTAATCAATGACCTATTTATATAAATATTGACAATGCATAAAACTTAAACTCACCATCTAATACTTTTTATCATTGATTGAAATTTTTTTGTTGAATTTTAAGAAGGTTGTTGTAGTAGTAGAGTCGACTCCAACAACTGAAGTTGAAGTGAAAACAACAACAAATGCACCAAAAACTAAGTCAGTTATTGAAGCTCACCTACAGCAGCAACGACAACAATTATTGATCGTGTTGCTGCTGAAGGTATGGAGAAGGAAAAAAAAGTATTGAAGTTCCAGTTGAAATGACTTCAGAATAAAGAATTTAATTATTATATATGAAGTAGTATTAGTTATTGTATTGTATAATAAAGTTTGGTTATGAGCTATGCTGCTCAGAATCTTCAAAAATGTCCATGAATACTTGTCGAGTTCTCTAAAACTAGTGTATTTTTGAATAATTCAACATGAGTGGAGCATCAGATTTAAAGGGTCGGCACAGCTCAGATTATGAGTGTTTTTTTGTTTCTAGCCAACTTGAGAATGTGTTAATATATTTGTTCAACCATTTGCTCATTTTTAATTTTTGATATTCATTGATTCGACTAATTTAGAATCACACTCAATGTAAGGTTTGTTAAGAAAAGGAAGATCTTCCTAATTAACAAGAGTTTCTTTATTATTATTAAGATTTAAACTCGAGGCCTATGATCAACCACCCTTTATAAAATTTAACTTTTTTTCTTTCATGAATTTTTTTCTATGCTTTTTGTTGGTCAACAACCATGTAAACTGTTTTTAAATTTTTTATTATTTATTGATCTAACTATTTAGGTTCACGTCGCATAATGTCTATTAAAGGAAGAAAACATTCCCTAACTACATAAGCTCTCTCCATATCTAAGATTTAAACTCGAAGCTTGTTGACACCTAATTTTGACTTTCCACAATTTAAATAATTTTCAAGCTTCTCCAACTTTAAACAATTTGAAGTGATTATTTTGAAAAAATTAAAAATACTTTAGAAATCATTTTCAAGGCGATTTCCCTTTTTTTTCCTATAAAATATATCTCTATATACTTGAAATATATAGATTTTGTGAAAAATAGCTATATAGCATTTTTTATAGTAATATTCTCAAGGTATAGCATTAGAGTTTGTCTTTCAGTATATAACATTTAATTTATCAAGTTATAACATATTATTATAAATTAAAGTTAGATTTTAAATAATTTAAAATATTTATTTTTTTAAAAAAAAATAACGGATCAACTTTTAAATAGAAAATATCATGTTTCATTATTTAAAATAATTACATTTGATAAATATAATAACTGATTAGCGCCTATTAAAGAATTTTTAAAAAAATCAGATTAATTAGTTACCTTAAAAAGCTCAATTTAGTTGAAACCAAATTAAATTGTGACTTGATTCCTTAAAACGCTCTAATGAAATGAACGGAAAAGGGCCTAAAATGCCCTCAAAGTATTGGAAATGGTACAAAATTACCCTCCATCCACCTATTGGCTCCAAAATACCCTTCCAGCCCACCTATTGGGTCCAAAATACCCTTGACATCTACCTTTTGGTTCAAAATTGACCACTTATTTAACGGTTTTATATTGAAACTATGTAAATATTTTTTTAAATACGTGACGCTCAACTATTTGTTATAATTTAACTTATTAATATAATTTATAAATCAATCCACTACCCATCCATTACTAATTAAACCGCTCTAAATTAATAAATTTGTCACATTATTAATGCAACAATAGATTAACTACTACCAATTGAGTGGTTTTAAAAATTTGAGAAGAAAATATCTATAGAAGTAAATTATCATATATTCAATTGTCTAAATAAAATCACCGATAAACTTAAAAGTCTAACTATGTTTATCTTAATTATTCTTACATCTCAATTATGTGATGTTACTTCATAGGTAACTTTTTTTTAAAATAATATATTAAAGGTTTTAAAACAAATAATAAATATTTATAAAATTATATTTTAAAAAAATGCATGAATTAATTCGGGATGTATTATTTCTCTACCTTTAATCATAAATTTCTCGTTCAATCTTGAAGGAAAGTGTCCTCCTAAATAAGCGGCTCAACCTAAATTCAATTGGGGCTTCGATTCGGACTCGAATAATTTTGAATGTTATTTTTAGGAATCTATAATTTCATCGTGTTTTAGTAGTGTTTATGATGATTTTGATATTATAATTGGATTATTAACTGAGTGAGGTTTAGTTAGTAATTAGTGGGTAGTGGGTTGGTTTATAAATTATATTAATAAATTTAATTATAACCAATAGTTGAACGTCAAGTATTTTAAAAAATATTTAAAGAGTTTAATTTTAAAACAATTAAAAAAGTGGTCAATTTTGAATCCAAATGTGGATGACAAGGGGTTTTGGAGCCAATAGGTGGATGAAAAGTGCATTTTGGAGTCAATAGGTGGATGAAGGGTAATTTTGTACCATTTTCAATACTTTAAGGGTATTTTAGGCCCTTTTCTGTCAAATGAAATCACATTGAAATATGTTTTTTTTTCCAGATATTGTGTTTCTCTCTCTTGTTTGCATATTGCAATTTTATTTTTTTAGTGATTGAAGATATTTTGCTATTGAAAAAACCGTGATTTATTGTGATAGACAACATTGTATCTATACTAATTAAATGTTTAACGAAATATAAAATTTCATAAAAACATCATTTCTCAAATCATACAACAATAATACATCAATGTATATATCGATTCATACAACATTTATGCACAAGTCATACAAACTAATACATCAATCCACATAGAATGCATACAATATTAATACATATTACAATTGTTATAAAACTAATCTGTGACTTTCAAACTACAAAATAATACTCATACAGGACTAATACATCAATTCATACATAAATTATACAATGATTATGCATATTATAATTGTCAAAATTTTACAATGTGACTATGAAACTCATATAGTGTTCGCATACAAAACTAAAAAAATCAATTCATACATAACTAATACAAAATTCATACAAAATACAATTGTCAAACAAAATAAAAAATTAAACTCATATGCATCTGTTGATTTTTTTTATTTTTGATTTTTTATTTCATCAACAAAGTCAGAATTAGATTCTGAAGATGTTCGAATAGTTTTTCCCTTCCTCTTCTTCCCTTTTCTTTGGAGACCCTCTTTCCTTTGCCCCATTTTTTTTGTTCTTTTGAAGTTTCGATTTAACAAAATTACCTGTCTCTTTTTCAGTGGATCGTGTGGTGGAGTTTGAGTCAAAATATTAAATGAAGGAACATGAAAATCATCAAATGATGACTTTTCAACCAATCTTCAACTTTTACGGGGTGTTTCACTAATTTTCTTCACATTATATACGAACTTAACAGAAAATACTTTATGAAGGCTCTAAAAATGTTCAATATTGTTGAATCGTGTTGTGGAAGAATAATTATGAATCTTTGAGTTGTGGGTTTGGGGAAGAAAGTGATCTGTGAGACGTGATGGGTGATGAGTGAGACGTGTTGGGAAGATGAATAGTGATCATTTATAGGCTATGATGGGGGTGAGTTATTATTGGGCAATGATAAAGTAGGAAGTTGATTAAAATCAAATCTTTAAAATTTAATTTTTTATTTCAAAAAGGTAACTGTATTATTAATATTAATTTATTATTTATTTTTAAAAAAGTACTATTAATACTTATAATATGTTTAAAAATTTAAAGAGTTTGTTTTAAAAAAGGTAACTGTAAAATTAAAAATAAATATTTAAACACATTAATTAGTATTTAAATAATTACTTATAGTTTATTTTTAATTGAATATATTTTTAATTGATATGTTATAACTCGATTATAATCTACTATAAATGATTTATTTTTTTAAAAAAAGTATATTTATAACTTGATATATATAACCTTAAATGTGTATAAGGTGTTATTTTTATGGGCAACTTTCACATATAACAAACAAAAAATTCATATTTGTATGCTATAGCAAACTATGCATAATTGTGCTCCATGGCAAACATAAAACTGTATAATTTGCTATACATATACAATTGTATAATTCGCTGGCCTAAATTGTATAATTCGCTGGCCTATTTCGCTGCAATTGTATAATTTGTTTTACATACAATTGAATCGAATTAAAATGTATGTATATTGCATAATTATAAGTGTATAGCAAGAAGATATATGTTTTTCTCGCATTATACAAAAATAGAAACACAATATATACACTTCTGTTGTATAAAGCTAGAGAAAATTGTATTTCACTGCAATTGTATAATTCGTTGGCCTTTTTCTCTGCAATATTTGAAGTAAAATGTTTGTAAATTGTATAATTAAGTGTATAACACGAAGATATACATTTTTGCATGTGTATATACAATTTTCTCTCGCTTTATATAAAACAGAAACAGAATTATACACTTCTGTGTATAAAGCGAGAGAGGCGAGCGAGAATGGAGAGTGGCGAGCGAGATTTTTGGGAGAGAGACGCTGGCAAATCTTAGCTAATGTTTGCTATGGAGCACAATTAAATCAAACCCTAGCTATTCCATTTAATTTAGGTTATTAGTTTGCTATTATATACAATTTTCCCTATTTTTATCTTTCAAAATCAGTCTAAGCCAAATTTAAACCAATTCCAATCTCATTCTCAGCCCAACATCAATATTACATCAACAGCCCATCCCTTTAAAACCAATTCTAAAAGGGCCTAAAGCCTAGTTTTTTCTCATTAGGCTTTATTCTCGTATCTCCAAGTTTTAGCTTATTAATATATATTTCTCTTATTATGTTGCTGCAACATTTTACTCTTAATTAACTTTGATGAATCCTTGGAGGTTTTTAATGGATTTTACGTTTCATTATTTGTTTATTCAAGTATTCAAATTTTCAAAACCTCTTACAAGTTAGTTAATTTAAGCTTATCGAATGCCTTGAGAACCTTTTATGTTCTTTCATAGTTATTGAAAAGCTTTAAATTCATGTTTATGAGTTTGAACTAATTATTTAGTTCAAATTTTTTAATAGGATAAAATCGTTAAGTTTTTTTAAAATAAATTAGTTGTCTTTTAATTTAACTCAAAACTTTGTATAAAATGACTTAATGATTTTCTATATCATTTCATAGTTATTAAACAGGTCCCTTGATCCATGTTGGTGAGTTTGAATTAATTGTACGGTTCAAAACTTAACTATGGATAAAAGTTTCATGTTAAATTTATTCTTGATAATTTTTGAAGTATCACAAGATTTTCATTCAATTTTTCAACAAGTCTTTTTTTAATAATTTAAGTTCTCTTTAAAAATTAGCCAAACTTTTGAATCCGTGGGTCAACCTCATGTTAGCGGATTCTCTAAGATGTCTAAATCTTTTCTTAGAGAATTATTTGAACCCTTATCCGATTCTGGTTCTTTTAAATTTTTTTTAAGTGGTTTTCGTAATTTTTTTAAAAATGATTAAGTGTCGACTTCCCAAAATTACTCATTTTTCAAAAAATTAAACAAAAGTCGCCAAAGTTGCGAAATCGGCTTCGAAACTTTTTAGTTTTCGAAATCGGATCGTAAACAAAGCTTATGGTCTCCCTTTATTTTTAACTTCTTTATCGTTTATGAATATTTATCTGATGATTTTCATTGGCCAACAATCGAGTAAACTACTTAACATGTTTTTACTACTTACGATCCAACCATTTAGCTTTTGCGACCAATATTGAGAAGATTAGGTTTATATATATATATATATATATATATATATATATATATATATTATGTCACGTAGGACTGATATGCTTATTTGATCAATTTTATACAAGATTAAGCTAGCGTTTGGCCATAGATTCCCAAATATTATTTGTGTGAAATTTCACCTTATGTTTGGCCATAGTATTTGGGAAACATAATTCATCTTTTTAGAAAAAATATGATTTATACCCAAAAAGTTTTAAAAACTATAACAACTAACCATAAGTTCGTATTACAAGTCAACTGGATCTTCGTTGCAACGAATAAAAGTAGTATCCATGACACCGGAGAAATGTGATAGTTTGGTGAGCGAAACAAGTATTATTCCATACATTGTGAAGTAGACAAAGCACATGACTTTGTTACCCTCATTCGATTGTTCATTATTTTCAGCAATAACCATATCATCACTTTCATATTTACCGAACATTTCATCACTATTTGGTGTTTATGTAAAAAATTATGTAATACTATGCAAACAATTACTATAGGGGGTGTTTTTGTAAAAGATGTTAGTGTAAAATTTCAATTTTTAAAAGATCTCAAATAATGAGATTTGGCCCAAATAATAGCACATCCAAAATTGAAGGATATAAATATCAACTAAAATCAAGTTTAAAAAAAACATATTTATGTATTATACATTTATCAGGAGATACACACTTAAAATTCTTTCGTTTACCATATAAAGAGGACGATTAAATATTAAAACTTTTAATTAGTTCAAATAAAGAAAGATTTAAAATTAATTTCAATCCGTTTTTAAAGTACTAAATACTAAGAGTTTTACCCTTTACAAATGAGTAAAAATTTAATAGTTATAACTTTAATTAATTTTGAAACTCTTATATATTATTTAATAACTAGTGAAACTATAAGCGCGACTATATAAAATATTTTTAAGATAATAATATAAAATATGTAATATTTAGGTTAGTATCGAATATATAGATAATATTAGTATTTCTCTTCCTTGCAATATCATATACTTTTTTTGAGCATATAAAATATATTTATTTATTTTATATATGTATATATTAAAACAAAATATTCACCGTGGTGAAGTAAATGGAATAAGAGATACTATGTTGAAATAACAATATATTGTATTAGGTTGAAAATAATTTATATATTTTAATTTTCTTTATATTTTGTAGGAGTACAATGTTTTATTCAAACTCTGATTTCGTCAAAATAAAAATATTTTTTTAAAATTTTATTATTACATCTGCTTATTATAATTTTTTAAACATCAATTGAATATTTATAAGACTTACGAAGAATGAAACATAGAAAGTTACGAATCATATTTAATATTAAACGTTACAAGTAAGATGAAGAGACACGAGTTATAAGTAATTCAAATGTATAATTTTATTAGCCATTAAATGTATTACTAATTATGTATTGATTTTCTTTGTAAAATAAATAAATAAAAATAAGGGGTGAAAATATAAAAAATGAACAAAGAAAATATAATAATTGGTGAGTACATAAAAATTATAAATACATTTTAAAGCAAAAAGAATGGTGACAGATTGTTACATATGCAAAAAATGACATCATGAAAATAATATTTTATTTTTCAATTACTTTTTATAATTATAATAAAAATGAAACTAATAATCATAAATTTTGTTGTTGTTATCAAAATGAAATAATTATATTAATTTTTTTTCTTAATAAAGAGAAAGTAGAATACGAAAGGATCAATTGATAATCATTGACAATATAATACATTTAGCTAAATTATTTATGTAAATCAAAATTTAAAACACTCTAGCAAAAGTAACTAAGTTGCTAATACAATTTAAAGTTAAAAAATAATCTCTAATTATGCTTCATGTTTTTTCCTTCTACGTCTTCCTTTGCAAAGAGATCGCATCATGTTTTGATCCGTATGTCAAACTATTCATTATATGCAACTAACTGGAAAAAAAATCATATACCAATTAAAAATAATTATGTCAAAGGAAAAAAACGAAATATAAACTTTATTTAATATATTTGTACATCATCTTTTCAATAGTTCTAACAATACTAAATAATAATTATTTCTTGAAATCTAACAAATATTATAATCAAATTATATTATATCTGGAAAACTAACTATTAGAAAGAGCAATTGCATACGGAGAACACATTGTTAAGAATTATAGAGATATTTACTTGATAAATTATAATACAAACATAAAAAAATATATTAAAAAAGCATGTCTAAGTACATAAAAATAAAAAGAAAGACTTTAAAATGAAATATATCTTACCTTCATATACATTTTTTGTTACATGTTAGCTAATTCACAAACAAGTATGATGAAGAAGAGAAATTATAATTTTGTATCTGAATTCATGAAAATAAATATGAATTATACAGACAAAATAAAGAAAATGAAAAAAAAATAAGGATTTGAGAATGATATATTCATTAATTTCATGTACTTTTTTTTGTTACATGTTAGTTTCGTTCACAAACCAAATACGAATTTATATAGACAAAAATAGAGAAAATAAAAAATAAAAATTTGCAATGAAATATTTCTTACCTTCATGTACTTCCTTTTTGTTACAAACCAAACCTACATGTTAATTTTCATGAAACTATGAATTTATAAACAAAATAAAGGAATACCATAAGACATCATAAACATATAAATTTAATTTGGAGGTTATGGACATAAAAATTGTAAGAGTTATAAATATTATTAAAAGTAAAAATTAAAGAGGGCAAGTCATCAGTAGTAACTCCTAGTGAACAAATTAAAAAATAAAAATAAAAATACTTAAGATGTACAAAAAAATATATTATGATTTCATGATTAGAAGTGAGATAAACTATTAGAAAAAAATATAGAGTCTTTTTACAAATGTTCCTACATTAATTAAATATTTATTTGCATAAATAAAGTAATATGTTTTATAATAAATAATTAATTTAAATTAAAAAAAGTCCAAAATAAATAAATTATGTTTCTCCTTTTATTATAAGTGATATAAATAAATTTAAAAATATGAAGAGTTTTTGTTATAAATGATCCTCCATTAATAAAATATTTATTTGTAATAAATTTAAGCAATTCTTTTTATGATATAATAATTAATTTTTTTATTTTTTATTTAAAAAAAAAACTAAATGCAAATGGAGGCCATAGAGAGGTGCCACATCACCTCCTCTATGGTCCTCCTTTATATATTATAGATTGATTATTTGAGAAAAATAATATATGACAGTTTTTATGTATTACATAATCTTTTAATGAAGGGTAAAACAATCAATCATTTTTTCTATATATTGATACATAGTATATACATGGGTTCACCCTATTTAAGTTCATTTTAATGCAGTAACAATTATCTTAATTGATCGTGTTTATTTTAGTCTAACGTAATTAAATTTGATAATATGATGTGTATGAAAGACTCAAATCTTCATAAATTATATGAGTTATACAAATATAGGATTATTTGGTCCAAACAAAAAAAAAATTCTGGCAAATTGTATTAACTATATGACAGTTGACTGTTAAACATTTGTCATATATAATAATTAACAAATTAACAGATAATTCACAAATCAATGTGTCTTTATAAAACTTTGACTATTAAGTCCTCCAGTTAAACTTTGTCTTCTTTTTTTAAACAAAAAGCAATTAAAATTAATAAATTTTCTAATTATTATTTGTTTTATTTCTTTTCAAATATACACACACAAACAAAAGTATGAGTTCTCCACTATAAATTAGTCCATCCAATGAGGTCTTTTCATTATCACTACACAACTTATATTTTTCCATTCTAACATAGAAAAAAAGAAAAATGTCTATCAAATTCAATTCCATCCTTGTGACTCTCTTAGTGGTGTTTGCCACCGTGCTCCTCCATGTCTCCGAGGTACAAGGCGGTCGGAAAATAGTGATTAACGGAGACGATTGGGTCGACATATCCAATCTACAAGATCCTGAAATAGTGAAATTAGGAAAATTCGCGATCCGTAAAATTAATAAAAAGGCTAAAGCGACATTAGTATTTCTAAAAGTATTATCAGGACAAAGTCAAATAAATTCTATTAATTTTCAACTAATGATCTCCGCCCTGGACCATGATTCACCACATTACTATAAAGTCGTGGTGTCAGACAAAGAGCAAGGGAAATTTATGAAACTCAATTCCTTCGTAGAATGTACTAAATTTGATGAATATATATACATGTGCAGTGATTTTGTTGATAAAGATACTAAATCTGATCCAAGTATCTAATCTTTAAAAATAAATTGTGTAGTTTATAAAAAAGTTATTGACATCAATGAAATGAATCTTCAGTTGATATGAGTATGATTTGCATGAGTTATTTTATTTAATATTTAATGTTATATGATCACTTGATAAGGTTTATTATTTGGAAAAATTGACAGAAATCTCACATTTAGTTTTACAAATTCCCAAAATCCCTCATTTTTCATGCATCGGATTAATGTATCAGCGAATCAAATTAATGTATCTCGCGCATCATATTAATGTATCTCATGCATCAGACCAGTGTATCATGTATAAAATGTACATCAGATTAGTGTATCATGTACAAAACGTAATGTATCTTACTTAAGGATTAATGTATCTCGCGTGTCAGATCAATGTATCAACGCTTTTATTATTGTATCAATTGAGAGATTTATGTAATTATAAACTTATAAGGGACAAATGATAATTTTACCTAAAAAAGTATGTGATTTGTGAAAAATTTTAGGCTTGTGCATTTTCCCTAATTGAATAAACAAAAAAACACAAATTAAACACTACCCCAAAAAATGGGGACAATATGTGGCAAAACATGGGCCTCTCTTGCCCATGCCAAACAGAAAAAGATCTTGGGCCTAAAGCCCTGAGTGTCTTTTTTGGGAAATTGGGCTTAAAGCCCAAGGATTTTTAACTTACCTAAGTGCATCTTTTTTTGGTAAAACTTAACCAAATGTTGACAAAATTTTCAGTCCTAAATTAAAATGAAGAAAAAAGAAATAATGCTAAACTAATTATATAATTTCTAAATATAGTCATATTTCATACATTTTGAAATTTTGGAGTATTAGTATGAAATCAATCCTCCACTATATAAATAAGACCACCCAATGAGGTCTTTTCATTCACCACACACAAGAGTTATATTTTCCATTCTTTACAAAGAAAAATAAAAATGGCCATCAAATTCAACCCCATTCTTGTGACTCTCTTTGTGGTGGCTACCACCATACTCCTTCATATCTCCGACGCAAGAAGCGTCGGTCGTCAGGACGATTGGGAGCCCATAACCAATGTAACGAAGGAGGTGATAGAGATAGGAAAATTTGCGGTGGATGAACATAACAAAGAAGCAAAAACAACATTAGAGTTTCGAAAAGTAATAAAAGGAGAAAATCAAGTTGTTGCGGGAATGAATTATCGATTGGTCATAGAGGCCAAGAAAGGTGATTTGACGCATAACTACTTGGCTCAAGTGTGGGATAAGCCTGATCAATCTAAGAGTCTCACTTCCTTTAAACAATTACTAGAAGCCTAGAACAAAAAATGTACTTTTACCTAAGTTTCATTGATAAATTAAAATTTAATGTGATTTATAGAATTTAATACAATGAATCTTCAATTAATATAGGTATAATTTGCATGATGATTTATTTTATTTGATGGTGTATGAGTACTTTATAAGGTTGGCATTATTATTTTTATTTTTTTGATATTTACATATATATTATATAGGCAGTATCTGTGCAAGCACGAATCCAAGGAAAGAATAACTCAAATATGGAAGAATATTATATTTGTTCTTTTATGAAAAGTTCAACCATTTATGGTAATACTTTAATTTTTCTTTAAGGAAAAAATAAATTTTAAATGAGGTAAGAAAATCATAGCAAAACCCTAACAGCGTCCCACACATAATTCTTATCTCTTTCAAAAAAAATCTATTTGGATTTTTTCCACCAATTTTAACTTCATTTTTTTTTTCAATTTATGACAAACAAGAGAGAAAAAGGAGGACAATAACGATGTATTCATACAAAAATAATTAGTTCAATAAACGATGACTTGATTAAGCTATGTACGAATATCACATTTTTCTTTTGTGTGTATAAAAAAAAAAACTAGAAAAAAGAAGGAATAATAATAATTATTGTTTATCTTATATCCAACCTCATCCCACCATAGAAATAATACAAATTAAAAAGAAAATATAAATATTTGAGTTTAATCAAGTTTGAGTTCTGAATATTTTAATTAAGAATAAGAGATTTAAAAAAGATAATAAAAGAGAAAATGAACAAAACGTTTGAATAATGGATGAAAAATTTATATTAATAGAAATAATAATTCTTCTTAAATGGACGATCTGTCGGGGTGAGTATAAAATTTTAATTGAATCCTCATATATGACTTGGGTTTTGTTATACTAAGTTGGGGTTTGATTAAAAATGGTTCAAACGAAGATATCATGAAATCTTTCTATATTATTTTCAAGTGTATCAAGTCAAAATATGAATCATGTGTGGTTTATAAAAAAAATTAAAAATATGATCTTTATTATTTATTTGAGAAGAGTTTAAATTTGGACGGATCACATTAAGCAAATTAATAAATAAATATTTAACAATTTTATTTAAGGAAGCTATTGAAGTTAAGAGTAAATATGAGCCAAATGATTAATATCAAGGGTATTTTTGAGCCAAAAGGTGGATGAGAGGAATATTTTAAGAACGAAAGCTTAGTAGCGCGTAATTTTTATACCAATTAAAATAATTAAAAGACATTTTAACCCTTCTCCGTAAAATAAAAGAGTACAATATCTTTTAACATATAAAAATAGTCCTAGCCTCTTTTTACTACAAGTTATGCATCAAATAAAAGTTATCTAAAAGTGTTGCATGCGAATCAAATATTACAAAACTTTATGACTCAAAGGCATACATTCTCTAACAAACATATTCCTTGTGAAACTAATCCCCCTAGCAAATTTAAGTGATAATTAAGAATACTTTGATCTACAAATTTTCATTAAATAAACACTAAAATAAAATTAAAGACTACTCCAAAAATAATGGGCCTCTTCTTGCCCATGCCAGACACAAAAAGAACTTGAGTTTAAAAGTCCTAATTTTTTTTAGGGGAATTGGGCTTAAAAGCCCAAATATTTTACTTACCTAAGTGCATTTTTATGAGAAAATTTTTAAAATGTAAATATTTTAACATTTAATAGGGATCATTGTCAACACTTTTAATATTTAGTAAAAGTGTCAGAATTTTAGTTTATTATGTATTTTATTTAAGTTTTTATTATTTATTTTAATTTAAAGAATATAATTATCAACTAACAAAAACGAGAAATTTACGGAGATTTTTTTTTAAAAAAGGAACAATTGCTAAAAGTTTTCATCAGTTATAAAAATTCAAAAGTAAACACAAATTCAGAAAAATAAACACAGAGAACTAATCCCACTTGTTCATCAAATTTCCGGTATCGATTTTTAAATTTTCATTGATAATACTCAATTTATGTTGAAATGAATTTGATTAAATCGCGTTTTTTGAATTTGTATTTTTTAAAATATTGTATCAACCTCGACAGATTGTAGTATTTTCATGATGTATGCTATTCTTTTTCTAAAATCATGTATCTTTCTTTAATCGTATTCATATGTAATGACTAGATTATATTGAAATATAATCCGTAAATTTTTTTGTAATAGAATAAAAGAAAAATATATTTGGTAGTTATGTAATACAATTTTGATCACTAGGATACAATTTTAGTTTCACTATGAAAGTAAAATACCAATTTCAATTTAAATGGTAAAGTGATCACATAAAATACAAAATTTGTTGATATACAATTGTGATGAAAATTGAAAACATAATAAAAACAAAAACAGACTTGTTGTCATGGAAATTGAGACTAAAATACGAAATAAGCACAATAAATACTCACATCAGTTCGAATACAAAATTGACTTTGTTGGTATATCATTATGATGAACACAAAAAAATACAAACTTTTCTGAATACAATGTGATAGCTAAATGCACGTCGGAATCCGGATCACCCAAAAATGGTGTGCAATAGCACATGAAAATCATCGAAATGAGGGGTATGCTCGCTTCAGGGCTCGTTTGACCTTCCAAATGGGTCGGACAAGTCGTGATGGCAAACCGTATGCATAGACGAGGTCTTGACGGACGTCCACGAAAAAATTTGGCATTTTTGAGGTCGGAATCCGGATCACCCAAAAAATGGTGTGCTATAGCACACGAAAATCGTCGAAATGAGGGGTATGCTCGCTTAGGGGCTCGTTTGACCTTCCAAATGGGTCGAACAAGCCGTGATGGCCAACCGTATGGATAGATGAGGTCTTGACGGACGTCCACGAAAAAATTTGGCATTTTTGACGTCGGAATCCGGATCACCCAAAAAATGGTGTGCTATAGCACACAAAAATCGTCGAAATGAGGGGTATGCTCGCTTCGGGGCTCGTTTGACCTTCCAAATGGGTCGGACAAGCCGTGATGGCCAACCGTATGCATATACAAGGTCTTGATGGACGTCCACGAAAAAATTTGGCATTTTTAACGTCGGAATCCGGATCACCCAAAAAATGGTGTGCTATAGCACACGAAAATCGTTGAAATGAGGGGTATGCTCGCTTCGGGGCTCGTTTGACCTTCCAAATGGGTCGGACAAGCCGTGATGGCCAACTATATGCATAGACGAGGTCTTGACGGACGTCCACGAAAAAATTTGGCATTTTGACGTCGGAATCCAGATCACCCAAAAAATGGTGTGCGATAGCACACGAAAATCGTCGAAATGAGGGGTATGCTCGCTTCGGGCTCGTTTGACCTTCCAAATGGGTCGGACAAGCCGTGATGGCCAACCGTATACATAGACAAGGTCTTGATGGACGTCCACGAAAAAATTTGGCATTTTTGACGTCGGAATCCGGATCACCCAAAAAATGGTGTGCTATAGCACACGAAAATCGTCGAAATGAGGGGTATGCTCGCTTCGGGGCTCGTTTGACCTTCCAAATGGGTCGGACAAGCCGTGATGGCCAACCATATGCATAGACCAGTTCTTGACGGACGTCCACGAAAAAATTTGGCATTTTTAACGTCGGAATCCGGATCACCCAAAAAATGATGTGCTATAGCACACGAAAATCGTCGAAATGAGGGGTATGCTCGCTTCGGGGCTCGTTTGACCTTCCAAATGGGTCGGACAATCCGTGATGGCCAACCGTATGCATAGACGAGGTCTTGACGGACGTCCACGAAAAAATTTGGCATTTTTGACGTCGGAATCCGGATCACCCAAAAAATGGTGTGCTATAGCACATGAAAATCATCGAAATGAGGGGTATGCTCGCTTCGGGGCTCGTTTGAACTTCCAAATGGGTCGGACAAGCCGTGATGGCCAACCGTATGCATAGACAAGGTCTTGATGGACGTCCACGAAAAAAATTGGCATTTTTGACGTCGGAATCTGGATCACCCAAAAAATGGTGTGCTATAGCACACGAAAATCATTGAAATGAGGGGTATGCTCGCTTCGGGGCTTTTTTGACCTTCCAAATGGATTAGACAAGCCGTGATGGCCAACCGTATGCATAGACGAGGTCTTGACGGACGTCCACGAAAATTTTTGGCATTTTTTGACGTAGGAATCCGGATCACCCAAAAAATGGTGTGCTATAGCACACGAAAATCGTCGAAATGAGGGGTATGCTCACTTCGGGGCTCGTTTGACAATCCAAATGGGTCGGACAAGCCGTGATGGCCAACCGTATGCATAGACAAGGTCTTGATGGACGTCCACGAAAAAATTTGGCATTTTTGTCATCGAAATACAGATCACCCAAAAAATGGTGTGCTATAGCACACGAAAATCGTCGAAATGAAGGGTATGCTCGCTTCAGGGCTCGTTTGACCTTCCAAATGGGTTGGACAAGCCGTGATGGCCAACCGTATGTATAGACGAGGCCTTAACGGACGTCCACGAAAAAATTTGGCATTTTTGACGTCAGAATCTGGATCACCCAAAAAATGGTGTGCTATAGCACACGAAAATCGTCGAAATAATGGGTATGCTCGCTGCGGAGCTCGTTTGACCTTCCAAATGGGTCGGACAAGCCGTGATGGCCAACCGTATGCATAGACAAGGTCTTGATGGACGTCCACGAAAAAATTTGGCATTTTTGACGTCGGAATGCGGATCACCCAAAAAATGGTGTGCTATAGCACACGAAAATCGTCGAAATGAGGGGTATGCTCGCTTCGGGGCTCGTTTGACCTTCCAAATGGGTCGAACAAGCCGTGATGGCCAACCGTATGCATAGACAAGGTCTTGACGAACGTCCACGAAAACATTTGGCATTTTTGACGTCGGAATCCGGATCACCCAAAAAATGGTGTGCTATAGCACACGAAAATCGTCGAAATGAGGGGTATGCTCGCTTCGGGGCTCGTTTGACCTTCCAAATGGGTCGAACAAGCCGTGATGGCCAACCGTATGCATAGACAAGGTCTTGACAAACATCCACAAAAAAATTTGGCATTTTTGACGTCGGAATCCAGATCACCCAAAAAATGGTGTGCTATAGCACACGAAAATCGTCGAAATGAGGGGTATGCTCGCTTCGGGGCTCGTTTGACCTTCCAAATGGGTCGGACAAGCCATGATTGCCAACAATATGCATAGACGAGGTCTTGACGGATGTCCACGAAAAAATTTGGCATTTTTGACGTTGGAATCCGGATCACCCAAAAAATGTTGTGCTATAGCACACGAAAATCGTCGAAATGAGGGGTATGCTCGCTTCAGGGCTCGTTTGGCCTTCCAAATGGGTCGGACAAGCCGTGATGGCCAACCGAATGCATAGAAAAGGTCTTGATGGACGTCCACAAAAAAATTTGGCATTTTTAACGTTGGAATCTGGATCACCCAAAAAATGGTGTGCTATAGCACACGAAAATCGTCGAAATGAGGGGTATGCTCGCTTATGGGCTCGTTTGACCTTCTAAATGGGTCGGACAAGCCGTGATGGCCAACCGTATTCACAGACAAGGTCTTGACAGACGTCCAAGAAAAAATTTGGCATTTTTGACGTCGGAATCCGGATCACCCAAAAAATGGTGTGCTATAGCACACGAAAATCGTCGAAATGATGGGTATGCTCGCTGCGGGGCTCGTTTGACCTTCCAAATGGGTCAGAAAAGCCGTGATGGTCAACCGTATGCATAGACAAGGTCTTGATGGACTTCCACGAAAAAATTTGGCATTTTTAACGTCGGAATCCGGATCACCCAAAAAATGGTGTGCTATAACACACGAAAATCATCGAAATGAGGGGTATGCTCGCTTATGGGCTTGTTTGACCTTCCAAATGGGTCGGACAAGCCGTGATGGCCAACCGTATGCATAGACAAGGTCTTGACGGACGCCCATGAAAAAATTTGGCATTTTTAACGTCGGAATCCGGATCACCCAAAAAATGGTGTGCTATAGCACACGAAAATCTTCGAAATGAGGGGTATGCTCGCTTCGGGGCTCGTTTGACCTTCCAAATGGGTCTAACAAGCCGTGATGGCCAACCGTATGCATAGAAAAGGTCTTGATGGACGTCCACGAAAACATTTGGCATTTTTAACATCGGAATCCGGATCACCCAAAAAATGGTGTGCTATAGCACACGAAAATCGTCGAAATGAGGGGTATGCTCGCTTATGGGCTCGTTTGACCTTCCAAATAGGTCGGACAAGCCGTGATGGCCAACCGTATTCATAGACGAGGTCTTGATGGACGTCCACAAAAAAATTTGGCATTTTTGACGTCAGAATCTGGATCACCCAAAAAATGGTGTGCTATAGCACACGAAAATCGTCGAAATGATGGGTATGCTCGCTGCGGGGCTCGTTTGACCTTCCAAATGGGTCGGACAAGCCGTGATGGCCAACCGTATGGATAGACAAGGTCTTGACGGAAGTCCATAAAAAAATTTGGCATTTTTAACGTCGGAATCCGGATCACCCAAAAAATAGTGTGCTAGCACACGAAAATCGTCGAAATGAGGGGTATGCTCGCTTATGGGCTCGTTTGACCTTCCAAATGGGTCGGACAAGCCGTGATGGCCAACCGTATGCATAGACGAGGTCTTGACGGACGTCCACGGAAAAAATTGGCATTTTTGACGTCGGAATCTGGATCACCCAAAAAATGGTGTGCTATAACACACGAAAATCGTCGAAATGAGGGGTATGCTCGCTTTGGGGCTCGTTTGACCTTCCAAATGGGTCGGACAAGCCGTGATGGCCAACCGTATGAATAGACAAGGTCCTGACGGACGTCCACGAAAAAGTTTTGCATTTTTGACGTCGAAATCCAGATCACCCAAAAAATGGTGTGCTATAGCACACGAAAATCGTCGAAATGAGGGGTATGCTCGCTTCGGGGCTCGTTTAACCTTCCAAATGGGTCGGACAAGCCGTGATGGCCAACCGTATGCAAAGACAAGGTCTTGATGGACGTCCAAGAAACAATTTGACGTCGGAATCTGGATCACCCAAAAAATGGTGTGCTATAGCACACGAAAATCGTAGAAATGAGGGGTATGCTCGCTTCGGGGCTTGTTTGACCTTCCAAATGGGTCGGAAAAGCCGTGATGGCCAACCGTATGCATTGACAAGGTCTTGACGGCTGTCCACAAAAAAATTTGGCATTTTTGACGTCGAATCGGATCACCCAAAAATGGTTTGCTAAAGCCCCCGAAAATCGCCGAAATGAGGGGTATGCTCCCTTCGGGGCTGGTTTGCCCTTCCAAATGGGTCGGACAAGCCGTGATGGCCAACCGTATGCATAGACAAGGTCTTGACGGACGTCCACGAAAAAATGTGGCATTTTTGACGTCGAATCGGATCACCCAAAAATGGTTTGCTAAAGCCCTCGAAAATCGTCGAAATGAGGGGTATGCTCGCCGGGCTTGTTTGACCTTCCAAATGGGTCGGACAAGCCGTGATGGCCAACCGTATGTATAGACATGGTCTTGACGGACGTCCACGAAAAAATTTGGCATTTTTGACGTCGGAATACGGATCACCCAAAAAATGGTGTGCTATAGCACAAGAAAATCATCGAAATGAGGGGTATGTTGCTTCGGGGCTCGTTTAACCTTCCAAATGGGTCGGACATGCCGTGATGGCCAACCGTATGAAAAGACAAGGTCTTGACGGACGTCCATGAAAAAATTTGGCATTTTTGACGTCGGAATCTGGATCACCCAAAAAATGGTGTGCTATAGCACACGAAAATCGTCGAAATGTGGAATATGCTCGCTTCGGGGCTCGTTTGACCTTCCAAATGGGTCGGAAAAGCCGTGATGGCCAACCTTATGCATAGACAAGGTCTTGACGGATGTCCACGAAAAAATTTGGCATTTTTGACGTCGGAATCCGGATCACCCAAAAAATGGTTTGCTAAAGCCCTCGAAAATCGTCGAAATGAGGGGTATGCTCGCTTCGGGGCTCGTTTGACCTTCCAAATGGGTCGGACAAGCCGTGATGGCCAACCGTATGCATAGACAAGGTCTTGACGGACGTCCACGAAAAAATTTGGCATTTTTGACGTCGGAATCCGAATCACCCCAAAAATGGTGTGCTATAGCACACGAAAATCGTCGAAATTAGGGGTATGGTCGCTACGGGGCTCGTTTGACCTTCCAAATGGGTCAGAAAAGCCGTGATGGCCAACCGTATGCATAGACAAGGTCTTGACGGACGTCCACGAAAAAATTTGGCATTTTTGACGTCGGAATCCGGATCACCCAAAAAATGGTTTGCTAAAGCCCTCGAAAATCGTCGAAATGAGGGGTATGCTTGCTTCGGGGCTCGTTTGACCTTCCAAATGGGTCGGACAAGCCGTGATGGCCAACCGTAGGCATAGAAAAGGTCTTGACGGACGTCCACGAAAACATTTGGCATTTTTGACGTCGGAATACGGATCACCCAAAAAATGGTGTGCTATAGCACAGGAAAATCGTCGAAATGAGGGGTATGCTCGCTTCGGGGCTCGTTTGACCTTCCAAATGGGTCGGACAAGCCGTGATGGCCAACCGTATGCAAAGTCAAGGTCTTGACGGACGTCCACGAAAAAATTTGGAATTTTTGACGTCGGTATCCAGATCACCCAAAAAATGGTGTGCTATAGCACTCGAAAATCGTCGAAATGAGGGGTATGCTCGCTTCGGGGCTCGTTTGACCTTCCAAATGGGTCGTACAAACCGTGATGGTCAACCGTTTGCATAGACAAGGTCTTGATGGACGTCCACAAAAAAATTTGGCATTTGTGACGTCGGAATCTAGATCACCCAAAAAATGGTGTGCTATAGCACACGAAAATCGTTGAAAAGAGGGGTATGCTCGCTTCGGGGCTCGTTTGACCTTCCAAATGGGTCGGACAAGCCGTGATGGCCAACCGTATGCATAAAAAAGGTCTTTAAGGACGTCCACGAAAAAATTTGGCATTTTTGATGTTGGAATCCGGATCACCCAAAAAATGGTGTGCTATAGCACACGAAAATCATCGAAATGAAGGGTATTCTCGCTTCGGGGCTCGTTTGACCTTCCAAATGGGTCGGACAAGCCGTGATGGACAACCGTATGCATAGACAAGGTCTTGACGGATGTCCACGAAAAAATTTAGCATTTTTAACGTCGAAATCCGGATCACCCAAAAAATGGTGTGTTATAGCACACGAAAATCGTCAAAATGAGGGGTATGCTCGTTTCAGGGCTCGTTTGACCTTCCAAATGGGTTGAACAAGCCGTGATGGCCAATCGTATGCATAGACAAGGTTTTGACGGTCGTCCATGAAAAAATTTGGCATTTTTGACGTCGGAATCCGGATCACCCAAAAAATGGTGTGCTATAGCACACGAAAATCGTCGAAATGAGGGGTATGCTCGCTTCGGGGCTCATTTGACCTTCCAAATGGGTCGAACAAGCCGTGATGGCCAACCGTATGTATAGAAAAGGTCTCGACGGATGTCCACGAAAAAATTTGGCATTTTTGACGTCGGAATCCGGATCACCCAAAAAATGGAGTGCTATAGCACACGAAAATCGTCGAAATGAGGGGTATGGTCATTTCGGGGCTCGTTTGACCTTCCAAATGGGTTGGACAAGCCGTGATGGCCAACCGTATGAATAATTAAGGTCTTTACGGACTTCCACGAAAAAATTTGGCATTTTTGACGACGGAATCCGGATCACTCAAAAAATGGTATGCTATAGAACACGAAAATCGTTGAAATGATGGGTATGCTCAGTTCGGGGATTGTTTGACCTTCCAAATGGGTCGGACAAGCCGTGATGGCCAACCGTATGCATAGACAAGGTCTTGACGGACGCCCATGAAAAAATTTGGCATTTTTAACGTCGGAATCCGGATCACCCAAAAAATGGTGTGCTATAGCACACGAAAATCTTCGAAATGAGGGGTATGCTCGCTTCGGGGCTCGTTTGACCTTCCAAATGGGTCTAACAAGCCGTGATGGACAACCGTATGCATAGAAAAGGTCTTGATGGACGTCCACGAAAAAATTTGGCATTTTTAACATCGGAATCCGGATCACCCAAAAAATGGTGTGCTATAGCACACGAAAATCGTCGAAATGAGGGGTATGCTCGCTTATGGGCTCGTTTGACCTTCCAAATAGGTCGGACAAGCCGTGATGGCCAACCGTATTCATAGACGAGGTCTTGATGGACGTCCACAAAAAAATTTGGCATTTTTGACGTCAGAATCTGGATCACCCAAAAAATGGTGTGCTATAGCACACGAAAATCGTCGAAATGATGGGTATGCTCGCTGCGGGGCTCGTTTGACCTACCAAATGGGTCGGACAAGCCGTGATGGCCAACCGTATGCATAGACAAGGTCTTGACGGACGTCCATAAAAAAATTTGGCATTTTTAACGTCGGAATCCGGATCACCCAAAAAATAGTGTGCTAGCACACGAAAATCGTCGAAATGAGGGGTATGCTCGCTTATGGGCTCGTTTGACCTTCCAAATGGGTCGGACAAGCCGTGATGGCCAACCGTATGCATAGACAAGGTCTTGACGGACGTCCACGAAAAAAATTGGCATTTTTGACGTCGGAATCTGGATCACCCAAAAAATGGTGTGCTATAGCACACGAAAATCGTCGAAATGAGGGGTATGCTCGCTTTGGGGCTCGTTTGACCTTCCAAATGGGTCGGACAAGCCGTGATGGCCAACCGTATGAATAGACAAGGTCCTGACGGACGTCCACGAAAAATTTTTGCATTTTTGACGTCGAAATCCAGATCACCCAAAAAATGGTGTGCTATAGCACACGAAAATCGTCGAAATGAGGGGTATGCTCGCTTCGGGGCTCGTTTAACCTTCCAAATGGGTCGGACAAGCCGTGATGGCCAACCGTATGCAAAGACAAGGTCTTGATGGACGTCCAAGAAACAATTTGACGTCGGAATCTGGATCACCCAAAAAATGGTGTGCTATAGCACACGAAAATCGTCGAAATGAGGGGTATGCTCGCTTCGGGGCTTGTTTGACCTTCCAAATGGGTCGGAAAAGCCGTGATGGCCAACCGTATGCATTGACAAGGTCTTGACGGCTGTCCACAAAAAAATTTGGCATTTTTGACGTCGGAATCCGGATCACCCAAAAAATGGTTTGCTAAAGCCCTCGAAAATCGTCGAAATGAGGGGTATGCTCGCTTCGGGGCTGGTTTGACCTTCCAAATGGGTCGGACAAGCCGTGATGGCCAACCGTATGCATAGACAAGGTCTTGACGGACGTCCACGAAAAAATGTGGCATTTTTGACGTCGGAATCCGGATCACCCAAAAAATGGTTTGCTAAAGCCCTCGAAAATCGTCGAAATGAGGGGTATGCTCGCTTCGGGGCTTGTTTGACCTTCCAAATGGGTCGGACAAGCCGTGATGGCCAACCGTATGTATAGACATGGTCTTGACGGACGTCCACGAAAAAATTTGGCATTTTTGACGTCGGAATACGGATCACCCAAAAAATGGTGTGCCATAGCACAAGAAAATCATCGAAATGAGGGGTATGTTGCTTCGGGGCTCGTTTAACCTTCCAAATGGGTCGGACATGCCGTGATGGCCAACCGTATGAAAAGACAAGGTCTTGACGGACGTCCATGAAAAAATTTGGCATTTTTGACGTCGGAATCTGGATCACCCAAAAAATGGTGTGCTATAGCACACGAAAATCGTCGAAATGTGGAATATGCTCGCTTCGGGGCTCGTTTGACCTTCCAAATGGGTCGGAAAAGCCGTGATGGCCAACCTTATGCATAGACAAGGTCTTGACGGATGTCCACGAAAAAATTTGGCATTTTTGACGTCGGAATCCGGATCACCCAAAAAATGGTTTGCTAAAGCCCTCGAAAATCGTCGAAATGAGGGGTATGCTCGCTTCGGGGCTCGTTTGACCTTCCAAATGGGTCGGACAAGCCGTGATGGCCAACCGTATGCATAGACAAGGTCTTGACGGACGTCCACGAAAAAATTTGGCATTTTTGACGTCGGAATCCGAATCACCCCAAAAATGGTGTGCTATAGCACACGAAAATCGTCGAAATTAGGGGTATGGTCGCTACGGGGCTCGTTTGACCTTCCAAATGGGTCAGAAAAGCCGTGATGGCCAACCGTATGCATAGACAAGGTCTTGACGGACGTCCACGAAAAAATTTGGCATTTTTGACGTCGGAATCCGGATCACCCAAAAAATGGTTTGCTAAAGCCCTCGAAAATCGTCGAAATGAGGGGTATGCTTGCTTCGGGGCTCGTTTGACCTTCCAAATGGGTCGGACAAGCCGTGATGGCCAACCGTAGGCATAGAAAAGGTCTTTACGGACATCCACGAAAAAATTTGGCATTTTTGACGTCGGAATACGGATCACCCAAAAAATGGTGTGCTATAGCACAGGAAAATCGTCGAAATGAGGGGTATGCTCGCTTCGGGGCTCGTTTGACCTTCCAAATGGGTCGGACAAGCCGTGATGGCCAACCGTATGCAAAGTCAAGGTCTTGACGGACGTCCACGAAAAAATTTGGAATTTTTGACGTCGGTATCCAGATCACCCAAAAAATGGTGTGCTATAGCACTCGAAAATCGTCGAAATGAGGGGTATGCTCGCTTCGGGGCTCGTTTGACCTTCCAAATGGGTCGTACAAACCGTGATGGTCAACCGTATGCATAGACAAGGTCTTGATGGACGTCCACAAAAAAATTTGGCATTTGTGACGTCGGAATCTAGATCACCCAAAAAATGGTGTGCTATAGCACACGAAAATCGTTGAAAAGAGGGGTATGCTCGCTTCGGGGCTCGTTTGACCTTCCAAATGGGTCGGACAAGCCGTGATGGCCAACCGTATGCATAAAAAAGGTCTTTAAGGACGTCCACGAAAAAATTTGGCATTTTTGATGTTGGAATCCGGATCACCCAAAAAATGGTGTGCTATAGCACACGAAAATCATCGAAATGAAGGGTATTCTCGCTTCGGGGCTCGTTTGACCTTCCAAATGGGTCGGACAAGCCGTGATGGACAACCGTATGCATAGACAAGGTCTTGACGGATGTCCACGAAAAAATTTAGCATTTTTAACGTCGAAATCCGGATCACCCAAAAAATGGTGTGTTATAGCACACGAAAATCGTCAAAATGAGGGGTATGCTCGTTTCAGGGCTCGTTTGACCTTCCAAATGGGTTGAACAAGCCGTGATGGCCAATCGTATGCATAGACAAGGTTTTGACGGTCGTCCATGAAAAAATTTGGCATTTTTGACGTCGGAATCCGGATCACCCAAAAAATGGTGTGCTATAGCACACGAAAATCGTCGAAATGAGGGGTATGCTCGCTTCGGGGCTCATTTGACCTTCCAAATGGGTCGAACAAGCCGTGATGGCCAACCGTATGTATAGAAAAGGTCTCGACGGATGTCCACGAAAAAATTTGGCATTTTTGACGTCGGAATCCGGATCACCCAAAAAATGGAGTGCTATAGCACACGAAAATCGTCGAAATGAGGGGTATGGTCATTTCGGGGCTCGTTTGACCTTCCAAATGGGTTGGACAAGCCGTGATGGCCAACCGTATGACAAGGTCTTTACGGACTTCCACGAAAAAATTTGGCATTTTTGACGACGGAATCCGGATCACTCAAAAAATGGTATGCTATAGAACACGAAAATCGTTGAAATGATGGGTATGCTCAGTTCGGGGATTGTTTGACCTTCCAAATGGGTCGGACAAGCCGTGATGGCCAAACATATGCATAGACAAGGTCTTGACGGACGTCCTCGAAAATTTTTTGCATTTTTGACGTCGGAATCCGCATCACCCAAAAAATGGTGTGCTATAGCACACGAAAATCGTCGAAATGAGGGTATGCTCGCTTCGGGGCTCGTTTGACCTTCCAATTGGGTCGGACAAGCCGTGATGGCCAACCATATGCATATACAAGGTCTTGATGGACGTCCACAAATATATTTGGTATTTTTGACATCGGAATCCGGATCACCCAAAAAATGGTGTGCTATAGCACACGAAAATCATCGAAATGAGGGGTATGCTCGCTTCGGGGCTCGTTTGACCTTCCAAATGGGTCGGACAAGCCGTGATAGAAAACCGTATGCATAAACAAGGTCTTGACGGACGTCCACAAAAAAATTTGGCATTTTTGACGTCGGAATCCGGATCACCCAAAAAATAGTGTGCTATAGCACACGAAAATCGTCGAAATGAGAGGTATGCTCGCTTCGGGGCTCGTTTGACCTTCCAAATGGGTCGGACAAGCCGTGATGGCCAACTGTATGCATAGACAAGGTCTTGACGGACATCCACGAAAACATTTGGCATTTTTGACGTCGGAATCCGGATCACCCAAAAAATGGAGTGCTATAGCACACGAAAATCGTCGAAATGAGGGATATGCTCGCTTCGGGGTTCGTTTGACCTTCCAAATGGGTCGGACAAGCCGTGATGGCCAACTGTATGCATAGACAAGGTCTTGACGGACATCCACGAAAACATTTGGCATTTTTGACGTCGGAATCCGGATCACCCAAAAAATGGAGTGCTATAGCACACGAAAATCGTCGAAATGAGGGATATGCTCGCTTCGGGGATCGTTTGACCTTCCAAATGGGTCGGACAAGCCGTGATGGCCAACCGTATGCATAGACAAGGTCTTGACGGACGTCCACAAAAAAAATTGGCATTTTTGACGTTGGAATCTGGATTACCCAAAAAATAGTGTGCTATAGCACTCGAAAATCGTCGAAATGAGGGGTATGCTCGCTTCGGGGCTCGTTTGACCTTCCAAATGGGTCGGACAAGCCGTGATGGCAAACCGTATGCATTGACAACGTCTTGAAGGACGTCCACGAAAAAATTTGGCATTTTTGACGTCGGAATACGGATCACCCAAAAAATGGTGTGCTATAGCACAAGAAAATCGTCGAAATGAGGGGTATGCTCGCTTCGGGGCTCATTTGACCTTCCAAATTGGTCGGACAAGCCGTGATGGCCTACCATATGCATAGACAAGGTCTTGACAGACGTCGACAAAAAAATTTAGCATTTTTGACATCGAAATCCGGATCACCCAAAAAATGGTGTGCTATAGCACTAAAAAATCGTCGAAATGAGGGGTATGCTCGCTTCGGGGCTCGTTTGACCTTCCAAATGGGTCGGACAAGACGTGATGGCCAACCGTAAGCATAGACAAGGTCTTGAAAGACGTCCACGAAAAAATTTAGCATTTTTGACGTCGGAATCCGGATCACCCAAAAAATGGTGTGCTATAGCACACGAAAATCGTCGAAATGAGTGGTATGCTCGCTTCGGGGCTCGTTTGACCTTCGAAATGGGTCGGACAAGCCGTGATGGCTAACCGTATGCTAGACAACGTCTTGAAGGACGTCCACAAAAAAATTTGGCAATTTTGACGTCGAAATCCGGATAACTCAAAAAATGGTGTGCTATAGCACACGAAAATCATCGAAATGAGGGGTATGCTCGCTTCGGGGCTTGTTTGACCTTCCAAATGGGTCGGACAAGACGTGATGGCCAACCGTAAGCATAGACAAGGTCTTGAAAGACGTCCACGAAAAAATTTAGCATTTTTGACGTCGGAATCCGGATCACCCAAAAAATGGTGTGCTATAGCACACGAAAATCGTCGAAATGAGTGGTATGCTCGCTTCGGGGCTCGTTTGACCTTCGAAATGGGTCGGACAAGCCGTGATGGCTAACCGTATGCTAGACAACGTCTTGAAGGACGTCCACAAAAAAATTTGGCAATTTTGACGTCGAAATCCGGATAACTCAAAAAATGGTGTGCTATAGCACACGAAAATCATCGAAATGAGGGGTATGCTCGCTTCGGGTCTCGTTTGACCTTCCAAATGGGTCGGACAAGCCGTGATGGAAACCCGTATGCATAGACAAGGTCTTGACGGACGCCCACGAAAAAATTTGGCATTTTTGACATTGGAATCCGGATCATCCAAAAAATGGTGTGCTATAGCACACGAAAATCGTCGAAATGAGGGTATGCTCGCTTCAGAGCTCGTTTGACCTTCCAAATGGGTCGTACAAGCCGTGATGGCCAACCGTATGCATATACAAGATCTTGACGGACGTCCACAAATATATTTGGCATTTTTGACGTCGGAATCCGGATTACCCAAAAATAGGTGTGCTATAGCACACGAAAATCATCGAAATGAGGGGTATGCTCGCTTCGGGGCTCGTTTGATCTTCCAAATGGGTCGGACAAGCCGTGATGGCCAACCATATGCATAGACAATGTCATGACGGACGTCCACAAAAAAATTTTGCATTTTTTACATCGGAATCCGGATCACCCAAAAAATGGTGTGCTATAGCACACGAAAATCGTTGAAATGAGGGGTATGCTCGCTTCGGGGCTTGTTTGACCTTCCTAATGGGTCGGACAAGCCGTGATGGCCAACCGTATGCATAGAAAAGGTCTTGACGGACGTCCACAAATAAATTTGGCATTTTTGATGTCGGAATCCGGATCACCCAAAAAATGGTGTGCTATAGCACACGAAAATCGTCGAAATGAGGGGTATGCTCACTTCGGGGCTCGTTTGACCTTAAAAATGGGTCGGACAAGCCGTGATGGCCAACCGTATGCATAGACAAGGTCTTGAAGGACGTCCACGAAAAAATTTGGCATTTTTGACGTCGGAATCCGGATCACCCAAAAAATGGTGTGCTATAGCACACAATAATCGTCGAAATGAGGGGTATGCTCGCTTCGGGGCTCGTTTGACCTTCCAAATGGGTCGGACAAGCCGTGATGGACAACCGTATGCATAGACAAGGTCTTGACGGACGCCCACGAAAAAATTCGGCATTTTTGACGTTGGAATCCGGATCACCCAAAAAATGGTGTGCTATAGCACACGAAAATCGTCGAAATGAGGGTATGCTCGCTTCAGGGCTCGTTTGACCTTCCAAATGGGTCGTACAAGCCGTGATGGCCAACCGTATGCATAGACAATGTCATGACGGACGTCCACAAAAAAATTTTGCATTTTTTACATCGGAATCCGGATCACCCAAAAAATGGTGTGCTATAGCACACGAAAATCGTTGAAATGAGGGGCATGCTCGCTTCGGGCTCCTTTGACCTTCCAAATGGGTCGTACAAGCCGTGATGGCCAACCGTATGCATAGACAAGGTCTTGACAGTCGTCCACAAAAAAATTTGGCATTTTTGACGTCGGAATCCGGATCACCCAAAAAATGGTGTGCTATAACACACGAAAATCGTCGAAATGAGGGGTATGCTCGCTTCGGGACTCGTTTGACCTTCCAAATGGGTCGGACAAGCCGTGATGGCCAACCATATGCATAGACAAGGTCTTGACGGATGTCCACAAAATTTTTTTGCATTTTTGACGTCGGAATCCGGATCACCCAAAAAATGGTGTGCTATAGCACAAGAAAATCATCGAAATGAGGGGTATGCTCGCTTCGGAGCTCGTTTGACCTTCCAAATGGGTCGGACAAGCCGTGATTGCCAACCATATGCATAGAAAAGGTCTTGATGGACGTCCACGAAAAAATTTGGCATTTTTAACGTCGGAATCCGGATCACCCAAAAAATGGTGTGCTATAGCACACGAAAATTGTCGAAATGTGGGGTATGCTCGCTTCGGGGCTCGTTTGACCTTCCAAATGGGTCGGACAAGCCGTGATGGCCAACCGTATGAATAGACAAGGTCTTGACGGACGTCCACGAAAAAATTTGGCATTTTTGACGTCAGAGTCCGGATCACCCAAAAAATGGTGTGCTATAGCACACGAAAATCGTCGAAATGAGGGTATGCTCGCTTCGGGGCTCGTTTGAGCTTCCAAATGGGTCGGACAAGCCGTGAAAGCCAACCGTATTCCTATACAAGGTCTGGACGGACGTCCACGAATATATTTGGCATTTTTGACGTCGGAATCCGGATCACCCAAAAAATGGTGTGCTATAGCACACGAAAATCGTCGAAATGAGGGGTATGCTCACTTCGGGGCTCGTTTGACCTTCCAAATGGGTCAGACAAGCCGTGATGGCCAACCGTATGCATAGACAAGGTCTTGACGAACGTCCACGAAAAATTTTGGCATTTTTGACGTCGGAATCCGGATCACCCAAAAAATTGTGTGCTTATAGTACACGAAAATCATCGAAATGAGGGGTATGCTCGCTTCGGGGCTTGTTTGACCTTCCAAATGGGTCGGACAAGCCGTGATGGCGAACCGTATGCATAGACAAGGTCTTGACGGACGTCCACGAAAAAATTTGGCATTTTTGACGTCGGAATCCGGATCACCCAAAAAATTGTGTGCTATAGCACACGAAAATCGTCGAAATGAGGGGTATGCTCGCTTCGGGGCTCGTTTGACCTTCCAAATGGGTCAGAAAAGCCGTGATAACCAATCGTATGCATAGACAAGGTCTTGACGGACGTCTACGAAAAAATTTGGCATTTTTGACGTCGGAATCCGGATCACCCAAAAAATGGTGTGCTATAGCACACGAAAATCGTCGAAATGAGGGGTATGGTCATTTCGGGGCTCGTTTGACCTTCCAAATGGGTTGGACAAGCCGTGATGGCCAACCGTATGAATAATTAAGGTCTTTACGGACTTCCACGAAAAAATTTGGCATTTTTGACGACGGAATCCGGATCACTCAAAAAATGGTATGCTATAGAACACGAAAATCGTTGAAATGATGGGTATGCTCAGTTCGGGGATTGTTTGACCTTCCAAATGGGTCGGACAAGCCGTGATGGCCAACCGTATGCATAGACAAGGTCTTGACGGAGGTCCACGAAAAAATTTAGCATTTTTGACGTCGGAATCCGGATCACCCAAAAAATGGTGTGCTATAGCACATGAAAATCGTCAAAATGAGGGGTATGCTCGTTTCAGGGCTCGTTTGACCTTCCAAATGGGTTGAACAAGCCGTGATGGCCAATCGTATGCATAGACAAGGTCTTGACGGACGTTAACGAAAAAATTTGGCATTTTTGACGTCGGAATCCGGATCACCCAAAAAATGATGTGCTATAGCACACGAAAATCGTCGAAATGAGGGGTATGCTCGTTTCAGGGCTCGTTTGACCTTCCAAATGGGTTGAACAAGACGTGATGGCCAATCGCATGCATAGACAAGGTCTTGACGGACGTCCACGAAAAAATTTGGCATTTTTAACGTTGGAATCCGGATCACCCAAAAAATGGTGTGCTATAGCACACGAAAATCGTCGAAATGAGGGGTATGCTCAATTCGGGGCCTGTTTGACCTTCCAAATGGGTCGTACAAGCCGTGATGGCCAACCGTATGCATAGACAAGGTCTTGACGGAGGTCCACGAAAAAATTTGGCATTTTTGACGTCGGAATCCTGATCACCCAAAAAATGGTGTGCTATAGCACACGAAAATCGTCGAAATGAGGGGTATTCTCGCTACGGGGCTCGTTTGACCTTCCAAATGGGTCGGACAAGCCGTGATGGACAACCGTATGCATAGACAAGGTCTTGACGGACGTCCACAAAAAAATTTAGCATTTTTGACGTCGGAATCCGGATCACCCAAAAAATGGTGTGCTATAGCACACGAAAATCGTCAAAATGAGGGGTATGCTCGCTTCGGGGCTTGTTTGACCTTCCAAATGGGTTGAACAAGCCGTGATGGCCAATCGTATGCATAGACAAGGTCTTGACGGACGTCCACGAAAAAATTTGGCATTTTTGACGTCGGAATCCGGATCACCCAAAAAATTGTGTGCTTATAGTACACGAAAATCATCGAAATGAGGGGTATGCTCGCTTCGGGGCTTGTTTGACCTTCCAAATGGGTTGAACAAGCCGTGATGGCCAATCGTATGCATAGACAAGGTCTTGACGGACGTCCACGAAAAAATTTGGCATTTTTGACGTCGGAATCCGGATCACCCAAAAAATTGTGTGCTTATAGTACACGAAAATCATCGAAATGAGGGGTATGCTCGCTTCGGGGCTTGTTTGACCTTCCAAATGGGTTGAACAAGCCGTGATGGCCAATCGTATGCATAGACAAGGTCTTGACGGACGTCCACGAAAAAATTTGGCATTTTTGACGTCGGAATCCGGATCACCCAAAAAATGGTGTGCTATAGCACACGAAAGTCATCGAAATGATGGGTATGCTCGCTTCGGGGCTTGTTTGACCTTCCAAATGGGTCGGACAAGCCGTGATGGCCAACCGTATACATAGACAAGGTCTTGACGGACGTCCACGAAAAAATATGACATTTTTGACGTCGTAATCCGGATCACCCAAAAAATGGTGTGCTATAGCACACGAAAATCGTCGAAGTGAGGGGGTATGCTCGCTTCGGGGCTCGTTTGACCTTCCAAATGGGTCGGACAAGCCGTGATGTCCAACCGTATACATATACAAGGTCTTGAAGGACGTCCACGAGATTTTTTGCATTTTGGACGTCGGAATCCGGATCACCCAAAAAATGGTGTGCGATAGCACACGAAAATCATCGAAATGAGGGGTATGCTCATTTCGGGGCTCGTTTGACCTTCCAAATCGGTCGGACAAGCCGTGATTGCCAATCGTATGCATAGACAAGGTATTCACGGACGTCCACGAAAACATTTGGCATTTTTGACGTCGGAATCCGGATCACTTAAAAAATAGTGTGCTATAGCACACGAAAATCGTCGAAATGAGGGGTATGCTCGCTTCGGGGCTCATTTGACCTTCCAAATGGGTCGGACAAGCCGTGATTGCCAACATATGCATAGACAAGGTCTTGGCGGACGTCCACAGAAACATTTGGCATTTTTGACATCGGAATCCAGATCACCCAAAAAATGGTGTGCTATAGCACACGAAAATCATCGAAATGAGGGGTATGCTCGCTTCGGGGCTCGTTTGACCTTCCAAATGGGTCGGACAAGCCGTGATGGCCAACCGTATGCATAGACAAGGTCCTTACGGATGTCAAAGAAAAAAATTGGCATTTTTGACGTCGAAATCTGGATCACCCAAAAAATGGTGTGCTATAGCACACGAAAATCGTCGAAATGAAGGGTATGCTCAATTCGGGGCTCGTTTGACCTTCCAAATGGGTTGGACAAGCCGTGATGGCCAACCGTATTCATAGAAAAGGTCTTGACGGACGTCCACGAAAAAATTTGGCATTTTTCACGTCGGAATCCGGATCACCCAAAAAATGGTGTGCTATAGCACACGAAAATCGTCGAAATGAGGGGTATGCTCGCTTCGGGGCTCGTTTGACCTTCCAAATGGGTCGCACAAGCCGTGATGGACAACCGCATGCAAAAACAAGGTCTTGACGGACGTCCACGAAAAGTTTTGGCATTTTTGACGTCGGAATCCGGATCACTCAAAAAATGGTGTGCTATAGCACACGAAAATCGTCGAAATGAGGGGTATGCTCAATTCGGGGCTCGTTTGACCTTCCAAATCGGTCGGACAAGGCGTGATGGCCAACCGTATGAATAGACAATGTCTTGACGGACGTCCACGAAAACATTTGGCATTTTTGACGTCGGAATCCTGATCACCCAAAAAATGGTGTGCTATAGAACACAAAATCGTCGAAATGAGGGGTAAGCTCGCTTCGGGGCTCGTTTGACCTTCTAAATGGGTCGGACAAGCCTTGATGGCCAACCGTATGCATAGACAAGGTCTTGACGGATGTCCACGAAAAAATTTAGCATTTTTGACGTCGGAATCCGGATCACCCAAAAAATGGTGTGCTATGCACACGAAAATCGTGGAAATGAGGGGTATGCTCGCTTCAGGGCTCGTTTGACCTTCCAAATGGGTTGGACAAGCCGTGATGGCCAATTTTACGCATAGACAAGGTCTTGACGGATGTCCACGAAAAAATTTGGCATTTTTGACGTTGGAATCCGGATCACCCAAAAAATGGTGAGCTATAGCACACGAAAATCGTCGAAATGAGGGGTATGCTCGCTTCGGGGCTCGTTTGACCTTCCAAATGGGTCGTACAAGCCGTGATGGACAACCGTATGCATAGACAAGGTCTTGGCAGACGTCACGAAAAAATTTGGCATTTTTGACGTCGGAATCCGGATCACCCAAAAAATGGTGTACTATAGCACACGAAAATCATCGAAATGAGGGGTATGCTCGCTTCGGGGCTCGTTTGACCTTCCAAATGGGTCGGACAATCCGTTATGGCCAACCGTATGCAAAGACAAGGTCTTGACGGACGTCCACGAAAAAATTTTACATTTTTGACGTCGGAATACAGATCACCCAAAAAATGGTGTGCTATAGCACACGAAAATTGTCGAAATGAGGGGTATGCTCGCTTCGGGGCTCGTTTGAACTTCCAAATGGGTCGGACAAGCCGTGATGGCCAACCGTATGCATAGAAAAGGTCTTGACGGACGTCCATGAAAAAATTTAGCATTTTTGACGTCGGAATCCGGATCACCCAAAAAATGGTGTGCTATAGCACACAAAATCGTCGAAATGAGGGGTATGCTCGCTTGACCTTCCAAATAGGTCGGACAAGCCGTGATGGCAAACTGTATGCATAGATAGACAAGGTCTTGACGGACGTCCACGAAAAAATTTGGCATTTTTGACGTCGGAATCCGGATCACCCAAAAAATGGTGTGCTATAGCACACGAAAATCGTCAAAATGAGAAGTAAGCTCGCTTCGGGGATCGTTTGACCTTCCAAATGGGTCGGACAAGCCGTGATGGCCAACCGTATGCATAGAAAAGGTCTTGACGGACGTCTACGAAAAAATTTGGCATTTTTGACGTCAGAATCCGGATCACCCAAAAAATGGTGTGCTATAGCACATGAAAATCGTCGAAATGAGGGGTATGCTCGCTTCGGGGCTCGTTTGACCTTCCAAATGGGTCGGACAAGCCGTGATGGCCAACCGTATGCATAGACAAGGTCTTGAAGGACGTCCACGAAAAAATTTGGCATTTTTGACGTCGGAATCTGGATCACCCAAAAAATGGTGTGCTATAGCACAAGAAAATCGTCGAAATGAGGGGTATGCTCGCGTCGGGGCTTGTTTGACCTTCCAAATGGGTCAGACAAGCCGTGATGGCCAACCGTATGCATAGACAAGGTCTTGACGGTCGTCCACAAAAAAATTGGCATTTTTGACGTCGGAATCCGGATCACCCAAAAAATGGTGTGCTATAGCACACAAAATCGTCGAAATGAGGGGTATGCTCGCTTCGGGGCTCGTTTGACATTCCAAATGGGTCGGACAAGCCGTGATGGCCAACCGTATGCAAAGACAAGTTCTTGACGGACGTCCACGAAAAAATTTGGCATTTTTGACGTCGGAATTCGGATCACCCAAAAAATGGTGTGCTATAGCTCACGAAAATCGTCGAAATGAGGGGTATGCTCGCTTCGGAGCTCGTTTGACCTTCCAAATGGGTCGGACAAGCCGTGATGGCCAACCGTATGCATAGACAAGGTCTTGACGGACGTCCTCAAATTTTTTTTGCATTTTTGACGTCAGAATCCGGATCACCCAAAAAATGGTGTGCTATAGCACACGAAAATCGTCGAAATGAGGGTATGCTCGTTTTGGGGCTCGTTTGACCTTCCAAATGGGTCGGACAAGCCGTGATGGCCAACCGTATGCATAGAAAAGGTCTTGACGGACGTCTACGAAAAAATTTGGCATTTTTGACGTCAGAATCCGGATCACCCAAAAAATGGTGTGCTATAGCACATGAAAATCATCGAAATGAGGGGTATGCTCGCTTCGGGGCTCGTTTGACCTTCCAAATGGGTCGTACAAGCCGTGATGGACAACCGTATGCATAGAAAAGGTCTTCACAGACGCCACAAAAAAATTTGGCATTTTTGACGTCGGAATCCGGATCACCTAAAAAATGGTGTGCTATAGCACACGAAAATCATCGAACTGAGGGGTATGCTCGCTTCGGGGGTCGTTTGACCTTCCAAATAGGTCAGACAAGCCGTGATGGACAACGGTATGCATAGAAAAGGTCTTGACGGACGTCCACGAAAAAATTTAGCATTTTTGACGTCGAAATCCGAATCACCCAAAAAATGGTGTGCTATAGCACACGAAAATCGTCAAAATGAGAAGTAAGCTCGCTTCGGGGATCGTTTGACCTTCCAAATGGGTCGGACAAGCCGTGATGGCCAACCGTATGCATAGACAGGTCTTGACGGACGTCCTCGAAAATTTTTTGCATTTTTGACGTCGGAATCTGGATCACTCAAAAAATGGTGTGCTATAGCACACGAAAATCATCGAAATGAGGGTATGCTCGCTTCGGGGCTTGTTTGACCTTCCAAATGGGTCGGACAAGCCGTGATGGCCAACCGTATGCATATACAAGGTCTTGACGGACGTCCAGGAATATATTTGGCATTTTTGACATCGGAATCCGGATCACCCAAAAAATGGTGTGCTATAGCACACGAAAATCATCGAAATGAGGGGTATGCTCGCTTCGGGGCTCGTTTGACCTTCCAAATGGGTCGGACAAGCCGTGATGGCCAACCGTATGCATAGACAAGGTCTTGACGGACGTCCACGAAAAAATTTGGCATTTTTGACGTCGGAATCCGGGTCACCCAAAAAATGGTGTGCTATAGAACACGAAAATCGTCGAAATAAGGGTATGCTCGCTTCGGGGCTCGTTTGACCTTCCAAATGGGTCGGACAAGTGGTGATGGCCAACCGTATACATATACAAGGTCTTGACAGACGTCCACGAATATATTTGGTATTTTTGACGTCAGAATCCGGATTACCCAAAAAATGGTGTGCTATAGCACACAAAAATCGTCGAAACGAGGGTATGCTCGCTTCGGGGCTCGTTTGACCTTCCAAATGGGTCGGACAAGCCGTGATGGCCAACCGTATGCATATACAAGGTCTTGACGGACGTCCACGAATATATTTGGTATTTTTGACGTCGGAATCCGGATCACCCAAAAAATGGTGTGCTATAGCACACGAAAATCATCGAAATGAGGGGTATGCTCGCTTCGGGGCTTGTTTGACCTTCCAAAAGGGTAGGAAAAGCCGTGATGGCCAACCGTATGCATAGACAAGGTCTTGACGGACGTCCACGAAAAAATTTGGCATTTTTGACGTCGGAATTCGGATCACCCAAAAAATGGTGTGCTATAGCACACGAAAATCATCGAAATGAGGGGTATGCTCGCTTTGGGGCTTATTTGACCTTCCAAATGGGTCGTACAAGCCGTGATGGCAGACCGTATGCATAGACAAGGTCTTGACGGATGTCCACGAAAAAATTTGGCATTTTTGACGTCGGAATCCGGATCACCCAAAAAATGGTGTGCTATAGCACACGAAAATCGTCGAAATGAGGGGTATGGTCATTTCGGGGCTTGTTTGACCTTCCAAATGGGTCGGACAAGCCGTGATGGCCAAACGTATGCATAGACAAGGTCTTGACGGACGTCCTCGAAAAATTTTTGCATTTTTGACGTCAGAATCCGCATCACCCAAAAAATGGTGTGCTATAGCACACGAAAATCGTCGATATGAGGGTATGCTCGCTTCGGGGCTCGTTTGACCTTCCAAATGGGTCGGACAAGCCGTGATGGCCAACCGTATGCATATATAAGGTCTTGACGGACGTCCACGAATATATTTGGCATTTTTGACATCGGAATCCGGATCACCCAAAAAATGGTGTGCTATAGCACACGAAAATCATCGAAATGAGGGGTATGCTCGCTTCGGGGCTCGTTTGACCTTCCAAATGGGTCGGACAAGCCCTGATGGCAAACCGTATGCATAAACAAGGTCTTGACGGACGTCCACGAAAAAATTTGGCATTTTTGACGTCGGAATCCGGATCACCCAAAAAATGGTGTGCTATAGAACACGAAAATCGTCGAAATGAGGGGTATGCTCAGTTCGGGGCTTGTTTGACCTTCCAAATGGGTCGGACAATCCGTGATGGCCAACTGTATGCATAGACAAGGTCTTAACGGACGTCCACGAAAAAAATTGGCATTTTTGACGTCGGAATTCGGATCACCCAAAAAATGGTGTGCTATAGCACACGAAAATCGTCGAAATGAGGGGTATGCTCGCTTCGGGGCTCGTTTGACCTTCCAAATGGGTTGGACAAGCTGTGATGGCCAACCGTATGCATAGACAAGGTTTTGACGGACGTCCACGAAAACATTTGGCATTTTTGACGTCGGAATCCGGATCACCCAAAAAATGGAGTGCTATAGCACACGAAAATCGTCGAAATGAGGGGTGTGCTCGCTTCGGGGATCGTTTGACCTTCCAAATGGGTCGGACAAGCCGTGATGGCCAACCGTATACATAGACAAGGTCTTGACGGACGTCCACAAAAAAAATTGGCATTTTTGACGTTGGAATCTGGATCACCCAAAAAATGGTGTGCTATAGCACACGAAAATCGTCGAAATGAGGGGTATGCTCGCTTCGGGGCTCGTTTGACCTTCCAAATGGGTCGGACAAGCCGTGATGGCCAATCGTATGCATAGACAACGTCTTGACGGACGTCCACGAAAAAATTTGGCAATTTTGACATCGGAATCTGGATCACTCAAAAAATGGTGTGCTATAGCACATGAAAATCATCGAAATGAGGGGTATGCTCGCTTCGGGGCTCGTTTGACCTTCCTAATGGGTCGGAAAAGCCGTGATGGCCAACCGTATGCATAGACAAGGTTTTGACGGACGTCCACGAAAAAAATTGGCATTTTTGACGTCGGAATTCGGATCACCCAAAAAATGGTGTGCTATAGCACACGAAAATCGTCGAAATGAGGGGTATGCTCGCTTCGGGGCTCGTTTGACCTTCCAAATGGGTTGGACAAGCTGTGATGGCCAACCGTATGCATAGACAAGGTTTTGACGGACGTCCACGAAAACATTTGGCATTTTTGACGTCGGAATCCGGATCACCCAAAAAATGGAGTGCTATAGCACACGAAAATCGTCGAAATGAGGGGTGTGCTCGCTTCGGGGATCGTTTGACCTTCCAAATGGGTCGGACAAGCCGTGATGGCCAACCGTATACATAGACAAGGTCTTGACGGACGTCCACAAAAAAAATTGGCATTTTTGACGTTGGAATCTGGATCACCCAAAAAATGGTGTGCTATAGCACAAGAAAATCGTCGAAATGAGGGGTATGCTCGCTTCGGGGCTCGTTTGACCTTCCAAATGGGTCAGACAAGCCGTGAATGCCTAACATATGCATAGACAAGGTCTTGACGGACGTCGACGAAAAAATTTAGCATTTTTGACGTCGGAATCCGGATCACCCAAAAAATGGTGTGCTATAGCACTCAAAAATCGTCGAAATGAGGGGTATGCTCGCTTCGGGGCTCGTTTGACCTTCCAAATGGGTCGGACAAAACGTGATGGCCAACCGTATGCATAGACAAGGTCTTGACGGACGTCCACGAAAAAAATTAGCATTTTTGACGTCGGAATCCGGATCACCCAAAAAATGGTGTGCTATAGCACACGAAAATCGTCGAAATGAGGGGTATGCTCGCTTCGGGGCTCGTTTGACCTTCGAAATGGGTCGGACAAGCCGTAATGGCTAACCGTATCCATAGACAACGTCTTGAAGGACGTCCACGAAAAAATTTGGCAATTTTGACATCGGAATCTGGATCACTCAAAAAATGGTGTGCTATAGCACATGAAAATCATCGAAATGAGGGGTATGCTCGCTTCGGGGCTCGTTTGACCTTCCTAATGGGTCGGAAAAGCCGTGATGGCCAACCGTATGCATAGAAAAGGTCTTGACAGACGTCCACAAATAAATTTAACATTTTTGACGTCGGAATCCGGATCACCCAAAAAATGGTGTGCTATAGCACACGAAAATCGTCGAAATGAGGGGTATGCTCACTTCAGGGATCGTTTGACCTTAAAAATGGGTCGGACAAGCCGTGATGGCCAACCGTATGCATAGACAAGGTCTTGAAGGACGTCCACGAATAAATTTGGCATTTTTGACGTCGGAATCCGGATCACCCAAAAAATGGAGTGCTATAGCACACGAAAATCATCGAAATGAGGGTATGCTCGCTTCGGGGCTCGTTTGACCTTCCAAATGGGTCGTACTAGCCGTGATGGCCAACCGTATGCATATACAAGGTCTTGAAGGACGTCCACAAATATATTTGGCATTTTTGACGTCGGAATCTGGATTACCCAAAAAAAGGTGTGCTATATCACACGAAAATCATCGAAATGAGGGGTATGCTCGCTTCGGGGCTCGTTTGATCTTCCAAATGGGTCGGACAAGCCGTGATGGCCAACCATATGCATAGACAAGGTCTTGACGGACGTCCACAAAATTTTTTTGCATTTTTTACATCGGAATCCGGATCACCCAAAAAATGGTGTGCTATAGCACACGAAAATCGTTGAAATGAGGGGTATGCTCGCTTCGGGGCTCCTTTGACCTTCCAAATGGGTCGTACAAGCCGTGATGGCCAACCGTATGCATAGACAAGGTCTTGACGGTCGTCCACGAAAAAATTTGGCATTTTTGATGTCGGAATCCGGATCACCCAAAAAATGGTGTGCTATAGCACACGAAAATCGTCGAAATGAGGGTATGCTCGCTTCGGGGCTCGTTTGACCTTCCAAATGGGTCGGACAAGCTGTGATGGCCAACCGTATGAATAGACAAGGTCTTGACGGACGTCCACGAAAAAATTTGGCATTTTTGACGTCGGAGTCCGGATCACCCAAAAAATGGTGTGCTATAGCACACGAAAATCGTCGAAATGAGGGTATGCTCGCTTCGGGGCTCGTTTGACCTTCCAAATAGGTCGGACAAGCCGTGATAGCCAACCGTATTCGTATACAAGGTCTGGACGGACGTCCACGAATATAATTGGCATTTTTGACGTCGGAATCCGGATCACCCAAAAAATGGTGTGCTATAGCACACGAAAATCGTCGAAATGAGGGGTATGCTCACTTCGGGGCTCGTTTGACCTTCCAAATGGGTCAGACAAGCCGTGATGGCCAATCGTATGCATAGACAAGGTCATTACGGACGTCCACGAAAAATTTTGGCATTTTTGACGTCGGAATCCGGATCACCCAAAAAATATTGTGCTATAGCACACGAAAATCGTCGAAATGAGGGGTATGCTCGCTTCGGGGCTGGTTTGACCTTCCAAATGGGTCAGACAAGCCGTGATGGCCAACCGTATGCATAGACAAGGTCTTGACAGACGTCCACAAAAAATTTTGGCATTTTTGACGTCGGAATCCGGATCACCCAAAAAATGGTGTGCTATAGCACACGAAAATCGTCGAAATGAGGGGTATGCTCGCTTCGGGGCTCGTTTGACCTTCCAAATGGGTCGGACAAGCCGTGATGGCCAACCGTATGCATAGACAAGATCTTGACGGACGTCCACGAAAAAATTTGGCATTTTTGACGTCGGAATCCGGATCACCCAAAAAATGGTGTGCTATAGCACACGAAAATTGTCAAAATGAGGGGTATGCTCGCTTCGGGGCTCGTTTGACCTTCCAAATGGGTCGGACAAGCCGTGATGGCCAACCGTATGCATAGAAAAGGTCTTGACGGACGTCCACGAAAAAATTTGGCATTTTTGACGTCGGATCCGGATCACCCAAAAAATGGTGTGCTATAGCACACGAAAATCATCGAAATGAGGGATATGCTCGCTTCAGGGATTGTTTGACCTTCCAAATGGGTCGGACAAGCCGTGATAGCCAACCGTATGCATAGACAAGGTCTTGACGGACGTCCACGAAAACATTTGGCATTTTTGAAGTCGGAATCAGGATCACCCAAAAAATGGTGTGCTATAGCACACGAAAATCGTCGAAATGAGGGGTATGCTCGCTTCGGGGATCGTTTGACCTTCCAAATGGGTCGTACAAGCCGTGATAGCCAACTGTATGCATAGACAAGGTCGTGACGGACGTCCACGAAAAAATTTGGAATTTTTGACGTCGGAATCTGGATTACCCAAAACATGGTGTGCTATAGCACACGAAAATCGTCGAAATGAGGGGTATGCTCGCTTCGGGGATCGTTTGACCTTCCAAATGGGTCGTACAAGCCGTGAGTGCCAACCGTATGCATAGACAAGGTCTTGACGGTCGTCCACGAAGAAATTTGGTATTTTTGACGTCGGAATCCGGATCACCCAAAAAATGGTGTGCTATAGCACACGAAAATCGTCGAAATGAGGGGAATGCTCACTTCGGGGCTCGTTTGACCTTCCAAATGAGTCAGACAAGACGTGATGGCTAACCGTATGCATAGACAAGGTCTTGACGGACGTCCACGAAAAAATTTGGCATTTTTGACATCGGAATCCGGATCACCCAAAAAATGGTGTGCTATAGCACACGAAAATCGTCGAAATGAGGGGAATGCTCGCTTTGGGGCTCGTTTGACCTTCCAAATGGGTCGGACAAGCCGTGATGGCCAACCGTATGCATAGACAAGGTCTTGATGGACGTCCACAAAAAAATTTGGCATTTTCGACGTCGGAATCCGGATCACCCAAAAATGGTGTGCTATAGCACACGAAAATCATCGAAATGAGGGGTATGGTCGCTTCGGGTCTTATTTGACCTTCCAAATGGCTCGGACAAGCCGTGATGGCCAACCGTATGCATAGACAAGGTCTTGATGGATGTCCATGAAAAATTTGGCATTTTTGACGTTGGAATCCGCATCACCTAAAAACTAGTGTGCTATAGCACACGAAAATCGTCGAAATGAGGGGTATGCTCGCTTCGGGGCTCGTTTGACCTTCCAAATGGGTCGGACAAGCCGTGATGGCCAACCGTATGCATAAACAAGGTCTTGACGGACGTCCACGAAAAAATTTGGCATTTTTGACGTCGGAATCCGGATCACCCAAAAAATGGTGTGCTATAGCACACGAAAATCGTCGAAATGAGGGGTATGCTCGCTTCGGGGATCGTTTGACCTTCCAAATGGGTCAGACAAGTCGTGATAGCCAACTGTATGCATAGACAAGGTCGTGACGGACGTCCACAAAAAATTTTGGCATTTTTGACGTCGGAATCTGGATTACCCAAAAAATGGTGTGCTATAGCACACGAAAATCGTCGAATTGAGGGGTATGCTCGCTTCGGGGCTCGTTTGACCTTCCAAATGGGTCGGACAAGCCGTGAGTGCCAACCGTATGCATAGACAAGGTCTTGACGGTCGTCCACGAAGAAATTTGGTATTTTTGACGTCGGAATCCGGATCACCCAAAAAATGGTGTGCTATAGCACACGAAAATCGTCGAAATGAGGGGTATGCTCACTTCGGGGCTCGTTTGACCTTCCAAATGGGTCGGAAAATCCGTGATGGCAAACCGTATGCATAGACAAGGTCTTGACGGACGTCCACGAAAAAATGTGGCATTTTTGACGTCGGAATCCGGATCACCCAAAAAATGGTGTGATATAGCACACGAAAATCGTCGAATTGAGGGGTATGCTCGCTTCGGGGCTCGTTTGACCTTCCAAATGGGTCGGACAAGCCGTGAGTGCCAACCGTATGCATAGACAAGGTCTTGACGGTCGTCCACGAAGAAATTTGGTATTTTTGACGTCGGAATCCGGATCACCCAAAAAATGGTGTGCTATAGCACACGAAAATCGTCGAAATAAGGGGTATGCTCGCTTCGGGGCTCGTTTGACCTTCCAAATGGGTCGGAAAATCCGTGATGGCAAACCGTATGCATAGACAAGGTCTTGACGGACGTCCACGAAAAAATGTGGCATTTTTGACGTCGGAATCCGGATCACCCAAAAAATTGTGTGATATAGCACACGAAAATCGTCGAAATGAGGGGTATGGTCGCTTCGGGGCTCGTTTGACCTTCCAAATGGGTCGGACAAGCTGTTATGGCCAAACGATGCATAGACAAGGTCTTGACGGACGTCCATGAAAAAATTTGGCATTTTCGACGTCGGAATCCAGATCACCCAAAAATGGTGTGCTATAGCACACGAAAATCATCGAAATGAGGGGTATGGTCGCTTCGGGGCTTGTTTGACCTTCCAAATGGGTCGGACAAGCCGTAATGGCCAACCGTATGCATAGACAAGGTCTTGATGGACGTCCACGAAAAATTTGGCATTTTTGACGTTGGAATCCGCATCACCTAAAAACTGGTGTGCTATAGCACACGAAAATCGTTGAAATGAGGGGTATGCTCGCTTCGGGGCTCGTTTGACCTTCCAAATGGGTCGGACAAGCCGTGATGGCCAACCGTATGCATAAACAAGGTCTTGACGGACGTCCACGAAAAAATTTGGCATTTTTGATGTCGGAATCCGGATCACCCAAAAAATGGTGTGCTATAGCACACGAAAATCGTCGAAATGAGGGGTATGCTCGCTTCGGGGCTCGTTTGACCTTCCAAATGGGTCGGACAAGCCGTGATGGCCAACCGTATGCATAGACAAGGTCCTTACGGATGTCAAAGAAAAAAATTGGCATTTTTGACGTCGAAATCCGGATCACCCAAAAAATGGTGTGCTATAGCACATGAAAATCGTCGAAATGAGGGGTATGCTCGCTTCGGGGATCGTTTGACCTTACAAATGGGTCGGAAAAGCCGTGATGGCCAACCGTATGCATAAACAAGGTCTTGACGGACGTCCACGAAAAAATTTGGCATTTTTGACGTCGGAATCCGGATCACCCAAAAAATGGTGTGCTATAACACACGAAAATCGTCGAAATGAGGGGTATGCTCGCTTCGGGGCTCGTTTGACCTTCCAATTGGGTCGGAAAATCCGTGATGGCAAACCGTATGCATAGACAAGGTCTTGACGGACGTCCACGAAAAAATGTGGCATTTTTGACGTCGGAATCCGGATCACCCAAAAAATGGTGTGATATAGCACACGAAAATCGTCGAAATGAGGGGTATGGTCGCTTCGGGGCTCGTTTGACCTTCCAAATGGGTTGGACAAGCCGTGATTGCCAACCGTATGCATAGACAAGGTCTTGACGGACGTCCAGAAAAAATTTGGCATTTTGGACGTCGGAATCCTGATCACCCAAAATATAGTGTGCTATAGCACACGAAAATCGTCGAAATAAGGGGCATGCTCGGTTCGGGGCTCGTTTGACCTTCCAAATGGGTCGGACAAGCCGTGATGGCCAACCGTATGCATAGACAAGGTCTTGACGGACGTCCACGAAAAAATTTGGCATTTTTGACGTCGGAATCTGGATTACCCAAAAAATGGTGTGCTATAGCACACGAAAATCGTCGAAATGAGGGGTATGCTCGCTTCGGAGCTCGTTTGACCTTCCAAATGGGTCGGACAGGCCGTGAATGCAAACCGTATGCATAGACAAGGTCTTGACGGTCGTCCACGAAGAAATTTGGTATTTTTGACGTCGGAATTCGGATCACCAAAAAAATGGTGTGCTATAGCACACGAAAATCGTTGAAATGAGGGGAACGCTCGCTTCGGGGCTCGTTTGACCTTCCAAATGGGTCAGACAAGACGTGATGGCTAACCGTATGCATAGAAAAGGTCTTGAAGGATGTCCACGAAAAAATTTGTCATTTTTTACGTCGGAATCCGGATCACCCAAAAAATGGTGTGCTATAGCACACAAAAATCGTCGAAATGAGGGGTATGCTCGCTTCGGGGCTCGTTTGACCTTCCAAATGGGTCGGACAAGCCGTGATGGCCAACCGTATGAATAGACAAGGTCTTGACGGACGTCCACGAAAAAATTTGGCATTTTTGACGTCGGAATCCGGATCACCCAAAAAATGGTGTGCTATAGCACACGAAAATCGTCGAAATGAGGGGAATGCTCGCTTCGGGGCTCGTTTGACCTTCCAAATGGGTCGGACAAGCCGTGATGGCCAACCGTATGCATAGACAAGGTCTTGACGGACGTCCACAAAAAAATTTGGCATTTTTGACGTCGAAATCCGGATCACCCAAAAAACGGTGTGCTATAGCACACCAAAATCGTCGAAATGAGGGGTATGCTCGCTTCAGGGCTGGTTTGACCTTCCAAATGGGTCGGAAAAGCCGTGATGGCCAAACGTATGCATAGATAAGGTCTTGACGGACATCCACGAAAAAATTTGGCATTTTTGACGTCGGATTCCGGATCACCCAAAAAATGGTGTGCTATAGCACATGAAAATCGTCGAAATGAGGGGTATGCTCGCTTCAGGGCTCGTTTGACCTTCCAAATGGGTCGGAAAAGCCGTGATGGCCAACCGTATGCATAGACAAGGTCTTGACGGACGTCTACGAAAAAATTTGGCATTTTTGAAGGCGGATTCCGGATTACCCAAAAAATGGTGTGCTATAGCACACGAAAATCGTCGAAATGAGGGGAATGCTCGCTTTGGGGCTCGTTTGACCTTCCAAATGGGTCGGACAAGCCGTGATGGCCAACCGTATGCATAGACAAGGTCTTGATGGAAATCCACGAAAAAATTTGGCATTTTTGACGTCGGATTCCGGATCACCCAAAAAATGGTGTGCTATAGCACACGAAAATCGTCGAAATGAGGGGTATGCTCGCTTCAGGGCTCGTTTGACCTTCCAAATGGGTCGGTAAAGCCGTGATGGCCAACCGTATGCATAGACAAAGTTTTGACGGACGTCCACAAAAAAATTTGGCATTTTTGACGTCGGATTCCGGATCACCCAAAAAATGGTGTGCTATAGCACGCGAAAATCGTCGAAATGAGGGGTATTCTCGCTTCGGGGCTCGTTTGACCTTCGAAATGGGTCGGACAAGCCGTAATGGCTAACCGTATCCATAGACAACGTCTTGAAGGATGTCCACGAAAAAATTTGTCATTTTTTACGTCGGAATCCGGATCACCCAAAAAATGGTGTGCTATAGCACACAAAAATCGTCGAAATGAGGGGTATGCTCGCTTCGGGGCTCGTTTGACCTTCCAAATGGGTCGGACAAGCCGTGATGGCCAACCGTATGAATAGACAAGGTCTTGACGGACGTCCACGAAAAAATTTGGCATTTTTGACGTCGGAATCCGGATCACCCAAAAAATGGTGTGCTATAGCTCACGAAAATCTTCGAAATGAGGGGTATGCTCGCTTCGGGGCTCGTTTGACCTTCCAAATGGGTTTGACAAGCCGTAATGGCCAACCGTATGCATAGACAAGGTCATGAAGGACGTCCACGAAAAAATTTGGCATTTTTTACGTCGGAATCTGGATCACCCAAAAAATGGTGTGCTATAGCACACATAAATCGTCGAAATGAGGGGTATGCTCGCTTCGGGGCTCATTTGACCTTCCAAATGGGTCGGACAAGCCGTGATGGCCAACCGTATGCATAGACAAGGTCTTGACGGACGTCCACAAAAAAATTTGGCATTTTTGACGTCGGAATCCGGATCACCCAAAAAATGGTGTGCTATAGCACACGAAAATCGTCGAAATGAGGGGTATGCTCGCTTCGGGGCTCGTTTGACCTTCCAAATGGGTTTGACAAGCCGTGATGGCCAACCGTATGCATAGACAAGGTCATGAAGGACGTCCACGAAAAAATTTGGCATTTTTTACGTCGGAATCTGGATCACCCAAAAATGGTGTGCTATAGCACACATAAATCGTCGAAATGAGGGGTATGCTCGCTTCGGGGCTCGTTTGACCTTCCAAATGGGTCGGACAAGCCGTGATGGCCAACCGTATGCATAGACAAGGTCTTGACGGACGTCCACAAAAAAATTTGGCATTTTTGACTTTGGAATCCGGATCACCCAAAAAATGATGTGCTATAGCACAGGAAAATCATCGAAATGAGGGGTATGCTCGCTTCGGGGCTCGTTTGACCTTCCAAATGGGTCGGACAAGCCGTGATAGCCAACCGTATGCATACACAAGGTCTAGATGGACGTCCATGAAAAAATTTGGCATTTTTGACGTCGGAATCCGGATCACCCAAAAAATGGTGTGCTATAGCACACGAAAATCGTCGAAATGAGGGGAATGCTCGCTTCGGGGCTCGTTTGACCTTCCAAATGGGTCGGAAAAGCCGTGATGGCCAACCGTATGCATAGACAAGGTCTTGACGGACATCCACGAAAAAATTTGGCATTTTTGACGTCGGATTCCGGATCACCCAAAAAATGGTGTGCTATAGCACGCGAAAATCGTCGAAATGAGGGGTATTCTCGCTTCGGGGCTCGTTTGACCTTCGAAATGGGTCGGACAAGCCGTAATGGCTAACCGTATCCATAGACAACGTCTTGAAGGATGTCCACGAAAAAATTTGTCATTTTTTACGTCGGAATCCGGATCACCCAAAAAATGGTGTGCTATAGCACACAAAAATCGTCGAAATGAGGGGTATGCTCGCTTCGGGGCTCGTTTGACCTTCCAAATGGGTCGGACAAGCCGTGATGGCCAACCGTATGAATAGACAAGGTCTTGACGGACGTCCACGAAAAAATTTGGCATTTTTGACGTCGGAATCCGGATCACCCAAAAAATGGTGTGCTATAGCTCACGAAAATCTTCGACATGAGGGGTATGCTCGCTTCGGGGCTTCTTTGACCTTCCAAATGGGTCGAACAAGCCGTGATGGCCAACCGTATGCACATACAAGGTCTTGACGGACGTCCACGAAAAAATTTGGCATTTTTGACGTCGGAATCCAGATAACCCAAAAAGTGGTGTGTTATAGCACACGAAAATCGTCAAAATGAGGGGTATGCTCCCTTCGGGGCTCGTTTGACTTTCCAAATGGGTCGGACAAGCGTGATGGCCAACCGTATGCATAGACAAGGTCTTGAAGGACGTCCACGAAAAAATTTGGCATTTTTTACGTCGGAATCCGGATCACCCAAAAAATGGTGTGCTATAGCACACGAAAATCGTAGAAATGAGGGGCATGCTCGCTTCGGGGCTCGTTTTACTTTCCAAATGGGTCGGACAAGCCGTGATGGCCAACCGTATGCATAGACATGGTCTTGAAGGACGTCCACGAAAAAATTTGTCATTTTTTACGTCGGAATCCGGATCACCCAAAAAATGGTGTGCTATAGCACACAAAAATCGTCGAAGTGAGGGGTATGCTCGCTTCGGGGCTCGTTTGACCTTCCAAATGGGTCGGACAAGCCGTGATGGCCAACCGTATGAATAGACAAGGTCTTGACGGACGTCCACGAAAAAATTTGGCATTTTTGACGTCGGAATCCGGATCACCCAAAAAATGGTGTGCTATAGCACACAAAAATCTTCGACATGAGGGGTATGCTCGCTTCGGGGCTTGTTTGACCTTCTAAATGGGTCGGACAAGCCGTGATGGCCAACTGTATGCATAAACAAGGTCTTGATGGACGTCCACAAAAAAATTTGGCATTTTTGACGTCGGAATCCGGATCACCCAAAAAATGGTGTGTTATAGCACACGAAAATCGCCGAAATGAGGGGTATGCTCGCTTTGAGGCTCGTTTGACCTTCCAAATGGGTCGGACAAGCCGTGATAGAAACCCTTATGCATAGACAAGGTCTTGACTGACGTCCACGAAAAAATTTGGCATTTTTGACGTCGGAATCTGGATCACCCAAAAAATGATGTGCTATAGCACACGAAAATCGTAGAAATGAGGGGTATGCTCGGTTCGGGGATCGTTTGACTTTCCAAATGGGTCGGACAAGCCGTGATGGCCAACCGTATGCATAGACAAGGTATTAACGGACGTCCACGAATAAATTTGGCATTTTTGACGTCGGAATACGGATCACCCAAAAAATGGTGTGCTATAGCACACGAAAATCGTCGAAATGAGGGGTATGCTCGCTTCGGGGCTCGTTTGACCTTCAAAATGGGTCAGACAGGCCGTGATGGCCAACTGTATGCATAGACAAGGTCTTGATGGACTTCCGCAAAAAAATTTGGCATTTTTGACGTCAGAATCCGGATCACCCAAAAAATGGTGTGCTATTGCACACGAAAATCATCGAAATGAGGGGTATGCTTGCTTCGGGGCTCGTTTGACCTTCCAAATGGGTCGGACAAGCCGTGATGGCCAACCGTATGCATAGACAAGGTCTTGACAGACGTCCACGAAAAAATTTGGCATTTTTGACATCTGAATCTGGATCACCCAAAAAATGGTGTGCTATAGCACACGAAAATCTTCGACATGAGGGGTATGCTGTCTTCGGGGCTTGTTTGAACTTCTAAATGGGTCGGACAAACCGTGATGGCCAACTGTATGCATAAATAAGGTCTTGATGGACGTCCACGAAAAAATTTTGCATTTTTGACTTCGGAATCCGGATCACCCAAAAAATGGTGTGTTATAGCACACGAAAATCCCCGAAATGAGGGGTATGCTTGCTTTGGGGCTCGTTTGACCTTCCAAATGGGTCGGAAAAGCCGTGATGGAAACCCTTATGCATAGACAAGGTCTTGTCGGACGTCCACAAAAACATTTGGCATTATGGACGTCGGAATCCAGATCACCCAAAAAATAGTGTGCTATAGCACACGAAAATCATCGAAATGAGGGGTATGCTCGCTTCGGGGCTCGTTTGACCTTCCAAATGGGTCGGACAAGCCGTGATGGCCAACCGTATGCATAGACAAGGTCTTGACGGACGTCCAAAAAAAAATTTGGCATTTTTGACGTCGGAATCTGGATCACCCAAAAAATGGTGTGCTATAGCACACGAAAATCGTCGAAATGAGGGGTATGCTCGCTTCGGGGCTCGTTTGACCTTCCAAATGGGTCGGACAAGCCGTGATGGCCAACCGTATGCATAGACAAGGTCTTGACGGACGTCCACGAAAACAGTTGGCATTTTTGACGTCGGAATCCGGATCACCCAAAAAATGATGTGCTATTGCACACGAAAATCGTCGAAATGAGGGGTATGCTCGCTTTGGGGCTCGTTTGACCTTTCAAATGAGTCGGACAAGCCGTGACGGACAACCGTATGCAAAGACAAGGTCTTGACGGACGTCCACGAAAAAATTTGGCATTTTTGACGTCGGAATCCGGTTCACCCAAAAAATGGTGTGCTATAGCACACGAAAATCGTGGAAATGAGGGGTATGCTCGCATCGGGGCTCGTTTGACCTTCCAAATGGGTCGGAAAAGCCGTGATGGCCAACCGTATGCATAGAAAAGGTCTTGATGGACTTCCACGAAAAAATTTGGCATTTTTGACGTCGGAATCCGGATCACCCAAAAAATGATATGCTATAGCATACGAAAATCTTCAAAATGAGGGGTATGCTCGCTTCGGGGCTCATTTGACCTTCCAAATGGGTCGGACAAGCCGTGATGGCCAACCGTATGCATAGACAAGGTCTTGACGGACGTCCACAAAAAAATTTGGCATTTTTGACGTCGGAATCTGGATCACCCAAAAAATGGTGTGCTATAGCACACAAAAATCGTCGAAATGAGGGGGTATGCTCGCTTCAGGGCTCGTTTGACCATCCAAATGGGTCGGACTAGCCGTGATAGCAAACCGTATGCATAGACAAGGTCTTGACGGCCGTCCACGAAAAAATTTGGCATTTTTGATGTTGGAATCTAGAACACCCAAAAAATGATCTGCTATAGCACATGAAAATCGTCGAAATGAGGGGTATGCTCGCTTCGGGGCTCGTTTGACCTTCCAAATGGGTCGGACAAGCCGTGATGGCCAACCGTATGCATAGACAAGGTCTTGACGGACGTCCACGAAAAATATGGCATTTTTGACGTCGGAATCCGGATCATCCAAAAAATGGTGTGCTATAGCACACGAAAATCGTCGAAATGAGGGGTATGCTCGCTTTGGGGCTTGTTAGACCTTCCAAATGAGTCGGACAAGCCGTGATGGCCAACCGTACGCATAGACAAGGTCTTGACGGACGTCCACGAAAAAATTTTGCATTTTTGACGTCGGAATCCGGATCACCCAAAAAATGGTGTGCTATAGCACACGAAAATCGTCGAAATGAGGGGTATGCTCGCATCGGGGCTCGTTTGACCTTCCAAATGGGTCGGAAAAGCCGTGATGGCCAACCGTATGCATAGAAAAGGTCTTGATGGACTTCCACGAAAAAATTTGGCATTTTTGACGTCGGAATCCGGATCACCCAAAAAATGATATGCTATAGCATACGAAAATCTTCAAAATGAGGGGTATGCTCGCTTCGGGGCTCATTTGACCTTCCAAATGGGTCGGACAAGCCGTGATGGCCAACCGTATGCATAGACAAGGTCTTGACGGACGTCCACAAAAAAATTTGGCATTTTTGACGTCGGAATCTGGATCACCCAAAAAATGGTGTGCTATAGCACACAAAAATCGTCGAAATGAGGGGTATGCTCGCTTCAGGGCTCGTTTGACCATCCAAATGGGTCGTACTAGCCGTGATAGCCAACCGTATGCATAGACAAGGTCTTGACGGCCGTCCACGAAAAAATTTTGCATTTTTGACGTTGGAATCCAGAACACCCAAAAAATGGTCTGCTATAGCACATGAAAATCGTCGAAATGAGGGGTATGCTCGCTTCGGGGCTCGTTTGACCTTCCAAATGGGTCGGACAAGCCGTGATGGCCAACCGTATGCATAGACAAGGTCTTGACGGACGTCCACGAAAAATATGGCATTTTTGACGTCGGAATTCGGATCATCCAAAAAATGGTGTGCTATAGCACACGAAAATCGTCGAAATGAGGGGTATGCTCGCTTTGGGGCTTGTTAGACCTTCCAAATGAGTCGGACAAGCCGTGATGGCCAACCGTATGCATAGACAAGGTCTTGACGGACGTCCACGAAAAAAATTTGCATTTTTGACGTCGTAATCCGGATCACCCAAAAAATGGTGTGCTATAGCACACGAAAATCGTCGAAATGAGGGGTATGCTCGCTTCGGGGCTCTTTTGACCTTCCAAATGGGTCAGAAAAGCCGTGATGGCCAACCGTATGCATAGAAAAGGTCTTGACGGATGTCCACGAAAAAAATTGGCATTTTTGACGTCGGAATCCGGATCACCCAAAAAATGGTGTGTTATAGCACACGAAAATCGTCGTAATGAGGGGTATGCTCGCTTCGGGGCTCGTTTGACCTTCCAAATGGGTCGTACAAGCCGTGATGGCCAACCATATGCATAGACAAGGTCTTGACGGACGTCCACGAAAAAATTTGGCATTTTTGACGTCGGAATCCGGATAACCCAAAAAATGGTGTGCTATAGCACACAAAATCATCGAAATGAGGGGTATGCTCGCTTCGGGGCTCGTTTGACCTTCCAAATGGGTCGGACAAGCCGTGATGGCCAACCGTATGCATAGAAAAGGTCTTGACGGACGTACACGAAAACAATTGACATTTTTGACGTCGGAATCCGTATCACCCAAAAAATGGTGTGCTATAGCACACAAAAATTGTCGAAATGAGGGGTATGCTCGCTTTGGGGCTCGTTTGACCTTCTAAAAGGGTATGACAAGCCGTGATGGCAAACCGTATGCATATACAATGTCTTGACGGACGTCCACAAAAAATTTGGAATTTTTGACGTCGGAATCCGTATCACCCAAAAATTGGTGTGCTACAGCACACGAAAATTGTCGAAAAGAGGGGTATGCTCGCTTCGGGGCTCGTTTGACCTTCCTAATGGGTCGGACAAGCCGTTATAACCAACCTTATGCATAGACAAGGTCTTGACGGACGTCCACGAAAAAAATTGGCATTTTTGACGTCGGAATCCGGATCACCCAAAAAATGGTGTGCTATAGCACACGAAAATCGTCGAAATGAGGGGTATGCTCGCTTCGTGGCTTGTTTGACCTTCCAAATGGGTCGGACAAGCCGTGATGGCCAACCGTATGCATAGACAAGGTCTTGACGGATGTCCACGAAAAATTTGGCATTTTTGATGTCGGAATCCGGATAACCCAAAATATGGTGTGCTATAGCACACGAAAATCATCGAAATGAGGGGTATGCTCGCTTCGGGGCTCGTTTGACCTTCCAAATGGGTCGGACAAGTCGTGACGGCTAACCGTATGCATAGACAAGGTCTTGACGGACGTCCACGAAAAAATTTGGCATTTTTGACGTCGGAATCCAGATCAACCAAAAAATGGTGTGCTATAGCACACGAAAATCATCGAAATGAGGGGTTTGCTCGCTTCGAGGCTCGTTTGACCTTCCAAATGGATTGGACAAGCCGTGATGGCCAACCGTATGTATAGACAAGGACTTGACGGACGTCCACGAAAAAATTTGGCATTTTTGACGTCGGAATCCGGATCACCCAAAAAATAGTGTGCTATAGCACACGAAAATCATCGAAATGAGGGGTTTGCTCTCTTCGAGGCTCGTTTGACCTTCCAAATGGGTCGCACAAGTCGTGATGGCTAACCGTATGCATAGACAAGGTCTTGACAGACGTCCACGAAAAAATTTGGCATTTTTGACGTCGGAATCCTGATCAACCAAAAAATGGTGTGCTATAGCACACAAAAATCATCGAAAATGAAGGGTATGCTCGCTTCGGAGCTCGTTTGACCTTCCAAATGGATTGGACAAGCCGTGATGGACAACAGTATGTATAGAAAAGGTCTTGACGGACGTCCACGAAAAAATTTGGCATTTTAGACGTCGGAATCCGGATCACCCAAAAAATAGTGTGCTATAGCACACGAAAATCGTCGAAATGAGGGGTATGCGCGCTTCGGGGCTCGTTTGACCTTCCAAATGGGTCGGACAAGCCTTAATGGCCAACCGTATGCATAGATAAGGTCTTGACGGACGTCCACAAAAATATTTGGCATTTTAGTCGTCGGAATCCGGATCACCCAAAAATGGTGTGCTTTAGCACATGAAAATCGTCGAAATGAGGGGTATGCTCGCTTCGGGGCTCGTTTGACCTTCCAAATGGGTCGGACAAGCCGTGATGGCCAACCGTATGCATAGACAAGGTCTTGACGGACGTCCACGATAAAAATTGGCATTTTTGACGTCGGAATCTGGATCACCCAAAAAATGGTGTGCTATAGCACACGAAAATCGTCGAAATGAGGGGTTTGCTCGCTTCCCGGCTCGTTTGACCTCCCAAATGGGTCGGGCAAGCCGTGATGGCCAACTGTATGCATAGACAAGGTCTTGACGGACGTCCACAAAAAAATTTGGCATTTTGGATGTCGGAATCGGGATCACCCAATAAATGGTGTGCTATAGCACACGAAAATCGTCGAAATGAGGGGTAAGCTCGCTTCGGGGCTCGTTTGACCTTCCAAATGGGTCGGACAAGCCGTGATGGCCAACCGTATGCATAGACAAGGTCTTGACGGACGTCCACGAAAAAATTATGCATTTTTGACGCGGAATCCAGATAACCCAAAAAAGGTGTGCTATAGCACACAAAAATCGTCGAAATGAGGGGTATGCTCGCTTCGGGGCTCGTTTGACCTTCCAAATGGGTCGGACAAGCCGTGATGGCCAACCGTATGCATAGACAAGGTCTTGACGGACGTCCATGGAAAAATTTGGCATTTTTGACGTCGGAATCTGGATCACCCAAAAAATGGTGTGCAATAGCACACGAAAATCGTCGAAATGTGGGGTATGCTCGCTTCGGGGCTCGTTTGACCTTCTAAATGGGTCGAACAAGCCGTGATGGACAACCGTATGCATAGACAAGGTCATGACGGACGTCCACAAAAATTTTTTGCATTTTTAACGTCGGAATCCGGATCACTCAAAAAATGGTGTGCTATAGCACACGAAAATCGTCGAAATGAGGGGTATGCTCGCTTCGGAGCTCGTTTGACCTTCCAAATGGGTCGGACAAGCCGTGATGGCCAACAGTATGCATAGAAAAGGTCTTGACGGACGTCCACGAAAAAATTTGGCATTTTTGACATCGAAATCCAGATCACCCAAAAAATGGTGTGCTATAGCACACGAAAATTGTCGAAATGAGGGGTATGCTCGCTTCGGGGCTCTTTTGACCTTCCAAATGGGTCAGACAAGCGGTGATGGCAAACCGTATTCATAGACAAGGTCTTGACGGACGTCCACAAAAAAAATTGGCATTTTTTACGTCGGAATCCGGATCACCCAAAAAATGGTGTGCTATAGCACACGAAAATCATCGAAATGAGGGCTATGCTCACTTCGAGGCTCGTTTGACCTTCCAAATGGGTCGAACAAGACGTAATGGCCAACCGTCTGCATAGACAAGGTCTTGACGGACGTCCACGAAAAAATTTGGTATTTTTGACGTCGGAATCCGGATCACCCAAAAAATGGTGTGCTATAGCACACGAAAATCGTCGAAATGAGGGTAAGCTCGCTTCGGGGCTCGTTTGACCTTCCAAATGGGTCGGACAAGCCGTGATGGCCAACCGTATGCATAGACAAGGTCTTGACGGACGTCCACGAAAAAATTATGCATTTTTGACGTCGGAATCCGGAAAACCCAAAAAAGGTGCGCTATAGCACACAAAAATCGTCGAAATGAGGGGTATGCTCGCTTCGGGGCTCGTTTGACCTTCCAAATGGGTCGGACAAGCCGTGATGGCCAACCGTATGCATAGACAAGGTCTTGACGGACGTCCACGAAAAAATTATGCATTTTTGACGTCAGAATCCGGATAACCCAAAAAAGGTGTGCTATAGCACACAAAAATCGTCCAAATGAGGGGTATGCTCGCTTCGGGGCTCGTTTGACCTTCCAAATGGGTCGGACAAGCCGTGATGGCCAACCGTATGCATAGAAAAGGTCTTGACGGACGTGCACAAAAAAATTGACATTTTTGACGTCGGAATCCGTATCACCCAAAAAATGGTGTGCTATAGCACACAAAAATCGTCGAAATGAGGGGTATGCTCGCATTGGGGCTCGTTTGACCTTCTAAAAGGGTATGACAAGCCGTAATGGCCAACCGTATGCATAGACAAGGTCTTGACGGACGTCCACAAAAAATTTGGAATTTTTGACGTCGGAATCCGTATCACCCAACAATTGGTGTGCTACAGCACAGGAAAATTGTCGAAAAGAGGGGTATGCTCGCTTCGGGGCTCGTTTGACCTTCCAAATGGGTCGGACAAGCCGTGATAACCAACCGTATGCATAGACAAGGTCTTGACGGACGTCCACGAAAAAAATTGGCATTTTTGACGTCGGAATCCGAATCACCCAAAAAATGGTGTGCTATAGCACACAAAAATCATCGAAAAGAGGGGTATGCTCGCTTCGGAGCTCGTTTGACCTTCCAAAAGGGTCTGACAAGCCGTGATGGCCAACCGTATGCATAGACAAGGTCTTGACATACGTCCACGAAAAAATTTTGTATTTTTGACGTCGAAATTCGGATCAACCAAAAAATGGTGTGCTATAGCACACGAAAATCGTCGAAATGAGGGGTATGCTCGCTTCGGGGCTCGTTTGACCTTCCAAATGGGTCGGACAAGCCGTGATGGCCAACCGTATGCATAGAAAAGGTCTTGACGGACGTCCACGAAAAAATTTGGCATTTTTGACGTCGGAATTCGGATCACCCAAAAAATGGTGTGCTATAGCACACGAAAATCGTCGAAATGAGGGGTTTGCTCGATTCGGGGCTCGTTTGACCTTCCAAAAGGGTCTGACAAGCCGTGATGGCCAACCGTATGCATAGACAAGGTCTTGCCATACGTCCACGAAAACATTTGGCATTTTTGACGTCGAAATCCGGATCACCCAAAAAATGGTGTGCTATAGCATACGAAAATCGTCGAAATGAGGGGTATGCTCACTTCGGGGCTCGTTTGACCTTCCAAAAGGGTCGGACAAGCCGTGATGGCCAACTGTATGCATAGACAATGTCTTGACGGTCGTCCACGAAAAATTTGGCATTTTTGACGTCGGAATCCGTATCACCCAAAAAATAGTGTGCTATAGCACACGAAAATCGTCGAAATGAGGGGTATGCTCGCTTCGGGGATCGTTTGACCTTCCAAATGGGTCTGACAAGCCTTGATGGCAAACCGTATGCATAAACCAGGTCTTGACGGACGTCCACGAAAAAATTTGGCATTTTTGACGTCGCAATCCGGATCACCCAAAAAATTGTGTGCTATAGCACACGAAAATCGTCGAAATGAGGGGTATGCTCGCTTCGGGGCTCATTTGACCTTCCAAATGGGTCGGACAAACCGTGATGGCCAACCGTATGCATAAACAAGTCTTGAAGGACGTCCACGAAAAAAATTGGCATTTTTGACGTCGAAATCTGGATCACCCAAAAAATGGTGTGCTATAGCACACGAAAATTGTCGAAATGAGGGGTATGCTCGCTTCGGGGCTCGTTTGACCTTCCAAATGCGTCGGAAAAACCATGATGGCCAACCGTATGCATACAAGGTCTTGACGGACGTCCACCAAAAAATATGGCATTTTTGACGTCGGAATCCGGATCACCCAAAAACTGGTGTGCTATAGCACACGAAAATCGTAGAAATGAGGGGTATGCTCGCTTCGGGGCTCGTTTGACCTTCCAAATGGGGCGGACAAGCCGTGATGGCAAACCGTATGCATAGACAAGGTCTTGCCATACGTCCACGAAAACATTTGGCATAAAAAAATGGTGTGCTATAGCACACGAAAATCGTCGAAATGAGGGGTATGCTCGCTTCGGGGCTCGTTTTACCTTCCAAAAGGGTCGGACAAGCCGTGATGGCCAACCGTATGCATAGACAAGGTCTTGACGGTCGTCCATGAAAAATTTGGCATTTTTGACGTCGGAATCCGTATCACCCAAAAAATGGTGTGCTATAGCACACGAAAATCGTCGAAATGAGGGGTATGCTCGCTTCGGGGATCGTTTGACCTTCCAAATGGGTTTGACAAGCCGTGATGGCCAACCGTATGCATAGACAAGGTCTTGCCATACGTCCACGAAAAAATTTGGCATTTTTGACGTCGGAATCTGGATCACCCAAAAAATGGTGTGCTATAGCACACGAAAATCGTCGAAATGAGGGGTATGCTCGCTTCGAGGCTCGTTTGACCTTCCAAATGGGTCGGACAAGCCGTGATGGCCAACCCTATGCATAAACCAGGTCTTGACGGACGTCCACAAAAAAATTTGGCATTTTTGACGTCGCAATCCGGATCACCCAAAAAATGGTGTGCTATAGCACACGAAAATTGTCGAAATGAGGGGTATGCTCGCTTCGGGGCTCGTTTGACCTTCCAAATGGGTCGGAAAAACCATGATGGCTAACCGTATGCATACAAGGTCTTGACGGACGTCCACCAAAAAATATGGCATTTTTTACGTCGGAATCCGGATCACCCAAAAACTGGTGTGCTATAGCACACGAAAATCGTCGAAATGAGGGGTATGCTCGCTTCGGGGCTCGTTTGACCTTCCAAATGGGTCGGACAAGCCGTGATGGCCAACTGTATGCATAGACAAGGTCTTGACAGACGTCCACGAAAAAATTTGGCATTTTTGACGTCGGAATCCGGATCATCCGAAAAATAGTGTGCCATAGCACACGAAAATCGTCGAAATGAGGGGTATGCTCGCTTCGGGGCTCATTTGACCTTCCAAATGGGTCGGACAAGCCATTATGGACAACCGTATGCATAGACAAGGTCTTGACGGACGTCCACGAAAAAATTTGGCATTTTTAACGTCGGAATCCGGATCACTCAAAAAATGGTGTGCCACACAAAAATCGTCGAAATGAGGGGTATGCTCGCTTCGGGGCTCGTTTGACCTTCCAAATGGGTAGGCAAGCCGTGATGGCCAACCGTATGCATAGAAAAGGTCTTGACGGACGTCCACGAAAAAATTTTGCATTTTTGACGTCGGAATCCGGATCACCCAAAAAATGGTGTGCTATAGCACACGAAAATCATCGAAATGAGGGGTATGCTCGCTTCGGGGCTCTTTTGACCTTCCAAATGGGTCGGACAAGCCGTGATGGCAAACCGTATGAATAGACAAGGTCTTGACGAACGTCCACAAAAAAATTTGGCATTTTTTACGTCGGAATCCGGATCACCCAAAAAATGGTGTGCTATAGCACACGAAAATCATCGAAATGAGGGGTATGCTTGCTTCGGGGCTCGTTTGACCTTCTAAATGGGTAGGACAAGCCGTGATGGCCAACCGTATGCATAGAAAAGGTCTTGACGGACGTCCACCAAAAAATTTGGCATTTTGGACGTCGGAATCCGGATCACCCAAAAAATGGTGTGCTATAGCACACGAAAATCGTCGAAATAAGGGGTATGCTCACTTCGGGGCTCGTTTGACCTTCCAAATGGGTCGAACAAGCCGTGATGGCCAACCGTATGCATAGACAAGGTCTTGACGGACGTCCACAAAAATATTTGGCATTTTTGACGTCGAAATTTGGATCAACCAAAAAATAGTGTGCTATAGCACACGAAAAACGTCGAAATGAGGGGTATACTCGCTTCGGGGCTCGTTTGACCTTCCAAATGGGTCGTACAAGCCGTGATGGCCAACCGTATGCATAGAAAAGGTCTTGACGGACGTCCACGAAAAAATTTTGCATTTTTGACGTCGGAATCCGGATCATCCAAAAAATGGTGTGCTATAGCACACGAAAATCATCGAAATGAGGGGTATGCTTGCTTCGGGGCTCGTTTGACCTTCCAAATGGGTCGGACAAGCCGTGATGGCAAACCGTATGCATAGACAAGGTCTTGACGGACGTCCAAGAAAAAATTTGGCATTTTTGACGTCGGAATCCGGATCACCCAAAAAAAGGTGTGCTATAGCACACGAAAATCATCGAAATGAGGGGTATGGTCGCTTCGGGGCTCGTTTGACCTTCCAAATGGGTCGGACAAGCCGTGATGGCCAACCGTATGCATAGAAAAGGTCTTGACGGACGTCCACTAAAAAATTTGGCATTTTTGACGCGGAATCCGGATCATTCAAAACATGGTGTGCTATAGCACACGAAAATCGTCGAAATGAGGGGTATGCTCGCTTCGGGGCTCGTTTGACCTTCCAAATGGGTCGGACAAGCCGTGATGGCCAACTGTATGCATAGACAAGGTCTTGATGGACGTCCACGTAAAAATTTGGCATTTTTGACGTCGGAATCTGGATCACCCAAAAAATGGTGTGCTATAGCACACGAAAATCGTCGAAATGAGGGGTATGCTCGCTTCGGGGCTCGTTTGACCTTCCAAATTGGTCGGACAATCCGTGATGGCTAACCGTATGCATATACAAGGTCTTGACAGACGTCCACGAAAAAATTTGGCATTTTTGACGTCGAAATCCTGATCACCCAAAAAATGGTGTGCTATAGCACACGAAAATCGTCGAAATGAGGGGTATGCTCGCTTCGGGGCTCGTTTGACCTTCCAAATGGGTCAGACAAGCCGTGATGGCCAACCGTATGCATAGACAAGGTCTTGACGGACGTCCACGAAAAAATTTGGCATTTTTGACGCCGAAATCCGGATCACTCAAAAAATGGTGTGCTATAGCACACGAAAATCGTCGAAATGAGGGGTATGCTCGCTTCGGGGCTCGTTTGTCCTTCCAAATGGGTCGGAAAAGCTGTAATGGCCGACCGTATGCATAAACAAGGTCTTGACGGACGTCCACGAAAAAAATTTGGCATTTTTGACGTCGGAATCCGGATCACCCAAAAAATAGTGTGCTATAGCACACGAAAATCGTCGAAATGAGGGGTATGCTCGCTTCGGGGCTCGTTTGTCCTTCCAAATGGGTCGAACAAGCCGTGATGACCAACTGTAGGCATAGACAAGGTCTTGACGGACGTCCACAAAAACATTTGGTATTTTTGATGTCGGAATCCGGATCACCCAAAATAGGTGTGCTATAGCACACGAAAATCGTTGAAATGAGGGGTATGCTCGCCTCGAGGCTCGTTTGACCTTCCAAATGGGTCAGACAAGCCTTGATGGCCAACCGTACGCATAGACAAGGTCTTGACGGACCTCCACGGAAAAATTTGGCATTTTTGACGTCGGAATCTGGATCACCCAAAAAATGGTGTGCTATAGCACACGAAAATCGTCGAAATGAGGGGTATGCTCGCTTTGGGGCTCGTTTGACCTTCCAAATGGGTCGAACAAGCCGTGATGGACAACTGTATGTATGGACAAGGTCTTGACGGCCGTCTACGAAAAAATTTGGCATTTTTGACGTCGGAATCCAGATCACTCAAAAAATGGTGTGCTATAGCACACGAAAATCGTCGAAATGAGGGGTATGCTCGCTTCGGGGCTCGTTTGACCTTCCAAATGGGTCGGACAAGCCGTGATGGTCAACCGTATGCATAGAAAAGGTCTGGACGGACGTCCACGAAAAAATTTGGCATTTTTGATGTCGGAATCCGGATCACCCAAAAAATGGTGTGCTATAGCACACGAAAATCGTCGAAATGAGGGGTATGCTCGCTTCGGGGCTCTTTTGACCTTCCAAATGGGTCGGACAAGCCGTGATGGCCAACCGTATGTATAGACAAGGTCTTGACGGACGTCCACGAAAAATTTGGCATTTTTGACGTCGGAATCCGTATCACCCAAAAAATGGTGTGATATAGCACACGAAAATCGTGAAATGAGGGGTATGCTCGCTTTGGGGCTCGTTTGACCTTCCAAATGGGTCAGACAAGCCGTGATGGCCAATCGTATGCATAGACAAGGTATTGACGGACGTCCACAAATAAATTTGGCATTTTTGACGTCGGATTCGGATCACCCAAAAAATGGTGTGCTATAGCACACGAAAATCGTCGAAATGAGGGGTATGCTCGCTTCGGGGCTCGTTTGACCTTCAAAATGGGACGCACAAGCCGTGATGGCCAACCGTATGCATAGACAAGGTCTTGACAGACGTCCACGAATAAATTTGGCATTTTTGACGTCGGAATCCGGATCACCCAAAAAATGGTGTGCTATAGCACACGAAAATCGTCAAAATGAGGGGTATGCTCGCTTCGGGGCTCGTTTGACCTTCCAAATGGGTCTGGAAAGCTGTGATGGCCAAACGTATGCATAGGAAAGGTCTTGACATACATCCACGAAAACATTTGGCATTTTTGATGTCAAAATCCGGATCACCCAAAAAATGGTGTGCCATAGCACAGGAAAATCGTCGAAATGAGAGGTATGCTCGCTTCGGGGCTCGTTTGACCTTCCAAATGGGTCGGACAAGCCGTGATGGCCAACCGTATGCATAGACAAGGTCTTGACGGACGTCCACGAAAACATTTGGCATTTTTGACGTCGGAATCAGTATCACCCAAAAAATGGTGTGCTATAGCACACAAAAATCGTCGAAATGAGGGGTATGCTCGCTTCGGGGCTTGTTTGGCCTTCCAAATGGGTCGGACAAGCCGTGATGGCCAACCGTATGCATAGACAAGGTCTTGACGGACGTCCACGAAAAAATTTGGCCTTTTTGACGTCAGAATCCGGATCACCCAAAAAATGGTATGCTATAGCACACGAAAATCGTCGAAATGAGGGGTATGCTCGCTTTTGGGCTCGTTTGACCTTCCAAATGGGTCGGACAAGCCGTGATGGCCAACCGTATGCATAGACAAGGTCTTGACGGACGTCCACGAAAAAATTTGGCATTTTTGACGTCGGAATCCGGATCACCCAAAAAATGGTGTGCTATAGCACACGAAAATCGTCGAAATGAGGGGTATGCTCGCTTCGGGACTCGTTTGACCTTCCGAAAGGGTCGGACAAGCCGTGATGGCCAACCGTATGCATAGACAAGGTCTTGACGGACGTCCACGAAAAATTTGGAATTTTTGACATCGGAATCCGGATCACCCAAAAAATGGTATGCTATAGCATACGAAAATCGTCGAAATGAGGGGTATGCTCGCTTTGGTGCTTGTTTGACCTTCCAAATGGGTCGGACAAGCCGTGATGGATAACCGTATGCATAGACAAGGTCTTGACGGACGTCCACGAAAAAAATTGGCATTTTTGACGTCGGAATCCGGATCACCCAAAAAATGGTGTGCTATTGCACACGAAAGTCGTCGAAATGAGGGGTATGCTCGCTTCGGGACTCGTTTGACCTTTTAAATGGATTGGACAAGCAGTGATGGACAACAGTATGTATAGACAAGGTCTTGACGGACGTCCACGAAAAATTTGGCATTTTTGACGTCGGAATTTGGATCACCCAAAAATGGTGTGCTATAGCACACGAAAATCGTCGAAATGAGGGGTATGCTCGCTTCGGGCTCGTTTGACCTTCCAAATGGGTCGGAAAAGCCGTGATGGCCAACCGTATGCTTAGAAAAGGTCTTGACAGATGTCCACGAAAAAATTTGGCATTTTTAACGTCGGAATCCGGATCACCCAAAAATGGTGTGCTATAGCACACGAAAATCGTCGAAATGAGGGGTATGCTCGCTTCGGGGCTCTTTTGGCCTTCCAAATGGGTCGGACAAGCCGTGATGGCCAACAGTATGTATGGACAAGGTCTTGACGGATGTCCACGAAAAATTTGGCATTTTTTACGTCGGAATCCGGATCACCCAAAAAACGGTGTGCTTTAGCACACGAAAATCATCGAAATGAGGGGTATGCTCGCTTCGGGCTCGTTTGACCTTCCAAGTGGGTCGGACAAGCCGTGATAGCCGACCGTATGCGTAGACTAGGTCTTGACGGACGTCCACAAAATAATTTGGCATTTTTGACTTTGGAATCCGGATCACCCAAAAAATGGTGTGCTATAGCACACGAAAATCGTTGAAATGAGGGGTATGCTCGCTTCGGGGCTCGTTTGACCTTTCACTTGAGTCGGAAAAGCCGTGATGGCCAACTGTATGCATAGACAAGGTCTTGATGGACGTCCACAAAAAAAATTGGCATTTTTTACATCGGAATCCGGATCACCCAAAAAATGGTGTGCTATAGCACACGAAAATCATCGAAATGAGGGGTATGCTCGCTTCGGGGCTCGTTTGACCTTCCAAATGGGTCGGACAAGACGTGATGGCCAACCGTATGCATAGACAAGGTCTTGACGGACGTCCACGAAAAAATTTGGCATTTTTGACGTCGGAATCCGGATCACCCAAAAAATGGTGTGCTATAGCACACGAAAATCGTCAAAATGAGGGGTATGCTCGCTTCGGGGCTCGTTTGACCTTCCAAATGGGTCTAACAAGCCATGATGGCCAACCGTATGCATTGAAAAGGTCTTGACATACATCCACAAAAAAATTTGGCATTTTTGATGTCGAAATCCGGATCACCCAAAAAATGGTGTGCTATAGCACAGGAAAATCGATGAAATGAGAGGTATGCTCGCTTCGGGGCTCGTTTGACCTTCCAAATGGGTCGGAGAAGCCGTGATGGCCAACCGTATGCATAGACAAGGTCGTGACGAACGTCCACGAAAAAATTTGGGATTTTTGACGTCGGAATCCGGATCACCCAAAAAATGGTGTGCTATAGCACACCAAAATCGTCGAAATGAGGGGTATGCTCGCTTCGGAGCTCGTTTGACCTTCCAAATGGGTATGACAAGCCGTGATGGCCAACCGTATACATATACAAGGTCTTGACATACGTCCACGAAAAAATTTGGCATTTTTGACGTCGGAATCTGGATCACCCAAAAAATGGTGTGCTATAGCACACGAAAATCATCGAAATGAGGGGTATGCTCACTTCAAGGCTCGTTTGACCTTCCAAATGGGTCGGACAAGCCGTGATGGCCAACCTTATGCATAGACAAGGTATTGACGGACGTCCATGAAAAATTTGGCATTTTTGATGTCGGAATCCGTATCACCCAAAAAATGGTGTGATATAGCACACGAAAATCGTGAAATGAGGGGTATGCTCGCTTCGGGGCTCGTTTGACCCTCCAAATGGGTCGGACAAGCCGTGATGGCCAATCGTATGCATAGATAAGGTATTGACGGACGTCCACAAATAAATTTGGCATTTTTGACGTCGGAATCCGGATCACCCAAAAAATTATGTGCTATAGCACACGAAAATCGTCGAAATGAGAGGTATGCTCGCTTCGGGGCTCGTTTGACCTTCAAAATGGGTCGGACAAGCCGTGATGGCCAACCGTATGGATAGACAAGGTCTTGACAGACGTCCACGAAAAAATTTGGCATTTTTGACGTCGGAATCCGGATCATCCAAAAAATGGTGTGCTACAGCACACGAAAATCGTCAAAATGAGGGGTATGCTCGCTTCGGGGCTCGTTTGATCTTCCAAATGGGTCTGACAAGCTGTGATGGCCAACCGTATGCATAGAAAAGGTCTTGACATACATCCACGAAAAAATTTGGCATTTTTGATGTCGAAATCCGGATCACTCAAAAAATGGTGTGCCATAGCACAGGAAAATCGTCGAAATGAGAGGTATGCTTGCTTCGGGGCTCGTTTGACCTTCCAAATGGGTCGGACAAGCCGTGATGGCCAACCGTATGCATAGACAAGGTCTTGACGGACGTCCACGAAAACATTTGGCATTTTTGACGTCGGAATCCGTATCACCCAAAAAATGGTGTGCTATAGCACACGAAAATCGTCGAAATGAGGGGTATGCTCGCTTCGGGGCTTGTTTGACCTTCCAAATGGGTCGGACAAGCCGTGATGGCCAACCGTATGCATAGACAAGGTCTTGACGGACGTCCACGAAAAAATTTGGCCTTTTTGACGTCGGAATCCGGATAACCCAAAAAATAGTATGCTATAGCACACGAAAATCGTCGAAATGAGGGGTATGCTCGCTTTTGGGCTCGTTTGACCTTCCAAATGGGTCGGACAAGCCGTGATGGCCAACCGTATTCATAGACAAGGTCTTGACGGACGTCCACGAAAAAATTTGGCATTTTTGATGTCGGAATTCGGATCACCCAAAAAATTGTGTGCTATAGCACACGAAAATCGTCGAAATGAGGGGTATGCTCGCTTCGGGGCTCGTTTGACCTTCCAAATGGGTCGGACAAGCCGTGATGGACAACCGTATGCATAGACAAGGTCTTGCCGGACGTCCACGAAAAAATTTGGCATTTTTGACGTCGGAATCCGGATCACTCAAAAAATGGTGTGCGATAGCACACGAAAATCGTCGAAATGAGGGGTATGCTCGCTCGGGACTCGTTTGACCTTCCAAATGGGTCGGACAAGCCGTGATGGCCAACCGTATGCATAGACAAGGTCTTGACGGATGTCCACGAAAAATTTGGCATTTTTGACGTCGGAATCCGGATTACCCAAAAAATGGTATGCTATTGCACATGAAAATCGTCGAAATGAGGGGTATGCTCGCTTTGGGGCTTGATTGACCTTCCAAATGGGTCGGACAAGCCGTGATGGATAACCGTATGCATAGACAAGGTCTTGACGGACGTCCACGAAAAAATTTGGCATTTTTGACGTCGGAATACGGATCACCCAAAAATGGTGTGCTATAGCACACGAAAATCGTCGGAATGAGGGGTATGCTCGCTTCGGAGCTTGTTTGACCTTCCAAATGGGTCGGACAAGCCGTGATGGCCAACCGTATGCTTAGAAAAGGTCTTGACAGATGTCCACGAAAAAATTTGGCATTTTTGACGTCGAAATCCGGATCACCCAAAAAATGGTGTGCTATTCCACACGAAAATTGTCGAAATGAGGGGTATGCTAGCTTCAGGACTCGTTTGACCTTCCAAATGGGTTGGAAAAGCCGTGATGGCCAACCGTATGCATAGACAAGGTCTTGACGGACGTCCACAAAAAATTTTGGCATTTTTGACGTCGGAATCTGGATCACCCAAAAATGGTGTGCTATAGCACACGAAAATCATCGAAATGAGGGGTATGCTCGCTTTGGGGCTCGTTTGACCTTCCAAATGGGTCGGACAAGTCGTGATAGCCAACCGTATGCATAGACAAGGTCTTGACGGACGACCACGAAAAAATTTGGCATTTTTGACGTCGGAATTCGGATCACCCAAAAAATGGTGTGCTATAGCACACGAAAATCGTCGTAATGAAGGGTATGCTCGCTTCGGGGCTTGTTTGACCTTCCAAATTGGTCGGACCAGCCGTGATGGCCAACCTTATGCTTAGAAAAGGTCTTGACAGATGTCCACGAAAAAATTTAGCATTTTTGATGTCGAAATCCGGATCACCCAAAAAATGATGTGCTATTACACACGAAAATCGTCGAAATGAGGGGTATGCTCGCTTCGGGACTCGTTTGACCTTCCAAATAGGTCGTAAAAGCCGTGATGGCCAACCGTATGCATAGACAAGGTCTTGACGGACGTCCACGAAAATTTTTGGCATTTTTGACGTCGGAATCTGGATCACCCAAAAATGGTGTGCTATTACACACGAAAATCGTCGAAATGAGGGGTATGCTCGCTTCGGGACTCGTTTGACCTTCCAAATAGGTCGTAAAAGCCGTGATGGCCAACCGTATGCATAGACAAGGTCTTGACGGACGTCCACGAAAATTTTTGGCATTTTTGACGTCGGAATCTGGATCACCCAAAAATGGTGTGCTATAGAACACGAAAATCGTCGAAATGAGGGGTATGCTCGCTCGGGACTCGTTTGACCTTCCAAATGGGTCGGACAAGCCGTGATGGCCAACCGTATGCATAGACAAGGTCTTGACGGACGTCCACGAAAAAATTTGGCATTTTTGACGTCGGAATCCGGATCTCCCAAAAAATGGTGTGCTATAGCACACGAAAATCTTCGACATGAGGGGTATGCTCGCTTCGGGGCTCGTTTGACCTTCCAAATGGGTCGGAAAAGCCGTGATGGCCAACCTTATGCATAGACAAGGTCTTGACGGACGTCCACGAAAAAATTTGGCATTTTTGACGGCGGAATCCGGATCACCCAAAAAATGGTGTGCTATAGCACACGAAAATCGTCGAAATGAGGGGTATGCTCGCTTCGGGGCTCGTTTGACCTTCCACATGCGTCGGACAAGCCGTGATGGCTAACCGTATGCATAGACAAGGTCTTGACGGACATCCACGAAAAAATTTGGCATTTTTGACGTCGAAATCCGGATCACCCTAAAAATGGTGTGCTATAGCACACGAAAATCATCGAAATGAGGGGTATGCTCGCTTCAGGGCTCGTTTGACCTTCTAAATGGGTCGGACAAGCCGTGACGGCCAACTGTATGCATAGAGAAGGTCTTGACGGATGTCCATGAAAAAATTTGGAATTTTTGACGTCGGAATCCGGATCACCCAAAAAATGGTGTGCTATAGCACACGAATATCGTCGAAATGAGGGGTATGCTCGCTTCGGGGCTCGTTTGACCTTCCAAATGGGTAGGCAAGCCGTGATGGCCAACCGTATGCAAAGACAAGGTCTTGACGGACGTCCACGAAAAAATTTGGCATTTTTGACGCCGGAATCCGGATCACCCAAAAAATGGTGTGCTATAGGAAAGTCGTCGAAATTAGGGGTATGCTCTCTTCGGGGCTCGTTTGACCTTCCAAATGGGTCGGACAAGCCGTGATGGCCAACCGTATGCATAGAAAAGGTCTTGACGGACGTCCACGAAAAAATTTGGCATTTTTGACGTCGGAATCCGGATCACCCGAAAAATGGTGTGCTATAGAACACGAAAATCATCGAAATGAGGGGTATGCTCGCTTCAGGGCTCGTTTGACCTTCCAAATGGGTCGGACAAGCCGTGATGGACAACCGTATGCATAGACAAGGTCCTGACGGACGTCTACGAAAAAATTTGGTATTTTTGACGTCGGAATCCGAATCACCCAAAAAACGGTGTGCTATAGCACACGAAAATCGTCGAAATGAGGGGTATGCTCGCTTCGGGACTCGTTTGACCTTCCAAATGGGTCGGACAAGCCGTGATAGCCGACCGTATGCGTAGACTAGGTCTTGACGGACGTCCACAAAAAAATTTGGCATTTTTGACTTCGGAATCCGGATCACCCAAAAAATGGTGTGCTATAGCACACGAAAATCGTTGAAATGAGGGGTATGCTCGCTTCGGGGCTCGTTTGACCTTCCAAATGAGTCGGAAAAGCCGTGATGGCCAACTGTATGCATAGACAAGGTCTTGACGGACGTCCACAAAAAAATTTGGCATTTTTTACGTCGGAATCAGGATCACCCAAAAAATGGTGTGGCACACGAAAATCATCGAAATGAGGGGTATGCTCGCTTCGGGGCTCGTTTGACCTTCCAAATGGGTCGGACAAGCCGTGATGGCCAACCGTATGCATAGACAAGGTCTTGACGGACGTCCAAAAAAAAATTTTGCATTTTTGACGTCGGAATCCGGATCACCCAAAAAATGGTGTGCTATGGCACACGAAAATCGTCAAAATGAGGGGTATGCTCGCTTCGGGGCTAGTTTTACCTTCCAAATGGGTCTAACAAGCCGTGATGGCCAACCGTATGCATTGAAAAGGTCTTGACATACATCCACGAAAAAATTTGGCATTTTTTATGTCGAAATCCGGATCACCCAAAAAATGGTGTGCTATAGCACACGAAAATCGTCGAAACGAGGGGTATGCTCGCTTCGGGGCTCGTTTAACCTTCCAAATGGGTCGGTAAAGCCGTGATGGCCAACCGTATGCAAAGAGAAGGTCTTGACGGACGTCCACGAAAAAATTTGGCATTTTTGACGTCGAAATCCAGATCACCCAAAAAATGGTGTGCTATAGCACACGAAAATCGTCGAAATGAGGGGTATGCTCGCTTCGGGGCTCGTTTGACCTTCCAAATGGGTCGGTAAAGCCGTGATGGCCAACCGTATGCAAAGACAAGGTCTTGACGGACGTCCACGAAAAAATTTGGCATTTTTGACGCCGGAATCCGGATCACCTAAAAAATGGTGTGCTATAGCACACGAAAATTGTCGAAATTAGGGGTATGCTCGCTTCGGGGCTAGTTTGACCTTCCAAATGGGTCGGACAAGCCGTGATGGCAACCCGTATGCATATACAAGGTCTTGACGGACGTCCACGAAAAAATTTGGCATTTTTGACATCGGAATCCGGATCACCCAAAAAATGGTGTGCTATAGTACACGAAAATCGTCGAAATGAGGGTTATGCTTGCTTCGCGGCTCGTTTGACCTTCCAAATGGGTCGTACAAGCCGTGATGGCCCACCGTATGCATAGACAAGGTCTTGACGGATGTCCACGAAAAAATTTTGCATTTTTGACGTCGGAATCCGGATCACCCAAAAGATGATGTGCTATAGCACACAAAAATCGTCGAAATGAGGGGTATGCTCGCTTCGGGACTCGTTTGACCTTCCAAATGGGTCGGAAAAGACGTGATGGCCAACCGTATGCATAGATTAGGTCTTGTAGGACGTCCACGAAAAAATTTGGCATTTTTGACGTCGGAATCCGGATCACCCAAAAAATGGTGTGCTATAGAACACGAAAATCATCGAAATGAGGGGTATGCTCACTTTGGGGCTCGTTTGACCTTTCAAATGGGTCGGACAAGCCGTGATGGCCAACCTTATGCATAGACAAGGTATTGACGGACGTCCATGAAAAATTTGGCATTTCTGATGTCGGAATCCGTATCACCCAAAAAATGGTGTGATATAGCACACGAAAATCGTGAAATGAGGGGTATGCTCGCTTATGGGCTCGTTTGACCTTCCAAATGGGTATGACAAGTCGTGATGGCCAACCGTATGCATATACAAGGTCTTGACATACGTCCACGAAAAAATTTGGCATTTTTGACGTCGGAATCTGGATCACCCAAAAAATGGTGTGCTATAGAACACGAAAATCATCGAAATGAGGGATATGCTCACTTCGGGGCTCGTTTGACCTTCCAAATGGGTCGGACAAGCCGTGATGGCCAACCTTATGCATAGACAAGGTATTGACGGACGTCCACGAAAAATTTGGCATTTTTGATGTCGGAATCTGTATCACCCAAAAAATGGTGTGATATAGCACATGAAAATCGTGAAATGAGGGGTATGCTCGCTTATGGGCTCGTTTGACCTTCCAAATGGGTTGGACAAGCCGTGATGGCCAACCGTATGCATAGACAAGGTCTTGACGGACGTCCACGAAAAAATTTGGCATTTTTGACGTCGGAATCCGGATCACCCAAAAAATGGTGTGCTATAGCACACGAAAATCGTCAAAATGAGGGGTATGCTCGCTTCGAGGCTCGTTTGACCTTCCAAATGGGTCTGACAAGCTGTGATGGCCAACCGTATGCATAGACAAGGTCTTGACATACATCCACGAAAAAATTTGGCATTTTTGATGTCGAAATCCGGATCACCCAAAAAATGTTGTGCCATAGCACAGGAAAATCGTCGAAATGAGAGGTATGCTCGCTTCGGGGCTCGTTTGACCTTCCAAATGGTTCGGAAAAGCCGTGATGCCAACCGTATGCATAGAAAAGGTCTTGACGGACGTCCACGAAAAAATTTGGCATTTTTGACGTCGGAATCCGGATCACCCGAAAAATTGTGTGCTATAGAACACGAAAATCGTCGAAATGAGGGGTATGCTCGCTTCAGGGCTCGTTTGACCTTCCAAATGGGTCAGACAAGCCGTGATGGACAACCGTATGCATAGACAAGGTCCTGACGGACGTCCACGAAAACATTTGGCATTTTTTACGTCGGAATCCGGATCACCCAAAAAATGGTGTGCTATAGCACACACGAAAATCGTCGAAATGAGGGGTATGCTCACTTCGGGGCTCGTTTGACCTTCCAAATGGGTCGGACAAGCCGTGATGGCCAACCGTATGCAAAGACAAGGTCTTGACAAACGTCCACGAAAAAATTTGGCATTTTTGACGTCGTAATCCGGATCACCCAAAAAATGATGTGCTATAGCACACGAAAATCGTCGAAATGAGGGGTATGCTCGCTTCGGGACTCGTTTGACCTTCCAAATGGGTCGGAAAAGATGTGATGGCCAACCGTATGCATAGATAAGGTCTTGACGGACGTCCACGAAAAAATTTGGCATTTTTGACATCGGAATCCGGATCACCCGAAAAATGGTGTGCTATAGCACACGAAAATCGTCGAAATTAGGGGTATGCTCGCTTCGGGGCTCGTTTGACCTTCAAAATGGGTCGGACAAGCCGTGATTGCCAACCGTATGCATAGAAAAGGTCTTGACGGACGTCCACGAAAAAATTTGGCATTTTTGACGTCGGAATCCAGATCACCCAAAAATGGTGTGCTATAGCACACGAAACTCATCGAAATGAGGGGTATGCTCGCTTCGGGGCTCGTTTGACCTTCCAAATGGGTCGGCCAAAACGTGATGGCCAACCGTATTCATAGACAATGTCTTGACGGACGTCCACGAAAAAATTTGGCATTTTTGACGTCGGAATCCGGATCACCCGAAAAATGGTGTGTTATAGCACACGAAAATCGTCGAAATGAGGGGTATGCTTGCTTCGGGGCTCGATTGACCTTCCAAATGGGTCGGACAAGCCGTGATGGCCAACCGTATGCATAGACAAGGTCTTGACGGACGTCCACGAAAAAATTTGGCATTTTTGACGTCGGAAGCCGGATCACCCAAAAACTGGTGTGCTATAGCACACGAAAATCGTCGAAATGAGGGGTATGCTCGCTTCGAGGCTCATTTGACCTTCCAAATGGGTCAGACAAGCCGTGATGGCTAACCGTATGCATAGACAAGGTCCTTATGGACGTCCACGAAAAAATTTGGCATTTTTTACGTCGGAATCCGGATCATCCAAAATATGGTGTGCTATAGCACACGAAAATCATCGAAATGAGGGGTATGCTCGCTTCGGGGCTCGTTTGACCTTCCAAATGGGTCGGACAAGCCGTGATGGCCAACCGTATGCATAGACAAGGTCTTGACGGACGTCCACGAAAAAATTTGGCATAAAAAAATGGTGTGCTATAGCACACCAAAATCGTCGAAATGAGGTGTATGCTCGCTTCGGGGCTCGTTTGACCTTCCAAATGGGTCTTACAAGCCGTGATGGCCAACCGTATGCATAGACAAGGTCTTGACGGACGTCCACGAAAAAATTTGGCATTTTTGACGTTGGAATCCGGATCACCCAAAAAATGGTGTGCTATAGCACACGAAAATCGTCGAAATGCGGGGTATGCTCGCTTCGGGGCTCGTTTGACCTTCCAAATGGGTCGGACAAGTCCTGATGGCCAACCGTATGCATAGACAAGGTCTTGACGGACGTCCACGAAAAAATTTGGCATTTTTGACGTCGAAATCCGGATCACCCAAAAAATGGTGTGCTATGCACACGAAAATCGTCGAAATGAGGGGTATGCTCGCTTCAGAGCTCGTTTGACCTTCCAAATGGGTTGGACAAGCCGTGATGGCCAACCATATGCATAGACATGGTCTTGACGAACGTCCTTGAAAAAATTTGGCATTTTTGACGTCGGAATCCAGATCACCCAAAAAATGGTGTGCTGTATAGCACACGAAAATCATCGAAATGAGGGGTATGCTTGCTTCGGGGCTCGTTTGACCTTCCAAATGGGTCGGACAAGCCGTGATGGCAACCTGTATGCATAGACAAGGTCTTGACGGACGTCCACGAAAAAATTTGACATTTTTAACGTCGGAATCCGGATCACCCAAAAAATGGTGTGCTATAGTACACGAAAATCGTCGAAATGAGGGTTATGCTTGCTTTGCGGCTCGTTTGACCTTCCAAATGGGTCGTACAAGCCGTGATGGCCCACCGTATGCATAGACAAGGTCTTGACGGATGTCCACAAAAAAATTTGGCATTTTTGACGTCGGAATCCGGATCACCCAAAAAATGGTGTGCTATAGCACACGAAAATTGTCGAAATGAGGGGTATGCTCGCGTCGGGGCTCGTTTGACCTTCCAAATGGGTCGGACAAGCCGTGATGGCCAACCGTATGCATAGACAAGGTCTTGACCGACGTCCACGAAAAAATTTGGCATTTTTTACGTCGGAATCCGGATCACTCAAAAAATTGTGTGCTATAGCACACGAAAATCATCGAAATTAGGGGTATGCTCGCTTCAGGGCTCGTTTGACCTTCCAAATGGGTCGGACAAGCCGTGAGGGCCAACCGGATGCATAGACGAGGTCTTGACGGACGTCCACAAAAAAATTTGGCATTTTTGACGTCGGAATCCGGATCACCCAAAAAATAGTGTGCTATAGCACACGAAAATCGTTGAAATGAGGGTTATGCTCGCTTCGGGGCTCGTTTGACCTTCCAAATGTGTCGGACAAGCCGTGATGGCCAACCGTATGCATAGACAAAGTCTTGATGGACGTCCACAAAAAATTTGGCATTTAAAATAATCACAATAAAATACTTACCACAATATGATATTCAATTTCATTTTGAATTGTAAAGTGGACACATAAAATATAAAAGTTGCTGGTATATAATTATGATGAAAACATAATAAAAATAACACAAACTTGTTTTCATTGAAAATTAAGATTGAAATACAAAATGAGCACAATAAATACTCACTTCAATCGAAATACAAATGTGACTTTGTTGGTATACCACTGTGATGAATACAAAATTAAAAAAAATAAAACTTATTTGTATACAAAGTGATATTGAAATATAAAAATTAAACAAATCAAAATACAAAATTATCGTCATTTGTGCTCTAAGTTTCAATTATGATATTTGAGAAAACTAGAACACTGTTGATTAAGTTGAATACCTCTAGTAATTCTCTTAGATTCTGTCATTGGACAGTGATTTAAAGTTTATCAAACCCAAAACGTGATTTCAACTACAAACAACAATTTTGAACAATTTAAACAAAAATAAAATCATAAAACAAATATTTTAAAACGGAAGACTCATAATTTAATAAAAGGAATTGTGTGAATATCTTTATAAATATATTTTTCAATTTCTTGAAAAAAAAGAAAGAAAGAAGAGAAAGACATATCTTAAAATGGAGAAGAATTGGAAGATGAAAATAAGACAGAGAGAAAATATTTAATTTGTTAAAAAAAGCATATGAGAGAGGATTAATTGAAAATTTTGTAACTAAAATGAAATAAAATAGGAAGTAAATTACAATTCACAACCCTTTTTAAAATAATTGATATTTTTACAATTTTACTAATATTTATAAAGTATAGAGATTTTTACGAATTATATAGGTTATTTGGCAGACTAGATTTTTGGTCCTAAATTAAAATGAAGAAAAAAGAATTCATTGTAAATTAAATACTCCTATAAAATTTCTAAAAATAGTCAAATTTCATTGAATTTGAAATTTTGGAGTATTAGTGTGAAACCAATCCTCCACTATATATAAATAAGACCACCCAATAAGTTCTTTTCATTCAACACACACAACTTATATTTTCCATTCTTACAAAGAAAACAAAAAAAATGGCTATCAAATTTAACCCCATCCTTGTGACTCTCTTTGTGGTGGCTACCACCATTCTCCTCCATATCTCCGACGCTAGAAGCGTCCGGAGAGAGGTTTTGACGGGCGATTGGAAGCCCATAACCAATATAACGAAGGAGGTTATAGAGATAGGAAAATTTGCGGTGGATGAACATAACAAAGAAGCGAAAACAACGTTAAAGTTTCAAAAAGTAATAAAAGGACAAAATCAAGTTGTTGCAGGAATGAATTATCGATTGGTCATAGAGGCCAAGGACGGTGATTCGACGCATAACTACTTGGCTCAAGTGTGGGATAAGCCTGATAATTCTAAGAGTCTCACTTCCTTTAAACAATTATTAGAAGTGTAGAACAAAATTGCATTTTTACCTAAGTTTCATTGATAAATTAATATTGTAAGATTTGAATGGACGAAATATGTTATCTTCGAAATAAATGTAATGTGATTTACAAAATTTAATCAAATGAATCTTCAATTAATATTGGTATATTTTGCGTGATGATTTATTTTATTTGATAGTGTATGAGTAATTTATAAGGTTAGCATTATTAATTTTTTTAAAAATGTTTGTAGATATATATGGATGTACCTATCAATTCATCAAGCTACGACACATCTTAATTTCTTATTAATAATAATTAATTGTCGGGATTTCTATATAATGATATCGAGTTTATTTCAATCCACAAATAAATTATTTGTCTTCTAAAGGTTTTTTAAAGAATTTTATAAACTTCATTCTAATCCGATAAGTTTTATAAAACTTGATTTCTTGAACTTCTTTTTAGAGGGAGTCTATTTTATAATAAATATATTAGTCACTTGTCAGAAAAGGAATATAATATGCCTCAGTTAGATGTTTCGAGTTCGAGATTTGAAAATTTTTAAAAAAAATTCATACAAACATTTTTTTCTGTATAAAATTTACACAACATGACTTTGAAATGAATACTAGATGATTAAATAAATAAGAGATAATGCACAAGTACCCCTTCAACCTATGTTCGAAATTTCAGAGACACACTTATACTATACTAAGGTCCTATTACCCCTGAACTTATTTTATTAATAATTTTTTACCCCTTTTCGACCTACGTGTTGTGGGCCCAATGCTGGTTGACTTTTTCTTTTAAACTAGTGCCACGTAGGTCGAAAAAGGGTAGAAAATTACTTATAAAATAAGTTCAGGGGGTAATATGACCTTAGTATAGTATAAGTATGTCTCTGAGATTTCGGGCATAGGTTGAGGGGGTACTTGTGCATTTTCCCAAATAAATAATTAATTGTTTAGAGGGCAAAATGTAGTTTTTCATGTGTTCAATTAGAATATGAGGGAAACAATTTCTTTATATTTATAAAAAGATATAAATATTATATATAAGTAAGTTGATGATATAATTTCCTTTTAAAAAAAAACATAGATTTTTATAGAATTGGAGTATTAATTAGGTTAAAGGGCAAATTCGGAAATTTAAGTCCCTTGACAAGTTTGGGTTTTCTACTATAAATAAGTCCACCCAATGAAGTCTTTTAATTGTTATAACACAAATATTTTCTTTCCACATTAGAGAAAAAATGGCCATCAAATTCAATCCCATCCTTGGGACTCTCTTTGTGGTGGTTGCCACCGTTCTCCTCCGTGTCTCCGACGCACAGGGCGGTTGGAATCCCATTACCAATTTAAGTGACCCCGAGGTCGTGGAGATAGGAAAATTTGCGATAGATGAACACAATAAAGAGGCTAAGGCAAAATTAGGGTTTCAAAAAATAACTAAAGGAGAAAGCCAAGTTGTCGCCGGAATTAATTATCGACTAGTCATCTCCGCCAAAGACGGTGACTCACCACCACATAACTACTTAGCTGAGGTGTGGGACAAGCCATGGGAGAAATTTAGGAACCTTACTTCATTTAGAGAATGTAGCATAGAAAATGTAGAACAACAATGTATGTTCACTAATTAATTTAGTTGATAATAACATTATATCTGAACGAAGTATTTTATTTCTCGAAAGAAATCTAATATATGTAATATTTAGAAGCTATATTTATGATAATATTATTAATTATAATTTATAATTTAATTTAATAATTACAAAAAAATATAATTTTTTAAAAAGTGGAGTGGCCCGACAAGCCTGTAGCCCACGTACTTGTGGGCTGGGCCGACTATTTCCTGACCCACACCAAAAATGGGCTAGCCCGGCCTGACCTGTAAAATATCAAAGCTTGTGTGGATTAGCCCGGATGGAGTGGGCTAGCCCATATTGACAGCTCTAAATTTTACTAATATTTATAAAATAAGAGATTTTTACTAATTAAATAGGTTATTTGACAGACTAGATTTTCAGTCCTAAAATAAAATGAAGAAAAAAGAATTAATGGTAAATTAAATACACCTATATAATTTCTAAAAATAGTCAAATTTCATTGAATTTGAAATTTTGGAGTATTAGTGTGAAATCAATCCTCCACTATATAAATAAGACCATCCAAAGAGGTCTTTTCATTCACCACACACAAAACTTATATTTTCCATTCTTACAAAGAAAACAAGAAAAATGGCTATCAAATTTAACCCCATTCTTGTGACACTCTTTGTGGTTAAGTTTTAAAGGGGCGTTTTGGACTATTCCTGCTATAATTATATATTTCGTGGGTTTATATTAATAACTCAAATTCTTGGGGGTTAAAAGAGGTAACCTTAAGTTAATTGGTGGGTTATTATTACCATCTTTTAATCTTAATTATATACTAATTAGGGTAAAAGAAAGAGGGTTTGAATAAGAAAATAGAAAGAACAAGAGAGAGAGAGAATTGAACGATAGAGAGGAGAAAACGAAGAGGAAAAACACAAGGCTTTGGGAAATTCTTGCTTGATCACTAGTCTTCGGTGGAGGTAGGTTATGGTTTTCATGCTTTCATAGTAAACTCTTAATAGAGAATGATATGTATTGATAGTGTTGTAAACCCTGCTATGTGCTTAATTGTATGCATGCATGAACGTGATTATATTAAGCATGATGAAGTTATTGAATCCCAAATCTTGATAAAAACCTAATCTCTTTTAAATGATGATGTCTTGGTAAGGGAGAATGCTTGATGAACTAAAGTAATGAGATTGATGATGCCTTGGTAAGGGAGAAGGCTTGATGAGTTGATAGAATGAGATTAGGGGATCGGGTGTCACGAACCGACACGTACATTTAGGGGATCAGGTGTCACGAACCGACACGTAGATTTAGGGGATCGGGTGTCACGAACCGACATGTAGATTTAGGGGATCGGGTGTCACGAATCGACACGTAGTATTAGGGGATCGGGTGTCACGAACTGACACATAGATTTAGGGGATCGGGTGTCACGAACCGACACGTAGATTTAGGGGATCGGGTGTCACGAACCGACACGTAGACTTAAGGGATCGGAGTGTCACGTTCCGACACATAGTAGTAGGGGATCGGAGTGTCACGTACCGACACAAGAGGATTAATGAATATGAGGGAGCGGAGTGTCACGTACCGATACAAGAGAACTAAAGATAATGAATCTTGAAAGATGTTAATATACTCAATCTAATGAATCTAATTCCCAAATGAGTATGATATTGAGGCTTGAGTCCTCATGTGTGAACTTGACGGAAATTGTTAATGATATAGCACTTGTTGTTGCTACATGTTGAGTATCATAGTTGAGTTTATGATATTACTTGGTATATACTGTTTTCTATTTTGAGTTGGCCGATGATATCTACTCAGTACCCGTGTTTTGTACTGACCCCTACTTTTATGTTTTCTTCTTGTTTATTTGTGGAGTACAGCAAACGTGCCGTCGTCTTCGACTCAACGGTAATTCAAGCCAGTCTTACTACATCGGAAATTCAGGGTGAGCTAATGCTTCTAGCTTGGACTGGATCTTCTTCTTCAAGTCTTGATGCCTTGAAGTTTCGGCATGGACTAGCTTTTACTTGTTTTAGCTTTTAGAATACTCTTAGTTTAGTCATTTGATCATAGATGTTCTTGTGGTGATGACTTCCAGATTTTGGGGATAATGATAAGTTTTTGAGTTATAGAAGTTGATTATTGATTTTACTTATGAGTTTAAGTCTTCCGCATTACTTTCTGTTGATATTATATTGAAATGTTAAGGTTTAGATTGGTTGGTTCACTCACATAGGAGGGTAAAATGTGGGTGCCAGTCGCGACCCGTTTTGGGTCGTGACAAACTTGGTATCAGAGCATTAGGTTCGTTGGTCTCATCACACAAGAACAGGTCTAGTAGAGTCTTAAGGAACGGTAGGGGGACGCCTTTACTTTTCCTTGGGAGGCTATAAGACTTTAGGAAAATTCCGTTCTTTCTTTCTTTCTTTCGTGCTACTACTTGAATCCAATTGGTATCTAGGTGATACAAATTGGTATCTGACCATCTTCACTCTATTTCGCAGATGGTTAGAACCAGAGCAACGACCGCGCCAACACCAACACCGGCAAGACAAGAAACATCTGAGCCAGCCACTGGGGCTGTGGCTCGAGAAAGAACAACGGCAAGAGGCCGTGGTAGAGGTCGTGGGAGGACGTCCTCTAGAGGAAGAGGACGAGCACCTAGTCCATCTGATGCTAGGGCGGTGACTCCTCCACCGACTGAGGAAGTGGTAAGAGAGGGGGAGGATGGGGTGAATGAGCAAGTACAGAATGAGGAAATGCCACCCCAACCTACCCAGAGATGATCAATCAGGTTCTGGCTTATCTTAGCGGGTTATCTGATCAGGGCCAGACACCCCGGTGTTTCTGACCAAAGACCTCGAGGTTCGGAGGTACAACATGCGGCTACTATGGCTCCCCGCATGGATGCCTCATCGAAATAGGCACGCTTTCCACGCCTGACTACGGGGCCCATAATGACAAATGATCGGCATGAACTTTTCATTAAGTTCTTGAAATTGAAACCTCCGGTCTTGAAGGGTCTTGAATCCGAGGATGCTTACGATTTTCTGGTTGATTGTCGCGAGCTACTACACAAGATGGGTATAGTAGAACGGTTTGGTTTTGAGTTCGTGAGTTATCGGTTTCAAGGAACGCCAAAATGTGGTGGCGATCACATGTTGAGTGTCAACCAAGCGAGGCAACACCTATGACTTGGGCCTCATTCTCTAGCTTGTTTATGGAGAAGTATATCCCTGACTTTGAGGGATAGAAAAAGAGACGAGTTCTTGAGCCTAGAGCAAGGTAGGATGTCGGTCAATGCATATGAGGCTAAGTTTAGTGCACTATCCGGATATGCCACTCAACTTTGTTTGATCCACAAGAGCGGATTCGCCGGTTTGTGAAGGGGTTGAGATCAGAGTTGCGGATTTCGGCCTTACAGGTAGCGGCTACGGCAAAATCCTTCCAAGAAGTGGTAGACTTCGTGATAGAGGTGGAAGGAGTGAAGCTCGATGACTTCGCCTCAACATCGACATCAAAGAGGTTTCGAAAGGGAGGTGAGTTTAATGGTTCTTACTCTAGAGGACAGGGTTCCGGAGGTTACTCACTTCGACCCATTCAGTCTTCACTACAGACTGTAGTTGGGGGTCCACCTCAGACCGGTCAACACTTCTCTGAGAGACCTATGCTTGACTCTAGAGAGTGTTATGGATGTGGGGAGACTGGACATATTAGGAGGAATTGTCCCAAACAAAGTTATAGACCCCCAATAGCTAGAGGTAGAGGTGGTCATGGTAGAGGCCGTTATTCTGGAGAACGTGGTGGTCGAGGTAATGGTGGTCACCAAAGCGGCAGAGGTGATGGGCAACCGGAGCCACTACATCACAACATGGTAGGGCAACGGACGGACAAACAATAGGGCCCATTGTTACGCTTTCACTGGCGGTGCAAGCGGAGGCAGGCATCGATCTTTGTCATCACAGGTAATCTTTTTGTTTGTGATTGCATGGCTTCTGTATTGTTTGATCCTGGATCCACATTTTCTTATGTATCTTCCTCATTTGCTAATGGTCTAAATTTACATTGTGAATTACTTGACATACCTATTCGTGTTTCTACTCCGGTGGGTGAGTCTGTGGTAGTTGAAAAGGTATATAGGTCTTGTTTGGTGAACTTTGTGGGGAGCAACATTTATGTAGATTTGGTTATCTTAGAAATGGTTGACTTTGATGTAATTCTGGGTATGACTTGGCTTTCTCCGAATTTTGCGATCTTGGATTGTAATGCTAAGACTGTGATGTTAGCCAAACCTGGGGCAGATCCGTTAGTGTGGGAGGGTGACTACACTTCCAATCCGGTGCGTATCATCTCCTTTCTTCGTGCTAAGAAAATGGTTAGTAAAGGGTGTTTAGCTTTCTTGGCCCATCTCAAGGATGACACTACTCAAGTACCCTCGATTGATTCAGTTTCAGTAGTCCGTGAGTTTTTGGATGTGTTCCCTGCAGATCTTCCTGGTATGCCACCAGATAGGGATATTGACTTCTGTATTGATCTTGAACCGGGTACTTGCCCCATTTCTATACCCCCTTATAGAATGGCTTCCGCAGAGTTAAGAGAGTTAAAGGCCCAACTTCAAGAGTTGTTGAGCAAAGGCTTCATTAGACCAAGTGCATCTCCTTGGGGTGCTCCGGTTTTGTTTGTGAAGAAGAAGGATGGGAGTTTTCGGATGTGCATAGACTACAGACAACTGAATAAGGTAACTATTAAGAACAAGTATCCTCTTCCTCGCATTGATGACTTGTTCGATCAGTTACAAGGTGCTTGTGTCTTCTCTAAGATTGACTTGAGATCCGGTTATCATCAATTGAAAATACGGGCAACAGATGTGCCAAAGACTGCTTTTCGAACGAGGTATGGGCATTACGAATTTGTGGTGATGTCTTTTGGTCTTACAAATGCCCCTGCTGCGTTCATGAGCTTGATGAACGGGATTTTCAAGCCATGTTTGGACCTCTTCGTGATCGTATTTATTGATGATATATTGGTATACTCAAAGAGCAAGAAGGAACATGAAGAGCATTTGAGAATGGTATTGGAAATGTTGAGGGAGAAAAAGCTTTATGCCAAGTTTTCTAAGTGTGAGTTTTGGCTAGATGCAGTGTCCTTCTTGGGGCACGTGGTTTCTAAGGAAGGAGTGATGGTGGATCCTTCTAAGATTGAGACAGTGAAGAATTGGGTAAGACCCACTAATGTGTCAGAAATAAGGAGCTTTGTTGGTTTAGCTAGCTACTACCGCCGATTTGTCAAAGGATTCTCTTCTATTGCTTCCCAATTGACGAACTTGACTAAGCAGAATGTTCCATTTGTATGGTCGGATGAGTGTGAAGAAAGCTTTCGGAAGCTCAAGACTTTGTTGACTACCGCACCTATCCTTACCTTGCCCGTAGAGGGTAAGAACTTCATCGTTTATTGTGATGCATCCTATTCTGGTTTGGGTGCAGTACTAATGCAAGAGAAGAATGTGATTGCTTATGCTTCGAGGCAATTAAAAGTGCATGAACGTAACTATCCAACTCATGATTTGGAATTGGTCATTGTAGTGTTTGCATTAAAGCAATGGAGACAATATTTATATGGGGTTAAGTGTGAGGTCTACACGGATCATCGTAGTCTTCAGTATGTCTTTACTCAGAAAGATTTGAACTTGAGACAGAGGAGATGGATGGAACTACTGAAGGACTACGACATCACTATTTTGTATCATCCGGGGAAGGCGAATGTTGTAGCGGATGCTTTAAGTAGAAAGGCGGGAAGCATGGGAAGTCTAGCTCACTTGCAAGCTTCTAGACGCCCATTGGCTAGAGAGGTTCAGACTCTGGCTAACGACTTGATGAGGTTAGAAGTAAATGAGAAGGGAGGATTGTTGGCTAGTGTGGAGTCAAGATCTTCTTTTCTTGACAAGATTAAGGGAAAACAGTTTGATGATGAGAAACTAAGGCGAATCCAAGATAAAGTATTGCGAGGAGAGGCTAAGGAAGCACAAATCGATGAGGAAGGTGTTTTGAGAATCAAGGGAAGGGTATGTGTACCCCGCGTCGATGATTTGATCAACACTATTCTGACAGAGGCTCATAGTTCAAGGTATTCTATACATCCTGGTGCAACCAAGATGTATCGCGACCTAAAGCAACACTTTTGGTGGAGTAGAATGAAGCGCGACATCGTCGACTTTATTTCCAAATGTCCAAACTATCAACAAGTAAAGTACGAACACCAGAGGCCCGGAGGAACACTTCAGAGAATGCCCATTCCTGAATGGAAGTGGGAGAGAATTGCAATGGATTTTGTGGTTGGTCTTCCAAAGACAATGGGTATGTATGACTCTATTTGGGTGATTGTTGATAGGTTAACTAAGTCTGCTCATTTTATCCCGGTTAAGGTGATTTACAATGCCGAGAAGTTAGCCAAGATCTATATCTCAGAAATCGTCCGATTGCATGGGGTTCCACTATCCATCATATCAGATAGAGGTACGCAGTTTACTTCTAAGTTTTGGAAAACATTGCATGCGGAATTGGGTACTAGGTTGGACCTTAGTACTGCGTTCCATCCTCAGAACCGATGGTCAGTCTGAGCGAACGATTCAAGTGTTGGAGGATATGCTTTGTGCATGTGTGATAGAGTTTGGTGGCCATTGGGATAGCTTCTTACCCTTAGCGGAGTTTTCATACAATAACAGCTATCACTCAAGTATTGATATGGCCCCATTTGAAGCATTGTATGGGAGGAGATGTAGGTCTCCCATTGGTTGGTTTGATGCATTTGAGGTTAGACCTTGGGGTACTGACCTTTTGAGGGATTCGATAGAGAAAGTGAAGTCTATTCAAGAAAAGCTTCTAGCGGCGCAAAGTAGACAAAAGGAATATGCAGATCGAAAGGTTAGAGACTTAGAGTTCATGGAGGGTGAACAAGTCTTGTTGAAAGTTTCACCAATGAAAGGGGTGATGCGGTTTGGTAAAAGAGGTAAACTAATCCCAAGGTATATTGGTCCCTTTGAAGTACTTAAGCGAGTAGGGGAGGTGGCTTATGAGTTAGCCTTGCCCCCAGGGCTGTCCAGAGTACATCCGGTATTTCATGTGTCTATGTTGAAAAGATACCATGGGGATGGAAACTACATTATCCGTTGGGATTCAGTTTTGCTTGATGAGAACTTGTCTTATGAGGAGGAGCCTGTTGCTATTTTAGATAGAGAAGTTCGCAAGTTGAGGTCAAGGGAGATTGCATCCATCAAGGTGCAATGGAAGAATCGACCGGTTGAAGAAGCCACTTGGGAGAAGGAGGCAGATATGCAAGAAAGATACCCACATATGTTTAAAGATTCAGGTACTCCTTCTCGCCCTTGTTTTTCTTCTTGTGATCGTTCGGGGATGAACGATGGGTAAATTGGTATCTATTGTAACGACCTATTTAGTCATTTTGAGCAACAGATTTTATTTCTGAAAAAACTGGCTGAAACGACGGACCCCACGACGGACCGTCATGGGCACGACGGACCGTCGCAGGGTCTCGTTTCAAAACACTTAGAAATTCTGAAATTGGGTACTGAAAATCGACTCTCTGAACTTCGTGACGGAGTGTCAGGACGGACCGTCGCAGGCTCGACGGCCCGTCACAGGCCATTCACTTAAAATCGAGTTTCTGTAGCATGTGACGGACAGCAGGACGGACCGTCACAGACACGACGGCCCGTCACAAACTGCGTAATCCCAGTCGGAGTCAGATTTTTGGTTAAGTTTTAAAGGGGCGTTTTGGACTATTCCTGCTATAATTATATATTTTGTGGGTTTATATTAATAACTCAAATTCTTGGGGGTTAAAAGAGGTAACCTTAAGTTAATTGGTGGGTTATTATTACCATCTTTTAATCTTAATTATATACTAATTAGGGTAAAAGAAAGAGGGTTTGAATAAGAAAATAGAAAGAACAAGAGAGAGAGAGAATTGAACGATAGAGAGGAGAAAACGAAGAGGAAAAACACAAGGCTTTGGGAAATTCTTGCTTGATCACTAGTCTTCGGTGGAGGTAGGTTATGGTTTTCATGCTTTCATAGTAAACTCTTAATAGAGAATGATATGTATTGATAGTGTTGTAAACCCTGCTATGTGCTTAATTGTATGCATGCATGAACGTGATTATATTAAGCATGATGAAGTTATTGAATCCCAAATCTTGATAAAAACCTAATCTCTTTTAAATGATGATGTCTTGGTAAGGGAGAATGCTTGATGAACTAAAGTAATGAGATTGATGATGCCTTGGTAAGGGAGAAGGCTTGATGAGTTGATAGAATAAGATTAGGGGATCGGGTGTCACGAACCGACACATAGATTTAGGGGATCGGGTGTCACGAACCGATACGTAGATTTAGGGGATCGGGTGTCACGAATCGACACGTAGTATTAGGGGATCGGGTGTCACGAACCGACACGTAGATTTAGGGGATCGGGTGTCACGAACCGACACGTAGATTTAGGGGATCGGGTGTCACGAACCGACACGTAGACTTAGGGGATCGGAGTGTCACGTTCCGACACATAGTAGTAGGGGATCGGAGTGTCACGTACCGACACAAGAGGATTAATGAATATGAGGGAGCGGAGTGTCACGTACCGACACAAGAGAACTAAAGATAATGAATCTTGAAAGATGTTAATATACTCAATCTAATGAATCTAATTCCCAAATGAGTATGATATTGAGGCTTGAGTCCTCATGTGTGAACTTGACGGAAATTGTTAATGATATAGCACTTGTTGTTGAGTATCATAGTTGAGTTTATGATATTACTTGGTATATACTGTTTTCTATTTTGAGTTGGCCGATGATATCTACTCAGTACCCGTGTTTTGTACTGACCCCTACTTTTATGTTTTCTTCTTGTTTATTTGTGGAGTACAGCAAACGTGCCGTCGTCTTCGACTCAACAGTAATTCAAGCCAGTCTTACTACATCGGAAATTCAGGGTGAGCTAATGCTTCTAGCTTGGACTGGATCTTCTTCTTCAAGTCTTGATGCCTTGAAGTTTCGGCATGGACTAGCTTTTACTTGTTTTAGCTTTTAGAATACTCTTAGTTTAGTCATTTGATCATAGATGTTCTTGTGGTGATGACTTCCAGATTTTGGGGATAATGATAAGTTTTTTAGTTATAGAAGTTGATTATTGATTTTACTTATGAGTTTAAGTCTTCCGCATTACTTTCTGTTGATATTATATTGAAATGTTAAGGTTTAGATTGGTTGGTTCGCTCACATAGGAGGGTAAAATGTGGGTGCCAGTCGCGACCCGTTTTAGGTCGTGACAGCAGGCACGACGGGCCGTCACAGGCTGCGTAATCCCAGGCTGGGTCGGATTGCTGTTAAATGTTTTAAGGGGCGTTTTGACTATTCCTGCTATAATTATAAATTTAGTGGGTTAATGTTAATAATTTAATTACTTGGGGATTAAAGGAGATAACCTTGAATTAATTAATGGGTTAATTCATCATCTTTTATACTTAATTATATGCTAATTAGGGTAAAAGAGAAAGGGTTTGAACAAGAAAAATAGAAAGAACAGAGAGAGAGAGAAGAACGAACGAGAAAGAGGAGAAACGAAGAAGAAAGTAAAACATTGGAAAAGTAGATTGCTTGAATCACAATTCTTCGGTGGAGGTAGGTTATGGTTTTTATGCTATTCGTAGTAAACTCTTAATAGCGAATGATATGTATTGGGTAGTGTTGTAAACCCTTCTATATGCTTAATTGTATGCTTGCATGAATGTGATTATATAATTGTGATAAAATAAGCATGATGAAGCTATTGAATCCTAAATCTTGAAAAACTCTAATCTACTTTGTAAATGATGATGCCTTGGTAAAAAAAAAAGGCTTGATGAACGAAAGTAGTGAGATTAGGGGATCGGAGTGTCACGTTCCGACACCAGGATAGTATATGGATCGGGTGCCACGTTCCGGTACCAGGATAGTATATGAGGATCGGAGTGTCACGTTCCGACACCAGGATAGTATATGGATCGGGTGCCACGTTCCGCTACCAGGATAGTATATGAGGATCGGAGTGTCACGTTCCGACACCAAGATAGTATATGGATCGGGTGCCACGTTCCGGTACCAGGATAGTATATGAGGATCGGAGTGTCACGTTCCGACACCAGGATAGTATATGGATCGGGTGCCACGTTCTGGTACCAGGATAGTATATGAGGATCGGAGTGTCACGTTCCGACACCAAGATAGTATATGGAGCAGAGTGTCACGTACCGACACGAGAGAAATAAAGATAATGAATCTTGAAAGATGTTTATATACTCAATTTAATGAACCTAATTTCCCAAATGAGTATGATGGGGAGGCGTGAGTCCTCATTGATGTGCTTGGTGTTGTGACCAAGGGTTATGGTAATTGTAAATGCCGCATGTTGAGTATTGTAGTTGATTTTATGATATTATCTGATATATACTATTTTCTATTTTGAGTTGGCCGATGATACCTACTCAGTACTTGTGTTTGTACTGACCCCTACTTGTATGTTTCTTTCTTTGTTATTTGTGGAGTGCAGCAAACGTACTGTCGTCTTCAACTCAACCGCAACTCTAGCCAGTCTTCATTACACCGGATTTCAGGGTGAGCTAATGCTTCTAGCTTGGACTGGATCTTCTTCCTCATGTCTTGATGCCTTGAAGTTCCGGCATGGACTAGCTTTTGATTTATTCTAGCTTCTAGACACTCTTAGATTTAGTAATTTGAGGATAGATGTTCTTGTGATGATGACTTACAGATTTTGGGGATAATAATAATTGTTGAGTTTTTAGAAGTTATTTAATTGATTTTCATTAATGAGTTTAAGTCTTCCGCATTATATTTTGTTATTATATTGAAATGTTGGGTTTTGTATTGGTTGGTTCGCTCACATAGGAGGGTAAGTGTGGGTGCCACTCACGACACGATTTGGGTCGTGACATAATATTGGTATGTTTTGCGTGATGATTTACTTTATTTGATGGTGTATGAGTAATTTATAAGGTTAGCATTATTATTATTTTAAAATGTTTGTATATATATATGGATGTACCTATCAATTCATCAAGCAACAATACATCTTAATTTCTTATTAATAATAATTTATCGTCGGGATTTCTATATTATGATATCGAGTTTATTTCAATCCACTAATAAATTTATTTGTCTTCTAAAGGTTTTATAAAGAATTTTATAAACCTCATTCTAATTCGATAAGTTTTATAAAACTTAATTTCTTGAACTTCTTTTAGAGGGAGTCTATTTTATAATAAATATATTAGCCACTTGTCAGAAAAGGAATATATTATCTTAGTTATATGTTACGAGTTCGAGATTTGAAAATTTTAAAAAAAAATTAATACAAACTTTTTTTTTATGTATAAATTTTACACAACATGACTTTGAAATGAATACTAGATGATTAAATAAATAAGGAATAATGCACAAGTACCCTCTCAACCTATGCCCGAAATCTCAGAGACACACTTATATTATATTAAGATCCTATTACCCCTGATCTTATTTTATTAATAATTTTCTACCCCTTTTTGACCTACGTGGCATTATATTGTGGGCTCAACGCTGATTGACTTTTTCTTTTAAACTAGTGTCACGTAAGCCGAAAAGGGTAGAAAAATACTTATAAAATAAGTTCAGGGGATAATAGGACCTTAGTATAGTATAAGTGTGTCTCTGAAATTTCGAGCATAGATTGAGGGGGTACTTGTGCATTTTCTCAAATAAAAAATTAATTGTTTAGAGGGCAAAATGTAGTTTTTCATGTGTTCAATTAGAATATGAGGGAAACAATTTATTTATATCTATAAAAAGATACAAATATTATATATAAGTAAGTTGATGATATAATTTTCTTTTAAAAAAAAACATAGATTTTTATAGAATTGGAGTATTAATTAGGTTAAAGGGCAAATTCGGAAATTTAAGTCCCTTGACAAGTTTGGGTTTTCTACTATAAATAAGTCCACCCAATGAAGTCTTTTAATTGTTATAACACAAATATTTTCTTTTCACATTAGAGAAAAAATGGCCATCAAATTCAATCCCATCCTTGGGACTCTCTTTGTGGTGGTTGCCACCGTTCTCCTCCGTGTCTCCGACGCACAAGGTGGTCGGAAAGGGGCTATCGTAGGCGGTTGGAATTCCATTACCAATTTAAGTGACCCCGAGGTCGTGGAGATAGGAAAATTTGCGATAGATGAACACAATAAAGAGGCTAAGACAAAATTAGGGTTTCAAAAAATAACTAAAGGAGAAAGCCAAGTTGTCGCCGGAATTAATTATCGACTAGTCATCTCCGCCAAAGACGGTGACTCACCACCACATAACTACTTAGCTGAGGTGTGGGACAAGCCATGGGAGAAATTTAGGAACCTTACTTCATTTAGAGAATGTAGCATAGAAAATGTAGAACAACAATGTATGTTTACTAATTAATTTAGTTGATAATAACATTATATCTGAACGAAGTATTTTATTCTTCGAAAGAAATCTAATATATGTATATTTAGAAGCTAATGAAATGAATTTTCAATTTATATGAAACAATTTCTCTCGATCTATTTTGAAATTATGTGGTTTTCTCCTAAGAATATGATATATGCATTGACCCCTTTTATTTTTAAATCAAATCAAAAGTGATGATGAATTTAGACTTTAGGATTAGAGAAATTTCTAGTATAAATCGCTCTCTTCTGAATAAATTCAAATATAATGAAAATCTAAAATAATCGAGATAATAAATTTGAAGCACTAAACAAAAAATTGATTAATTTGTCATGAAGTACAAAGGAGGGTTGTCATGTGTGTTAACGAGAAGGGGAAAAAGACATTTTAGCATCACGAGAAATGTTGTGTTCATTCACTTTTAAGATTGCTTTATTTATTAATGAAAAAATTACTTTAATTTTAAAGAAAATCTTCTTCTTGAATTAAATTATTTTTCTTGTAGTAGACTTTTTACAATTCAATATCTTGAATTAAAATTTGTAAATTATTGTGCCAAATTATGAGTCATCTTTCATTGGTGATTGTTCTTATTTTGGGCTTTCACTCTTAGAAAGATAAGTTTTTTCAATTTTGAATTAATGAAAAAATTATAATATAAAATATGAGTTTTTCGTTGAATTAGCTTATTGAGTAAATGCATAGTGGGAAATAGATTTTTCTTGAAATATGAGAAGTTTCTTAATACTTTCGTTTGTAAAACACGGCTATTTTTTCTTTTCTCATTGATTCGATTAAAAAATCTATAAAAATAACCACCAAACATTTCCTCGAGAAAACTTTCAATGGGGAAATGATGATTTGTTCGTCGTGTTGACTCTGTTATATATGTCCTTAATTTTTCTAATATAAGGCATAAGTTATACCTAGATATCATATGCCTTTATAACATAGAGAGACATATAATTATCTAACGTTAATTAATCATCCAACAATTATCATAAAAAATCATAAATTTAACTATTGTAATGGAAATAATAACTAAACTTATATTTATGCATCATAAAAAGAAAGAAAAAGAGGGACAAAATTGCTAAACCTGGTTCTAGAAACAAATAGAGTGCCATTTTAGCAACTAACCTTGCATAAATAACGTGACAACTCAGACCATTTTAAAAAGAAAGTAAATTAGAATCCCCATTTTGTGGTCGACTTTTTTAAAAAAAAAATTGGTGTAAATTCCATAGTATTAACATGAAATTATTATTTATTTCTAACAAGTTTTTAATTATATTAATTTCTTAAAAATTAAAAAAATTGGATATAATAATTGTAGTTCAGATACATTAAATATTGTCTCGAATATATTAATCGGTCGCGCAGATGCATTAATTTGTCGTTCAGATACATTAAATATTGTCTTGAACACATTAAAAACTAGCTCGAATACATGATATGTAGCTCGAATACATTAAATACTGGCTCGAATATATTAATATGCTGCTCAAATACATTAATATGCAACTCGGATACATTAAAGAAATAAAAGATTTTGGAGATTTTTAAAAGTAATAGGGGATAATGGAAATAAGTAAAACGAAAGGTGTTTATTTCTATAATTTTTCCTTGGATGATTTTGTGTTTGATACAAAAGTGATCGAGAAATTTTGTGTGTAACGTATAATCAAGTGTGAATAGTAATGTGTCACAAACAAAAGGAATCAAGTTGATACATGCTTAAAATATACATTGCAATGGTTAAATATTAAATGCATATGTAGTTGCTTAGAACTACATAAAACAATATGATTGCACATTTTGTTAAATATTACGAATCAAATACTTATTCAATTGATATTTTTGTATCAGATCATGATATATGAATCATGTACTTTTTTTTGATATTTTTATATCAGATAATAATATAGTATAAAGTGTTATAATGTATAAAATACTTATAATAGACAAAATGTAACAAGGCACTAACAATATAATAAATTATTTTCAAAATAAACAATTTTGTTACAAAAAATTGTAAAACTTGAGAAAATATATCTTGAAAAATAATAAACCCTTCAAAATATTTGTTAATTATCTTAAAAACAAGAAACATCAAAAGTTGTTTGTGAATTGGTACATAATTACTAATCTGTATGAACCAAGTCATCTTCTTGTTGTGGAGTGAAATAGCTCTTCGGTCTTGGTGGATCATCGCTATTACTAACATATCTCACCTTGACTTTGTCGAGATTGTACTTTCATAATAATGTTGCATATCTTGTACGAAGATAGTCATCTTAGAAATCATTAGATGGATGATGACTTCATCTCTAAAAAATTCAACAAAGGCAGCTACAAACATTCAGCAGTCACTAAAAACATTCAACATGTACATTATAAAAATGAATTAAATTTAAACAAAAAAAAAATTAGTTACGTGATACATTATAGTAACTACAAAAAATCTTATTGTTTAGTTGATACATAATGATAAAAATAGTAACTAATACTCAATACCACTTGATGATATTTGTATCTGATACTAAATGAAACATCATATATTCATTATATGTTATTTAAATGTCATGATTAAACTATTTTATAATATGATACATTATTCTGCAAATTACATTCCATCAAAATAATTTCTACTATATAATTGAATACTTTAATGAAAATATATCGAAAAAACAAAATGAATTAAAATTAAGAATTTTATGTATAACTTCAAAAGATTTAAAGCAAGGTACAAAACAATATGATAATGTACCATTATTGTCTACATATCCAAAAAAATTTAAACGAACTCACCAGGGATGACATGAAACTTCAGAAAAAAAACTAAATAATAAAAGACATACCTAGGTAATGTAAATCTTAAAATGCAGGAGCAACTTTTGTTGGGAAAACGCGGACAAGCACAAAAGTATATATGGTAAAAGTAATGGAAATAAAATGAGAAAATAACGACACCAATAATTTTACGTGGAAACCCTTCTAAATAAGGGAAAAAACCACGGGCCAAGAGGAGCAACTGATATTACAAAGTAAGGAATTTTACACTGTGTAGTCACGAATACAACACTCAAAGTGACTACTACACACTCAAAAGGAACAACACTCTTTTGGTTTCCGTCTTACTAAAATATCGCTCACACTCTATTTTTCTTCACAGACTATTTTCTTATCTAGTCTATGGAATACCTCACTTTGCTCTCAAAATGATTTTTCTCTCTAACTTGGTGTATTCTACAAATGAGCAAGAATGCTCTATTTATAAAAGAATAAAACCATACCTATGTCACTAATGACATATGTAAACATAGCAAAGTCAAAAATGGTTGCAAATCTTACCAATTTGCCAGCTACCAAATCTTTTCTTTTCAACTCCAATTAATATTCATTTTTAACAATTGCTTGTACCAATTGAATAGCTAAAGTTGACTAAAACAATGGGATGTATTCAACAACTTTTAAATAGAAGACGAATATAATCATATATTCGTCTACAAATTATATATAATTTTATTTTTAGCCCATAGATCATCATCAATTTCATATATTCGTCTAGTATTAGAAAAGTTTAGTTGAGTGATCCAATACTAAAAGAACGATTCAGATCCACATGTATTAAATTATTATTTTTTTTGAGAAGATGATCATGGAGGAGACACCTATAACTATTTAGTTGTTTAAATTTAATTTACTGGAGAAACTCTTCTGAAAATTGTAACTGATAAGATTGTGAAGTGAAATTAGAAAGAGACTAAAAGAGTAAAAAAGGAAAGGAAATCATGGGTTTAACGTTGGGATACATATGTATCTGGCTTACTTGAATTATTTTTTTTTTTAAAAAAAGAAATTTTAGAAATTTTTTAATATAATAGAGAATAATGAAAAATATGAAAAATAAAGATACGTAGAAGCACAAAAGTTGAGCTCAATTCCATGCATTAAAAAGGGTAAGGAAAAAAAAAGTGAAATTGCTAACCCATGAGATTCTAACTCATGACATAAAAGCCACTTGTTGAACCCCTTATCCCTTTGAGCTAAAGCTTCTAATCTAGGTCTGCCCCTGATGTTGATGTACAATAATTAGGGATGGACATAAATATCAAAAAATTAAAAAATTGAATCGAACAAAAAAATTTATTTTTCGGTGTCAATTCTTCGATGTTTTGATTTGGTGTCGAATTTTTTTTTCTGAAACTTCGATTCTTCTATTCGAAGTTCGGTACAAGGGTTCCGAAACTACGGTGCATCCAATAACCTAAGTTTCATTTAATAAATTTAAAAATATTTAAATTATATTGCTTAATTAATAATATACATTTTTGAATTTTAACTTAAAATATTTTCATGACCCATTTAAAATTTTAATTTTTAAATAACAACCGTAAAATATTTCCTCTTAAGGAATCACGCTTATGGAGACATGGGGTTGGGGGGTGAGGAGCAAAGTAATCATAAAATGCCACCTGAGGAAAAAAAGAAAAAATTACTAGCCATAAGTTATTGTAACTCAAAGGAACATGAAGCAGACAAATTCGAATTCAACTTTCATAATAGCAAAATGAGTCAAGTTAATATGACCTTGAATTCAATATTCTTGTTGAAACAGAAAAAAGAACCAACTGTATACATCACAAGACTCTTTGTGACTAAGTAAATCCAATGAGTCTTATAGAGATAAAAATACCAAGACTTGCTACGCTAAGAAACATAAACAATTTCTTTGGCATCTTTACTAAAAAAACTCATCTATTCCTTCTTTATTTTTATTAAACATGATGAAATTCTTTATACTTTTTATATTCCCTTTTTATTTTATTCACACCAAAAAATCAATTTAAAAATATCAAACTAAATCGATTTGAAGTAGAAAAAATCGAATCGAACCGATCTAGTTTAATATAAACTATATGATACACATTATTCTAAAATCAAATACCAAAAAATTGAACAAAAAGTTGATTAAATCAAATCAAAGAATCAAACTTCCACCCTTATTAATAATTGATTATATATACTTAAAGAACCTGATTTCTTATAAAATATAGGAAAAATTGTATATAATAGCAAACTAATAACCTAAATTAAATGGAATAGCTAGGGTTTGATTTAATTGTGCTCCATAGCAAACATTAGCTAAAATTTGTCAGCGTCTCTCTCTCAAAAATCTCGCTCGCCATTCTCCATTCTCGCTCGCTTCTCTCGCTTTATACACACAAGTGTATAATTCTGATTCTGTTTTGTATAAAGCGAGAGAAAAATTGTATATACACATGCAAAAATGTATATCTTCGTGTTATACACTTAATTATACAATTTACAAAATTTTACTTCAAATATTGCAGAGAAAAAGGCCAACGAATTATACAATTGCGAATTATACATTTATAGTGAAATACAATTTTCTCTAGCTTTATACAACAGAAGTGTATATATTGTGTTTCTGTTTTTGTATAAAGCGAGAAAAACATATATCTTCTTGTTATACACTTATAATTATGCAATATATATACATTATAATTCGATTCAATTGTATGCAAAATAAATTATACAATTGCAGCGAAATAGGCCAGCGAATTATACAATTTAGGCCAGCGAATTATATAATTGTATATGTATAGCAAATTATAAAGTTTTATATTTGCTATGAAACGCAATTATGCAAAATTTGCTATAACATACAAATATGAATTTTTTATTTACTATATGTGAAAGTTGCCCTATAATATATACCTGTGGATGGAATAGATGATATAATAATAAATTAAGATGCCTACAAACTTAAACAATTAAAAAAAAAAAAGGTATCGTGCTACTGCCCACAAGTTATAAAACTTTGGCATTTAATATTACTATTTTAAAACTTTCATTAATTACAATTTACAACCAAAGATTCTTCCACCTTCTAATATTCCTCTCATACTTTTCCAATTGAATAATTTGTCCTTTATCCTCCAAAAATTCCAAATTGTAGGATTAAAATGACATGTTTGACAAATTTGTCGACGAATAATTGCATTTTTGTTCTGTCATATATCATACTAATTTAACAATAATAAAATATTTGATATAATTATGTAAGTGTTATTTTCGAACTTTGATCTTTCCTTGCATTACAAATAAAACTTCAAATCTAACAAGTTTTAGCTTAGTTTCAACTGATAATTAGTTTAAAATTTTGATAGTATACGTTTAGACATTTAGCTTAGTCTCAACTGATAACTAAATATTTCAACTCATTCTCATTGTCTACCACGAACACTCGATGCTGACAACAACCACAACAATATTATATCGATGGAATTTCATAGGTAAATTACGAAAGTAGAATATAAACATGATTATTTTGTGAAGATATAGAGATTATTTACATAAGACCCTTGATGTTGGTGTGCTATATAAATTTTGAAAGTGTTTAACTGGTTATTATATAAGTTATAATATTCAAAATTGAAGTGTTAAGATATTTATATGTATAATGCTGATATTTTCTCTGTCTTAATTTATGTGATACTTTTCATTTTTCGAGAATCAAAGATTAAGTTTGATAAAAAAATTGCGCGTGGAATCTTCAAGTTTTTGGAAATGATATTTATATATTTGTAAACAACGTAAAATATTACTATAAGTTACAGTATTTATATATTTAATTGTTTAAATTTTGAGATCCGAAAAATTTCACGTAAATTGAAAAAGATGGAATAATATACATAAACAAACATTAAACCTAAACCTAACATTGTAATTACCCAAAAACTATATTTGCACTAAATATAGCAATAAAATCTAAATGATATCAACTTGTCTCTTTTCCAATCCATCACCCAACAAAATATAATATCGAAAGATGGCTAGAAATGGTGAATCTCCATTTCTCTATTCTTCAAACAACACACATTCACATATTAATTTTAGAATTGTGTATAAATCACCATCTAAATTATTTGTTTTTTTTTTTTTGGATTTTTAGGTTCACTAGAAGAATTCTTGGCTGTTGCAGTTGATGCAGCTAAAAGAGCTGGAGAGGTTAATTAATCAAAATTAATGACCTAATAATTTTTTTTGTTTTTATTTTCCTAAAAAAGAGTTTCAATTTTTTTTTTTGAAGTTTAAATTTTTACTCTGTTCCCTATGATTTTATTGTGTCAATTTTTGTGGTGTTATGCAGATAATCCGCAAAGGATTTCATGAGACTAAGCATGTGGTACACAAAGGCCAGGTATTTTTTATTTTATTTTAAATCTCTTTGATTCGTATTATTTTGTGTTTCGTGTGTTTCGGTTATCGCACTAATTTATGTACTGCTTTCCGTAGTGCTTTATTTTGTTGTTGTTACTGTTTTCATTTTTGTTTTCTCTTTTTCAAACTGCCTTGAGATGCTTTATTTGAGTCGAAGTTATATTAGAAACATGTCGTATCCAGGAATTTTGCTAAGAGTGTTAGTATATATCTCTAAAAGTTTTTTTTTTTAATCTATATACATTCTTATTATTTCTAAATGCACAATATGATTTTCCGACGAATGGTGTTTGAGTGGCTACTTTTGGATCAATATAGTCACACCAATGATTGAAAATGGACTCAATATTGTGTACATAACATCTCGAGACTCCACTTGTGAGATTAAACTGGGTATGTTGTTGTTGTTATGTATGATAATTTGTATTTTGGGTAGTATAGGCTATAATGGAAGTGTTTGTGATATATTTGAATACTAAAAGCGATGACAATGTTTACATATTGGTTGAAGCAAGTGATTTAGAGTTAGCATTGCGATATTTGTGAAGAAAAATGACTTTTGCATATCAAAGATTTGAACTTTATGGGTTCTTATCCGAAATTCCACTAGTCTATTTGATGTATTTAGTTCAAAATCTATTTGTTCTACATATACAGTGGTGACGAACTCATAACTTCTATATTACATTTGTCCTGTTGTCTATAACTAAGAGAAGTCGTTGTTCCCTTTTTGTTGAAAATATCTTTCCTGATGACTACATTGCGGAAATTCAAGTCGTTGGTAAGTGATACCATCAAGAATGCATTTTTACCCAGACAATATTATCGATCATATAGGACAAACTTATAGTCAAGTTAACAAGACATTATAGTCGGAGGATTGTGTTTATAGGCTTTGATTTACCCTTTTACTTAATGTAGGTGGATTTGGTCACAGAGACCGACAAGGCATGTGAAGATCTCATATTCAATCACCTCAAGCAACATTTTCCGAGTCACAAGGTTAAATTCCACCAATAGTGTTCAAACTTATAGCCCTCCGTTAACTGTACTTCATGAGTCATTATGTTTCTCATTCTTTACTGTACTATACCTTCACTTTAGTTCATAGGTGAAGAAACAGCTGCTGCTACTGGAGATTTTGATTTAACTGATGAACCGACTTGGATAGTTGATCCGGTTGATGGCACAACTAATTTTGTGCATGGGTAAGCATAATTTGTATATTCTTTGACAAACTAATTAATATTGTATTATTGTTAGATGAGCCTCTCAAGCCATTTGTCGGCACTATGTGATTGCTGTAGGTTTCCTTCTGTCTGTGTCTCGATTGGACTTACAATTGGGAAGATTCCAACAGTTGGCGTTGTTTATGACCCAATTATCGACGAGGTGAGATATTTAGTAGTAGTGAAGAGCAGCAAGTAGTAATTAATTTGCTTTCGATGGATTGAATCAGCTAGCATTTCTTTCTTTTTTTCTTTACTTTGTGGGCGGGGGTGCTTTAAATGGCTGATTGAATGTAGTAAAAAAGGTTTGATTTTTGACATGTAGCTTTTCACTGGAATTAATGGGAAAGGTGCGTATCTTAATGGGAAGCCTATCAAAGGTATGTCACATATCAAACTCGGTGTACCTGCTATTGCATTGTATATTTTACACTCTATTGATCTTGAATGCTTTGATATGTACAGTATCTTCGCAGTCCGAACTTGTGAAGTCCCTCCTTGGCACAGAGGTAATTCACCGTCTCTATTGTTGCTGTATACTTTGATCTCACCATGGATCATTTAGTTCATGAATGGCAATGAAACGCAGCCTACTTCTGCAATTTGATTATTCTGTTGTAATGATGGTTATGATATGAACATAAACTTTGTTTAATCTTTTTCAAGACTAATGTCCGATTCCAAGTGTGTGAACTTCCGTTAGTTTTTCATAAATCCCGCTTTTCTTGTACGTGAAATTATGGAACGCATCGTTCTTTAGGGTCATATTTTGATGTTGTACACACTATAGTAGACTGTATCTGAAATTACATGTATAAAATATGCTTATTCGCTTTTGTTGTTTACCTTTTTGATATACTGAAAATCTACTCAAATTTTGTTTACTGGAGCAGGTCGGAACTACACGGGATAACCTAACTGTAGAAACTACAACGAGGAGAATCAATAATCTGCTTTTCAAGGTAGGCGTCCAAAGTTCAGTTCAGTTAAGAAACGTATTCAGACACAATAAAATTAGTTTGAATGTTATACAGGTTAGATCACTCCGAATGTGTGGTTCGTGTGCACTTGATCTCTGTTGGGTGGCATGTGGAAGGCTTGAACTCTTCTATTTAATTGGATATGGAGGCCCTTGGTAAGACAATTTCTCCGATCTGATTGCCTAGATATGTTGCTGACTGAACGTATCTACTTACAGGGACGTGGCTGGTGGCGCTGTAATAGTGAAGGAAGCTGGAGGCGTCCTGTTTGATCCGTGAGTAACACATACTTTTCTTATAATGAAAAGGGACAAAATGAAGTTTCCATGTGTTTGATCTGCAACAAGTATTAACGTAAATATGCAATTGCTTAATAATTGGAAGTGTGTTTATTGTAATTTATCTACATAGTAGGTAGTTGCTTAGTTTTAATCAGTTGAATTAGAGATCGTATTCCAAGTTAAAGGATTACGGATTACCTAAGACGTTGTTATATAGTAAAATTTACATTATTATGGATTCTATATCTCTTCTTTCCTCGAAAAATGAAGGTTTCTTGGATCGAATAATTAACTAAACTCTTGAAAATTTATTGTAAGACCAATCATTTAATAAGCGTTTAAGTGAAGCAGAGGTAGAACCGGAATTTGAGTTTATGGATTCTAAATTCTGGAAAAGACAGCTTATTTGATTCTGGATAAATTATTTATACATGTTAAGTGAATTTCTTACACTATACAACGTTTTGGCCAAAGCTACTAGGTTTTGCTGAATCCGTAGAACTGTATCTCTGCTCCTAAAGGGAAGGAACAATAAGAAAAATCCGGCATTTGTTTTATGAGAATAGTTTCAAGTATTTACTTCAAAATAAAAGAAAAGCTATTGATGTGTATAGTTGTGTTTCTTTTGCATCAGATCTGGTTCGGAATTTGACATCACATCACAACGTGTAGCTGCTACAAACCCTCATCTCAAGGAAGCGTTTGTCGAGGCCTTGCAGCTATCCGAATGAGTATCATAGGAGATGGAAAGCGGACACTTCAAAACCAGTTAAGTTCTTTCATTATTGAACCTGATAAAGATCCATCTTGTGGATGTGAGCATATTAGGCCAAGAAAATTTACTACTTGTCCTGCATTACAAGGTCCATTATGGCTAGCTGAGATATACTTGCTACTGATTTTCTTTTAGTAGCTACTGTTATTTTCTTATGTGGTGTAAGAAACTTTGTGTAAAGCTCATGTGTGACCTACAAAAATGTCTTCTTGTTTCGTTTGCAAGAAGCTGACATTAATAATAGAACGTATCTTTTGCCTTCCTACGACCTTTAGTGGTAAGAGGACGGTGTGTGATGTGTGAATTAGGCACACATCACGGGTTTGAACTTTTCCATAGACAAAAAGTCTGGTGTTAAGTGGAGAAGGGTAAACGGGCAGGCCTAATATATATCCACGAGTTTTGAACCGTGCACCATTGGCCCCCAACATTTCTCAATAAAAAAGGTTGGAACTGTATTTTCTAGTATCTACAACTTGTAACCGTGATCTCTGTTGGGCTAAAACGACTGAAATATATTCTTAGCAAGGTGTGATGTTGTTTGCTTTTGGTCAAGCCTGTACTGTTTTCCCCTAATGACATGATTTATTGAGCTTTTCATATCATGCATTATATTGTAGTTTGAGTTGGGGTCAGAGTAATTGAGAAAAAGTATCCTCCTTTCGATATCATGATTGAGTCGATCAGATCAGATCAACAACCAATGGTTTGTTCAATGTTGACATTTGAGGATACCTTATTATTCTTATTTAGGGACATGTAGCAAATAAGAAGTCGTGCAAGCAAACGAAGTGGAATCCATTAGAATAGAAAAAACAGTTCAGCTTGAGCATGAAAGTGAGGTCTGTTAACTCAAACACCAACTTTAGAAATTCAACAAATCAATTTTATGTGTTACCTCAGCCACTAGTTCTCCCCAAATAGCACAGTCCATTGATGGTCATACTAGTTTATTAGTTATGTTTGTTGTTGAATACTAGTGGTTAATTAATTAGCACATAATAATGCAAAAAAATGAATTTTTAAAGAAATAAGGAAATAATATAAGGATTAAATGAGGTTCGACCAAAGAAACAATACAGAAAATCTCAATTGCAAATCCATCAAGTTAGCTTAGGAGGAGAGTACTGTCTGTGGTCATGTAAAGAGTCTAAATTTCAACATTCTAATTCTATTTCAAAAAGTTAGTTCATGAGGAGATCAATATTGGAGTCCGGAGCCTAAAAGGTACAAAATATTAACAAAAATTCCAAAACGGTATATAAAATTTTATATTAATCAAAAGGGTAAAATCGCTGCACCAACAGCGACTTACCCCACCGGAAAAAGCAAAATCGCTGCCTCTGCAGCGATTTTGCAAAATCTGATTTTTTTTTTTAAAAAAAATAAAATTGCTGCCTAAGCAGCGATTTATAGAAAAAAAAATTTTTTTTACAAAATCACTGCCCCAGCAGCGATTTATAGAATTTTTTTTTTTTTTTGAAATCGCTGCTGGGGCAGGGATTTTGTAAAAAAAAAAATTCTATAAATCGTTGCTTAGACAGCGATTTCATTTTTTTAAAGAAAAAAATCAGATTTTGCAAAATCGCTGCCTCTGCAGCAATTTTGCTTTTTTCGGTGGGGTAAGTCGCTGTTGGTGCAGCGATTTTACCCTTTTGGTTAATATAAAATTTTATATACCGTTTTGGAATTTTGTTAATATTTTCTACCCTTTAGGCTCCGAACTCATCAATATTGTCCACGATCATCTAAAGAATTTAAATTTTCCTCATTCAACTAATGTGGGACTTAACATCCAATCTCACGTGTAGAACTGAACATCTAGAGTTTGGACAATTTAATACAAGAGCTTACCGGTGGCAAATCATAATTTAGAATATGTGTGACTCTAATACCATGTCAAATGAACCCTAAATTTTGGATGCACTGCAAAATTTTCTTGATTGAATCGCAATTTGAATCAAGGCATAAATTCAACATATGCCATATCTAGTCTAATTTAGAACCACAGGTTCCCTATTTGATTGTCAAAAATGCATATTTCCAACTAGTCGGTAGTGAGATGACAAAAAATGCATCTAATATTTTAGCAAATAAATTTAATTTAATTTGACACTCAATATACAAGTGACAACAAATAAAGGAAAAATGTTAAATTTTTATTTTTATTTTTAAGAAAAGAGTGATAGATCTATAAACGTGTGTTTCAAAACATGTTATTATACTTTAATGGTTAATTATAATTACATCTACGGTCCTAAACAATTTGAGTTCAACTATATAAAACTTGTGATATTAAAGATTCCATAATATTTATCTTAAATATAAAATGTTTCTTAGAAAGAAAAAAAAGATATATACTTTTTTTTTTTAAAAAAAGAAAGAGCTAATAAGAGGGCGAAAAAAAAATCTTATACCATAATGCATTTGGAGAATGAAATTTCACCTAACAAGAAAGTGAACAGTTGATATCTGGCAGAAGCACCAGAATTTGGATTTTGGTGGATCCCAAATTATTCTGTGGCGGAATCAGAAATTTATATAAACAGACTTATAGTTGGGAATTCGAATTTATCATCTAAAGCTGCATTTGAACTACTTTTCTACTACATTTAATTTTTTTTAATTTCAAGAAAATTTAATAGCTTATATAAAATCAAGAAAACTATTGATAGATTTTATTTTAATTCTGATGTTGTTTGACATAGCACATTGAATCTTCACTAACTATTCACGAGTTTACCAAATAAAGATGAAGGGAAAGGTTGAACAACACTGTGCGTTCCAGATCTGATTGAGAAAAAGCGTTATATGTATCGTACGGAAAACCACAATCGGATTTTTCCAAACAAGCCTCAAGAATCACTGTGGTATTTATGACCATTGTATAATGTTATAAGTTTGCAATGTAATTACTCAATGTTGAGGGTAATATTGTTCTACAAGTTGTTTTAAAAGGATAAGAAGAACATATTTTTATTGATTAAAGGTTCAATTTACTTAATCATCATATATTACAAAGATTAAAATTAAAATTAATCAATAAGGATGCTTATATGGATGAAGGAGCATACTAATGATTAAAGATATGATTAAGAATGAAGTTGTACGTGGTAAGATAATTGTATTATGAGTTATGAGAGTTAGAAATAGGCTAAAAAAGTACTGAGAGAAGGTAGTTATTGACAAAATATGATATAACTTCAGTCGATTAAGGATCTGACCATTAATATAAAAGTTCGAAGATTAAGAACTAGGATGAAGAGTTAGTAACTATATGTTGCTTTGATTATTTTATTTTTATATGTTGCTTTTTTACCATCTTATTTTTTTATTACCCCATATTGAATATTTTTATTTTAAACTAAGAATCTATCAAATATATTTTTTTTTATTTTAAGTTAAGGATCTATCAAACATATGTTGTTGTTGGAAATTATGTACTTCAAGCCAATGCAAAGTAATTAATCTAATTATCATAGTTAATATTATAGCCAATAAACAAATATTAAAATTTTATAGTACACAAATTAACGCGTGTGGCATGTTACTAATCATGTGATTTACAAGTACATTCGACAAAATATACCTTAACACACTTTTGATAATTTTCATGTACTAGAAAAGGACAAACATAATCTTTTTAATTAGCAATAAAAATCTTTTTTGAATTTTTAAACAACTAAGCAATGTTGCATTTAATACAAACAAATCACTAGAAATCTTAGGGACGTTATATTTTTAATTCTAATTAATATATTGGCATTATGCAATGGTTCTAATTACATATAATTAAAAAAATTGATTGGTTTGTTGTTTTTTCCTTGCATCATTGTATATAAGCCAAAAGAATTCCGCAGGAGCCGCTAAAATGTTTAAATTAATTAAGAATCTAATTATGCAAGTCATGATATATAATTATGTATGAATCTTTGGTATTAAGACACTCATCATGTATTTTATGCTCCATTAATGATTTAAAATGCTTATGACAATATGAGAACTAATTGATTAATGATTTAAATCTATGACATAGTTTTAGACCGCGAGTTTCAAAAGTTAATACTCCCTCCGTCTTTTTTCATTTTATGTGGCATCATTTTTTTTGATCAGTTTAAAAAAGAATGTCACATTTCCTTATATGGTAAGTATTTAAAGGTACAATTCATTTCTTACCTTTGTTGGTCCATTTAATTTTAAATATAGTACCTAATACATTTATGAGAAGAGAGAAAAACGAGTTTACTTTTTTAAAAGGCAATTTGATAAACATTTCAAAGTCTTCATTATTTCTTAAACTCCGTGTCCGGTCAAATGTAATCACATAAGAGGGAGTTATTCTTTCTTTCTTAAATTGCGTACATACGCAAACAAGGAATTTTTCCACCTAGAATTAGTGAGAAATTTGTGTTCCAAAATATGATATTTTTCAACCTTATTCTTCATTGAACCAGCTCACTAAGAAAATGCACAATGAAAAATAAATTCTCATTGAAATACCAAAAAAAAAAATCTAATTTTTTCATGTGAAAAAACACTGTTATTTTTTTTGTTTTCTTATTAATTCAATCAAAATATCTACTAGTATATACATCGTATAAATTGAGACAAAATGAATTATATTTCGCTATAATTAATTAGTAATTATTTTTTTGTTGCTTGATCAAAGTTAAAGTGGTCAAATAAAAATGTATAAAGAGGACGTGAAATATCAGACGTTACCTAACAATTGAACAGTTGATATTTGGCAGAGGAGTAGTGCCAAATTTAGATCTTAATTTGGTGAATCCCAGTGTAATAATCGAATCAATCAATAAATTGAATAAAAAAAATTATTACAAATCTATTGCTATTGAATTATTTGATTAACAAATTTTTCTCACTAAAAAGTAATCATACAACTATACAAGTTGGCCATGAATTATTAAAATATTAAATTCGCGAAAAAATAACAATATAAATTTTTTCTTTTGGAAAAAAAAATTCTATTTATATTAGTACAATTATACAACTCACTTAGAAAGAAGTACGTGCGTTTACATCTAAGTTTTTGGCACACGTCCTATAATAATGTTGTCTCCATATCTGACTATGATATTAATAAATAATAATAATAATATTATTCGTAATTAACTAATATGAAATCTAATATTTTTAATCGCATTTCTTTCGACATAATATTTTTAAAAATATATTTTTCTCTTTCTTTATTGTCTTTTTTTAAGATACCAAACATATATATGTATATGAAATTTCGTGGAAACATCATCTAAGAAAGGGATACTATGATATTTTGAAAATGAAATATGAATGAGCATACAATACAAAGTTGTCTACGTAACTTAACTTTGGAGTACTATACTCAATTTAATTTGTTGCTACTTTACTACTTTATCCTCTTTTTTTTTTGTAATATCGAAAAATTAGTAAAAGACTGAAGGTTCATTTTATATTTTGAATCTTGATAATTTGAGACTCGAATATGAGATTATTAATTGAAATTAGAATTGATGATTTATAAACTATTCCGCTTTGATCCATACTGATACAAACTTTCAGTATAAGTTAAATAAGTATGTCTAATTTGGATCAAAACAAAAATATTTCAAAAGTAGCAACCCTACTCCTAATACTTAATAAATTAAAAGATGAACTTTTTCTATCGGAAATAATATTTTGATTTGAATTTAGAAGAAGAACATTTAACCAACTAACAATTAAAACTAGATAATATCTTTTGAATTTTAAGGCCAATAGAGTTCGCCAACTTTTCTTTGTAAGAAAAAAAAATCATAGGCTAATACATATCGAAAATTTAAATAATTACGATTTAATATTATAGGGCCCGAAACTCAACAAAAGAAAAAGTGACGTCATTCATGGCAAAATTCTAGTCGTTTTGGGATGGATCCTCTGAATTTTCGGGGAAAAAAATGAAGTCCAACAATAATTTCTCGAAAATATATATACATTAATACATACTAAAGAAATTTATAATCGTGAATTCATGTTTTAGAACCCTAAAACGTTTTTTTTTTTAAAATAAAGTTATGTCAATCGTGGTGAAACGTGTGGCATGGACCTTCAAGATTTCAAGGCAAATAGAATACGAATGACAAATTCTAAAAAAAAATATGTATTTATACACAGAAAACTCTACTAATCCTAAATTTGAATTTCAGGACCTTGAAACGCAAAAAAATAAAAAGTTATATCATCATGATAAAGCCCATACTGTTTGAGATCAAACAGAATTTGATAATAATTTTCTAAGAAATTCATATGCTTACACACATCATAAACTCCAAAAAATCATAATTTAATATTGGTAAATTCCTAAAAATAAAAAATGAACCTTGAAAGAAAATAATTTATTTTTTTTTTGAAAAAAATAAATAAATATTTTCTCTGATCACACCCCACAATTAAATCTACCTCAAATTCGTCAACGACAAAATTAATGCGTATGACTTGTCAAATATCATGTAATTAATTACAAATAGTATGATATTAACTAATATTGTTTGGTCGTGCTCTAATCTAACGTTTTAATATTTTTCATGTACTTAAACAAGAATAAACATGATCCTTTTAATTAGCAATATAAAATTATAATTTTAAGTTGTAATCAACTCAACCGTGTAACATTTATTTAGTACAATCCATAAAAATATTAGGGTCAACTTATTTTTTTAGGGTCAAAATGGGCTTAATTCAATTTCTTATTATTGATTGAGGATATAATTTTTTGAAGGTGTGAAATTTTTTAAATACTATAATAATGTCAAATTTTTTAACATAACATTCTAAAATTTAAAGGAATTTCAATACGAATACTTATTATCGAATGAAAAGCAAATTAAATCAATAGGTGTTTGGCCATGCGATACCATATCATGAGATAGAATCAACATCTGGACATGCGATTTTATGCTGATTCCATCTCATGATTCCATATTCCCCAAAAATCATGATATGGAATCACATGAAAATACCATATCATGATTTGAGATATTTTAATATAAAAATTGATCCACAAGTTTATAGTTTGTTAAAACAACCCCACATTTTTATCTACTAACCACTTATTTCACAAGTAAATAAAATTTATAATCACATCATTATTTTTTAAAATTTATTATTCTCACCGATATATAATTTATTATTCTCACCAAACATATAGTCAATTTAACTCATACTTCACGATTATTGACTAGTAAAATCTTAAACAGCCCGTGAAAGGTGTTTCATTTTTACTCAAATATATTGATGAGAAGTGAAAGTTAGGTTGAGAAAGTTAGATTAAAATAATTCTTAAGTGGAGAATAAATAGCTATGTAATAATTAATTATGTAATTTTATAATTTTTTGTTTATTTGATAAGATTGAATAAATAATCAGGCGTTATTTTAATGATTTTAGAATTTATGAAATTTTCATGTTTATGAGAAAATATATGATACCAAAATTCATATCGCATGTCCAAACAAATTTTTAATTTCATTTCATAATTTTATATCATGATATTATATCATAATTTTATATCGTGATATTATATTATGATTTTATATCATGATACCATATAATATGACCAAATAAGCCCATGTTTTTTATTTTAAATATTTTATGATTGACGGCAGTATTTCACCTCACCCACTTTTTTCCTATGTGGTTTCAAATACTTTATGATAGCATATTGATAGTGACACTTGCTAATTTGACAAGTTAAATACTCCTTATTGGTTAATACACCTTTTATAAATTAATCTAGAAGATTACTTATGTATTAATTTTTAAATTTATCTATGTAAGACCGTTAAATTTCTCACATTGGTAGGAATGAGGTTTTTGTTGGACAATTTTTAAGTCAACTTTTAATAGTGAAGTGAATAAAAATACTACATCTATCATCTATATTGAAGTGATGTTATTACATTTCACTTATTTTTAATTTAAGAACATAAAAATAAAAAAATAAAAAAATTATTTTAATAATTAAAATTTATTCATTCTTAACTAAAAATATTTATTCCAAGGCTTATTAAAAAATTCATCTATTCTTAATTAAATATTTTGACGTGTGAATTTAAATTTAGGAAACTTTAGAAGGTAGCAAATCTATAACGTGTGAATTCAGATTTAGGAAGTATGCAACGTTCTTAGACTATACATTATAATAACTAATGTTAACCATTAATAATATAGATCATAATGGAAGGATTTGAAATTCATTAACGAAGATTTTTGATTCGGGGTTGATATAGAGATTCATTTATTTTTAATTAAATAATTTAATTTGGCGAATTCAAATTTAGAATACTTTGAAAGACGACAAGTCTATAATATGTAAAGAAGTATACAATGTTCTTAAATTATACATAATAATAACCAATATTAATGTCATAGAATAATTCAAAACTCATCTATTTATCCCTAATAAAAATAAATTTAAATTCAAAATTATTAGTCTCTTGTTTTTATTACGATATATGAATTTAAATTTAATTTTTTTTTATGATAAGGTATGAATTTAGATTTAATCCTAAGTTTTAATGTAGAAACAAATACTAGCCATTAATTTCTTACAAAGGATTATATTAAATTAATAGTAATAATTAAATCAAATGCCACCAAATAGACGAATCCACTCTTCTTCTTCTTCTTTCTTCTTCCCCTCTCTATAAATCCACCATTTTCATCACTCATTCGAGCTCTCTCTCAGTTCCTCTATCTTCTCAAATTCCGCCATGAAAATTTCTTAAATCAACAAAAAGAAACACCCTTTTCGCTAAATCTAACAATTCTTCAAACACATTTGAAAACTCCATTGTTCTTGGTCTGTTTCCAAATTTCATTTCTTCCCTTTTTATTCACAAATTCCGCCATGAAAATTTCTTAAAACCCATTAAAATAGCCACCCTTTTTCTCCAAATCTGAGATTTCTGAAGTCACATTTGAATAATTGAAACTATTTGCGAAGTTCCCAAATATGGTTTCGCTAGAAAATTCTCATTCTCATGTTTCTTCTACTACCCATCACTCCCAAACACGGCCTTATTACTATACTCCACCGCCGTCCTCTGCCAAAGTTCACCGACGTTCAATTGGCCGGTCCATGCGCACTATCCGCTCCAATCTGTTCCAACCCGAATGTGAAAACTCCGGTCCGGTCTACGAGAACCTTACAGATTCCGTCGTTGATTTTCGCCTAACTGAGCTAGCGAAGAAGCCGCCGGTTGATAAATCTTCTTTTTCCGATGCGGAATTTCTGGAAATTTCCCAAACTTTCAGTGATTTCTCGGCGTATAGCAGTGATATTTCCGGCGAGTTGGAACGTTTAGCTTACATCCCAAATTCGGATCCGAATCAGAGCTCCGTTAGTGAACCGGAACCGGAACCGGAGCCTTGTGTAGGGTTTCTGCAGCGGGAGATGTTTTCGACGGAGATAATCGAAAGCATTGAACCGGAGGATCTTCAGCCGACGGTGAAACTCTGCGTCGACAGTTTACAGTCACCGTCGGTGGCCGTGAAAAGATCGGCGGCGGAGAAATTGAGGTTTTTAGCTAAAAATCGAGCTGATAATCGTGCTTTAATCGGAGAGTCAGGTGCTATTCCGGCATTGCTACCGCTTCTCCGGTGCTCCGATCCATGGACTCAGGAACATGCTGTAACAGCTCTTCTCAATCTATCGCTTCACGAACCGAACAAAACCTTAATTACAAACTCCGGGGCGATAAAATCTTTGATTTACGTGTTGAAAACGGGCACTGAAACGTCGAAACAGAATGCAGCTTGTGGGTTGCTAAGCTTAGCTTTGATAGATGAGAATAAGTTAACCATTGGTGCTTGTGGTGCTATTGCCCCATTAGTGGCACTGCTAATAAACGGGACGAATCGGGGAAAGAAGGATGCATTAACGACGTTGTATAAGCTATGCACTGTGAGATTGAATAAAGAACGGGCTGTGAGTGCTGGTGCTGTGAAACCATTGGTGGGGTTAGTGTGTGAGGAGGGAACAGGGTTAGCTGAGAAGGCTATGGTGGTGTTAAGTAGCTTAACGGGGATCGAGATGGGGCAAGAAAGTATAGTTGAGGAAGGTGGAATTGCTGCACTTGTGGAAGTGATTGAAGATGGATCGGATAAAGGGAGGGAATTCGCAGTGATGACTCTTTTGCAGCTGTGTGTTGATAGTGTAAGGAATAGAGGACTTCTTGTTAGGGAAGGAGGAATCCCTCCTCTTGTCGCATTGTCGCAGACTGGAACTGCTAAAGCTAAGCACAAGGTGAGTTTCCTGTTTGATTCCATTGGAAGGAAATCTTGATCAATTACTTGTGTTTATTTTTTTCCCTAAAGATTGAATTTTTATCCTTTATATGTCATTTAATCGCCATTTACCCTTTGAATCATAGGTAGGTATTACTTAGGTGTAATTGTTAGACATGAATGGAGTTTAATGGAGATTCCAAATGAATATTACAACCAATCGTACTAATTGAGATTGATGTTTAGTTGATTGATTGATTCATGTCTACTTTTAGGATGAGAAAAATAGCTGTTTATTTGAATAATGGTACCAACTTATAACAGACATAAGGTCGAACTTCAAATTTAAATTTTGAAATTAGTAGGGAAATATGTCAAGATTTTCACTTCTAAGTTCTAAAAATTAGTCACATGGAGTGTTCCCGTTTTTGGGTATAGATTTGGTAGATGAACATGGGAAAGAATTTTGCATATGGATCTTTGTAGTTGCCATGTGCCATTAATGAATACTGTGTTTTCTTGAATTTGTTAATGTCATATTTTGAAAATTGGTGCTTGTTATGAGACACTGAATGCTGGTAACGATGTTGCTTTCACGGTCCATGAAGTTGTCTTTTACGGAAAAATTTAATCTTAATGAAGCTTGGTTGTCTTTGGCAGGCAGAAACATTACTGGCATACTTGAGGGAACCAAGACAAGAAGCTTCTACTTCAACTCCTTAGTGAGGTAGCTTAGACAGTCTTCTATATTTGAGTATTTTCTGTTGATAGGAAGTGATTTGAAAGAGTTTGTACAGAGTGGTTATAAATTTAGAAGTTCATGACATATGTCAGGTTAATCAAGAAAATAAATATCAAGTTAGTTTTAAGGAAACTGACCTATTTAGATAAAAAAATTTAACTAAGTTTAGTGCTGGCAGGGGTTGTGGGAAGGGTTCTCATGTCCCTTTTGAATTATTATCTGTGAGGTTGTTTGGTAAGAATTTGATAATGATCCCTTAAGTTTTGTTTGGGTGGTCCAAATTCTTCTAAAAGGGTTACTAATTTTATGATTCTTTAGTGTGTAAAAGAGCTACTATTTCAGTATGCTTTAGTCTTTTTTAGTTCTTGAACAAGATTACATGGATAGTCTCTTGATTATACGACTGTAAACATATTTGGCTGTTAATGAGATATTTTCTTGATTTTCTATGACTGTAATGTGTCAAAAGCTTAAATTCTTTCTTCAAGTTTGGGTTGTTGGCATTTATACAGCTATTAAATTTGTGTCTCCATCTATACAACTAGAAGAGTATCAAGTGTTTATCTTTCCCCCTTGGTGTGAATACAGAGGGTGTAGCAGCCCCACCTCTCCTTATTAGCATCATTTTCCTAATATGTACTTGTAATTATCTTATGCTTATATTTGTCTATATCCCTAGTGCATTATGACTTTTTAGCTGGCAGAGTTTGCTTAAGCTTTAGTCAATTGAGATGTGTTCAAAGATATGCTTAAATGAGTTGGTTAGCCACACCTTGTGGTCCTCCAACCCTTTTTGTTTTACACTGGTATATACCTACTAGTTGGTGCGAATTTCGACTATTCAAGCCTGATACCTGTCACTTGGTGTTCGGATTTGAACCTGGAAATTCATGGTTCTTCTCCCACTTTAAACGGAGGATATGTATTATTTCTCACCAGCATAGGTATCAGTACCTCTAGCCACCATAGTTTGAGAAAGACGGGAAGGAAGCACTTAATATTTTTTGCCTACGAACTGATAACTCATGGTTCTTCTCTCGCTTCATTGGCCACAAGACCATTTCATTGGGCTGGTGTTCCCTCTTCTAATTTTTTTTTTGATAATCCTACACTTAATTTTATTTGGCTCCCATAAAGTTAAATTCAGGTGATAGTGAAGTGTATACTGCCATGGGACCCTTTTGGAATACTAGTAGTATCTCACAACTCTCTAAGGCCCCATTTGGCCATAAATTTTCCAAATAATATTTGGGAAAAATTTGGCAAATAATGTTTGTCCACACAATTTGCCATTATTTGGCAAATATTTTTGGCAAATATCCCAAATTTCCAAATACTAGTTTTTTCTTGTATTTGGGCCAAATCTCATTATTTGGGATATTTTAAAAATTAAAATTTTACCCCAATCTTTTATTTTTTACAAAAACACCCTCTCTAGTTGTTGCTTGCGTTGTATTACATCATTTTTTACGTGAACATTAAAATAGTGATAAAATATTTAGTGAATATTAAATAATAATATGATTGTTGATGAAAATTATTAAAAATTGGCTTTAGGTAACAAAGTCATGTACTTTGTCTACTTCACGATGTATGTAATAATTCTTGTTGCACTCACTCCAAATTACCACATTGCTTTAGTGTCATGGACATTATTTGTTATTGTTGTAACGAACATTCAATTGACTTGTAATACAAACTTTTAGTTAGTTTTGTTAGTTTTTAAAACTTATGCGTATAAATCATATTTTTCTAAAAAGGTGAAATATATTTCTCAAATTTTATGGCCAAACACATGGTGAAATTTCACCCAAATTTTCACTTAAATAATGTTTGCCAAGAATATTTGAAAATATATGGCCAAACGCTAGCTAAATGTGGCATATGATATGTTTGAAAAAGTTTTCTTTGAGCCATTAATCATTTAGAAGTACAAATAGAGGGTTGTGACAGTTGATGTTTAATTGTTCTCTCCACTTTTATATGGACCAAAATGAGCACTGCATTTGTCCAAAGGCATGGGGTCCTTTTGAATTATTACTCCTTGTTGTAAAGGGTATAGAAGTTGCTCTGGATTGGTCCTACTTGTAGCCAAATGACCTATGCAAAATGGTGTAAACAGTGTGGGCTCTTTCTTTTTTAAAAAAAAATAAAAATGATGGTGATCTCCAAGCATAGCTTGTGATGACATTCGATATTTCTCGAGATATCTCTCACCAATACAAGTAATCTTGCCGACCTATATTTAGATACATTTTGTGTGTATCTCAGTAGCGGGCGGATCTGAAAAACCTCGTGAATTGGTTTGGGTTCAATAGACCCCACCCACTCTCCTCTCTCCAATAGTTGACATCAACGAGTAAAATCTCTTTATGCTTTAACTAGGAAATCATTTTACTCACATATTTATGGCTTATTTTAAAATACAAATCTTTAGTGTCTTTGTTTTATTCTTAAATCTCGATTCTAGTCAAATACTTTTACATAAATTGAGAGAAAAAAACGTACCTGGTTTGTTATAACATGTTGTGCTGTTTCTATAAGTACATTTGACAGATATTAGTTGTCACAACAAGTTGTATCATTTTGGATGGGCCAATTTCACTTTCAATATTTTAGTTTTCTAGCAATCTTTGAGAAAACAATGGACAGTAGGTGTAATCCTTACTAACCATCATGAAGCAATGATCTGTCTCGGTAACAAAATATTATTAACGAAAAATGTGACAGAATTTGAAACATCATACCTATAAAAAGTTTAACAAGAAATTTGAAAGTTTATCGAATTTGCAAGCAACATATCCAGAAAGGGAAAGATGTCAACTCAACAACCACCAGAGCGGTTGTTGGACACTCTAGTAAAGAGAACGTAGAAACGAAGAAAAGAATCTCAACAAGAAAATGAACATTTGCTTTTAAGTCTCACCCAATATGCATTGGTACAATTATCGTAAGTATATTCCGTTATCCAACTTTACATCTCAATCAAACCCCAAATGTAGAAAAGAAGAAAGAAAATGAAGGCCTATAGTAAAGAAATGCTATGTTCAAACGTTACAAGGAAGTCCCTTTACGTTGTAAACAATGGTTGACGATAAAGTTCTATAGTTGGTATTGAATTAGCTCTAAGTGAATGTACCTTTAGCCTCAAGTATTTTTCCCCAAAAGGAATGCTTAATCCACAATCTCTGACTTTGATCATGTTGTATTTTCCACCTACAGTAAATATTCGATATCCAAATTCCATACATTAATCTTCCTAGGCAGCAATACCTGAAGAAAAAGCAAGAGAATGTAAGTAAACGCAAGGAACTTCATAGTAAATGAAGGACATGGAACATCATATTCTGTGCTTTTGGCTAAAGTTTCGTTTCTAGTATCTAGTACAAGTCACGTTGCTTGGATCCTTCAAAAATGTTGACGAGTGTGCATCAGATCCTCCAAAAGTTATTCATATTTGGAGGATCTGACATGGTGTGGTGCCATTTTGGTGGATCCGAGCAAACATAGAGTACAACAAGAAGAATGTTATTGCATAGCAACGAGAGAAATATTCTATGCAAAATCAGCAATAATATCATTTGGTTTCCGGCTAAATTCTATCCCCGCACGTTCTCCTCATTTTGTTTACCCTTCATATTGTAGAACAGTCCTGGCCTACCATTTAATCAGTTCTTGTGCATTTAAAATATATCAAAAAGTAATATTAAATAGAAAGACACAGAGAAAAGGAATAGGGAAATTACTTTTACCTCTAGTTGATCTATTTGCAACACTATAACCACCCACATAGCTGAGGGAGTCTGCACTCCCCAGTCCATAACTAAGAGCTCCAGCGCTGTCTAGCTCTGGAGAGGATGCACGCCAAGTAGAGTCCTCAAAAATCGGACTGCTTGCCGTTCCATAAAAATCCCCAAAAGCGTTGGCATGAACACCTGGTGTTGGAGCATATGATGATTTAGTATCAGCATTGCTTCTTGCATTTTGTCCATACCCTGCCCCACCTGCAAATCCATTCTGTCCACCACTGAAAGTGATGTTGTCATCGCCAAAAGAACCGTTACGTCCACCTTGGCCAGAAATTGGAGAGGTACCCCATGTTGTTCCAAGACCTCCAAAAGCACTAGATAGTCCTGTATTCCCGCTTCTGGAACCAGCAAACATGCTACTGTTTGCATAATTTGTACCATGAAAAAGACTATCATTCTCCCACTTGTTCTGACCTGTTGAATTCAACACAGGACCATTTTCAACTCTTCCAGGGGCATGCCCAACAGGGATATTGTATTTGTTTGGATTCTCGTTGTGAAAGGAATTTAAGTTACGTCCATAACCAAGAACGGAACTGAATTTTCCACTTCCTCCATAGCTTAAGTTCAATCTGGAGTCTATTTCTGTTCCCATATTGTAGTCAGCTGGACCAAACAAAGAGTATCCATTGCGACCAACAGAGATTGGAGAATATCTACCTTCCGTTCCGACTCCATAGTTTCCCATCAGGCTTGGACTGTAACCTTGAGTATACACATTAAGGAAATTGTTTACCCTGTTCATGCCATGGTTATATCTACCTACTAATTGGCTTTGGGTTGGCCCACGCGATAACTCTTTTGGAACAGCACGCTTGACTTCGACCCTTTTACCATTAAGTTCATGAAATATTTTGTATAGTACACTATCAACTGCTTCCTCTGAGTCATACGTGATGAATCCAAAACCTCTAGGCCTTTGTGTGTTATGGTCATACATCACCACGACATCTGTGATTGTCCCAAATTGGTCAAAATACTTCTTGAATTCACTCTCAGTGACTGAGGATGCCAAACCTCCGACAAAAATCTTTCTGGTGCGGGCAGGACCTGGAGAACCCTGTATGCTTCCGTTGGTTCGATTAACATGTTGATCGTCCCTCGGAACAGCTTTTTTTGCCTCTACCTGTTTTTGAAAGGGAATAATCAACAAAGTATACATTTGTTTCTTATCATAAGATTTCACATTATATCTGACTTTACCTAAAAGAACACACATTGTATTGCTGAGAATACAATTACTGAACTATTTCAGTTTCCTTACCTTGCTATGGACGTACAGTTTTCTGGTTAAGAGGTTACAAAGTCTTGACTGACCGTTCGAAGATAATTTTATGATAAATAGCCTAAATCAGCTGAGCTAATTCTGCTTAATTGAGCATGGTTTTCGGTCCACATTTCCAAACACTAATTGCTACATCCTTTTATCTCATGCAACATGTTAGCTTTCTAACATTCAATATTTTATATTAGAACATTTGGAGCTAGTGACTAGGCATGCTATAACTTAGTACTTGCATTACTTCCGATTGCGTAGCGCCAAACAGATTCACTTATGTAATACTAACACTCATCAAACCGAATCAATTTCTTCGGTCAAAGTGATGCAGTATGCATCACATATCCAACACATGGAACTGTGAAAATCTCATGAAAGTGCATTTCTAATGTATCTTATTGTAATCATAAGCTATTGCAGGTCTCAAGAGAACAACAATTAGCATTCTCACTGGTAAGAATCTCAGAGGGAGAATCTGAAAAATATACTAACACGATTAGCATTCAATATGTTTCGTAGACAGCATGTGGATTACTTAAAAATTGACATAACATTTCAATAAAAACGCCAAAAGAACACAATTAACCTTCAATATTAAGCTTCATAGTCAAGAGCATGTGGATTTGCTTAAAAATTTTGACATAATATTTCAATGAAAATGTCAAACGAAACATTCATAAACATGACCCTTCAACTTGTTGACGTCAGCCGCCAACTATGACCTTTTAACTTTGGATGTGCACAAGTAGGCACTTAAACTTCTACAAAATTGAACAAATAGACACATCCATCCTACGCTGCACCCTACATGGAAATTTTGTGTCCTACGTGGCGTACTACATGTATTATGCCATGTACGATACGTGTATCTAATTATTCAATTTTATATAAGTTTAAATGTCTACTTGTGCATACTCAAAGTTCGAGGGCATAGTATTGTCCGCTGAAGCCAAGTTAAGGGTCTTGTTTATGTATTATGCCAATAAAAAAATAATAAGTCCAAGAATCACTGAGGTTACTTACAGTTCTACCATCAATAATGTGTTTTTCTTTAACAACTTTTTCAGCAATGGAAGGGTCTGCAAAGACAACAAAACCAAAACCACGAGCACGGCCAGTGATTCGATCTTTCATGATCACAGCTTCAACTACATCACCAAAAGCTTGAAAATATTCTCTGAGCCTATCATCATTTGTGTCCCAAGAAATCCCTCCAACAAATACTTTGCCACTCTCCATTTACTCTCTGCAGATGACATTACGAAATCATTGATCCGAAAATGAAACTAAACATAATTGTGAATTGATTGAGTCAACAAAAGACAATCTTCCAACTATAATTCAAATCATTCACTGGATCAAAGCAAAACGCTTAACATCAGATCTAAACAACAATAATATACACAGTGTAATCCCACAAGAATCCCATAAGTGAGGTCCAGGGAGGGTAGGATATATGCAGACCTTACCTCTACCTTGGTGGGGCAGAATTTGTTTCCGATAGACCCTCAGCTCTAAAGAAATGTAACCAATAAAGGAAAGTAAGAAAGAAAAGCGACAACGAAATAGCAATATACAAAACAAATTTCGCGACAGATATTAAAAGAAATCGGAGAAAAGAAACTACGGATACCTGAATCATAAAACTAGAAGTAAAAAACAAGATCATATCAAACAAAAGAAATTACTAAGAACTTGGAGATTACAATACTCAACTAAAGAATGTAGAATCTATAATTCAACTAGAGATCTCTAATCTTCAAAAAAATCCAAAATTCAACAACCCAAAATTCTTGAAAAAGTCATAAAGATTGAAGCTTGACTTGAAATATTCAACTATGGAAACAGACACATACCCAAAAAACAGAATTTTGAATGAACCATAAAGGTTGAAACTTTACTTTAGCATCAAACATCCAAAAACTATGAAAACAGACACAGACCCACAAACCAGAATTCTGAATAAACCATAAAGATTAAAACTTTAACATGAAACATCCAAAAACTATGTAAACAAACACAGACCCCCAAACCAGAATTCTGATTCAACATAAAGATTGAAACTTTACTGTCAAACATCCAATAACTATGAAAACAGACACAGACCCACAAACCAGAATTCTGATAAATCCATAAAGATTGAATCTTTAATATGAAACATCAAAAAATATATCAATATGTAAGAAATTAAGAGGTCAAATTTACCAAAAAGATGAAGGCCCAGATTGAGAAAAAAAAAAGGATTGAAATTCAAGATCTGCTAGAGAGACATAAAGCAAAAGGGTAGAGGGCTAAAATGCCCTCTTTATCTTTTTCCTCTCTATTATTTTTTGCTTCTTCCTAAGATTTTTCAGTTTTGGTCTCAAATTGTTGGAGTTTTTATCAATGGAAAAAGATGAAGGTAAGAGAAAAAAAGAGTGTGGTATTAAAAAAAAACTGATTCACAATATGAAATGGCTAAAATTTATATTATATATTATATGTCTATATATACCATATACAATTTGCATATAAATTATAACCAACTACTATATTATATATAATCTATTTAAAGCAAATTATATTATACTTTGTTATCCTCTTGGTGAAAAATGTTGAAGCTGATAAGAGGGTGGACGATAGAGACTTTTGATTTCCCTTTATTTTGTAGTACTATTATTTGAACAAATAAATAGTTTATGGTCGAAAATATATTTGAATTATGAGCGAGTTTTATATTTTAGCAATGTATTTTTTTTAAAAAAGAATTATTTTATGTATTGAAATATATTTCAGTCGTAATGTTATTTATATGTATGTGTATGTGTGTTCGATGACTTAAATACAAAAAAATAATCTAAATAATTTTTTTATTATTATCTCTAAAACACTTCAAAATATCAAAACGTCGTGAATTCGACTATGAATTAAAATAATTTTACGAATAAATTACTTTACTTTTGGAATAAAACTTTTTAATTAATTTAGAATAGTTGGATTTCAAATATATTATTTTTATTATGTGACCCTTTGTCATTAACCATGTGGAAGTATTGCCTTCATTTTATTTTATTTTTTTACCCACTGATTCCCAATTTTTTTCAATATGTCTCTTTTTATTTTATTCCCTTTTCCTTTTATGTTATTAGTTCCAAATAAAAACGAATAATCAAACATGCATATAAATGTGATGCAAAATAGTTAGTCGAATCTAAAATGAATAATAAAAGTTTTGGTTTGCTGTGATAGCTTTCGTCTGATATATTTTTAGCAAATTTGATGGTATTATTTTAAGATATAATCGATTTTGATTTTAAAATGGTAATATCGAGCTGATCACATATTGTATGTGATTTAATTTTGAAATAAAAATAGATTCAAATTCAGAAATATGACCTAAATACATAACTAATTTTACTATATTCTCTAAAATTCTCTACTAATTGAAAAAATTACAAAAAAAATTATTTTATGTGATGTTTCAGTCGGATACATCAGTTTATGTGATGTATTGAGACACACACAATGTATCAAAACATTACTTTACAGGATGTATTGGTCGGATACATCATGTCATATGATGTATCGAGACGTATACGATGTATCTAGATGTTGAGTGATGTATATGAAACTGAGATGTGATGTATCATGATATGGAGGGATGTATCCATAATCTTGATGCGATGTATCGAAACGTTTTGGTATGTATTTAGGTTTCACCAAATTTAAGTGATTTTTGTAATTTAAAAATAGTAAGGATTAGATGTGATTAGCTCTAAACACTATGAGATTTGTGTAAAATCACAAATTAACCAATGTATTTATAATAATCTAATGTTTGCTAATCAAATTCTTGTTATATTCTACTCTTTCTGTTCTTAATTACTAGTTCACTTTTGAATTGACACACATATTAAGAAAACAATTGTTGATATAGTGAGTTTACCATTTTATCCTATTAATTATGAAGTGCGTGAATTAAAACTTTGAGATTTTTGAAAAGTTTAACGTTTTACTTACGAAGTAATTAATTAAGGGTATAATCGATAAATTAACCAATGTATTTATAATAATCTAATGTTTGCTAATCTAATTCTTGTTATATTCTACTCTCTTTATTCCTAATTACTAGTTCACTTTTGAATTGAAACACATATTAAGAAAATAATTGTTGACATAGTGAGTTTACCATTTTATCCTACTAATTATGAAGAGCGTGAATTAAAATTTTGAGATTTTTCAAAAGTTTGACGTTTTACGTACGAAGTAATTAATTGAGGGTATAATCTGTAAAAAAAATTGTCCTTTCTTGGTTTAGCAAAATGAACAAGTAACTAGGGACAACTAAAAAAAGAAAAATGAACAAATAATTAAGGATGGAGAAAGTAATTTCCAAAAAATGTTATCGGATTTATCATGTATTGTCGTTTTTTAATGATTTAGGACATACCATATCGTCGTTTCGAAATTGGATTGCCTAACTTTTATATAAATTAAATCGTGATTCATTAAATTATATCAAATAATATTTCTTTTCATATTCAATAAATTATTTAAATAATTACAAAATTAATAACCGATAAATAATTATTAAGTCAAACCAAATCAACCAATGGTTCAATAACAATTTAATATGTATAAAAATTAATAATAACTTACAAATCAAATCATTTAAATATAAAAATCAAATTAAACCATCCGATAAATTGATTTGACCAACAACAAAAAAGTTGAATTCAAACACATTCAAGTTCCATGCTTCTTCTTTTTCACCCCCATATATTGTCTAGAAGTATTTAAAGGTTTATTATTTTATTTTATTTTTTTAAAAAAAAGAAAGATAAATTTAGGTAATTAATAGCAATAATTAAAATGAGAATCAAATTAATTTAATTTATCATTCAAAAGTATTTGTGGCTTAGTTTTCTTCATGTGGAGGAAAGGGATGAACCCCAACTCAAACATTGGACGGTGGCACCCTGTCACATCCTCTAATAATAATATAATAATAATAATTTAATTTAACATATATTTTTTTCTTTTTGGCCCACAAAAAGAATAGAACATTTAATTGATTAAGACTTTGATTAATTTAAACAAAATACCAAAAGGATATAAATTTAATACAATCACATGGATGAGGCAAACAACAAGAGAAAGGGATTGATGAGTAAAGATACTTCTAACAACTATGTCTCAATCCTTCGATAAATTAAAGTCCAAATTTATTTATATAGTTACTCAGTCTCAAGTCGAATAAAGAGAAAAATTAAAAAATGAATAAATCATTATATTAACAAAAAAACAATTTTGCGGAAGCAAATTTACTATTTTAAATGTAAAAAACTATCTACTGTATTAGACTTATGTTTGGACTTTGAATGAATAATAGCTTTTGATTATTTTTGGGTTTCTTTTTTTTTTTTTTTGAACATTTGTAAATGTTTAATTATAAATTCAATAACTACAACACATTATAGGTTTGGTGACAAATCTATAAACTATCATAAAATATTGGAATATATATTTTAAACTGACAACTATTAACAAGTCACTTTCGAACAGTTCAAATAGCAAAATATGAGTATTTGGTTGTTACTTTTGCAACATCGCAACTCCACAACTATTTTAAGATTTCAATTTAACAAACCTCCTAAAGTTTATAACATTTTTCTCGTATCATTAGGTACCTACTTAGAAGTCTCGAATTTGAGGTTTAAAAGTTGAAAATTATTTTGCAATAATATGACTCTCTTTAATGGATCCTACGTGATGCAAATTTGACTTAGATGTTATTTTAAAATAAGTAGATATCGATCGAGAAATCAAAAATATAATTCTTCACTCACACTCGAAACCTCTAATCAAAATATCAAGACATAGAACTAATGTACATACATACCTATGTTGCTAGGCTCTTCCAAGTGAAAATGTTTAGACATAGCACTAATGTACATACATACCTATGTTGCTAAGCTCTTCAAAAATGTTAGACATGTTTACGTATCAGATTTTCCAAAAGTAACACATTTTAAAGGATCATATTTGACAAGTTCGAGCAACGTAGCCTTTAACTATGCTCAAGATAAATGACAAATAACAATAAGACATAGAATCCTTCCAAAATACCACATTTTTGAAGGACCAAACACAGGTACGACAACATATTTGCAAAGTTCGAACAACATAGCCTTCTACTATGCTCAAGATAAATGACAAACAAAGAGAACATATAAACAAAAACAAGAACAATAAGATACAGAATCCTTCCAAAGTACCACATCTTTGAAGGACCCGACACAGGTACAACAACATATTTGCGAAGTTCGAGCAAAGTAGCCTTCAACTATGCTCAGGACAAGTGACAAACAAAGAGATCATATAAGCAAAAACAGAAAACAATCAGATAGAAACTTTAGAGCATGCCCAAAACAGATTTATCATTACAAAGTTGGAAAAGCAGAATATATACAAGTTCAACAAAAGTTCCAAATTCTGGTTAAGTTTACTTATGTTGTGTAGGCTCTTCAAGAATGTTGATAGGTGTGTGCCGAGTCCTCCAAAAGTATTGCAGTTACGAAAGCCTCGACACATGTGTGACAACATTTTTGGAGAGTTGGAGCAATATAGCTTTCAACTACGATCGGGACAAATGAAATCAAAGAGAACCATGTAAAAACTAAAAGAACAACACAAGATAGAAACTTTATGCCCAAAACAGATTTATCATTACAAGTTGGCATAACAAACTAAACTTCTGGTTAAGTAAGCTGGTAAGTTTGGTTCATTACAACAGAATTCTCTGCTAATTTCATGTTTGATTAACAGATACCAGCTGAGTTGATGGTGTCTACTATAGATCTTAACTACCTATGCTAACTCCTATAAGCTCGAGATTTCAGAGACTTACCTCTCTATAACAAGAAAAAAGTTTCAAAGAAACGGTCTCGGCTCTTCTGTTCTTCCAAATGCTAATATCAAGATCCCAAAGGCAGCGAATGAGGTAATTGCCAAGCAGAAGAAGTTGCTAAAGCTCTGTTGTTCCATCCAATATAAAGCGCCCCCTGGCTTTCAGCAAGCTTAAAATTTGAGCTATACTCCTTCAACATGACCTTGATGGTCTCAGCAACCGATGGACTCAGCGGGCATGGAGTAAATCCAGCCATCAAAAGTCTTGACCTCCACTTGCCAAAAACTTCATGCCTTTCCACTCTATCAGCCCCTTCACATGCTATGAGATTGACAACATCCCGTGCAATACAATGCTCCTCTGATCTGATCCGTTGCATGTCATTCCTCGGGCGAGCTACATCGACTGATTCAAACATTGCTTTGTGGTAATCCAGAGTTTCACGGAACCTTGGAAGGAAAGGGGCGGTATTGGTGTTCATTTCTTGTTCAACTAAGGCCACGATTTTGGGAGACAAGCTCTTGACTAGTCTTAATAGGCGGTCCCGATGGTTCATAGTGCTTACGCTCTCGTCTGGCATGTGGTGCAACATGTAAGGGAAGTTAACTGCCAGGCTTTCTCCATGTCTAACTCTTAGGTTCTCTAGTTTGACCATACAGCCTGACAATGCAGCATTATGGAATTCGAAAGGCACTCCGGAGGACTTGGCAATGCTCGCTAACCTTTCGCCAACTAGCTGAAGTCCACCACCGCGTGCATGAGCTGATTGGGAATCATCAACGCCTGTGATGCGAAGAAATGGCGGACCACCAGGCCGACGAGCCAGATAGTGGATGAGGAACACCCATTGACTTCCCTGTGCAATTTGAAAATCAATGATATGGATTCTATTCTCGTTCTTCATGGCTTCGCTTATGACAACATTGGCGGACATATAAGCGAACTTGAAGTAAGGGGTGATGTGATAGAGGACTTGCATGTAGGACAACAATTCTGAGCTAGTTGGTTCGTTGCACTTCAGTTTTTTGTATATGTTACTCCCGGAGGACAATAATCGTGCTCTTAGACCTTCCAACATGTATGCACTCAGTCGTTGCATAGGTTCCCCATAAACTGATACCCTTTTCTCCAAAGCATCCATCAGAACTTCTGCAGTCGAGGTATCAGCTTCATCTACTGCTTCAGCACAGGCAACGAGCAACTCTTTCAAGTCCAATCTTGAGGCTACATCCAATACTTGATTCCGCCTTGTAAAGGAAAAATGTTTTGAGACTACACCATTTAATGAGCAACTGCAGCTGTCATCAATATCGGATTCAGGCCTTAGCAACTTATTATTCAGTTCCCGCAGCTCATGCTTCTTCCCATTGCTGTCATCAACTCCTGAACACAAACTTACAGGTGAACCAGAAGTGTTCTCGTAAGAACGACGTTGCTCAAACATGTTCGACTGAGAACATTGAGGAGAGAAAGGACTCCTGTTGGAAGAGACGCTTACGGAAGGATCTCCATCGTAGATGGGACAGTCAGTAGCCGGAAATGTGTCCACAGTGAAGAACTTCTCATTCTCTGTCGTTAAAGAAACCTGTGCCTGGGAGTTGCTACCATCATTATAATTGCTGTTGTCAGAAGCACGGCAAGGGGTGTAGTTTTGCTGAACTTGCTGCATTGGCTTATTGTACAATTTATGTACACTACACGACCTTTGAGGTCCCTGAGATGCTTGCATCTGACAATAAGTAACTCACTCACTGTATGCTGTGCCAAAGGAAGACACTGATCAGCAAATGTCTACACTAAAACTACTCACGACATCTCAAAAACCAAAGGTTCTTTCAGAAGAGAATAGACTGCTGAATCTGAAGCACTTGAGCTAGAACAGTTATCTCCAGTACACTGCCAAAGCAAATGTTCGAGCCAGCAAAATCTGCCAAAAAGTAAAACATGATCAGTATTCTTAGTGAGATTGAACTTTTAAAACGAATACTGAGATTGTCACAATATAACAAAGAAGCTTTCCTTTTACAGCCAAAATGCAAATTTGATCAGTGTCAAAGAAGTTGTGGACGATATTCATGCTCATAAACAAAACAACACAGAATTAGGAAACGTTATGACAAGATTCCACATCATTTTGATGAAAATTACAAAAGGATAGAATCAAAAGAACAATATACCCAAAAAAATTGGAAATATACAAAGTATGATCATTCATCAAGGCCTAAAACATTCGAGAAATGGGAAATGAATATCAGATCAGTAAATCTAACATTTGAAAACGTTGCTACTCTCTCCTTGACCAAGATACATATATAGGAAAGAATTGGGGAAAACGTTAAGGGAGACTAATCAGTGAAGTTGCTATTGCCAGTTCTTAATGAGGAACGACGAGTTAATTGAGAATTTAATGTAACTACCTGCACTTAGTAAATGAACAAAGAAAGTCAACAAATGCACCAGAATTGTTGGTCGATAACTCCCAAAATGACATATAAAAAAAAAAGGCAGTAGCGGATTTACCAAGGGTTTAGAAACTTATCGAAAAATAATAAAAAGACCGCCCCGTTGTTGATTTTTTATATAAAATGATACCCTTAACATCAAATATCCTTTTATATACTACAGATAGTGGATTACCTTTAAACAAAGAGATAAACCTTCAAATTCAAGCGGAATCATGAAGAATTAGCAAGATAATCGACAAATTATCAAACCTCGACTTAGGCTAGCACGGCTTGCTATACTCTTTAACCTCCATCTCCCTAACTCAACCTCTTAATTTGTGGGGGAAAAAAGTCCATCTAAGGCTAGCTTTGAAACTGTAGCTTGTTGTTTTTTTCGTTATACAGTCAATAATAAATTAAATGTAACACGACAAAAAAGAAGTGAGCAGTTTGACTAGGAATAAATCTTCGTGTTTGTTTGTCTTCGACCCTTCCACCCCCTACCCCACCCCACACATCTTCCCTCGCTTTCCACAACTAACAAGGTCTGCATTGATTTCCCCTTTCTTTACTATTAAGGTTAAGATTTTTCTGGTTCTAACCCCAACCAGCACCTCAAACCAATTCTCTACAAAGATAACTCAGATCATTAACTTATAAACATCCCACAACTCTCAGCAAGCACCCTTAACCAAAGGTTTGGATCGAGCCTTGGGTATGAAGAAAAATCCTAGTAGGGAACGCTAGCACTTCCCTTTATAATGTGCCTTATGCAGACTAATTTGGGACCCCAATGCATTACCAAGCACGTCCGGATGAAAACAAAAAACTCAGGTCTACTGATTACTTAGCATGTAACATTGAACCTAAGTTAGCGAACAACAGAAGAAAAATAAGAAACATGCAACCTTCATACCTTAGAAATGGAAAACAGACGAACAGAAAGGGAAAAGCAATAAAGCCGCAGTACAAATGACCAAAGGTCTAGTTCTATAAACGGGAAAATTATACCCCTAAACTTTGCGATGTATAGTGGAGATATCCCTCATTAAAAAATGATACATGTTTTCCCCTTCTACCTTTATTTTATTTTTTGGGTAAACAAAGACCTAAGAAACTACTTCATTTTTTCCTTAAACCAAGAATAAAACTCCAAGGAAAAAAAAGAGACATAAACTCCATATAAAGAAAGTCTTTTCTTCTTTTCTAAGGTACGCGTTGAAACAGTTGTTTCTTGTTTTTTTGTTATTCAGTCAATAACAAATTAAATAGAACACGATGAAAAACAAGTAAACAGTTTGACTAGGAATGAATCAACGTGTTTGTTTATCTTCAAACCCCCCCCCCCCCCCAAATTCCGCCACTCGCTTGCCACAACTAACAAGGTCTACATTGAGATTGTTTACTATTAAGATTTTTCACCCAAACCCGCTCGTCAAATATATATAAAAAAAAAAGAACAAGGGACAATAAAAAAACAGTTTCTCTATAAAGACAACTCAGATGATTAGCTCATAACGATCCCTCGGCCCTCAACAGGCACCCTTAGCCAAAGGGCTCAGATCGAGTCCCGAGTACCAAAAGAAAAATCTGGTAGGCAGTGCAGATACCAAATCCAAATTACTCGTGACCTCAATGCAGTTGCCCCAAACACCAAGTGAAAAAAAAAATAGTTCTACTGATTAATTAGCATGCAAGATTGAACCTAAGTTAGCAAACAACAGAAAGATACAACCTTTTCAACTTAGAAATGGAAAACCAATAGGACCAAAGCTCTAGTTTTAGTTTTTTACAAAACGATTTTTTTTTTTCATTTCTCATTATAGCGTTGTTATTACTGTTTTTCTAAGCCAAGGGTCTATGGAAAAGAACCTCTATATCTTCACAAGGTAAGAGTAAGGTTTGCGTACGCTCTTACCCTCACCAGACCTCACTTGAGTATGTTGTTGTTGTTGTTGTTGACTAAAATACTCTACTTTAATTCTTCCCTTATTCCAAGAATCAACTAAACTCCAAGGAAGTAAATAGAGACATAGACTCCATATAAAAAAAGTCTTTTCTTCTTTTCTTAGGTAAGCATTGAAACTGTAGTTTGCTCGCTTTTTCATTATACAGTCAATAACAAATTAAATGAATTACGACGAAAAACAAGTGAACAGTTTGACTAGGACTCAATCGCCGTGTTTCGAAAACCAAAAGGACCCCAGTACACAAAACCAAAGCTCTAGTTTTATTTTTTCTTAAAAGAAAACAAATACCTGAAAGTTCGATAATAGCCTTATTTTGTTGTTGTTCCTATTCTTTCTCCAGTATATTATGTACTGTTTTTCATGTCGCATTATTTCGTTGTTGTTATTGTTCTTCAAAGCCAAGGTTCTATCGGAAAAAACCTCTCTAAGGTAGGAATAACATCTGCTTACGCTCTACCCTGTCCGGACCCCACTTGGGTATGTTGTTGACTAAAAGTCTTTACTTTAATTCTTTCCTTATTCCAAGAATCAACTGAACTTAGAAGGAAAAAAAAGAAGAGAAATGTAGACTCCATATTGAAAAATGCAATAACTTTACAAGAACTACTAGACTAACAACACTAGAAACTAAAATCAAACATTAAACAAACCAAAGGTCCATAGAAAATCAAACACTTCTCAGTAGGACCAATCTTCCTACACACCTCAACTAATTCCACGGCATACATGTCACGTCCCACCAACAATAATTACCAAATAACTCTGTCCACCAAATCTAGGACAGATGAAAAGAAATTACAAACCTAAGACCTCACGGTTCTTAACCACTTCATTAATCACTGCGTCACACCCTTCGATGCAAACCAGAGTTATATAATCCATTAATAATTTTATTTTAATAAAAAAAAAAAACAGAAAAAGGGTAACAAGAAATTAGTTCAGAGATTATGACAAACCTTCAAAACATTACTCAAAAAGATGTTTTTTTCTGGCCTTCTGCTAAACACACATTAAAACAAACCAATAGTCAGCAGTTAAATAGAAAAAACTAATACTAATTAATCAAACACTTCTTAATAAGTCTAATCTTCCCAGAGAAACAGAGGATATAACACTCATAAAGAATAAAAACAGAAAATGGCAACAAGAACATACAACAAAAAAAGTGTAGAGATAGAGAGACTGTTTCCGAAAGACAAAAGGGTAACAAGAAACATCAGATCAATCAAAAAGATGTTTTTTTAAAAGAATTCAAATGAAAGTTGGAATCTTTTTTGCCTTCTGCTAAACACTCATTAAAACAAACCAGAAATCAACCAATTTGGACTAACTCAAAAAAATCAAACACTTCCCATTAAGACTAATTTTCCAAGAAAACTAGATTACATAAACCCCATTAAACAACATAAACAGAAAAGGGTAACTACAACATCATAAAATTAATAAAAAAAAATGTTTTTTTAATTAAAAAAATACTAATGAAAGTTGGAAAAAGGGCAACAAGAACATCATAGAATATCAAAAAGATGTTTTTTAAGAAAGAATTCAAATAAAAGTTTGAACTTTTTTGCCTTCTGCTGAACACACATTAAAACAAAACTCAAACACTCACTAATTTTCCAAGAAAACTAGATTATAAAAATACCAAGAACAAAAACAGAAAAGGGTAACAAAAATATCATAGAATTAATAAAAAAGATTGTGTTTTTTTTTTCAAAGAAATGAAAATGAAAGAACCTTTTTGTCTTCTTTAAAAAAAAACAGAGACAGAAGAGGAATTTGCCTGGTGTGTATTGTTGATTGAGAATACAAAAGAATTTGGTAAATTAACTACGCTTCAATCTATAAATGAATTGATCTTTAATTTTTATCGAATTAATCTTTTAAATATGTAACTGAACTGATGTCCATGAAATATTATGAAAAGATAATACAAAGTGATCTGTGTCCCATAAAAAAACATTACTCACTTTATCTCAATTTTATCTTTTTATAATTTTCTTTTTAAGATTATGAAGTTGTGTCAAATCAAAATAATTTAAATTTACGTCATATTATGATGTTGTCATACATATTGTGATGTTGTCATACATATTGATAAGAAGATATTAATTTTATATATTAAAGATTAACACAGAATAAAAATAAAAAAGGACAAAATGACCTTTTTACTATTTCCTCTACCTTTTTTTATTTTTTTCATGTGTACTAATGTTATTCATATAATAGAAAAACCATCAATAAACTGTGGCGCATGATATTTTTTTTTTTTTAATACAAGTATTAAGTATTTCACTTGAATATTTCATGTGTGAATTTGATTAACTGAATTATAATAAATTTGCAGTAAAATTAAATTTATGGCATATATATATATATATATATATATATATATATATATATATATATAACTATTATTTTGGAGTTATAAAATAGTAATTTAAGTACTTTAGAATTACTTGGTTGTTTAGAATATACACCAAAAGAACATTCATATATCCAACTACTTCAAATGATCATATACTTGTTTTAAAATGATTGAAATAATATTTAAATTAACAATTCATTTAGGATGTTAATTTTGATTAACAATATAATGAAGTTTCATAAGGAGTTATTAAAAAAAATTGTGACGTATGTTTAAGTTATTCGTATTTAATAAAAACTAAATTGATAGTTTCTCCTTAATTATCATACATTTTTCCTAAATACTAATTAGTTGAGGTGCATGTATTTTTATCATTCTGTCTTTTCATCTCTTTTTTTTTTCATTTTTTCATGTACTAATGTTTTTCACGCAATTGAAAAATCTTTAAGAGTATATTGGTGTAATTTTAAATTCGATGAATTAAATTTTTTTATTTTCTCATACAAATGTCTGATTAACTAAACTCTTACAAATTCCTAAAGTTGGTAAGATCAGATTTATTTGCAATAAGAATTGAACTCGTGCAAATCTCGTGATATATGCTTGAGTCACATGTCATATTATTTATGAATTTATAAGATACATTTATCTGTATATTGAATTTCAAATAAATTACTTAAATACACTAAATAAATCTTTCACACAACTGTATCATCTGAGCCAAAATTATTAAATTATATTCTATTAAATTCGTAAAAATTGAATTTGCGCCCAACATTACGATTTACGTTTTTGTCAAATTGAAGCCCTAGCCCCTAATACAACATTTGCAATGAAGAAGATACGGAATAAATATTTATTTATGTGTTTGCTTATATATATAATATAATATTTTGGCACGTGCTTTATGCAAGCATATTTAGTGAATTAGTGAACTACATCTATTAAAAAAAAAAAAAAAGGTAAAAGAAATAGTTATTACATATTCTAAAACTATTTGCTTTTGAATTATGAAATACTTGTAGTTTATAAATTACTTAGTTATTTGAAGCTAAAAAGATCTCGAGAACATCCATGCATACGTACTATTTCAAATGATCTTGTACTTGTTTCGAAAATGATTGAAAAATATTTAAATCAATAATAATAATAATAATAATAATAATAATTAATTTAATTAGATATAATGTTCTATTAGTAGTTGTGTGGCTCTCATTAAACATTAGATATTACATTATCTCTCTAGTGAATACAGACAGATTATCAAAATATGTTAACTTACTATTTGCTAATCGTAATACTAGTTTATTAGATAGTTCTCCATCTAGGCATGTGTTTAGTTGATCTTTGACAACATCCGAAGGAGTTAATAGAATAAGTGTAACGACCTGTTTAGTCGTTTTGAGCAGTAGAGTTTATTTCTGGTAATAGCTGTCTGGGTCGACGGATCCCACGACGGACCGTCGAGGGGGTCTCGTTCCAAAACACTTAGACTCTAGAAATTTGGGTACTGGGACGACTCTCTGAACTTCGCGACGACATGGCAGCACGGACCGTCGTAGGCACGACGGACCGTCACAGACCTCTTAAATGAAATTGTCTCTAAACTCTGTGACGGAAACAACAGGACGGACCGTCGCAGGCACGACGGACCGTCACAGGCTGCGTAACCCTGACTGAGTCGGATTTCTGTTAAAAGTTTTTAAGGGGTGTTTTGGACTATTCCTGCTTATGATTATAAAGTTAGTGGTTTAATGTTAATAATTCAATTACTTTGGGGTTAAAGGAGATAACCTTGAAATAAATAGTGGGTTACTTTTATCATCTTTTATACCTAATTATATGATAATTAGGGTAAAACAAAGGGAATTTGAAAGAGGAGAAAATTAAAAAGAAAAGAAGAGAGAACGAGCGAGGGAGAAAGAGAAGAACGCAGAGGAAAGAAAAAGCATTGGAGAAGTAGGTTGCTTGATTCACGATCCTTTGGTGGAGGTAGGTTATGGTTTATGCTATTTCATAGTAAACTCTTAATAGCGAATGATATGTATTGGGTAGTATTGTAAAGTCTTCTATATGCTTAATTGTGTGCTTGCATGATGTGATTATGTAATTGTAATGGATTGAAAAGATGAGGCTGTGAATCTTAAACCTTAATCCACTTTGTTAATGATGATGCCTTGGTATAAAAGAAGGCTTGATGATCTAAAAGAATGAGATTAGGGGATCGTGTGTCACGAACCGACACGTAGTATTAGGGTATCGGAGTGTCACCTTCCGACACCAGGATAGTAGGGGATCGGAGTGTCACATTCCGACACCAGGATAGTAGGGGATCGGAGTGTCACGTTCCGACACCAGGATAGTAAGATGAATGAATATTGAGGGGATCGGAGTGTCACGTTCCGACACCGGGATAGTAAAAAGAATGAATCTTGAATTATGCTAATATACTCAATTCCAAAGAACCTATTTCCCAAATGAGTATGGTGTGGAGGCTTGAGTCCTCATAGATGTGCTTGGTGTTGTGGCTAATGGTTATGATACTTGTTGTTGTCACCTGTTAAGTATCTAGTTGGTTTTATGTTATTATCTGATATATATTGCTTTCTATTTTGAGTTGGCCGATGATACCTATTCAGTACTTGTGCCTTGTACTGACCCCTACTTGTATGTTTCTCTTTGTTATTTGTGGAGTGCAGCAAACGTGCCATCGACTTCAACTCGTCATCAACTCTAGCCAGTCTTCATCGCGTCAGATTTCAGGGTGAGCTATTGTTCCTAGCTCGGACTGGATTCTCTCTCATTCATGTCTTGATGTTTTTGAAGTTCAGACATGGACCATCTGTTTACTTAATTTAGCTTCCTAGACACTCTTAGATTTAGTAATTTGAGGATAGAATGTTCTTGTGGTGATGACTTCCAGATTTTGGGAATAATAAGTATTAAATTTTAGAAGTTATTTATTGGTTATAGTAATGAGTTTTAAGTCTTCCGCATTATTTTCTGTTTATTATGGTTGAAATGTTGGGGTTTAGATTGGTTGGTTCGCTCACATAGGAGGGTAAATGTGGGTGCCACTCGCGGCTCGTTTTGGGTCGTGACAATAAGCAGTTGCTCGACCATTATCAACAGCTTGGACATTAATTTGAAAAGAAATATGTCATCTACTCCTTGTTGGCTTGTCGAAAGTTATGACTGACTATTAAATTCACCAATCTCCTAACTGCTATAATTTACCAATGAAACAAAGGAGTAAATAATTATTTATCTGAAAGAATTTATCTGCACAGAGTGTTTATATCAAATTAATGTAATTTTTATTATTATGTGATTTAATGAAGTAAAATACATGTTAATTAATTAAGATTAAGTAAAACAATAAACTTTTAATTTAAACACATGACATGCATGTATTGAATTAGTGTAAACTCCTCGTGCGGATTCTACACATTATTCATGTGATTAAGTATATATACACACTAGTTTCTGAATACATATTTTGTGTGTGGATATTTTGGATAAAAAAATAAAATTAATTGTATGCATATATTATCTACTACTATTATATAAGTGGGAATAAGCACATAGTCGGGCGTCAACATGCCTGCTTCAGCTGTGTGTAGTGCTGACAATTAAGCTCATTTTTCACTGATCTGTCCAAATAGCCTATCAAATATAGGTTGAAAGAGTGATTTTAAATATGGTAATATTTGGGATTATATCCACATTTTATCCATTAAAATATGGATATATTATGGGTAAACTACGGGTCAAATATGAGTATTGCAAGTTTTCTCCAGATTTTCAAAAAACCTTCTATTATTAAGTTTTAGAAGCGATTTTCAAAACTTTCATATACCAGTCCCTATTAATATTTCAACTCTCGACCTCACCCACGCATCCCAAAAAAAAATAAAGTTTATTTTTAAAAAATATTTTGAACTTCAAATTTTCATTTTTTCACCTCTACCCTCGATCCCCCAACCCACCCCCACACCAGCCCCTCACACCCACTCCCAAAAAAAAAAAATTAAGTTTATTTTTAGAAAATGTTTTCAACTTCAAAAATTTATTTTTTCATCCCTACCATCGCCCCCCATCGTTCCCATCCCCATCCCCACCCCCACCAAAAAAAAAAGTTTGTTTCAAAAAAATATTTTCAACTTCAAATATTTATTTTTTCACTTACTCACCCACCCCACCCCAGCCATCGCCCCCCACCCCCTACCCCCACACTCGAACCCCACATCCCCAATTTTTTTTTAAAGTTTTTTTTTACTTTTATGATAAAATAAAATAAATGAAATATTTTCACAGATTTTTCGTGAATTTTTAAGTAAGAACGATTTATTCATAAAATATGAATAAAATATTAGTAAACTATTATTTTACTCAACCCATTTTTATACGTATCAAAGTTCTACACTTCAAGTATAAGGTCCAGGTTCAAGCTTGGCCAACATACTTTTTCTCCATTCTCATTTTTAATGCCTTTACTTTTGTACACTCTTTGTTTCAAAAAGAATAACTTTATCTCCTTTTAGTCTGTTTCAAAAAAATAATTATTTTTTTTTTGACAATACTTTAATTTTAATATTCCATGTGCATAAAATTTTAATTATTTTTTTCTATATTTGATATTCGAGTTATTTCTTTCTTTTTAATATATCTTTATTTTTTTTATGGTCTTAATCTATATATATATATATATATACCAAAATATCTTTTGATCTTGTGGTGTTAATCATATCATCTGAAAGTTAAATTTAAAAATTGATCCATAAAAAAAAATATTCTTTAATGTTTCGAAACAAACTAAAAAAAAGGATAAAAAATACATTATATTTTCTTAGGCCTTTCAATTTTGGAGATCTAAAATATAGGCCTCATTTTTAAAGACATTGAGTTACCCTGACCACAAGTTTCAGAGAAAAAAAAAATTCTTTCTTAAACTTCATTTTAAGAAAAACATTACATAAATAACATTATACACGCGATATCAATTTTATGTTGGATAAATCATGTTATTGTTCGTTGTAAAGAGGAACCGTATTTTCTTGATTTCAAGACTGAACTTTGTCATTCTATTAAAAGTTTGACGATAAGTTCTTTCAAAAACAAATATTTCAAAAATATCTGCAATCAAATAATACATAGAATTGGAGGGATCTAATCAAGTTTGGTGTGCCAAAAAAATTATTCATGATGTAATATGTTTATGCCTATATAAGGAAATTTTTCTACAAGGAGATAAGATTGGCCTAATATTGCCAAAAGAATTGGCCCAAAAAATTTAATAAATAAAAATAAACTTACGTTGTACAAATTTCAAAATTTCATTTTATAAAATAAGATCATACCAAGAAATTATATTTTCATTTGGTCAGTGTGATAAAAATAGTAATTTTAGTGTGATAAAAGTAGTAATTTTGCACTAAATTTTAAAATTAGCTTTATTTAATCATAGGTATTAATTAATTTTAAAATCATTTTATTCCCTTTTTATGTTAAGAATTAACTATCACATATACAAAATGGAATACTAATTAGTCTATGAGATACTTTTGTCTGTTTCATTCCACCGCCAAAACGATTCTTTAAGTTCTTTTAATTTTCTAGAAAAATGAATCTGAATTGACGTATTATAATATCGATCAATCTTTAAAATGAATCAAAAATAAAATCCGAAGGAAGAAGATTCATTGTATTTAGAAAAAAACAATATAAGATATGATATCTATTTATGAAGGGGGGAAAAGAGGCTAAAAATGCAAAATTTAGTATCGAACACTACCAATTATGAAGTATTATATCAAGTTAAATATAAATACGTCAATAACTCACCTTACACGATATTCACGTGAAACTATTAAGAAAATAGCAATTTTGATGACCGTCAATATCTCAAATTTTAACTATTTAAAGTAATTCATGTTATAAATCCATTGAATTGTGTGGATTGTCCTTTAGATATACTCAAGACTTAATTGTATTCATGTATACATGTTTCCAAGGTGATAAGAACAATTTGGATAACTATGTACCTACTAATTGGGCATTTATCATGGAGGCCTTTGGGATGATATCTCAACTCTATAAATAGAGATATCATTCACCTTTTGTACAACATACTTGAATAAGAAAATTATCTCCTCTATCTTATACTTCTTGTCTTTTTCATCTTATATTCTGAGCTTTCTTTATAACACGTTATCAGCACGAGTCTCTAGCCAATTAAGATTGAGTTTTAGTTTTTCTTTAACTCATGTTTTGGTTGATCTCGTTATGAAAATCAAGGTATTATATGCATAAAATCAGGTACGTATTTTCTAGAATATTTTATGATTTAGAATAAAAATAATATTCAGTCACTAACAATTATCAAGAACCGAAGACATATACTACTATTGGTTGAATATAACATGCTATACAAAACTTCTTAAATAGAAGAAGCTATAAAATTTTAATAGCATGAGTTTGAATGTTATTTTGATTGTTTTGAAAGACTCAAAGGGTGAGTCATGTTGTACTTCGGTCAATTATACCGTTGGTTAAGGGTAAGACGATGGATTCAAGTTTCATCGCACCAAAAGGGTAAGATATCTAATTAAAGTCCGGATGCACCATAATGAAAAATATTTGAGGATAAGACGATAGATTTAAGTTCTATCACACCAAAAGGGTAAGACATCAATTTGAATTTTGATGCACCATGATTGGGTTCAAGTCCCATAGAATTATGGCGTAAAACGCCTTATATGGATAAGACATTGAGTTTGAGTCAATGCACCATAATGGTGATATAATGATGACTAAGGCTTTGATGAAAAGTCTTGAAATTCGTCCTATTGAATTTGCTTCATTCCTTGAAAAGAATATGGTAGCAACATATGATAATTTTGGAATCGCATGTTCACTTGCTCTATTCTATCGTATGAATGTGGTAGCAGTAAATAGTTAGTCTGAAAGATGACAAATATTTAACGATATTAAAAGGGGCATGAAATGACGAAATTATAATAGTCATCATTGTGATAATTATAAAAGGAAGAACACTACGGGGTCTCCAAATAGTCCTTCAAAATGTGAAGGCAATTTTTATTTTAAAATGGTATGAAAGGTCATTGGACTTGTGAATGTTGTCGACCCAATTTGACAACTTTATAAATCCTCCATCAAAAGACAAGAAGATAAAGTGATGATACACTTGATCTTTCAAAGTGATGTTGAGGTGTGTCATGGAAATATGATTAATTTTAAAAACCATGACAATGTACTTATAATGCAAATTTATGAAGTACATATAAATGATTAGTCCATTCCTTGAAGAGAATGTGACTTGTAATGAGTATCGTGAATGCTCGACCATTCTATAAGAGAATGAGTCAAGATGTGAAAAAATCATTATGGGTTGAATATATGCCACAACTCACCTCTATGGGAGGTTTGAGAAAAAATGATATATACACTAAATTCACCTCTACGGGAGGTTTGAGAGGAAATAAATTTTATTTTTCAGAAATAGTTAATGGTATTGTATGTTTATACGTCACTATGGTATGTTTATTGTGAACTACCGAAAGGGCAAAAGAAAGAAATAGTTCTTGTCTATAAGGGTTGTAGTCATTATTGTGTGGCAATACAAATTTGTCATTGGTTGTGTACCTATGGTACAACAAAAGTAAAGCAAGAAACATGTCTTGCTCGTAATGATTTTGACCATGACAATGATAATATAATTTCCTCCTTGAAGGAGATGCTCACCATATGAATGGTGTCATGGAATATGTGATAGTACACAAAATTAAATTGCAAGCTCTAATGAGTTGTGCTATTATCAATGGAATAATATTGGGTTGTAGTAAGTCTCAAAAGAAACTTTTTAAGTTTCGGATGAATTGAAAAGAAATATTGAGACTATAAATTATGAAAAGATTTAATATCTTTAAATTACTACAATTGAAGAGGGTTATAAATATTACCCATTTTTTTCTCGTGTTTGTTGCACACAAACATGTGCATGCTGATGGAATCACATGCAAAAGTAAACTATAAGTGTACTGAAATAAAAATCAGTTGGCATGATCAGTTGACCATTCTGATTTAAATGTGATGCAAACGTAATTGAGAATTTATGTGGCTTATATGATGAAGAAATAAAAGATTCTTCAAGAATTCTCTTGTATTTCTTGTTTTCATTGTACCAGCTAAGGTTGTGATTGTAATCCCCTGAAGTTTTTGGAACATATAAAAAGGTGAATATGGGCCCATTCACCTTCCATGTGGATCATCTGCAACTATATGATAGATGCATCTATGCGATGATCACATGTGTTTTATTGTCAACTTACAAATGGTGTATGTAAGGTTGTTTGCTCGAATTGTTAAATTAAGAGCACAGTTTCAAATTATGAAATTATATTGATAATGCTGGTTGATTTAGCTAAAATTGTATGCCTCTAACTATAGCTAAATCATGGTTATGAGAACAGAACTCCCAAAACAAAATTTGGTATGAGATAAATTTATTTAACATGTAGCAACACATGTATGCATCAAGCCAACAAGGTCTCCCCATTAAAATTGGTTCAGGGTCAGGAACCATATAATTTTCATCTAAAATGTTTAAAATGTGCGGTTATGATTTTAATTGCTCCACCACGCACAAAGATGAATTTCCAAATAAGGTTGGGATGAATGTTAGATTTTCTAACATTAGGGGGAGAGATGATTTTGACAGCTGAAAATTATGTTTGAGCTTAATTATGAATTATCTAGATCCTCGTTAAATATATATGTGAATTTAAAGTTCAAGGAATAATTCAGTTGCATAATGTTGCAAATCAGTTGCCAGATAAATGCACTGGCCCTATGATATAATTCAGCTGCAAATGCTCCAATGTGAAGTCCTTGAAGGACAAAGTCTATGATACGCCGGAAGCGTAATAGACCAATCGATTCCAAATATAAAATTCCTTGAAGAAGGAAGGAGCAAATGATCAATACGGTCATGATAATGAGGCAAGTGCTATAAAAGAGCACATTGACATAACACTTCATAAAATCTTGAAAAAGGTTCAGGTACCTGAAATAATGAAAAATGAAGAGATCTCGATAAGTTATGTCTTGTTGGAATCGATATCAAATAACCGTCGACAATATCTTTGATATGAGGTAGCGCTCAATGATATAAATTGTGACGAGGATCTTGAATTTAAATCTGTCATATAGTGTGGACAAATAAATGGTTGGCCAAATAAAATGCACAATTCAAGTATATTTTGTTTCACTTAGAAAAGTGACATTTTGGACTGGTAGTCCATAAATCAAGGTACAATGTCAGTGGGGTACAAATAAATTATTGTGCGATACTATAATCGTAAGATATCAAATACGATTTTTGCCTCGGGGCATAAAGGTTTATCACAAAAATCCTGACATTATTGGAGATGTTCTTTTTTTTTTTGTGGATGCAATGAGGTTTGTTTTGATCTAGCAACATATGAAAAACTTGAATGCATGTAATGAATAATTGTAATGTCTAGCTAGACAATGAAGGTTATATGAAAATCCTTGAAACAATCGAGGTGTCTGAAGCATATAAGAGTTTGAAAGAAACTTTTTCAATAAAGCTTCAAGAATCCTTATATGGATTGAAATGGTCAAGGAAGAAAAAGGGTACAAAAGAATGACCCTAATTGTCCTTGTATTTTTATGAAAAGGTTTTGGTAAGACAAAATTTTGTCTTGACCTACAGATTGATAATTTGACAAATGAAATATTTGTCTAACAGTGCACATACACTGAAAAGTTTTGATGCAATTTTATATGGATAAATCACATTCATTGAGTACCCCAATGATTATGAGATCACTTGACATAAATGATGATTCAGTTTGATCTCAAAAGAAGGATGAAGAATTTCTTGGTGATGAAACTCTATCTTGGTGCAATCAGGGCACTAGCGCATCTTACTAACAATATTATTCCAGATATTTGTTTTGCCGTAAATTTACTGGCAAGATTCAGTTTCTCCCCGATAAAAGGACATTGAAATGGTGTTGAGCACATGATTTAATATCCTCGAAGGACCATAGTTATGGGTTTATTCTATTCCGAGGAATCCAAGACAAAATTGATTGGTTACGCAAATGCAGAATATTTATCTGATCCGCATAAAGCTCTATCTCAACCACGCTATGTGTTTGCATGTGGAGGCACAATAATATCCTGGCAGTCAATGAAGTAAACAAATGTTGCTATGCAGAAATAAAAGTCCTCCATGAAGCAAGTCGAAAGTGCGTTTGGTTGAGATAAATGACACACCATATTCAAGAAATGTGTGGTTTTTCTTTAAAAAAGAATATACCAACCACAATGTACGAAGATTGGAGACATCATCACAAGAAATTAAGTGATGTTTTAATCAGGGAGAGTATAATACGCGTTGCACTCTTTTTCCTTTGACCGAGGTTTTTTCCCACTGGGTTTTCCTGGCAAGGTTTTTAATGAGCCAACAAATAGTGCGTATCAAAAGATATGTGTACTCTTTTTCCTTCACTAGAATTTTTTCCCACAGGGTTTTTCCTTAGTAAGGTTTTAACGAGGCACATTATCTATGGACATCCAAGGGGGAGTGTTATAAATCCATTGAATTGTGTGGATTGTCCTTTAGATATACTCAAGACTTAATTGTATTCATGTATACATGTTTCTAAGGTGATAAAAACAATTTGAATAACTATGTACCTACTAATTAGGCATTTATCATGGAGGCCTTTGGGATGATATCTCAACTCTATAAATAGAGATATCATTCACCTTTTGTACAACATACTTGAATAAGAAAATTATCTCCTCTATCTTATACTTCTTGTCTTTTTCATCTTATATTCTGAGCTTTCTTTACAACAATTCAATATAATCATATAAGTTTATATTTTGAGATCTAGGGCCTCACTCTATAAAATTGAAATCATGGCAAAAGGAGATTAAAAGTCTAAATAAATAACTAATGAAAAAACAGTTACAAAATTTAAATATATTTACTATAATATGAGTATATATTATAGTATATATAATATACTATAATATATAATCTGTTAACTTTGCTATTGCTCTCCATCAATATAAACCTAATTAGAGTAATTAAAATTTTCATCTCTTTCATTTTACATTTCATTCATTCTCCAATTGAATTAATTACATTATAAATATTTTTAAAATATTAAATAATGTATAAAACTATATAGTAAAGATAAATATTGATTTAAAATAGTACTTTGTCATTTGTAAATATAAATAGCATGCATGTCCAAAAAGTAGAAAAGAAAGTCAATAATTAAAGAGAAAAGATATAAAGTGACATCTGAAATTATTTCGAATTTTTAAAAAGATACTTTAACTATGCAGATGTCCTATTATTATCCCCTAAACTATTCCAAACATATATTATTACATCATTTTTGGATCAATTCCAGATTTTAAATGACAAGTGTAATCACACACCAGTCATTGTGCGACACGTGTTAATCAATTTGAAATATTATTTTTTTCATTTTAAGTTTTCTTTATTTCTTTCTCTTACTTTTTGACTTATTTTAATTTTATTATATTTATTTTAATTTCATTCAATTTTTAATTCATCTTCCACCCCAACTTCAAGCTTCCTCTATTTTCTTTCTTTGTTCCTTCTTATTCACCTCTTATCCTCACCTAACCACACACCCATATCAAGTTGAGCCCCTCCATTTTCTTTCTCTTTTCTTCTTCTTATTTGGTCAAATTTCTTACTTTCCAAAATTATATTATTTTTTAGACTTTGTTGAGTTATTGATAACAAAACTAATTATTTTTCTAAGAAAGATCAAAATTTTGAAGGTATCATCATTTAATTTATCTTATTTTCATATAAATTCAAAACTAGAAATGATAATTTTGAAAGCATAAGAATTCTCCAAAAATTGAAAAAGTTTAATTAGAATTTGGAATAAAAAACTAAATAAAGTCTACTAATCATCTTGAAATCTAATGGGTTTATCACATTGTTCGAAATGTATTAAAATATCTAGATATAATTATAAAATTGAAGAGAATTAAACTAATAGGAGAATAAAAGAGAGATGGAATTATGGTAAAAAGTTACCTTGAAAGTGATAAATTAATGAGTATGATAATGAATTTTTGAAGAAGAAGGAAGAAAGAAAAAGAAAAAAATAATAAGGAGAAAAAATTAAAATAATAAGAAAAACAAAAATATATATTTTATAGTAAAATTCTTGTAAAAATAAAATTATATTCGTTTTTTTAACTTGTTCAAACTCTTTAAGAAAGTGTATACATTTTCTACGTCAGGTGGATAAAAAATAATATAATAATATCAGTTCAGAATTGTTTAGGGGGTAATAAAACACTTGCATAATTTATGTGTTTTTTTAAAAATTCGAGATAACTTCAAATATCATTTTGTTTTTTTCTCGTAATTAAAACAGTCAAATGTTTAATTATTTACCCTATTATTTAATTAGTACGCGCGTCACGATGATCTAATCCATGAAAAGTCATCATTCTTATGTCATCTATTAAATGATGAACAAGTCCACCATTTCTGTATTAAAATAAAGTCTAATTATAAATCACTATAGAGAGGCATATTTAGTCCACTATTACAAAATGATACATCTAAAATATAAATCTAATCGATTTAATGTTTAAGTTCTTATAATTGAAAATCGTTAAAATTTTATTATAATAGATTCAAAACTAAGTTTAGAAAGAAAAATAAAATAAAATAAATATAAAATTTAAAATTTTGACCTCATGTAGAGCGGTTCTCCAGTCATCATTGCATTATATGATACTCCGAGTGTGAATTTACATATTTATATTTCAATAAAATATAATAGTACTATATATGATATCGAGAGGGGAGCATAGGTTCACGTGGATCCGATGACCTCCTCCTGAATATGCACTTATATACTATGTAATCAGAATAAAATCAATTGTATGAATCATAAGTAACTAATAAAGAATATTTTTTATCCTCCCCGTCTCAAATTAAACATTAATCAAGAGGAATTTCTTACTATATAAAGTTTTTCATCGAATATTTACTTTAATTATTAGGAGGTGTGTGTAATTTTAATAAACAACCAATGTTAAGTGCAAAATGAAAAAGATATTAAATTTGTCTTAAACTTCTAAAATAATCAATAATTTTAGATATAAAAATTCACAATAAATAATTTGAAAGATAACTTTGATAAATTAATTCATCATTTCCTAGTTTCTCCCCTTGTTTATGGGGGGCTAAATTGGTCCCTATACTAATTAGATTAGAATTGGGTAACTTTAGTACTTTACCCTTCAACAGACGTTTGGTTTTAATATTATTAGTATAATAAAAAAAATTATTTATCTTTTTAACGTAATTAAAATGCTATTGAAAATAATTTTTTCATCGTAATAATAGAAATAAAATTTATGTATATGCTACACTCTTCGGTCCTTGAATTTTATTTAGTAGTCAAGTAAAAGAAAAAAGATATATTTTATCTGTTTTTTTTATTTGTTATAATTTTCTTTTTGAAAATATACTAAATAGATGCAATTGATTATATTCTTTTCAAATAGTTTTTCAATATTTATTTTTTATTTTTAAAGTATTAAAACTAATTTAATCTGATTTAACTTTAAAATTAATTAAACTGACTCTCGTAACACACTGACTAAAAAGATACTGAGGAGGAGTAATTGCTTTTTGCCGACAAGTCTTGTGTTTTTTTTAATTACTCTTCCAACATTTCATGTTGAAGGATAAAAGAAGAAACTACTTTAATTTATTATCACATTTAATAAAAGAATATACTTACTTATTACATTTTAATTTATTGATAATTATTTTGATTGATTTTGGAATTAAATGTAATTAGATTAATTAATATTTTAAATTAAGATATTAAAAAATTATGTGAAACGTATTATAAACTGCAATTCTTCTCATATTAAAATTCATATATTTTTTCTCTTAAAAAGTAAAATATGACAAATAAAAATGAACGAGAGCGTATATATAATACTACAAACATTAAGGGCATTTTCTTTCTTCTTCATTATCACAAATCAAATTAGTATAAAGTTCATATAAAGTGCTTATAACTACAACCAAAGCAACACATCAATGGTAAGAGCTAATATCTTCCTTCCTCTTAGTATTATGCAGTTAATATGTAATTTTAGTATTATTTTCTTTATTAGTGTAATAATTACAATGAGGTTTGTGTTTCATTTTCAATATGAAATACATGTTAATCTAGAAATTTCGTTAAAAATATTCAAGAACAGAACTAGAATTTTTAATAGGGGATTTAGGGGATTCAAAATATTTGAACTTGTGATGTCAATTTTTTTTATTTATCTTTGTCATTATATATATGAAAATATTTGTTTTTATGTGTAATTATTTTGAAGAAGGGATTCAATTGAATCCCCTTCATTGGTTTGTGGCTCCACACTATTGTTTATGATTTAATATATATGTAATATTTGATCAATATACATGATATAATTTTATGATATTTTGTAACTCCGTTAGAAAATGGAGTCTGGGACGATTTTAAAATTTAAAATTTATTTATTTATTTTGTAGACAACTTCAAAAAGAGTTGCAGAGAAGAAAGTGGCTAAGTTTGAAAAGAACATAACAAAAAGGGGAATATTGCAAAATCAAAGAGGCAACAAAGGGTTGGAGCCAATTCATATTTTTCTTGTTCTCTTTGCTGTTTTATTCATTGGATCTTGTAAGCTAATTTCCTAATCCTTCAAACTATTTTAAATTCTATTATATAGTCTTTTATTTTTATTCTCAATTCAGTTTAATCATATTGTTCGTAAAAAGGTATGAAGGTTATGAATTATAATAAAATAAGTAGGCATGTGAATGTGATAGATATGATTGGTAATAGTTTGAAGCATTGTATCTGTTTTCGATTTCTCACGATAGTATTAGCATTACTTTTGTAGTTTCTTGTCGTTGATTTTCTCTTATCATCAATATTTCTCGACTCTTGTGCCTCGATTATTGCCTTATTTGATTGTTGTTACTACTCATTTTTGTCTAAATGCTATGTATTGCTTTCCTTTTGTTTCCAATATCTTCTTTATTTCCATATTTCCTTTTTCAAATTGCTTTGAAATTATTTTCAAAAATGTTGACTCAATATACCATATCCTGCTCAGGCCCCACATATGCATATGAGATTACACTGGATACATCATTGCATATTGTTCATAATTAATTTTGATATTCTTAAGAATTTGTCATGTTTACACCCCCCCCCCCCCTTTCTCCTTAATAAAAGAGTCCACCGACAACCTTAGTAGTCTTAAGTAAGTCGTGTAGGATGCCTTTTTAGGAATCGTTTGGTAGAGTGTATAAGAATAATGTAAAATAGGGTGCATTAGTAATTCTTGCATTAGTAGTGCTTGCATAATAATAATTGCATTAGTTATATAGGCATTATTTCTTATACATTGTTTGATGTATTAAAAATAACAAATCTTGCATAATTTCTATTTGAAAATATTTGTTTACAAAAATATCCTTTACACTTTATTTATTTTTACACTTTTTTTCAAGTTGCAACAAAGTTCTTTGTTAAAACATCATTAACTCCTCTTCTTCTTTTTTTTTCTTCTTTTTTTTTTATTTTCAAAAATAATATTAAATGTTGTACTATTTGAGTCAAAAAAGTTGGAAAAAGAATTTCTTTTTTATCAAATTTATCGCAGCAATAGTAATTTTGTTTAATTAAATTATGTTGAAATTAGATTATTATTTTATTTTTTACAAAAAATATATATTTAAGAGGACATAAAGTCTATGAAAACACCAACAAATTAAAAGACATAGAAAAATAAATGAAAATAAAACATATGACAACAAAGAAAATTAAAAGAAAAGAAAATGTTATGAAATGTTTCAAAAAGGCTTTGAGGGTAGTTTTGTATTATTTAATCAAATGCAAGTTTTAAATATAATGCATTGCATAATATTTTTAGAAAAAAGTTGTTTAAAATAATACCCTCCAACAAATATAGTAGAATGGATATAAAAAAAGATTTTTAATGTCAATTGTATCTTTTGTAATGTTAATGCATGAATTAGAATCCATTGCATTACTAATGCATAGAAATAGACGGTATTAGTAATACACTCTTTAATACAAAAACAATAGTGTATTACTAATACAAGCATTAGTTAGAAAAGTGTACCAAACAAGGCACTACTAATATATCAAGCTAATGCATGCATTATTTTCTCTAGTACACTATCCAACGAGCCCTTAGTATGTGATTCACAATATCGATACAAAGAAAAGGCTAGATCAATCAAATGAAGTGTAAATGATATTTTTTGAATGATTAACGTATACTATATATCATTATTTATAGACGAAACCTTTAATTTTGAATATTGATAGTGTATATAATTTGTATACTTTCATAAAATGAAAACATATATTATAAAAAAAAAAAAACAAGTTCTAACATGACATCTTTTAATATCTGGATATGTGGCAGTTATTTTTCAGGTTGTGAGGATGGCACTTAATGGTGGATTGCTACCAAGATAGATGGAATACATTGTTTCCATTTCAATTTATTTATCTTACGTTGTTTTGAATATATTAATAAAAATGTCGCCTTTCTATTCAATAACTCTTGGATTTCATCATTCTTATTTTACCTTTAGTGGCACACCCTTACAGAACTGACATGACATTAAGACCGTATGATTAAGAACGATATCTTTGATATGTTATACACACCTCTAGATTAGGATCACGAGATTCAAAACTCTACCTTCTTAAATTACGTATCAAGACAAACTAAGACACAAAAAAAATGAAACAAAGGGAGTACATACAAGTGTTTTTATTGACTAATGAGCAATGTATATGGTTTTGAATCTCAAAATTCAAAAAGCTCCAAGTTTTGCACATAAAATGTGAAGTAAACAAAATATACAAGTGCATCACATAATCTTAGTTCTAAAATGCAACCAAAATCCTTAAAAAATTCTGTGCTTCAATTCGAAATAAGTTGGAGTCGGCTATATGAATATTGAATACTCACTGACTATGTTTCTTTAATTTAATTTCATCTCAACGCGGCCTTAATCATCCCAAAGCTATATATAAAGATGCTTGTTTAGGAACAAGAATATATAACCTTAGAACATATTGTGGATCTGCTTTCTGTATGTGTATTTGCTTTCATCAGATCCACGAGCTGCGCGAATTGAAATGTTGGCTGCATTTGAACTTTGACAACAGCCTGAACTTTTCGATCCACAAGAACTGTAGCTGTAGCTAGTATCATGGTACACTTGTATATTGTTTCTAAGCAAGTTCTTGTCATCAGGAGAATTGAACTCAAATTCCTAAAATAGATCACATTAGGCATCAAAATTGAGTTCACTTTGGTAAAAACAATAGAAAAAAATCATGTTTTGAAATGAATCTTGAAAACTTCAAATGATTGTGACTTCAGAAATTATGCAATATACTGGTAGAGGTACTTTAGTTGAATTTTCAAGGTTATGACGGTTGAATAGATTCAAGTATATAAAAATGTGTCATATTTGACAGCTTAAGCTTATAAAAATGTGTCATATTTGACAGTTTAAGCTTTTAGATGGGACGATCTCACACTTTTAACATGGTATCAAAGCTGGCAGAAGTGTTGAATTCATTTCATATTGTCCCCCATTATAGAAAAGAAACTCCACTTTCATGTCTCGTTAAATAATCAATGAGGGGTGCGTTGAAAACATAATCTAGCAACTTAAGATTTCTATATGAGAAACAATTTCCAGTAACCAAGTTGTGCTACTTTTTTTGGTTCAGGAGACACTCACCTTGGACTTCGTCTTGGCAGAATAAGGCGTTAAGCATGGATTTAAGTCCTTGAGAAGCATGTCATCTGGACTACCGGGGGAAATTGTGTTCTCAGAACTGAATTCCTAGAGAAAAATGAAGAAAAACTTAGTTACTCTCTGAAGCGTATGCTTGAATTGTCACAGTGAAATGCTTTCCGAAAGAATCTTAACATAGAGCAGAAAACATATATCCAATTTTTATGCAAGATATCATTGGTTATCCGTTTTACCACCATTTTTGTTTCTTCTTATCATGAAAATGTACTTACCAGAGAATTCACTGCCTCTTCTTGATCGTATTCTGGTGACCTTGGGGAGCTATCAAGAGAATCATAACACCCTCTTAGAGAGTATTTATCTGCTTTAACCTGTATGAAAAATATCATTTCAAAAACTAATGTTGGTTTTATAATAGACTGAACATATTTGCATCATTACATCCAAAGCACATTTTGTGTGGTAAAGGGGTCAACTTCGATTACGAGGAGAGAAAAGCAGACCGTTGGAAGTCTCAATTCCTATCAGCTCAAGGTAGAGAGTTTGATTTCAAATCCAATGATATGTTGACCTACGAATCTGTAAGGCCTCTCCTTTGAAAGGAAAACGGGGAAAGAAAGAGCTATGCTATAGACTTGACCCTTTTTTCTCATTTTGTTTGGAGTCGTGATCTCTTAACCCTTAGGTATAGTTAAAGAGTTTGGTTCAGGCTCACACCAAGAGAAGATATATTCAGCAGTGAACTTGAAACATTGAAGAAAATCCATTAAAATTGACTCGGTTTCATCCTTCTAACTTTTAAGATGAAGATTGGTAAGGTGACTACGATATCAAACAATAAAGTGACTTCATTTAACTAATATCTGCTGATCTTAGGAACGCTGCAGTTCTTTTAATACTACGTCTATGGTGCATCACAAATGTCTGATAGACAGATATTAATAGACAAAAATTCTGCACAAGTTCAAGAAAATGTCTTCTTCTTAGAACTTATGGTCTTATATTAAGAATCTTAAACAACTCGCTAATGCATATGTTAATAAATCCTCAATCATATTAAGCGGATACAGGCAACAACTTTCTCAAGGTTACCTCAGCAAGATCATAGGCGAGGCATTGTAGTTGTCCTGTAAGAGAAGTGACTTGCTTTTGTAGACTTGGTATAAGCTGGTTTGCCTGTTTGAGTTCTGATCCCTGCTTCTCCACAAGTTCCTGAAGTTGAGAATTCATAACATCCGGGAATAGTACGGCATTTTTCAACGACCTTATCTCTTCCCTCTGCTTCAAACACAAATCCTTTAACTTCTCAACCTGTCATCATTATAAAATAATTTATCAAATGGGATAAAACAACACCATATAGTCAACGTACCATCGAAGGTACTATCATCCACCACATTTTTGACAACAAATGTGTCATTTTCAGTAAGAGCATTCTTAAATTCACACAGTGTACAATTAACAGCTACCACAGAAGCTTACGCTAAAACAAAACTAGTTGCCATTATGTAACTCAACATCGCTATGACCCCATTGTTGTAACACGAAACTACTTTCACTAAAGAACCAAAAGATTTGCAATCTGCTATTATCATTCATCAGTATAACATATCACCTAATACTACTTTTAGAAAGTTTACTCAGACTTGTAATCCTTACATAATCTAAAAAGGTGCAACTTTTAGCCAAACAATTTCACTGCAAGTTACCATCCACTTAGAAATGTCGAAAACACGAGCTTCCCTTATAAACTTTGCAGGAGTGTACAATCAATGGAGGACGAGGCATAGTTAAATTTTAAGCTATCAATCAAACCTCAATCTCAAATTAGTTGGATCGGCTGTATGAATCCTCTACATCAATTTCACTCTAAGAAGGACATTTCATTTGAATACTAAATAATTGATCCTTTTTGTGAGGTCCATCCCCATGTACCAAACTTTGAATAACTTTGCGCCAATTTCAAAGTTTGGTAGAGTTGGTAAGCTATGAAGAAGAAAAAATTGTTTTGTGCCAATTTCAAAGTTTGGTAGAGCAGGTAAGCTATGAAGAAGAAAAAATTGTTTTTCTTCTATAACACATTTGGAGGGTAGTGTATTTGTTCTCTATAAAAGGGAGGACAATTCTTCATTCTAAGTACACCAAAAAAGAATTACAAAGGAGAGAAAAGAAGAGTGAGGCATCACAGAGGAAAATAATCTGTGAAGAAAAATAGAGAGTGTGAGCTATATTGTAGCGAGGTAGAAAAATCAAAAGAGTGTTATTTCTTTTGAATGTGTAGTGGTCTTTGGAGTTTTACTCAGACATACAAGTGTAAAATCCTTACTATAATGATATTCGTTGCTCCTCTCGGATTGTGGTTTTTCCCTTATTTAGAAGGGTTTCCACGTAAAATCTTGGTGTCATTATTTCTCTTTTATTCTCGTTGTTTAACCGCATTGTTGTGTTCCGCATTTGTTGCCTTTATTACCGCAAATATTATTTCAGTTACGGATTTATTCCCAACAATTGGTATCAGAGCACAGGTTCTGCTCATTTACAGAAATATTTTTTGCAGCTTATTGTACTATACTCAATAAAAAAAAATGTCTGGAGTAAAGTACGAGTTAGCAAAATTCAACGGTGATAGTGGTTTCTCAACGTGGCAGAGAAGGATGAAAGACTTGCTCATCCAACAGGGTTTGCACAAGGCACTAGGCGGCAAATCCAAAAAGCCCGAATCCATGAAACTTGAGGATTGGGAAGAAATGGATGAAAAGGCTGCTAGTGCAATCAGATTGCACTTAACAGATGATGTAGTTAATAACATCATCGATGAAGAGAGTGCATGTGGCATTTGGACAAAGTTAGAAAATCTATACATGTCCAAAACGCTGACAAATAAATTGTACCTAAAGAAGCAGTTATATGCGCTACATATGGGTGAAGGTACAAATTTTTTGTCTCATTTAAATGTACTTAATGGACTAATCACGCAGCTAGCAAACCTCGGAGTAAAGATCGAGGATGAAGATAAAGCCATAGTGCTCCTAAACTCGTTGCCATCTTCCTACGATGCTTTAGCAACAACCATTTTACATGGTAAGGACTCTATTGATTTAAAGGATGTCACATCAGCCCTTTTGCTTAATGAGAAGATGAGAAAAAGGCCTGAAAATCACGGGCAGGCTCTCATCACGGAAAGTAGAGGCAGAAGTTACCAAAGGAGCTCAAGTAACTATGGTAGATCCGGAGCTCGTGGAAAGTCCAAGGTCCGATCAAAATCAAAGGCCAGAAATTGCTACAATTGCGATCAACCAGGACATTTCAAAAGAGATTGTCCAAATCTAAAAAGGGGCAAAGAGGAAAGCAGCGGCCAGAAGAATGATGACAATATAGCTGCCATGGTGCAAAACAATGACGATGTTGTTCTCCTCATAAATGAGGAAGAAGAATGCATGCACTTGGCAGGTATAGAGTCGGAATGGGTGGTCGACACAGCAGCATCTTATCATGCCACACCGGTAAGAGATCTTTTTTGCAGATATGTAGCCGGTGATTATGGCAATGTGAAAATGGGTAACACAAGTTACTCAAAGATTGCGGGGATCGGAGACATATGCTTAAAAACAAATGTTCGATGCACATTAGTGTTGAAAGATGTGCGCCACGTACCTGATTTGCGGATGAACTTGATCTCGGGAATTGCTTTGGACCAAGATGGATATGAGAACTACTTTACAAATAAAAAATGGAGACTCACCAAAGGGGCATTGGTGATTGCAAAAGGAGTTGCTCGTGGCACGTTATACAGGACAAATGCAGAAATATGCCAAGGTGAATTAAATGCGGCTCACGAAGAAAATTCTGCAGATTTATGGCATAAAAGAATGGGTCATATGAGCGAGAAATGATTGCAAATTCTTTCCAAAAAGTCACTCATCTCTTTTGCCAAAGGTACAACAATAAAATCCTGTAACTACTGCTTATTTGGTAAACAACATAGAGTCTCATTTAAGACATCATCTGAAAGAAAGTCGAATATACTTGATTTGGTATATTCTGATGTCTGTGGTCCAATGGAGATAGAATTGATAGGAGGTAATAAATACTTTGTTACCTTTATTGATGATGCTTCTCGAAAATTGTGGGTTTATATCTTGAGAACCAAAGATCAGGTGTTTCAAGTATTTCAAAAGTTTCATGCTCTGATAGAAAGAGAGACAGGTCGAAAGCTAAAACGTCTTCGAACCGACAATGGAGGTGAGTATACTTCAAGAGAATTTGAAGAGTATTGTTCAAACCATGGAATCAGACATGAAAAGACAGTTCCTAGAACCCCACAACACAATGGTGTAGCTGAGAGAATGAATCGCACCATTGTTGAGAAGGTGAGAAGCATGCTCAGAATGGCTAAATTACCCAAGACATTCTGGGGTGAAGCAGTTCGGACAGCATGTTATTTTATCAATCATAGTCCATCAGTTCCGTTGGAGTTTGACATTCCGGAGAGAGTTTGGACCAACAAAGAGATGTCTTACTCGCACCTAAAGGTGTTCGGTTGCAAAGCTTTTGCAAATGTACCGAAAGAGCAAAGAACCAAGCTAGATGATAAATCAGTTCCTTGCATATTCATCGGATATAGAGATGAAGAGTTCGGGTACAGACTATGGGATCTTGTGAAGAAGAAGGTCATCAGAAGTAGAGATGTAATCTTTCGAGAAAGTGAAGTTGGGCTGGCGATGATCTATCCGAAGGCCAAGAAAAAGAATGGTATAATCCCTAATCTTGTTACCATTCCTCCTTCTTCTAACCATCCCATAAGTGCGAAAGTATGATTGATGAAGTTCTTTGAGCATGAAGAGCAACCCGATGAGATTGTTGAGCACGGGAGCAACTTGGTGATATCTGGGAGCAAATGGAGTACCCGGAAGAAGAACAATCTCAACCTCTGAGGAGATCGAGAAGAGAAAGGGTAGAATCAACCAAATACCCTTCCTCGCAGTATGTCCTTATCAATGATGAAGGTGAGCGAGAAAGTCTAAAGGAGGTGTTGTCTCATCGAGAAAGAGCGATGGATGAAAGCCATGCACGAAGAGATGGGATCTCTACAGAAAAATGGCACATACCAGCTAGTTGAACTTCCAAAAGGAAAAAGACCACTTAAGTGCAAGTGGGTCTTTAAACTCAAGAAACATGGAAATGGCAAGTTGGTGAGGTACAAAGCTCGATTGGTTGTAAAAGGCTTCGAACAAAAGAAAGGTATTGATTTTGATGAAATTTTTTCACCTGTTGTCAAAATGACTTCTATTCGAACTATTTTGAGCATAGCAGCTAGTCTAGATCTTGAAGTGGAGCAATTGGACGTGAAAACTGCATTTCTTCACGGAGATTTGGAAGAAGAGATTTATATGGAGCAACCGGAGGGATTTGAAGTATCTGGAAAGAAACACATGGTGTGCAAATTGAATAAGAGTCTTTATGGGTTGAAACAGGCCCCAAAGCAATGATACAAAAAGTTTGACTCTTTCATGAAAAGTCAAATGTACACAAAGACCTATTCTGATCCATGTGTATACTTCAAAAGATTTTCTGACAACAATTTTATTATTTTGTTGTTATATGTGGATGACATGTTAATTGTAGGACAAGACAAAGAGCTGATTGCAAAGTTGAAGAAAGATTTGTCCAAGTCATTTGACATGAAAGACTTGGGCCCAGCACAACAAATTCTAGGGATGAAGATTGTTCGAGAACGAACAAAAAGAAATTTGTGGCTATCTCAAGAGAAGTACATTAAACGTGTACTAGAACGCTTCAACATGAAGAGTGCTAAACACATTATACGCCTCTTGCGAGTCATCGAAGTTGAGCAAACAGATGTGTCCTACAACAAAAGAGGAGAAAGAGGGAATGGCTAAAGTTCCTTATTCTTCAGCAGTGGGGAGTTTGATGTATGCGATGGTGTGTACAAGACCTGATATTGCTCATGCAGTTGGTGTTGTTAGCAGATTCCTTGAAAATCCTAGAAAAGAACACTGGGAGGCAGTTAAATGGATACTTAGGTATCTAAGAGGTACCACAAGAGATTGCTTGTGTTTAAAAGGATCTGATCCAATCTTGAAAGGCTATACTGATGCTGATATGGCAGGTGACCTCGATAATAGAAAATCCACTACTGGATATTTGTTTACATTTTCAGGGAGCTATATCATGGCGATCAAAGTTGCAGTGTGTCGCACTCTCTACAACCGAGGCGAGAATATATTGCGACTCAAGGCGGCAAAGAGATGGTATGGCTGAAACGACTTCTTCAAGAACTTGGATTGCATCAGAAGGAGTATGTCGTCTATTGTGACAGTCAGAGTGCAATAGACTTGAGCAAGAACACCATGTATCATGCAAGGACGAAGCATATCGACGTGAGATATCACTGGATTCGTGAAAAGATAGAGGACGGATCTATGCAGGTCATGAAGATCCCTACTACTGAAAACCCTTCAGATATGCTGACCAAGGTGGTATCAAGGGACAAGTTTGAGCTATGCAAAGAACTTGTCGGCATGTACTCAAGCTAGAAACCTATAGCTACCTCCTTCAGGGTGAATGGGTCTGGAAGGGGAGATTGTGAGGTCCATCCCCATGTACCAAACTTTGAATAACTTTGCGCCAATTTCAAAGTTTGGTAGAGTTGGTAAGCTATGAAGAAGAAAAAATTGTTTTGTGCCAATTTCAAAGTTTGGTAGAGCAGGTAAGCTATGAAGAAGAAAAAATTGTTTTTCTTCTATAGCACATTTGGAGGGTAGTGTATTTGTTCTCTATAAAAGGGAGGACAATTCTTCATTCTAAGTACACCAAAAAAGAATTACAAAGGAGAGAAAAGAAGAGTGAGGCATCACAGAGGAAAATAATCTGTGAAGAAAAATAGAGAGTGTGAGCTATATTGTAGTGAGGTGGAAAAATCAAAAGAGTGTTATTTCTTTTGAATGTGTAGTGGTCTTTGGAGTTTTACTCAGACATACAAGTGTAAAATCCTTACTATAGTGATATTCGTTGCTCCTCTTGGGTCTTGGTTTTTCTCTTATTTAGAAGGGTTTCCACGTAAAATCTTGGTGTCATTATTTCTCTTTTATTCTCGTTGTTTAACCGCATTGTTGTGTTCCGCATTTGTTGCCTTTATTACCGCAAATATTATTTCAGTTACGGATTTATTCCCAACACTTTTAAGGGTTCTCTAACCTCTCATTTACCCCTGCATGAAGTACAAATCTCTAACTTTTGTTAAAAAGACAGTTTTGGGTCAAAAATCAAACTTACTTCCATTGCTTCTTTCACGGGCGAGCAACAGTATCAGGATTCAGTTATTTTTTTCCAAAATTTGTGAAGTAGAACATTTGGGATACACCAATTCATCAAATATTACTAAAAGCAATCGTTTACATAAACTCAGCATTATTGTAAGCACAATGACGGAGCCACATCCAATGAAGGGGTTCAACCATTGGAGAATCCTACTGCCCAAACAAATATAAAACAACTTTCTCCTACATAATACATAAACTTATGAATCCCTCAACTTACAATAGGCTGTAAGTTTGAAGTTATTGAACGGACTTGTTAAAAATTCTAGCTACGCCATTGCTTAAGCACTAAATCAAGTATTAGGGGGGCAAATTAAGACTACAATGGATTCTAATAGAACTCTAGTATTAAGCAAATTGAAGAACAAACCTTTCTGTCTTTCTCTTCAAGCATCAATTTGAGCTCAGCAAACACCAATTCGACAATTATTACTAAATATGATCTTTTGAATAAACTTAGCACTAATCATGAGCGCAATGGCGGAGCCACAACCAATAAAGGGGTTCGATTGTTGGAAAATCATAGTCCAAAATCAATTTTTTCGTATATATATAAACTTTTGAACCCCCTCAACTTCCTTAAGATCCCAAAATTGAAACTTACAGATGGCCTCATTAACATTCCTAGCTACGCCACTGCTTAAGCACTACATCAAGTACTAGGGGGCAAAATCAAGACTAAAATGGATCTAATCACCACTAGCATTAAACAAATTACACAATTCATAGTCACACCTCTATGTTCTTCTCTTCAAGCATCACTTTACATAAATTTTCGAGTCCCCTTGACTTACTTTAGACAGTAAGTTTGAGACTTTTGAATGAACTCGATAGAATTCCTTGCTCCGCCACCTCTAAAATGGATTCTAATCAAACTCTAGCATTAAGCAAATTACAAGTTTCAAGAAAATACCTCTTTGTTTTTCTCTTCAATCACCAATTTGAGTTCCTCAATCTCATTCTCTTGCTCCTTGTTCATACTCAACAACTCCCTCTCACTTCTTAACACCATAGCTAAGCTCCTCGTATTCTCTTTAACTTCAGTTAAAGCCTTCTTCTTCTTCTCACTCCCTTCATCTCTTTTCACTACTCCCTTGAACAACTTCTTATGCAAAGCACTCAATCCATTTCCCCTTTTCGCCACAAAATCTGCTGGAACAATCAGTTTCAGCTCACCCTTAGGCTTCGATTTCATCGACGGCCCAGATTTGTGCTCCACCAATTTCTTGACCAAAGACCCAAAGTTGTGGCGTGTGGTGGACGGCGCGTGAAGGCGCGTTATAGCGCGTAAGGAGGAGTGGGGATTGTGAGGGTGAGGCGATAAGTCGGTGGAGGATGAAGGGTCGGATTTGGAAGAAGATCGGAGAGAATCTATGGAAGAAGTGGCAGCGTTGGCATACCGATACGATGGGTTGATTGAAGCCATTGGGGATTGGATTGTGGTATTTTTTAAAAAAAATTGGAGTGATTAAGGTTTGAATTTAAGAAAAGATCATTTCTTGGCTGTTTTTGAGATGGTGATAATGGGAGTTTGGAGCTGTCTGAATTCAAAAAGAAAAATGGGGGGAAGAAGAAAGGCTATTAAGCTTATTTGTTATTTTAAAGCCCAAATATGTAAAATTTATTTTAGTCCTATAAATAGAAGTGTCCGTATATGTATACGTGGTTAAACTAATCAAGTTGAATTTTCTTTTTTTAATTTTTAGAAATTGATGGTTAAATTATATTTCGATAAAATATATTCAATTCTACATATTATTTGTAAAAAATATGGTCAAGTTGCTAAGAGTAAAATTAACTTCAAAAATTTCAAATAAAGTAATTATTGATAATTTTCACAACAAAACACCTACTTAATTTCACTAAATTTTCAGTATTTGTGTATATTGTGTAAAATATGAATTACATTGTGTATATAGTATATACGTATTATATATGTCTTTTAATTAAAAAAAACCCTAAATAATTGCACGTAATATTTTTGAAATGAATTTTTTTACATAATCTTTCTAATTATTGAAACCTACTACATAAATATTTCAAAACTTGCGTATTGTTGCTAGTCAACTTCTTGATGATACAAAAACATATAAACTAACAACTCACAAAATTTCAAATGTGAGGATAAAATATCCATATTCTTATTCTTTTAGGTAACTTTGATCTACTCGTTGTGGCTAAGACATGATCACCAAATTCAAAAAAGATAATTATTGGTTCAATCAATTTCTTAAAAAAATAAACTGAAGGATGATACTTGTTATTTTTTGAATAGTATAAGGATGTTTTTTGCTCACTTATATAATATAAGGATGTACATTAGATTTTAGTCATAGTTATGAGATAATTTTAGCCAAAAACTCATATAAGTGTTTCAAAAATCTGATATGTAAGTTGTAACCACGTCCTTAATTGAAATTAATATGCTTATGCTCGTCTAACGTTATAAGCAAATAAATGGCACAGCATGACAATCTATAGATTGAATTGGCAAAAAAAAAAAACAGCTTATCTTAGAATGTATTGGCAAAAATAGGACTTTCTTTTATTTATTTGACATTCAATAGTTATATTGCTTTTTCTTAAAAAAATGTACTTTTGTTCCCCTTAATTTTCTCTAAAACACGTTTGATTGCTGCTTTTTTTTCTTGAAAAGGTAAAATTTATTGTTTTATTCTTCTTCTTTTATCTCTCATTTGTTTGTCAATCATTTTTGGGCGACTTTCACATATAGCAAACAAAAAATTCATTTTTGTGTGCTATAACAAAGTTTGTATAATTGCGCTCCATAACAAACATAAAATTGTATAATTTGCTATACATATAGAATTGTATAATTCGCTGGCCTAAATTGTATAATTCACTGGCCTATTTCGCTACAATTGTATAATTTGTTTTGCATACAGTTGAATCGAATTAAAATGTATGTATATTGCATAATTATAAGTGTATAGCAAGAAGATATATGTTTTTCTCGCTTTATACAAAAACAGAAACACAATATATACACTTCTGTAGTATAAAGCTAGAGAAAATTGTATTTCACTGCAATTGTATAATTCGCAATTGTATAATTCGTTGGCCTTTTTCTCTGCAATATTTGAAGTAAAATGTTTGTAAATTGTATAATTAAGTGTATAACACGAAAATATACATTTTTGCATGTGTATATACAATTTTCTCTCGCTTTATACAAAACAGAAACAAAATTATACACTTTTGTGTATAAAGCGAGAGAGGCGAGCGAGAATGGAGAGTGGTGAGCGAGATTTTTGGGAGAGAGACGCTGGCAAATTTTAGCTAATGTTTGCTATGGAGCACAATTAAATCAAACCGTAGCTATTCCATTTAATTTAGGTTATTAGTTTGCTATTATATACAATTTTCCCATCATTTTATAATAGACTTTTTTCTCTTTTTGTCTCATTTATTGTTTTGAATTCTTTTTATACGTATATTTGTTTCTCTCTCAAATTTTTTGTTCTTCTTTTTAGTTCACTTTGTTTATAAAAATCAAATATAACAATATGTTTATTAAAGAATATTTCTAATAATAATCTTTTATATATAATTTTGTTCTTGTCCAATTAGTTATTGAATTTCATGATTTGTGAAATTGAACTTTTTTCAATTCTTTTGCGAAGATTTATGTTATTAATTCTTTTTTTTTTCAGTCTAAAATCGTTTTTAGGTATATTTGTTGCTATTCTAATTTTTATTAAATTCTACTTAATTTACTTTGTTTATGCAGATCAAATGTATGTTTATCCATTGATTCTCCCAAATTCTTCTTTTAATATATAATTATGTGGTTTTATTTTTTCACTTAATTTTGAAATTTCGTGATTTGTGAAATTTAAAAATTTTAAACTTTTTTGGGCAAAAATTCAGGTTTTATTATTTGGAATTTTTGTTTCAATTTCATGGACAATAAATGTTCTCATAAGATTCTCGTAAAAAATAGAATGTTGATTTTGTTGAATACAAACCAATGTATATCAATAAATGTCAATCTTAATTTGAATAAATGTATACAAATTTCTTAGGTGAATACAGACCAATGAATACATAAATAAACACGAACCAATGTATACATAGTGCAGTTACAGTATACACAACAAGAATCACATGTAAAATTTATGAATAAAAATTAATTTTCATAGTTGTCATATTAACTTCATTCTTGTATTCGTTATAGTTATAACCTATAATTGTTGGGTCATTCTTATGTATACATTACAAGTTTATGTATACATGATACAATTGTTGTATCCAACAATAAAATTTACACGCCTATTGTTATGGATGATTTTTGTGTATACATATAGATTTTTTTATGTATACATTATGTAATTGCAACTTTAATTATTGTATAATTTTTGCATTACGTGTTATTACAGTTTCTAATAAAAAACATTGCCTCTTATATTATTTGATTAATCATTATCAATTATTTGATAATTAATACACATTAATGGAGCACTAATAATATTTCTTTTACCTTAAAAGTAGTCGGCGTCTTTTGATAAGTTAATTAAAGAATTCAAACTAATCCTTCCTTAAAAGTTGATATAACCTTTTTTTAATGGGTTGATCAATAATATATATTTTTTTCATTTCTTAAAAGTAGGCAACCGTTTTTAAATAAATTAATTACTATCTCAACTTTGAGCTAAGTTTTTGAGCACTAATCTCAAATCACAAAAGAAATATGTTTTTAAACATAAAGAGCTAATATAATATATAATTTTTGAGAGTAATAGTGAGCAACGATATGGGAAGAGTTCAAGCAACTATCAGCCCCTAAAACCATGTGGTCATCATGGGTAGAAAAAGGGTCATACTTTTTAGATGGATCTTTTTCACACAGACTAGTGGATCCACTTAGTAGTTCAGGTCCTATACTTTTGGCCGGGTATAGGATGCTCTGACAGCGTGAAGTAGATACATGTATTATCACTATAACTCTTAAGTGATGGTTGTCGGTCAAAAAAACTGCCATAGAAGTAACTGCATGGTTCCTTAAGGGGTTCTGCTTAGTATGAATAGGGGATATGGGACTTCATTTATGTCTTGCACAAGTAGACTTTGATAAAAAGCATGGTATGTCTTTTATGATATTATGATTATGAGTTGGCATCATGTTTTAAACATTTTTTCTTTTTCTTTCTATTGCACTTGTTTTAAAATGCTTTACAATGAAACGAGTTTAGTTAAGTATTTATGAGTAAAGAAGAGTCAAGGTAAGAGTTTCTTTCAGAATTTTTTCGAGCCTATGTTGTATTTAGCATTCCAACTCGCATACTCGTACAATTAATATAATGATGTCTGTTGGCCTACATCTTCTTATGATGCAGATACATGTAACTAGGATTGATATTCCAGCACACCGTTGATCCAATGAGCAATTCAGAGTTAGTCGGTGAGCCTTCTTGCATTTCAGAGGATCTATTTTCATTGCTTTCTAGTTAGTTCATTAGAATGTTCTGGGTTTTGTCCTAACATCCATAGCAGTTGTTTTAGAGGCTTCATAGACAGTTAGATGTTCGTCCTTTGAGTCTTTTTATTATTATTTCTTATTGTTAAGACTTAGATTGCCACTTTTGCCCAAGTTGAATGTTTGTGTATTAAGCATTCTCAATTATTTTAATATTCACTTCAGTTAAGTTCTATTTATCTTTATTAATATGCATATTGTCTTTCATTAAATTAAGTAAATTAAACCAAGGGTTTGCTTAGGACCAACATTGATTTCGGTATTTCGGTTCGGTTTTGGATTTTTTTCTAGTTTTTTTAGTTTTCGGTTTTTGTAAATTGTGTACCGAATACCGAACCGAAATATTTCGGTTCGGTTCGGTTTTTATTATTTCGGTTCGGTTTTGTTATTTCGGTTTTTTTAATGGGCCTGCTTAGTTGGGCTTTTAAAAATTTACAAATTTTTTTGTTTGATTTTTAGCTTAATGGGCTAAAAATAGTTATATCAAAAAGTCTTTTACTTTTTAATTTTTTATTTTAAATTATAATATTTATTATTTAATATTAATAATTAATATAATATAAATATATATTATAATATAATATATTTCGGTAAACCGAAATACCGAATTACATAAATTCACGTATCGAAAACCGAACCGAAAAACCGAAACTGAAATACCAAAAAAATTTGATTCGGTACGGTGTTTTGATTTTCCGGTGTTTATGCCAGCCCTAGAGGCACATATTGATTGCTTGTTGTTTTTTGACCAAAAGTTTTTGTGGGTATTTCTGATGATTTAATAAATTATCTGTTTTAGTTCGAATGAGTAATTATAGGTATTTATAAGCTCAAAGAAGATATGGACCGTGAAATAGAATTTTTCTATAGGCGAAACAAATATCTAAAGCTAAGATTATGAAACTTCGAACTTTCTTTTATTTATAACTATACTAGTCTCTGGTATAATAGTCATAATAAACATTAAATAATACAAAATTGGTAGCATTTAAAAGAAAACTCAATAACCTATAATTTCATAAGTCATGGTTCACCTAATTCATTACGTACTAAAATATATGGTAGTATACATTGCTTGCCTGCAAGAGAGACACACATTGATTTTATATAGTTTTTTGACCAAAATATTTTGTGGGTATTTGTGATGATTTAATAAATTGTATGTGTTAGTTCGAATGAGTAATTATATATATTTATAAGTGCAAATGAGGTATGGACCGTGAAATAGGTTTTTATTGAGAGTGAAAACTCTATTTCACGGTGCATACCTCATTGGAACTTATAAATACCTATAATTACCAATTCAAACTGATACATATAATTTATTAAATCATCACAAACACCCACAAAATTTTTTGATAAAAACACTACATGCAATCAATGTGTGTCTCTCTTGAAGGCAAACAATGTATACTACCATATCTTTTAGTAAGTAATGAATTAGGTGAGGCATTTCTTATGAAAATTGTAGGTCAATGAATTTTCTTTCAAATGTCACCTATTTTGCATCATTTAATGTTTAAAACATATTATCATTTTAATAAAATGTTGCAACAGCAAATTAGAGTAAACCTATTTGCTTAGATCATCTCCAACCTACCTCTATTTTACTCTCCACTCTCTATATTTGGAGAATAAAATAGAGAATGTCCTCTCCAACCCACCTCCGAATCACCCTCCATTATCTATTTATAGAGAGGTGAACAATATTTCTCCAAATTTGGAGAACTACTATTCACACTCTCTATTTCACCTTTTGACTTATTTTATTATTATTTCTATTACTTTCCAATTTACATATTATTTTACATATAATTTCATTAATTAAATATCTAATATTTATAATTCTTTTTTAAATGTAATATAATATTTTTAAAAATATATTTTTAAATATACTACTTTAATTTCAAATTAATTGTATTTTATTCTTTTCTTATTTTCATCAATAGTAAAATTTTATTATGTTATTAATTTTCATTATAAAGAACACAATTAAAATGTCTAGATGAAAAATTTAATTAAAAATACAATACATGATATGATAATTTAAATAAAACAATACACTACATAAAATAATAATTTAAATACAAAATAACAATAACATAATAATTTAAATACAAGATAAAATACGATATATAACATAATTAATTGATTAGAACAATCATTTAGTAATTCCATTTCCAGATCTAGCACTATTCAAAAAAAACTTAGGATATGATTCCGAAAATTGTTGCGATTGTGGTTGTGATTGCGGATGTGACTGTCAATTTCTTTTTTAAGTATTCGTTGTTGTTCTCGTTGCAGGTAACACGAACATTTGGATCACTAATAGTTTCTAAATTTATTAATAAAATTTTAGTTTCCTCTCAAAATTCCTTGACTTTGAAATCTATCTAGCCTTTCGACATGCTTATTATAGGTTGCCTGGCACCAAAAACGATATTAATATTTTAGAGACATCACATTTATTTTTCAACAAGAATAGTGTCGAAAAAATGTGGAACGTACATTCGGAGTTTTGCAATCATGTTTTGCAATTATTTGCAGGACCGTCACGTTTTTAGAGAAAGAATTTGCTACATGATATAATGACTACATGTATTATACTGCACAACATTATAATTGAGGATGAACCTGATCTCAATGCACCAATTCAAGATGTCGTAGAGGCTTCAACTCCTACTATAGAAATCGTGGTCGATGAAAATCTTCGATTTGAATAATTTTTAGCTAGACATTAAAAAAATTAAGGACAAAAATGCTCATTTTAATCTCCGAAATGCATTAATAGAGCATTTATGAAAGCAATGTAAAATTTTTAAAAATTGTGTATTTATGTAATTGTGTGTTACTTTATTTAAATTTGTCTCCTTATGTATTATAATATATTTTCTTGCAATTTATGTTATTTAAAAATTTAGAATAAAATATAATTTTATATCACATTAAAAATTAAATAAAGTAATTATTTGGAAATAAGATAAATGATTTATATTATGAAATAAGAAATTAAAAATATTAATGATATAATATTGAGGAGAGAGAAAAAGATTCCTTTTTAAAAGAGTAAAATAGAGAATTGGATTGGAATTGATTATCTGGAAAAAAAATTTATATTTAGAAAATATAACAAAAAATTAATCAGGAGATGCCCTTGGCCCAAGTGGTTGTAGCATGATATTGTTTGATTAAGGTTCTAAGATCAAACCTAAGACAACAACACCTCTCAATTTCAATTTTTAAATCAGTCAATTACTCAATTTTAGGCTTTTAATTAATTTCTATTTTTAATTGAGTCAATTACTCAATTTTAGGTTTTTAGTTTTTCAGTTTAATTCTCTCTCTTATTTATTTATGTATTTTCATTAATTAAAACATATGTTTCATCGTTTATCTAATTTAGTGATAATTAAAAAAAAATTGTATTACGTAAATATATTTTGTATTCATATTTTCATTATTTCATCTTCACTCTATCAACATGGCTTGCTTATTTGTATTCGCATTTATGACCCACTTTAATTCTTGTGTTCACCTTACAAAGTTGAGTGGGGATCCACGTAGGTATTCCACATTCATCCTCTAATTGGTCCGCTTCAGTTTACAATTATATCGCAAATTTTACATTTTACTATATATATATATATATCTTTTTTTAATTGTTATGATTTTCTTTTTTAATTCAAACTATAGAAACTTCGATTAACATTTTATGATATATTTTTTCATCATATTAATATAAAAAAATCGCAATCCATAGTATTTTCATATTTTTTAAATATCTGAATTTTTTGTTCAAAATATGGAATTAATGTAATTAAATTTAATTTTAAAAATTATCAAATCGACTTTCGAAAAGCGTAACATGACAACTAAAAGAGGATGGACAAAGTAGTAATTAGTACAGTTACCGACTTCAATTAATACATCGGGTCCTAAATTCTTGTCATTCACCCTACAAAGTTGAGTGGGGATCCAGGTAGGTATTCCACATTCATCCTCTAATGGGTCCGCTTCAGTTTACAATTATATCGCAAATTTTACATTTTATTGTATATATATATATATATATATATATATATATATATATATATATATATATATATATATATATATATATATATATATATATATCTTTTTTTAATTGTTATGATTTTCTTTTTAAATTTAAACTATAGAAACTTCGATTAACATTTTATGATGTACTTCTTCATCATATTGATATGAAAAATCGCAATTCATAGTATTTTCGTATTTTTTAAATATCTGATTTTTTTGTTCAAAATATGGAATTAATGTAATTTAATTTAATTTTAAAAATTATCAAATTGACTTTCGAAAAGCGTAACATGACAACTAAAAGAGGATGAACAGAGTAGGTAATTAGTACAGTTACCGACTTCAATTAGTACATCGGATCCTAAATTCTTGTCATTCACCTTACAAAGTTGAGTGGGGATCCAGGTAGGTATTCCACATTCATCCTCTAATGGGTCCGCTTCAGTTTACAATTATATCGCAAATTTACATTTTAACTATATATATATATATATATATATATATATATATATATATATATATATATATATATATATATATATATATATATATCTTTTTAATTGTTATGATTTTCTTTTTTAATTCAAACTGTAGAAACTTCGATTAACATTTTATGATGTATTTTTTCATTATATTGATATAAAAAAATCGCAATCCATAGTATTTTCGTATTTTTTAAATATTTGAATTTTTTGTTCAAAATATGGAATTAATGTAATTTAATTTAATTTAGAAATTATTAAATTGATTTTCGAAAAGCGTAACATGACAACTAAAAGAGGATGGACAGAGTAGTAATTTGTACAGTTACCGACTTCAATTAGTACATCAGATCCTAAATTCTTGTCATTCACCTTACAAAGTTGAGTGGGGATCCAAGTAGGTATTCCACGTTCATCCTCTTACGGGTCCGCTTTAATTTACAATTATATCGCAAATTTTACATTTTACTGTATATATATATATATATATATATATATATATATATATATATATATATATATATATATATATATATATATATATATATATATATATATATATATATATATATATCTTTTTTTAATTGTTATGATTTTCTTTTTTAATTCAAACTATAGAAACTTCGATTAACATTTTATGATGTATTTTTTCATCATATTGATATAAAAAAATCGCAATCCATAGTATTTTTGTATTTTTTAAATATCTGAATTTTTTGTTCAAAATATGGAATTAATGTAATTTAATTTAATTTTAAAAATTATCAAATTGAACTTTCGAAAAGCGTAACATGACAACTAAAAGAGGATGGACAGAGTAGTAATTAGTACAGTTACCGACTTCAATTAGTACATCGGATCCTAAATTTTTGTCATTCACCTTACAAAGTTGAGTGGGGATCGAGGTAGGTATTCCACATTCATCCTCTAATGGGTCCGCTTCAGTTTACAATTATATCGCAATTTTTATATTTTACTGTATATATATATATATATATATATATATATTTATCTTTTTTTAATTGTTATGATTTTCTTTTTTAATTCAAACTATAGAAACTTCGATTAACATTTATGATGTATTTTTTCATCATATTGATATAAAAAAATCGCAATCCATAGTATTTTCGTATTTTTTAAATATCTGAATTTTTTGTTCAAAATATGGAATTAATGTAATTTAATTTAATTTTAAAAATTATCAAATTGACTTTCGAAAAGCATAACATGACAACTAAAAGAGGATGGACAGAGTAGTAATTAGTACAGTTACCGACTTCAATCAGTACATCGGATCCTAAATTCTGCAAATATCATTCTTGTGAATGTCAATATTTATTTGCTAACAAAAATTTAGTTTTCTCTCAAAATTCTATTGTGCCTCATAAAATGAGACTAAAAAGGTAACATAGATTATTTGAAAATGACATAAAACTTATTAAAAATCACAATAATTATGAACTTAAAATATTTCGAAGACACATAAAATAATTGGGTGAACTCTCGAACATAGAAAGTAATATATGTTATTGAAAAATTAAATTAAAAGTATTATAAATTACAATAATTGATAATTTAAAATGTCCATATGATAACAAAAAATAGTAACTCTTGTACTGCTTCTGTCACATAAATTAGGATTGAAATGATTTTAAAATTTTAATTTTGATTATATATTATAAAATAGTCGAAAAAGTGAAATGCTATAATTTTTTAAAATTAACCAACTGAACCGTCCTAGCGCTAATGTTATCTCTGCACGATTTAATTTTACTTAAATTTAAAAAGAATTTATTTCATTTTTATCCTCAGTTTCATAGCTATATTTATTTATTGTTTTCTTTTTAAATTTTACTACGGCGCAAAACATGGACAAATTTCCTAGTGTCATAGAATTGAGAAAATAATATAATCTGTTTAAATATTATATTTGTAAAAATACTTATAATACGATTCAATACATTAGGAAACATTAGAGAACAACAATTGAGATCCCAACAAAATATATAAATGAAATTAAATAAATAAATGAAAATGGTAGCATCCTTGTCGCGTGAAATTCCTTACCCAGCCCCCTAGTACACTGTAACTTGCAAGTGCTTCTTGAAGAAGCAAACGATACACACCCTTTTTGTTCTGATTTCTTGTATTTGTGTATTTGATCAATCAGTTCAGAAAGGTTAGCGGGGTTCTCTTATTTTTCCTTTTTTCTCAATTGGGTATCTTAAAGTTTGTATCTATGTTGAAGTTCTTGATCAAAATTTGCATTCATGGTTGATTTGCTTTACTGCATTTCTTCTATGGGTTTTCCATTTTTCTCAATTGGGTAACTTAAAGTTTGTATCTAGATCCAAATTTGCATCTATGGATGATTTTGCTTTACTGTATAGTTTATACTGTATCCAAATTTGCATCTATGGATGATTTTGCTTTACTGTGTAGTTTATACTGTTCTTTTTTTGGGTCATTTTTTCAGTTGGGTTTCTTAAAGTTTGTTTCTTGTTGAAGTTCTTTGATCAAAATTTGCATCCATGGTTGATTTTCTTTACTGCATTTCCTTTATGGTTTTTCTATTTTTTTTATCTTGATCTAAATTTGCAACTATGGGTGGTTTTGCTTTACTGTTTTCTCAATTGGGTCTCTTAAATTTTGTATCTTGTTGAAGTTGTTGATCCATATATGCATCTGTGGTTGATTTGCTTTACTGCATTGAGTATACAGTTTTTTTTCCTTTAATACAGAAATGGGGTTCTTAAAGTTTGTTTCTTGTTGAAGTTCTTGACCAAAATTTGCATCCATGGCTGATAATCTTACTGCATATCTTATATGGGTTTCCGTTTTTCTCAATTGGGTATCTTAAAGTTTGTATCTTGATCCAAATTTGCAACTATGGGTGATTTTGCTTTACTGTATGGTTTATACTGTTTTCCCCATTTTTCTCAATTGGGTTTCTTAGAGGTTGTATCTTGTTGAAGTTCTTGATCCAATTTTGCATTTATAGTTTATTTGCTTTACTGCATTGAGTGTACAGTTTTTTGCTAATTACAGAAAGTGGGGTTCTTTTATTTTTCTAATTTTCTGAATTAGGTTGTTAAAGTTTGTATCTTGTTGAAGTTCTTGATCCAAATTTGCATCTATGCTTGATTTGCTTTACTGGTTTATACATTTTTTTCCTTTAGTTACAGGAAGTGGGGTTCTCTTGTTATGTATTTTTCTTCATTTGGTTTCTAAAAGTTTGTATCTTTGATGTTTTGAATCCAAATTTGTATTTATGGTTGATTTGGTTTACTGCATTGTTTATACGGTTCTTTCCTTTAATTACAGAAAGTGGGTTATTTTTCTTTTTTTCCTCAATTGGGTTCTTAAAGTTTTTTTCTTGTTGATGTTATTGATCCAAATTTGCATCTACGGTTGTTGTTGTGTTCTTGTTGAGTTTCTTACATATTGTCTTGCTACCCTGTTTTGTAGTAGCTTTTGTTGAGCCAAGGGTCGTAAAAAAATATCTACCCCACAAAGGTGGGGTAAGGTTTGTGCACATTCTACTCTCCGTACCCCACTTGTGGAACCATACCGGGTATGTTATTGTTGAGTTTCTTACATTTTGCATCTTTTCTAAGTTCTGATCCAGATTCTCATCAATTGGTGATTTGTCCTTCACCAAGGGAAAAGAGGTGAGATTTTGGGAAAAGAATTAGGCATAATTTGTATGATTAGCTATTTTTCACTTGCTGTTTTGGATGTATCTTCTGAAAGGAGTAGAGAGCTGGTTCTAGAACACAATTACTTACAGGACACAAAAGATCTTTGTTTTGGGAAATGGCTAGTATATTTTGTTGTACTTGCTTCACTTTATGTTATGGAATGATACTGCAAATAAAGTTGTGTTTATATAGGTTTTTCTTCTTCAGAGAAACTCAAATTTAGGCTAAGAGCTCTTTTCTGAGATTGCTTGACTAGTTATATGTTATTGCTAGCTGAATGTCTTAATTTCACTAAGCCAGATAAACGGTATTCAAAGGCCAGCTGTTAGATGTTTTCACATATCTGATAATCAGATAAAAGAATAGGAGTTTTGGACAAAAGTATAACTAATACCTGAAGATAGAAATACTGATCTGCAGATGTCTGTTTTTCAAATTCTCAACTGGGAAATAAGTGAATCTATTAGCTCATGTTGTCCTCTTGATCACTGTCTTCTACAGTGTCTCATCACGGTCTGATTACTAAAATGCAGTGTACATATATTTCATCTTCTTGTCCTTGATTGGTTAGTTTATTTAATATTTGTTCTGCACTTGGAAGGTAGAAATGCTTAAGGATGTTTCAGAAGGTTATCTGTGTTGTCTAAATGTATAATCAACATTTCGATTGGTATGGTTCTGAACTATGATTTCCAGCTCATGGATGGCTTTTCTTAGCAACCTGATGCTCTATCATATTCTATAAATAGTTAAATATTTTGTTGTCTCATACATTGGCCATTCTATAAGATTTGTTCTGTTGTTTCGTTTTATTCACAAATTTTTGGTCATGTAACAGGTGAACTTGGAGGCTGTGTGAATAAGTGAGTCCAAAAGTTTGTGTGACTCCTTCAAGGAAAAGATGGGATCAGAGGGTTCTGAAAAGAATCTCGTAGTGACTCAAATTAGTGTTGGTGGGTTCAGCAATGATGTCAATGCGAAAATGCTTTCAGAATATCTGGAAGAACAAGTTGGACAAGTGTGGAGGTGTAGATTAAAGACTTCATCCACTCCTCCTGACTCTTACCCGATTTATGACATTGATGTAGAGAAAGTGCGTAGAATGAACAATTACATAAAAGTGGAACCTCATGCATTCGTTCATTTTGCATCATCAGAGTCCGCACAGAATGCTCTTGCTGCTGCTAGGCGTGATGAACTCTTCTTAGAAGAGAAGCCTTTGAAGGTTAGTTTGGGTCCTGAGAATACTTTTAATATGAATAAGAGGAGAAGAACTATCATGCCTTTTAAGTTTTCGGACGTTGGTGTAGAAATTGGAGTACTGGTTAGTAATGATGACTTTGTGGTTGGTTGGAGGGGACCTCATTCTGGTGTTAACTTTCTTGTGGATCCATTCAATGGGACATGCAAAATACTTTTCACAAGGGATACTGCTTTCTGTTTCAAGGGTGAAGGAAAGCATGCAGTTATAAAGTGCAATTTCAAGATTGAGTTTTTGCTGAGGGAAATCAATGAGATTAACGAATGCAAAGACTTTTCATCTTTGGTATTATTGTTGCAGCTGGCTTCATCTCCATTGGTTTTCTATAGAACTGCTGATGATGATATTGAAGAATCAGTTGCTTTTGACTTAGTAGATGACGATGATCAGTGGATCCGAACCACAGATATTACATGTAGTGGAGCCATTGGTAGGTTTTATACCTACCGTGTTTCAATTCGACCTCGCAATGGTCCCAGCTTTAAGAAGGCCATGAACTATTTCAGAGAAAGTAGGGTGCCTGTGGTAGAACAGGGTAAGCAGATGCTCCGGGTGAGAAATGAGCCTGATTTTGGGGAGTCCGTCTCAGAACCTTTCTTCTGCTTTCAAAACCATGAAGGTATAAGCTTTAAGGTCTTGTTTCTGGTAAATGCAGTTTTGCACAAAGGCATAGTTAATCAGCATCAGATGACTGCTGAATTCTTTTCTTTGCTTAGAAAGCATCAGGAGGGAGTAAATTTAGCTGCACTGAAGCACATCTTTTCTTACAAAAGGCCTGTCAATGATGCTATTCGGAAGTTAGCAAGTGTACAGAAATGGCTATTTAATAATCCTAACCTTCTCGAGAGAACTGGACAGTTGGATGATGTTGTAGAGGTTAGAAGGTTGGTTATTACCCCAACCAAAGCATACTGTCTTCCGCCAACTGTGGAGCTATCCAATAGAGTCCTCAGGAAGTATAAGCATATTTCAGATCGATTTTTGCGAGTTACTTTTATGGATGAGGGCATGCGCAACCTGAACAGGAATGTTCTGACATACTATGCAGCTAATATCGTGAGAGAAATTACATCAAGTTCTAATCCCCAGAGAACTGGAATCTTCCAAAGGGTGAAAAGTTTTCTGAGTAAAGGATTTTATCTGTGTGGTCGAAGGTATTCTTTTTTGGCTTTTTCAGCTAACCAGCTGAGGGATCGTTCTGCCTGGTTTTTTGCTGAAACCCCGGAAATTAGGGTGACAAGCATCATAAACTGGATGGGTCAGTTCGATAACAGGAATGTTGCAAAATGTGCTGCTAGGATGGGACAGTGCTTTTCATCAACCTATGCAACAGTGGAAGTCCTTCCAAGCGAGGTTAACTCCGAGCTTCCAGATATAGAAAGAAATGGGTATGTTTTCTCTGATGGAATCGGCATGATGTCAGTAGATCTATCTATAGAAGTTGCAGCGAAGTTGCAATTAAGTGTCAATCCTCCTTGTGCTTATCAGATAAGGTATGCTGGCTGTAAAGGTGTTATTGCATGTTGGCCGGCGGAGAAAGATGGTATCCGCCTTTCTCTGAGACCTAGTATGAAGAAATTTGACTCAAATCACACTATCCTTGAAATCTGCTCTTGGACGAGATTACAGCCTGGTTTTCTGAACCGGCAAATAATAACCTTGCTCTCATCCTTGGAAGTTAAAGATGAAATGTTTTGGGAAATGCAGAAAGAAATGTTATCAAAGTTGGATAGGATACTTGTGGATTCGGACGTGGCTTTTGACGTGATTACAGCTTCATGTGCCGAGGCAGGAAATACAGCGGCTATAATGTTGAGTGCAGGGTTTAAACCTCAAAGTGAACCTCATTTGAGAGGGATGTTGGCTAGCATTAGAGCTGCTCAGCTTGGCGACCTCAGGAATAAGACAAGGATGTTTGTTACTTCAGGAAGGTGGTTGATGGGCTGTTTGGATGAATTAGGTGAACTTGAGCAAGGCCAATGCTTTATTCAAGTGTCAAGCCCTTCTTTGGAGACCTGTTTTGTTAAGCATGGTCCAGAGTTTTCTGAATTCAAGAAAAATCTTCAAGTAATAAAGGGCCTTGTTGTAATTGCAAAGAACCCGTGTCTTCATCCCGGGGATGTGAGGATTCTGGAGGCTGTAGATGTTCCTGGTTTACACCATCTCTATGATTGTCTGGTCTTCCCTCAGAAAGGGGATAGGCCACATTCAAATGAAGCATCAGGGAGTGACCTTGATGGTGATCTCTACTTTGTGACTTGGGATGAAAATCTCATTCCACCCAGTAAGAAAAGCTGGATGCCAATGGCCTATGCACCTGCAGAAGCCAAAAAGTTGGGTCGTCAAGTTCAACATACGGTAACTATCCAACTATGATGATATTTCTTGCAGCTTTGTTCACATCTTCCTATATTTGGTTAGCTTTTCCAGATCTGTATAAGTTTGTTTTACGGCGTAATGCTCATTTGGTTAGAATGCTGATGAGATAATTATAAGCCTTCTTGAAAAGCTAGCATTACTTGTTCTTTAGCTAATATTTAGTATCATTGAACAACTGTATTGGGTTTTGTTGCATGTATTGCTCACTTTTCTTGTATAATGCATCCCAGTGGCATTCAACCATATTTAAGTTGTATGGTTTTTCCATACTGTAGTTGGTTGTAATAGAAGAGGGAGACTCTTTTTCTGTAGGCACACTCACTATGATAAAAAGAAAAATTTAAAGACACTCACCAATGATCTTGTGCTCTTCTTGCACTTGATTAGGAATTTCAGTCTTCTTTATGTCACTTATTATTTGTTGGATCATTTAACTGATTGCATAATATTCTTTTGTATTTATTTTTCCGATGTACTGTTCATTTGTTCAGTTTTTTAACTATCGGCTTCTTTTTTTACAGGACATAATAGATTTTTTCTCAAAGAACATGGTCCAAGAGAGTCTAGGAGAAATCTGCAATGCACATGTGGTTCATGCTGACCTCAGTGAATTTGGAGCTATGGATGAGAAGTGCCTTAAATTGGCAGAACTTGCTGCTCTAGCCGTTGATTTCCCCAAAACTGGAAAACTTGTCACCATGCCATATGACCTCAAACCAAAAATGTATCCCGACTTCATGGGGAAAGAGCCGTTTCAATCATACGAGTCAAAGAAAATTTTGGGTAAATTATATAGGCAAGTGATAGATGTATATGATGCAGAGGGTGGAGAATCTTCTGGACTTGAGTATGTCCCCAAAGACATCCCATATGACACTAATCTTGAGATTCCGGGATACGAAGATTTCATAGATGATGCATGGAACCACAAATGTTCTTATGATGGTCAGTTGAATGGTCTTTTAGGACAATACAAAGTAAACGGGGAGGAAGAGGTGGTTACTGGACATATATGGTCCATGCCAAAGTACAGTGCTAAGAAGCAAGGGGAATTAAAAGAGAGGCTGAAACACGCATATAATATGTTGAGAAAGGAGTTCAGGAATGTTTTCGAGCAAATGGAGCCTGATTTTGATCTACTTCCCATTGATGAGAAGAATTATATGTATGAAAGAAAGGCATCTGCGTGGTATCAGGTCACCTACCATCCTCATTGGGTGACTAGATCACTAGAGCTGCAATTGCCAGATGCTGTTTCAAATGGTGTTATGCTAAGTTTTGCTTGGATTGCAGCAGATTACATTGCTCGAATTAAAATTAGACAACGGGGAATGCAAAATTATGACTCTACCAAGCCTATCGATTCTCTTGGAAGGTATCTTGTTAACAAGATATAACAGCCAAAACTGTCATGCGGTGAAATGCAAATCTATTGGCTTCTTATCAGCTATTTGGCTGTAAGGCCACTCTGCCATTATCAATACCTGGTTTGATGTCCTTTCGAACCTCCTTAATCCTACTATTGGATTGTTTCCTTGTGTGATCAGTTATTATATGAAATGTCGTCCAGGAGTTTGCCTGCTGATCGATGAAAATCTTCTCTTTTCATCATTGCTGTTTTCTGGTTTGTAGTATATGTCATAACCTCGCTACTAGTTTGTATCTGTTGTTGTTGCTGCTGTAAAGGACGTTATGGTTACTCACGAACTGCTTATGTACTTTCTCTTTACTTTTTTCGTGGTTGGTCCCTAACCTCTGTAATCCATTGATTTCGGACAATGGAGACCAGAAATGTGTGAGTGGTGAAGTTGAACTTAGCAATGCCACACATGTGTATTGACATTTTTCAGTCCAGGAAAACAAAGAGTGAATATAACAACATATATCGAGTGTAATATCACAAGTAGGGTCTGAGGAGGATAGAGTGTACGTAGACCTTACCCTACCTTTGGAGATAGAGACTATTTCCTTCGAAATACCTTCACTGTCATTCGTGATGAACGTTGTCCTGTTTTGGAACGATACAGTAAGTGGATTTACATCAATCTAGCTCTATCTCAGCTGAAGTAGTGCTCTCACTCATTTGTTTGGGTACTACTATGTAAAGGAAATCAACATCAAAATTGTGTTTATACATGGAGCCCCTCGCGTTTATTTCCTTAATTTCGCGTGACTAAAAAGTGTTGTTACTTGTTAGGGACAAAATTCTGCATCTCCTATAAGCGACTTGTGTTTAAAGCTACGTTGATGGAGTCCCAAAATGTTGTCACACTCGTGTTGAATTTTTCAAAAATGCATTACTTTTAAAGATTTTAACATGTCGATATTTTCAAAGAGTCTTTAGCCAACATAGGCTTAAAAGTATTTCAACAGATGACATTTTAACAGCTCTGTAAGGCAAGCAGATAATGATACAAATCTCTGAATAATCAAACAAAAGGAGTACGTGAGAATGGTAAATTACATTTACAGGTGAAACCAGCAAAAGCAATACAACTCTTGTCGAGGCTCTTGCCTACATCAAAGTTCCGTCTTCGATCTCTCGAAATCAACAAATAATAATATACTCAATATAATTTTAAGAATGAGATATGTGGGAGATTTTACTTGTACTTGTGCGGGGTAGAGACGTTGGTTTCAATAGACAATTATCTCAAAAAAGAAAAGTATTTAACACCTAATATGGTAAGAAAAGAAACAATAATCATGAAAAAAATCAGATTTAATGATAAATATGGTAAGTTAATTAAAATTAAGCCAAGTTAAAAATAGAGTAACCATATAATATTGTTAAAAAATTAGAATCAATTGAAAGCCTCCAATAACTTCTGTAAGGTGAGTGGACAACATTAATTTATTTGTGATTCACAATAACATGTCATTTTTATCTTCTAATCATAAACCCCTTTTTGTAGCTCTAACTAAAAAAAATCTTTTTTTTTTATGCTCATTATTCCTTTTTTCCTTTTGATTTTTTTATTGCTTTCTATTTCATCGAAAAGATGAATAATTGCATGGATTTGAATATTTGATGAATATGATAGTTTTTTTAAACATAAGGTAATATAACATTCTCCACCTTATACATATTTTTTGGAAATTTTCTCTAGATTATCTTTATTACACATTTGTTTCTTGTTTTTTGAAGTTGGATTTAAAATATTCAAAGTTGTTGCATTTGCATACTCATTGGATTTCTCTCATTAATGTTGATTCCTTGATTTCTGTTCATCGTGTGTTTATTTCTTTATATTTCGTCTCTCTTAATTGAAAATCCTGATTTCGTCGCCTTCAGTGTATATAGTGATTTTTTGACTGGATTGTTGAAACAAGTGACCATAAAGAGTTATATGTGTATGCAAATCCCATTTTTCTAATTTTTATGGTTAAAGCCAATGTTGCAAAAGATTGAAACTTTGACATGGCGATTGGATTGAACATCAACTATATATACTAGAAATATAATTTTAACCTTATATATGATAAATTTTTCAATGGAAGGGGCTCAGATAAACCCTATTCGAAATCCCCTTCTGGTACCCTAGCTCCGCCCATGGATGTTATGCATAGTTCAAGGTTATATCATTAACAATATTTTGAACTATATTCTAATTAAGACAACAAATGATTGAAACTTAAATATTTGAAAAACTTAGAAAGATTACAATCATATGCATGGGAATAGGCGAGATGAGTCGAGGGTCTACTGGAAACAACCTCTTTATGTTTCAAGAGGGGGGGTAAGGTTTGCGTACACACTACCCTTCCCAAACTCCAGTTGTGGGATTAAACTGGTATGTTGTTATTATTATTGATGAACATTACCTTGATTGCAGTTTGATAAAACCATGTTCTTTTGAGCTGTCATGGCGAATGGCGATGTTGAAGAGCCTCTACTACGAGGCAATGCAAATTCATCGATTCGATTTAGTGATGTGAACTCATTTAAGCGAAGACGTTCTCAATCTAGCAGCACTTGTACTATTAGTCATACACAGATAAATAATGAGGAATCCCATCATTACCCTGAGTTCATTTCAACAAAGAGTTTTAGACTCAGAGATGTACTCTTGTTCTTGTCTGTTTATATAGGAGTCGGAGCGATTTGCTTCTTCATCATAAGCGATCAAATCGAGGGAAAAAAGACTAATGGGATTCTTGATGCTATATACTTGTGTATTGTTACAATGACTACTGTTGGATATGGTGATCTTGTTCCTAAAAGCATCTTAGCTAAGTTTCTCGCGTGTGTTTATGTGTTCACCGGTATGGCTCTTGTTGGATTTGTTCTGAGTAAAGCAGCAGATAGTTTTCTTGAGAGGCAACAAATCATGTTTCTCAAAGCCATAAAGATGAGGAAAGATAGTATTGTTAGTTCAACAGAGGTTTTGAAAGAGGTAGAAACGAACATCGAAAAGTACAAACTGTTAAGTACTTTGGCACTTCTTGTTGTACTTACTATGCTTGGAACAATTTTTCTATGCCAAGTTGAGGATTTGAATTTGTTTGATGCTTTTTATTGTGTTTGTGCTACTATTACTACACTGGGGTATGGAGATAAGAGTTTCTCGACGAAATGGGGGCGTTTATTTGCTTCTTTTTGGATATTGATGAGCACAATTTGTTTGGGACAGTTATTTTACTCCCTTGCTGAGTTATATACAGAACAAAGGCGAAAATCTATGATCAAATGGGCTCTAACTCGCGAGTTGACAAATTCAGACCTCCAGGCTGCAGATCTTGATCATGACAGTGAAGTGAGGTAAGTCGCTAACGTGCAACAGACATAGAGCAGAACGAAAGAAAACGATCTATACGATGATAACAATTAGTTGGGAATATATTTTAGTCATTTTATAAGTACGTTTACGAAGGAGAGCCTTGGTGCAATAGAAACAGGGTTGTCGTTTGACCAAGAGGTCACAGGTTCAAGTGGCGAAAACAACCTCTTGCAAAACTGCAAGGTAAGGTTGGGTACATTAGACCTAATGTGGTCTGGCACTTCTTAGTCCACCGGAATGTCCTTTTACGTTCCTATGCTTTCCAACACCAACTTGTTTAGAACTGAGGCGTAGTTGTTATTGTTATATCGTGTTCAAGTTTTTGTGCTAACATTCTAATTATCATTTTCATTTGTCTTCATCCAGCGCTGCAGAATTCATCGTCTATAAACTTAAAGAGTTGGGGAAGATAACTGAGGAAGACATCTCTATAGTCATGGAGAGTTTCAAATTGCTTGATGTTGATCATTCAGGCACATTGACTGAAAATGATATTGCACTTTTGCAGTCGTCGTCTCGATCCAAAAGCTGATAACACCCCTCTAAACATCTTATGCATAGATGATAGAACTATGGAAATTGCATAGAAATTTTTGTTAACTTTCAAACCTATGCACTTAATGTTTGGAAAAAGGGATGATAGTTACATTCAAGATTCAAACAGATTGAAATACGGTTAGTGAGAATTCATATAGTCGACACAAACTTGTTTAAAATTGAGGCATAGTTATCGTTGTTGTTATTTCATGTCGTCTATAAACTAACTTTCTTCAGGACTATTGAGAAAAATGTAAGTTTAAGGCATGTAAAATTTTGAACAAATTGAGACATGTTACATTGCCAATATCATCTTAGTAGCTCTTTAAACATGAACAAGAATGTACATTTATCAATCATTTACCATACATACACTTCCCACCAGAGGCGGATCCAGAATTTTAAGAAACACCGTTTCCAAGGTCCTGGATAAACTATTTTACCCATTTTAAGTAGATTTATTAACATAAATACAGAGTTTTGACCTAAGCTACTAGATTCTCCCGAACCCTTAAGACCTTGAGAACCGTTGCGGGAGACTGAATATTAGAACTCTTCAAGTTGCTCCTGGTGTTGGTGCCCTGCAAGAAAATCAAGTAATGATCCTTCACTTTCTTTTACATTGGAGAATTCAACAGCTAATGGTGGTACATTATTGAAGGCAAGAATTGTGACTAAAAGTAGAGTTGTGGATAGCAAAAGAGGCCAGAAATAAGTAAGAATATTAGGTGCCAACATTAAAAAAAAAGTCATGAAAATTGATAAGGAAATCAATGTGACAATGTGATTTTTGAAGTGCAAAATCTTGGCCAAGATTTCCATATTGTGATTCACTTTTAGAGATTTAATCAATCATACACTTAATATGAAGAGAGGTTTTTGTCTTTGTGCTAAAGATTCTTTGTCCAAAGTGACAAGATTTTGTGTTGTGTCTAAATTGTTTCACAAGTAATTCTAATCTTTGCTACCTTTGCATTTAGTTTTATTTTAATGGATTGTGCATTCTTGTCTAGTTGTCTTTAGATTTCTTCATGTAGAGGGATATGCTAAGATTAAAAAAGTTGTATGGGAAACCTCTCACAATTAATGTCTCGGAGGGTGATGTGTATGAAATTTTATTTCTATCTTGTGTTAAAGGTAAAGAGACACTTTTAAAACATCTGGCTCAAGTAAAACGTATCTAAATGGGTAAAAAATGAAAATATTGAAGTAAGGAACCATATAAAAAATAATTTCTTGATGATCATTATTATTATCGATTTATTACGTTACGAGTATTTTTCTATTCTTGTGGAAATTTTTCATATTGCAGTAAAACATTCATTAATGGGATGGCTCTATATCCAATAGAGTTCGAATCGATCGAGACATTTTACTAAGTACAAAGGAGTGATTTTAACACTCTATCACAATCCTCGTTGATACGCTACAAGTAGTTATGTTTAGCTGCATAGAAGTTTAATTTTTTCTATATATGATCTTTAACCATCTCAAAGTGAGCAAAACTCCTCTTTGGTGGAATTTTAAGGATCAATAATAACCTAATTAGTGAAAATTAGCACTAAAACACTGTGAATTTTTAGTTGTAATAATGCATCTTCTAAGTTCTAATAAGTGCAAATTAGTACTTTAATTGTCCTTATTTATGTGATGGTGTTTGACTAGGTAAAGAGAGATATATTTTTGAACTTGCAAGGTAAAATAAGTCATAAATAATTTTACAAAGTGACTTTAATTACATCATTCTTGCAAATAATTTACATGACATATACGTGCAACAATGGATTATAATAAGTTAACGACTCCGTTTGGAGAAATTAGGTTCTAACCATAATGTGTAAAAATTATTGAATTATATTTATGATCTGTTCTTTCATTCACCTGCAAAATTCACCAACTCCAACTAAGCATTCCATTTATTAAATAGTTGAATATGAAGTAGAGGCAAACAGAAAGTATATTAGTGCAGCTAAAAACTTTCTTAATTTTATTCAAGCATTCAAAACATATTAAAGACTACTCAAATGTAAAATCACAAAATGAGGAAAATGCAACACTTTGAAGTACAAATAGTACATGTTCTTCAGGAAGTACGAACGACTAAAGAAACAAAAAGCATCATATCAACTTGCAGCGCAAAAAAAGAACATCATCGATCACTTCTACGTTTCCAGATATGTGTTGTTGATTTTGTGTTAAGCCTCTTCACAACATCTTTCATGGTTATTCTTGATTCTGGCATTTCCTTTGTGCATTCTAAAGCCAATTCTATCATGGAGGCTATGCACATTTTACTTTTACTAGTGATTTGTTCTTCCTCACAAAAAATATTGGTATCCACAACATCCATCATACTCCCTGAAAATGATTGTATTATCCATTTCCTCAGGTCAAGATTTTCATTGCATATGTCTTCATCTGTTGGCATTCTTTTCGTCAAAATCTCCAGCAACATGATGCCGTAGCTATAAACGTCACCGCTAGCAGACACTATTCCCTGTGAGCCATATTCTTAGAAAAGGATTGAACAAAAGTTACTCAATTGAAATACAACAATAATTCTCCTTTTACCTCTACAACTTGGAGAGGCTTTATTATGATAAGAAAAAATCAAAGAGAGTAGATTTTTCATACCTGGTGCAATGTATCCAAGAGTGCCCAATGTCTCTGTATGTGCCACGGATTTGCTCACAGCTAAAATCTTAGAGATTCCAAAATCACCAACATGAGCCACCATATCTTCATCCAAAAGAATGTTGGCTGGCTTTAAGTCGCAATGAACTATTGGAGTTACATGACCATGATGTAGATATTCAACTGCCATAGCTGCATCAAGCATTACAGCGACTCTTTGATGAAGGTTCAAGTGCCGATCTTCATTGTACAACCAATTCTCAAGACTTCCATTGGGCATAAAATGCAGAACAAAGGCTCTTATATAGTCACTAGAACACGTAGTAACCACAGAAACAAGATTTCTGTGTCTAACATTTCTCATCACTTCACATTCGGTATCAAACCTCTTGCATACTTGCTCATTTTCCAAATCCAGAACCTTAATGGCCACTGCAGTTCCACCAAACAATGCACCTTTGTACACAGAGCCAGAGCTTCCCTCACCAATTAAATTGGATTCATCAAAATTATTTGTTGCTCGTTGAATCTCGTAATAAGAAACTAATTGATGAGTCCCAATCTCCAGTACCTTCTCCACATCTTTGGACTTCCCTTTCTTGTGTCTTTTCATTATCCAAATTGAAACCAACAAGAATATTAGAAAGGATGCAATAATCACTGGAGTAACAATTTTTATCAGAACCTCCTTAAGCTTTGATTGTTTTCCAGGATTAGTGATAACACAAGTAGGAATCTCCAATATGTGCATTCCACAAAGACCTTTGTTCCCGAGAAATGATTGCCGAGTGGAATTTGCAAACACACCACCACTCGGTATTTGACCTTCTAAATCATTAAATGAAACATTAATGCTTTTGAGGTATGAGAGTTTTTCCAAAGACTTAGGAATAGTACCTGACAATGCATTTGAAGACAAGTCCAAGAATTCTAAGCTTATCAGGTTGGCAAAGGATAATGGAATTTTGCCAAAAAATGAATTGTTCGACAGGTCAAGATACTGCAGGTTTTGGAGTTCCCCCAATCTGGTTGGTATCACACCTGAAAAGTGGTTACTGTAAAGATGTAGTCTTACAATGGCTTTCAGTCCTCCAATATCTGATGGAATTTCTCCCTCTATTGAATTGCGTGACACACTCAGATAGAGAAGACCACTCATCTTCCAAAGGCTTAACGGAAATTTTGATGAAAATTTATTAGAACCCAAATAAAGATATTGTAGCATGCTAAGATTTCCTAAGCATTCTGGAATTAATCCAGAGAGCTCATTAACTGGCAGATATAATTGAACCAAATTAGACAAATGGCAGACTCCCTCTGGAATATGTCCCTGCAATTTATTGTTAGTTAGATACAACCCTTGGAGTTGTTTAAGCTTACCAAACTCGGAAGGGATATTCCCTGCCAAGTTGTTGTCTTGAATGGCTAAGGATGTAAGACCGCTCATGTTGCCTATACTAGTGGGAGTGAGGCCATTGATGTGCGCATTTGCTATTTTAAAGTTTTCAATAGTAGATGAGAGATTCCCAATAGAATTTGGCAGAACGCCACTCAACGGATTGTTACCCACTTCTAGATATCTCAACATCCTACAGTTCGCCAAAGAATTGAAGAATTTCAACTCACGCTCTCTTGGTTCATTGGTAAGTGGATTAGTATGTAGGAACATATTTCGTAGCTCACGAAGATTTCCCAAATTAGTGGGAATAGTTCCTGTCAGAAAGTTCCGTGAAAGAGAGAGTGTCTGAAGCTTGGAAGCATTTGCTATGAACAATGGAATTTCCCCTTCAAGCTCATTGTTTCCGAAGTAAAGTCCTTCAAGGTTGGGAAGATGAAGACCTGTAGTGCTTGGAATTCTGCCCGAGAGGTTATTGTCTCTAAGAAGATATGTTGAAAATAGCCTCTGGAATTTTCCCAACAACATTAGAATTTTGGGAAAAGCTTAATTTCCTCAAATTTGATAGCTTCCCTAATGCCGGAGGAATTCGCCCCACCATGCGATTGTTGGCACAGTAAATATTATGCAGAGTGGAAATATTTCCCAACGAAGTGGGAATGGTCCCTTTTATTAGATTATTGCCAATATAAAACTCCTTGAGTTTGGATAAACAACCAATATTTCTGGGTATGTCTCCAGTTATATTGTTGAAAGATATGGACAAAACTTTGAGCTCTGCGAGTTGGCATATGTTGGAAGGAATGGAACCAGAAATTTTGTTGTAAGATATACTTAAGAAGTTGAGATTTGAGACAATATTTCCTTCATCAAGCAAGAGAGGACCGGAAAGGCTATTGTTTGCCAGAGATAAAGAAAGTAGAGACGATATATTAAACAGTGTTGGAGGAATGGAACCTGTTAGTTGATTATCGACCAAGGATAAAAATGCAAGCTGGCTCAGATTACCAACCTCCGTTGGAATGTTGCCGCTGACTCTATTCCCAGACAAACTGAAGTTCATCATTTTTGTGGCATTTCCAACAGAAGGAGGGATCATACCGGTGAGACTATTGTTCCCGAGATTTAAGACTCTGAGTTGGGCCCTCTCCACATTTCACCACTGAGTTCATTGAAAGCCAATGAAATTACTTCAACTCTCCGGTTTTGAAATAGACTTGTTGGTATACTTCCGTTGAGCTGATTGTTTCTAACGTCAATCACTCGCAAGCGAGGCATTTGGCCTATGCCATAAGGGATGCCACCGTGGAAGCTGTTATTGTGGAGATTGAGAACACTGAGGAAGGACAAATTGGCCAAAGACGGGGAGAGTGTGCCTTGTAGTTGCAAATTTGGGAGAGCCAAGGCCATGACCCTTTGCCTTTTTGGAGTGCAAGTGACACCAAACCAAGTGCAAAAAGAGGTATTTTTGGTCCAATTATTGGCCAAAAAATGAGTGGGAGTTGTAATAAGATTATGGAAAAGTAATAGGGCTTGTTGATCAGTCTCATTTGAGGAAGAAAGTGATACAGAAAATTGAATTAGAAAGAGAAGAATCAATAAGAGAATGTTATTCTTCATGATTGATCCAAAGCTTTATTTTTTTCTCCAAATGTATAGCAACACTTATGTTGTACGTTGACTTGACAGAGCAATTGGCCTTCACAATATCACTATTTCTCAAGTGTTCACTGCAAAGTGCAAACGTATCACATCAATCATGCAAAACATTAAAATGAAAATTTTGAGTCTTAAATATGTTATTACACTTGTATTGACTATAATTTATTTGTTTTCTCATTATAAATAAAAGGGATACTGTACAAGTAGCCTCTAGATTATGACGAAATCTGAGAGACACATCTTAAATTAAGATTTTATTATCCCCTAAACTTATTTCTTTTGTAATTTTATGCACCTTTTTGTCTCACGTATCACACTCCATGACACCACGTAATTGAGGCGCGTGAGAGATATTTAGGTGTCATATAAGCCAAAAGGTGCACAAAATTAAAAAAAAAATGGGTTCAAGAGTAATAAGACCTTATTTTAGTTAAAGATGTGTCTCTGAAATTCTTGTCATAGTCTAACGGAACACTTAAACCCTTTTCCTATATAAAATGAAATATATATATTTTTTTTACAGACGTACTAATGAATTTAAATGGTTTTAATTTCCACAAACTTATTTTACATTAAGGAATCGCGTTATCTACTTAAGGGTTGATTGAGAAAAGTCGGTCAACTTAAATAATTTTAATTTTTTTTTCTTTTATATATAAAAGGTTGCATTATATATATGGTAAAAGTCCAAGTCAACCTAAGGGGTCATGCAGTGTGAGACAAATTTGGAAAAAATGCATATTGTTTGACCTAAGTTAACATCATAACCCCACATGCATTTATCATCTTTGGAACAACTACCCTGTAATAATACTTTTCTTTTATGAAGTATTAATTGGTAATTTAGTCCAAAATAATAATAATAATAATAATAATAATAATAATGAGAATCAAAAGGTATGGGCCAACTCTATTCTATTATTTCGTTTACTCCGTGTGCGTTGCCTAAGGAATAAAAAGTAGGATGATGTGTATATAATTTTATTCTTAGTTTGTGTTAAAGGTAGAAACACAGTTTCAAAAGATTCAACTCAAATAAGACATATCTAAATCGAAAAAAAATTAAAATACACAATCAAGGAACCATATAAAAAATAATTTATTGATAATCATTAATATTATCGATTTATTACGTTACAAGTAATCTTCTATTTTTGAGGAAATTTCCATTCATATATTGTACCACTTTAATGTGTTGACTTGACAGAGCAATTGGTATTTGCCCCAGTCCTTAAAATGACTCCTCGATCAGCCTTTATTTTCTTTTCCAAAAATATTTTATATCCAGCCTTAGTGCTTTTGATTATCTCATTCAAGTTTCTGATTTTGTTTAAAAGTATAAGAATTTCATCCCACTTGTACTTATAATGAGCTAGTTTTTAAATTATCATTTTGTCTTTATTTTATCTCTAAACTAAATAAAATATTAATATATAATTAATTTATCTCTCAACTAAATAAAATATTAATATATAATTAAATTTAATATTAAAAAGTAATTTTATTTAAATTCATGCCTCTAGATATATTGATTCATATTCTTTGGGAAACAGTTACAATGAACATGAAAGACCAAAAGTAGCATTTTTCTTAATAAATGTGCTAATAATCTGTGAAAGAGAAAAGATATACGAGAAGTAGCAAAGACATTAAAAGTTATTTCTTTGGTATTGAATCTTTATGTTTTTTCTTAATTATTACTTTATTTGTTTAATCTTGAATTTTTTTTATTGTATTTTAATATATTTTCTTCAAGAATTTGATCTTGTTTTCATCAAATTGTGCTAATAATCTGTAATACAATTTGTGTATATTGTTTAATTTTGTGGGATTTTTTTAGTGATATGTGCTTTTGATCTTTTTTAATGTTTAGTGATATGTATTCTTTGAGTATCATCCTTTTTGTTAGTTTTATGGTATTTGATTTACTTAGCCTTAGTGTGCTTTCTATCTAGACTAGAAAAAGTTTTCACGATTATTAATTTTGTGTGGTCTTGTTAATATATTGTATCCTTGAATGTTTTTTTGATATCTATTTTTTGATGAGTTATGTAGTAATTTTGAAATATATTCTCGAGGTATTGCTCAATGTTATACGTTATGTGATACTTTTCTATTTTTTGCCTTGGGATTTCAATTTTTGTTGGAAAAAAATAATTTCAGTACTTCTTGCTTCTTTATCTCCTTTGACAGACTTTTTCATCCTTTAAGAAATGTATTTATTGCTGTCAACACATATTATAGGATCGTAGAGACGTGGACTTTCAGAAAGTCATCGTAGTAATGTCACTTTATGGTAACAATTAAAATAATAAGGTTTAATCTCACTTTTATGATAACAATTGAATTGAAAAAAATGAAAAGTCATGCAAATATCTAATACAAATGACCAATGAATAATAGTATGGTTCCCATACTTGATGTTTCAATTGATTTACAAATTTTGGAGTACACATATCACCCTTCATTGTTTTAAGTTTACGAGTATATTTCTTTTTTAAAAAAAATCCTACTTTATGTGTCATTTATATACTTTATACATGTCTCATTTTAAAAACTCAATATTAATTGATCAGGTACACATGCGACACACGTGAGCAACGACTGTTGGGTATGTAGCAAGAATTGATGGGAAATAGAGGGAAGGAGAGGAATTTGAAAGGTTTAGAACTTGAAAGGTTGGGAACTTGAAAAGTCCTCTAATGCTTTATTGAAAAAAGGCAATAGTCCCTCATCGGTAATGGAAAGGAAAATAGGAGAGTTTAAATAAATAAACACTCCTATTAATTGTTAAAAGGGTTGGAAAGAGGGACCCCCCTCGCGCCGTCGTCGTCGTCGCTCGCTCGCTTCGGCTTCGGCTTCGGCTTTGGCTTTGGCTTTGGCAAATGATCGAGAGATAATTTTTTGGACAAAATTTATTTTAATTATTTATTAATTAATTTAAATGGCCAAAAATTATTTTCAATAAATTAGTTGATAACCGAAATGTTTTCAATTTTTTAGTTAAAACCCGACCCGACTCGGATCATGCGAGTGACCCGTTTTAAATTCCGTTATATTCAAAATTTTCCGCCATGTATTACGAAAGGTTGCAACTTTCAGAGCAGTCAATACCATTTGAAAGTTTGCAACCTTTCATTAATGGTCGTGTTAATTACGAAAGGGTTGCAACCTTTGAATATATTCTTCTTGCCTATATATACCATTAGGTCTTGAGAATATTTACTATGAATTTTTACGATCTTCCTTCTTCTTAAAATCACATATTTCTTCGTGTACTTTCTGCTTTGTGGATTGATTCATTGACAAGAGAGTTTTTGGTATCTATACTCTCTTGATTAAAATCATTTTACCCTGGGAGGTTATATTCCAAATCAAACCTCGGATACTAGAGGGAATAATTTCCTTAAGGGGACACGTTTGTGAATTGATGGACTTGATTTTCTTCCTAAATTTTCAATAAGAGAATTCCAGATTCGCACGCTTTTCAGATTAAATTATTTTTTACAAATAAATTTCTGTTCATCTTATTTACTGGTTATAAAAATTCTCAGTTACTTCGTGTTTCTGAATAATTTATTAGAACCAGTAATTTCTGATTTTATAACACAGGTTGGCAACAATCTTAAGGAAATTAATAAATCTGTGTTTCTGGTAGAGACAAAAATCTTTGTGATTTTATACTCTTTTAAGTCTGCAATTATATATTTATTGCTTACTTATATTGTATCAATTTTGATTATCAGAAATGGAAAACACTGTGTTCTGATGGTATTCTTTGCACTAACCCGACCTCTTGTATCACAAGCGAGAGCAGGTAAATTCACAGTGTGAATTTTAAAGGATGGCAAAGAACGAGTATTTTTCCTGGCTTACCACTCTTGGTCTGCAGAAATTTACAAGTGAAGATACTCCAGTTCTGGCGATGATATGCCAGACAGGGAAAAATTTATGATTGTTGAAGCATGGAAGCGATCGGACTTCCTATGTAAAGGTTACATTTTGAGTGCTTTAGAAGATGACTTATATAATGTCTATAGTGCAATAACAACTTCAAAAGAGTTGTGGAATGCACTTGAGAAGAAATATAAGACAGAAGATGCATGCTTGAAAAAGTTTGTGGTCGCAAAGTTTTTAGACTATAAAATGACAGATAGTAAAGCTGTTGGATCACAAGTGCGGGAACTTCAACTTATTCTCCATGATCTGATTGCTGAAGATATGGTAGTAAATGAAGCTTTTCAAGTGGTTGCAATGATCGAGAAGTTGCCTCCTTCGTGGAACGATTTCAAGAATTATCTAAAGCACAAGCGTAAAGAAATGAAGCTTGGAGATCTTGTGATTCGGCTCAAGATTGAGGAAGATAACAGAAATACCGAAAAGAAGTCGCGTAAGAGTTCAACAATCATTGGAGTTAATATTGTTGAAGAAGCTCTTACCAAAGACAAAAGAGAAAGAAGTCCAACGGGCAGAAGTCAGAACAGGCCAAGAAGAAATTCAAAGGCAACTGTTATAATTATGGCAAGGTCGGTCATAGATCTTCCGATTGTCATGCTCCAAGAAAGGACAAAAACAAAGGCAAAGGCAAAAATCAAGCAAACATCGTGGAAAAAATGGAAGATGCAGATGACTTGTGTGCAATGATATCGAGTGTAACTTAGTTGGAAATCCCAAGGAGTGGTTTCTCGACTCGGTGCCACTAGACATATTTGCTCTGCAAAGAAGCCTTTGCAACATACACTCTGCCGAGTACGATGAAGATTTATTCATGGGAAACACAAAGACAAAGAAGGATTGCGAACCGGCAAAGTAATGTTGAAAATGACATCCGGCAAAGTGTTGACTTTAAACAATGTTCTGCATGTCCCTACTATTAGGAAGAATTTAGTTTCACTGCACTACTCGTTAAACGGGTTTAAGTGTGTCCTAGTTAGTGATAAAGTCGTAATAAGTAAGAATGAAATGTTCATAGGAAAGGGCTATCTCAATGAGGGTCTTTTCAAACTAAATGTAATGGTTATTGTGATCAATAAAAATTCGCATACATTTACTTATTGGAGTTAAGTGATTTATGGCATGCCCGTTTGGGACATGTAAATTACAAAGCCTTGCGAAAATTGGTTAATTTAGAAGTATTGCCTGATTTTAAATGCGATAAGTCGAAATGTGAAATTTGTGTGGAAAGTAAGTTTGTTAAACATCCTTACAAGTCTGTTGAAAGAAATTCTAAAACTTTAGACTTAATTCACACAGATATATGCGATATGAAGTCAACACCATCTCGTGGTGGGAAAAAGTACTTTATAACTTTTATTGATGACTGCACTCGATTTTGTTATGTATACTTGCTTAATAGTAAGGATGAAGCAATTGATGCGTTTAAGCAATACAAAAATGAAGTGGAAAACCAATTGAATCTAAAGATAAAAATGATTCGGAGTGATAGGGGTGGAGAATATGAATCTCCTTTTGCAGAGATATGTTTGGAATATGGTATTATTCATCAAACTATCGCACCTTATACACCATGATCAAATGGTTTAGCAGAACGAAAGAACAGAACATTAAAGGAAATGATGAATGCCTTAATGATCAATTCTGGTTCACTGCGAAATATTTGGGGGAAGCCATTCTTCTGACTAATAAAATACTCAATAGAGTACCCCATCAAAAACACAATCAATTCCATATGAGTTGTGGAAAGGAAGAAAACCCAACTTGAAATATTTTAAAGTGTGGGGTGTTTAGCCAAGGTAGAGGTTCCTTTACCTAAGAGGGTTAAAATTGGACCCAAAACAATAGATTGTGTCTTTATTGGATATCTTTGTGAATAGTAAAGCTGTCGATTTACGGTTCTAAATCGATAATCCCGAGATTCATGTTAATACGATAATTGAATCGGATAATGCAGAGTTTTTGAAAACATTTATCCGTATAAAGCGAAAGTGAGTCAACAAGTGAAAGATCTAAACGACCACGAGAAGAATCAATGGAAAATATTCTAACTAGTGAGGAACCTAGGCGAAGTACTCGACAAGAAAATCTGTTTCTTCGGACTGATTTTGTAGCACTATTGCTTGAAAATGAGCCTCAAACATTTAAAGCGGCTATGTCTTCGTCGAGTCAATTTATTGGAAAGAAGCGATCAATAGTGAGATTGAATCAATTTTAAGCAATCACACTTGGGAATTGGTGATCTTCCTCCAGGAAATAAACCTTTAGGATCAAAATGGATCTTTAAAAGGAAAATGAAACCTGATGGGACTATTGACAAATACAAGGCTAGACTGGTAGTCAAAGGGTACAGACAAAAGGAACGTCTGGACTACTTTGACACATATTCTCGATAACAAGGATAACATCAATTAGGATGTTAATAGCACTTGGCAATGCATGATCTTAAAATCCACCAAATGGATGTAAAGACGGCCTTCTTAAATGGAGAGTTAGAGGAAGAAATTTACATGGAACAACTTTGAAGGGTTTATAGTTCTGGTAAAGAAAAGAAAGTGTGCAGACTTGTGAAGTCACTTTATGGACTCAAGCAAGCACCCAAACAATGGCATGCTAAATTTGATCAAGTAATGTTGGCAAATGGATTCAAGATTAACGAATGTGATAAATGTGTTTACATAAAAAATGTTATGAATCATGAAGTTATTGTTTGTTTGTATGTTGATGACATGTTAATAATGAGTAAAGAAATTGATGATATAAATGCTACTAAGCGCATGTTGTCCAATAAGTTCGATATGAAAGACTTAGGAGTTCTTTGATTTGATCTTAGGGGTCAGGATTATCAAAACTCCCCAGGGACTAGCATTATCTCAATCTCATTATATTGAAAAAGTATTGGATAAGTTCAATTACTTGAATTTCAATGTAGTCAAAACTCCAATTGATTTAAGTTGTACATTTAAAAAGAATGAAGGTCAAAGTGACTCTCAATTGGAATATGCCAGAGTATTGGGAAGTTTGATGTATATTATGAATTGCACAGGACCAGATATAGCATGTGCTATTAGTAAACTGAGTCGGTACACTAGTAATCCGAATCAAACTCACTGGATGGCTATGAAACGTGTGTTGGGTTATCTAAAATGGACACAACATTATGCTTTGCATTATAATAAATATCCCGCTTTGTGATTGAAGGATATAGTGATGCAAATTGGATCACCGGGTCAAATGATGTAAAATCCACGAGTGGTTATGTATTCATACTTGGTGGAGGAGCTGTCTCTTGGAAATCTTCCAAACAGACATGTATTGCTCGCTCCACAATGGAATCAATTCATTGCTTTGGATAAAGTGGTGAAGAAGAAGAATGGATCAGGAATTTCCTAGAGGATATTCCATTACCGCCCAAACCTGTCGGACCAATTTGCATACATTGCGATAGTCAAGCAAAGAATAAGCGAGGCGAGGAGCGTTATGTACATCGGAAAGTCTCGTCATATACGACGTAGACATAACACCATAAGACAATCGCTCTCTAGTGGAATTATCACAATTGACTATGTAAAGTCAAGCGATAATGTGTCGATCCACTAACGAAAGGCCTAGTGAGAGAGCGGTTGAAAGATCATCTAAGGGGAATGGGTTTACGGCTTAGGACAAGTCAAAGCATGACGGTAACTCTATCTAGCAGATCGAGATCCCAAGAGCTAGATTCAAGGAGAAAAACAAAGTTGTGGTGACGGTTCGACATTGTCAAATAACTCAATCCATTCTCATGATGAAGACAATGTTCAGGAAAAGGTTAAGACTTTAAGGCTTGTTAATGAGGTAATAAAGCTTAAAGTTTTTAATGATTTGCTAAGTTTGGTAGATTTGACCAAATAGTGTATCTACGAGATGACACGGTTAGAAATCACCTATGTGAGTGTGAAGTGGAAGCCGCTTCAAAGAGAATTTATGTCAAAAGCCTATTCTCTATACACTCATGAAACCAGGAGGTGTTCATGGTCAAACGAACACAACCGTAAGAATCATAAACAGTAAAGGGTTAATTGTGTGACATATGGTTGTCTAGGTATACACCAAAGTTCGACGGTTCAAAGATATCACATCTACCGATTGACCGAGTATATCCGACATATGTTCACTACGGAAAGTCCAAGGGGAAACCTACTTATCCAGATGCGATTAATCCTTGCTTGTAAAGTACACAATTGTCCGTGCATTCCTATGTTATGACTATTCCCCATCAATGTGGGGGATTGTTGGGTATGTAGCAAGAATTGATGGGAAATAGAGGGAAGGAGAGGAATTTGAAAGGTTTAGAACTTGAAAGGTTGGGAACTTGAAAAGTCCTCTAATGCTTTATTGAAAAAAAAGGCAATAGTCCCTCATCGGTAATGGAAAGGAAAATAGGAGAGTTTAAATAAATAAACACTCCTATTAATTGTTAAAAGGGTTGGAAAGAGGGACCCCCCTCGCGCCGTCGTCGTCGTCGCTCGCTCGCTTCGGCTTCGGCTTTGGCTTTGGCAAATGATCGATCGAGAGATAATTTTTTGGAAAAAATTTATTTTAATTATTTATTAATTAATTTAAATGGCTTCAATAAATTAGTTGATAACCGAAATGTTTTCAATTTTTTAGTTAAAACCCGACCCGACTCGGATCCGCGCGAGTGACCCGTTTTAAATTCCGTTATATTCAAAATTTTCCGCCATGACTGCTTACGAAGGTTGCAACTTTCAGAGCAGTCAATACCATTTGAAAGTTTGCAACCTTTCATTAATGGTCGTGTTAATTCTGAAAGGGTTGCAACCTTTCAGAATATATTCTTCTTGCCTATATATACCATTCAGTCTTCAGAATATTTACTATGAATTTTTCTGATCTTCTTTCTTCTTAAAATCACATATTTCTTCGTGTACTTTCCTGCTGTGGATTGATTCGCTGACAGTAGAGTTTTTGGTATCTATACTCTACTGATTAAAATCATTTTACCCTGGGAGGTTATATTCCAAATCAAACCTCGGATACTAGAGGGGAATAATTTCCTTAAGGGGACACTGTGAATTCAGTGGACTTGATTTTCTTCCTAAATTTTCAATAAGAGAATTCCCGGATTGCACGTTTTTCTGATTAAATTATTTTTTACAAATAAATTTCTGTTCATCTTATTTACTGGTTATAAAAATTCTCAGTTACTTCGTGTTTCTGAATAATTTATTAGAACCAGTAATTTCTGATTTTATAACATAGGTTGGCAACAATCTTAAGGAAATTAATAAATCTGTGTTTCTGGTAGAGACAAAAATCTTTGTGATTTTATACTCTTTTAAGTCTGCAATTATATATTTATTGCTTACTTATATTGTATCAATTTTGATTATCAGAAATGGAAAACACTGGGTGTTCTGATGGTACATTCTTTGCACCAACCCGACCTCTTGTATCACAAGCAGAGAAACCGGGTAAATTCACAGGTGTGAATTTTAAAGGATGGCAGCAACGAGTATTTTTCTGGCTTACCACTCTTGGTCTGCAGAAATTTACAAGTGAAGATACTCCAGTTCCTGCTGATGATATGCCAGACAGGGAAAAATTTATGATTGTTGAAGCATGGAAACAGTCAGACTTCCTATGTAAAGGTTACATTTTGAGTGCTTTAGAAGATGACTTATATAATGTCTATAGTGCAATAACAACTTCAAAAGAGTTGTGGAATGCACTTGAGAAGAAATATAAGACAGAAGATGCATGCTTGAAAAAGTTTGTGGTCGCAAAGTTTTTAGACTATAAAATGACAGATAGTAAAGCTGTTGGATCACAAGTGCAGAACTTCAACTTATTCTCCATGATCCGATTCTTTGAAGATATGGTAGTAAATGAAGCTTTTCAAGTGGCTGCAATGATCGAGAAGTTGCCTCCTTCGTGGAATGATTTCAAGAATTATCTAAAGCACAAGCGTAAAGAAATGAAGCTTGAAGATCTTGTGATTCGGCTCAAGATTGAGGAAGATAACAGAAATGCCGAAAAGAAGTCGCGTAAGAGTTCAACAATCATTGGAGTTAATATTGTTGAAGAAGCTCTTACCAAAGACAAAAAGAGAAAGAAGTCCAACGGGCAGAAGTCAGAACAGGCCAAGAAGAAATTCAAAGGCAACTGTTATAATTATGGCAAGGCTGGTCATAGATCTTCTGATTGTCATGCTCCAAGAAAGGACAAAAACAAAGGCAAAGGCAAAAATCAAGCAAACATCGTGGAAAAAATGGAAGATGCAGATGACTTGTGTGCAATGATATCAGAGTGTAACTTAGTTGGAAATCCCAAGGAGTGGTTTCGACTCGGTGCCACTAGACATATTTGCTCTGCAAAAGAAGCCTTTGCAACATACACTCTTGAGTACGATGAAGATTTATTCATGGGAAACACAAAGACAGCAAGGATTGCGAGGCGCAAAGTAATGTTGAAAATGACATCCGGCAAAGTGTTGACTTTAAACAATGTTCTGCATGTCCCTACTATTAGGAAGAATTTAGTTTCTGCTGCACTACTCGTTAAGAACGGGTTTAAGTGTGTCCTAGTTAGTGATAAAGCTGTAATAAGTAAGAATGAAATGTTCATAGGAAAGGGCTATCTCAATGAGGGTCTTTTCAAACTAAAAGTAATGGTTATTGACAGTATCAATAAAAATTCTTCTTCTGTTTACTGATTGGAGTTAAGTTATTTATGGCATGCCCGTTTGGGACATGTAAATTACAAAGCCTTGCGAAAATTGGTTAATTTAGAAGTATTGCCTGATTTTAAATGCGATAAGTCGAAATGTGAAATTTGTGTGGAAAGTAAGTTTGTTAAACATCCTTACAAGTCTGTTGAAAGAAATTCTAAAACTTTAGACTTAATTCACACAGATATATGCGATATGAAGTCAACACCATCTCGTGGTGGGAAAAAGTACTTTATAACTTTTATTGATATTTGCACTCGATTTTGTTATGTATACTTGCTTAATAGTAAGGATGAAGCAATTGATGCGTTTAAGCAATACAAAAATGAAGTGGAAAACCAATTGAATCTAAAGATAAAAATGATTCGGAGTGATAGGGGTGGAGAATATGAATCTCCTTGCAGAGATATGTTTGGAATATGGTATTATTCATCAAACTATCGCACCTTATACACCACAGTCAAATGGTTTGGCGAGCGAAAGAAACGAACATTAAAGGAAATGATGAATGCCTTAATGATCAATGCAGTTCATGCGAAATCTTTGGGGAAGCCATTCTTACGACTAATAAAATACTCAATAGAGTACCCCATCAAAAAAACAATCAATTCCATATGAGTTGTGGAAAGGAAGAAAACCCAACTTGAAATATTTTAAAGTGTGGGGGTGTTTAGCCAAGGTAGAGGTTCCTTTACCTAAGAGGGTTAAAATTGGACCCAAAACAATAGATTGTGTCTTTATTGGATATGCTGTGAATAGTAAAGCCTGTCGATTTACGGTTCACAAATCGATAATCCCGAGATTCATGTTAATACGATAATTGAATCAGATAATGCAGAGTTTTTGAAAACATTTATCCGTATAAAGCGAAAGTGAGTCAACAAGTGAAAGATCTAAACGACCACGAGAAGAATCAATGGAAAATATTCTAACTAGTGAGGAACCTAGGCGAAGTACTCGACAAGAAAATCTGTTTCTTCGGACTGATTTTGTAGCACTATTGCTTGAAAATGAGCCTCAAACATTTAAAGCAACTATGTCTTCGTCAGAGTCAATTTATTGGAAAGAAGCGATCAATAGTGAGATTGAATCAATTTTAAGCAATCACACTTGGGAATTGGTGATCTTCCTCCAGAAAATAAACCTTTAGGATCAAAATGGATCTTTAAAAGGAAAATGAAACCTGATGGGACTATTGACAAATACAAGGCTAGACTGGTAGTCAAAGGGTACAGACAAAAGGAAGGTCTGGACTACTTTGACACATATTCTCCAGTAACAAGGATAACATCAATTAGGATGTTAATAGCACTTGCAGCAGTGCATGATCTTAAAATCCACCAAATGGATGTAAAGACAGCCTTCTTAAATGGAGAGTTAGAGGAAGAAATTTACATGGAACAACCTGAAGGGTTTATAGTTCCTGGTAAAGAAAAGAAAGTGTGCAGACTTGTGAAGTCACTTTATGGACTCAAGCAAGCACCCAAACAATGGCATGCTAAATTTGATCAAGTAATGTTGGCAAATGGATTCAAGATTAACGAATGTGATAAATGTGTTTACATAAAAAATGTTATGAATCATGAAGTTATTGTTTGTTTGTATGTTGATGACATGTTAATAATGAGTAAAGAAATTGATGATATAAATGCTACTAAGCGCATGTTGTCCAATAAGTTCGATATGAAAGACTTAGGAGTTGCTGATTTGATCTTAGGGTCGGGATTATCAAAACTCCCAGGGGACTAGCATTATCTCAATCTCATTATATTGAAAAAGTATTGGATAAGTTCAATTACTTGAATTTCAATGTAGTCAAAACTCCAATTGATTTAAGTTGTACATTTAAAAAGAATGAAGGTCAAAGTGACTCTCAATTGGAATATGCCAGAGTATTGGGAAGTTTGATGTATATTATGAATTGCACACGACCAGATATAGCATGTGCTATTAGTAAACCGAGTCGGTACACTAGTAATCCGAATCAAACTCACTTTGGATGGCTATGAAACGTGTGTTGGGTTATCTAAAATGGACACAACATTATGCTTTGCATTATAATAAATATCCTGCTGTGATTGAAGGATATAGTGATGCAAATTGGATCACCGGGTCAAATGATGTAAAATCCAGGAGTGGTTATGTATTCATACTTGGTGGAGGAGCTGTCTCTTGGAAATCTTCCAAGCAGGACATGTATTGCTCGCTCCACAATGGAATCAATTCATTGCTTTGGATAAGGCTGGTGAAGAAGAAGAATGGATCAGGAATTTCCTAGAGGATATTCCATTCTGGCCCAAACCTGTCGGACCAATTTGCATACATTGCGATAGTCAAGCAGCAATAGGCAGGGCAGGGAGCGTTATGTACATCGGAAAGTCTCGTCATATACGACGTAGACATAACACCATAAGACAAGCTGCTCTCTAGTGGAATTATCACAATTGACTATGTAAAGTCAAGCGATAATGTGTCGATCCACTAACGAAAGGCCTAGTGAGAGAAGCGGTTGAAAGATCATCTAAGGGAATGGGTTTACGGCTTAGGACAAGTCAAAGATGACGGTAACTCTATCTAGCGGTGGAGATCCCAAGAGCTAGATTCAAGGAGAAAAACAAAGTTGTGGTGACGGTTCGACATTGTCAAATAACTCAATCCATTCTCATGATGAAGACAATGTTCAGGGAAAGGTTAAGACTTTAAGGCTTGTTAATGAGGTAATAAAGCTTAAAGTTTTTAATGATTTGCTAAGTTTGGTAGATTTGACCAAATAGTGTATCTACGAGATGACACGGTTAGAAATCACCTATGTGAGTGTGAAGTGGAAGCCGCTTCAAAGAGAATTTATGTCAAAAGCCTATTCTCTATACACTCATGAAACCAGGAGGTGTTCATGGCTGAAACGAACACAACCGTAAGAATCATAAACGATAAAGGGTTAATTGTGTGACATATGGTTGTCTAGGTATACACCAAAGTTCGACGGTTCAAAGATATCACATCTACCGATTGACCGAGTATATCCGACATATGTTCACTACGGAAAGTCCAAGGGGAAACCTACTTATCCAGATGCAATTAATCCTTGCTTGTAAAGTACACAATTGTCCGTGCATTCCTATGTTATGACTATTCCCCATCAATGTGGGGGATTGTTGGGTATGTAGCAAGAATTGATGGGAAATAGAGGGAAGGAGAGGAATTTGAAAGGTTTAGAACTTGAAAGGTTGGGAACTTGAAAAGTCCTCTAATGCTTTATTGAAAAAAGGCAATAGTCCCTCATCGGTAATGGAAAGGAAAATAGGAGAGTTTAAATAAATAAACACTCCTATTAATTGTTAAAAGGGTTGGAAAGAGGGACCCCCTCGCACCGTCGTCGTCGTCGCTCGTTCGCTTCGGCTTTGGCTTTGGCTTTGGCAAATGATCGATCGAGAGATAATTTTTTGGACAAAATTTATTTTAATTATTTATTAATTAATTTAAATGGCTTCAATAAATTAGTTGATAACCGAAATGTTTTCAATTTTTTAGTTAAAACCCGACCCGACTCGGATCCGCGCGAGTGACCCGTTTTAAATTCCGTTATATTCAAAATTTTCCGCCATGACTGTTCTGAAAGGTTGCAACTTTCAGAGCAAATAATACCATTTGAAAGTTTGCAACCTTTCATTAATGGTCGTGTTAATTCTGAAAGGGTTGCAACCTTTCAGAATATATTCTTCTTGCCTATATATACCATTCAGTCTTCAGAATATTTACTACGAATTTTTCTGATCTTCCTTCTTCTTAAAATCACATATTTCTTCGTGTACTTTCCTGCTGTGGATTGATTCACGACAAAGAGAGTTTTTGGTATCCATACTCTCTTGATTAAAATCATTTTACCCTGGGAGGTTATATTCCAAATCAAACCTCGGATACTAGAGGGGAATAATTTCCTTAAGGGGACACTGTGAATTAAGTGGACTTGATTTTCTTCCTAAATTTTCAATAAGAGAATTCCCGGATTCGCACGTTTTTACAGATTAAATTATTTTTTACAAATAAATTTCTGTTCATCTTATTTACTGGTTATAAAAATTCTCAGTTACTTCGTGTTTCTGAATAATTTATTAGAACCAGTAATTTCTGATTTTATAACACAGGTTGGCAACAACGACTGGTATTATTAAATAACATGATTTGAGTTCTTTTTTAAAAAAAAATATGTCCAATTGAGATTTCTAACTTTTCCTCATTATTAATTCTAATACTCCAAATTCATTACATCTAAGTGAATGCATCGAGATAATGATATGAGAAGTTAATAATAAGTCATAAATGAGATTATAAAACAAAAAGGAAAAGATAACAACTAGTCAAATTAAGTTTCTTGATAGTGTTTAAAGTTCCTATGCAAATCGTGGTGCAATATTAATGTTTCATCAATTAAAAGTTTGATATGAGATTATTTACTTTCTGTGTAATTATAATGGATGTGTACAAAATATTGTATTAAGGTTTTATCCACAAACACTTTAAACTAATTATCTAATCACAACTCTAGGGAAAAGTAGAAGAGTAAGACTAAAAAAATTATAGTTGAAAAATGAAAGGAAATTCCTTTATTTATCGTCAACAATGGATAGTATGAACAAATATTTTTATGTCTTATTTGAAAAGTCATAACCTTTTCGAAAAGTCACAACTCTTCTGAAAAGTCAAAATTTATTGAAAATTAAAAGTCACAATTTATTGAAAAAGACACAACTTTATGGAAAAGTTCCAACTCATCGAAAAATCACAACCCTTTAAAAAAAGTTACAACTTATTGGAAAAGTCACAACTCATCAGAAAAGTCACGACCTAAATTAAAAATATCATAATAAATTAACATTCAAGTTAGGAATAATAGGTTGTGATTTCCACAAACTTTTATGTGATGTTATTGATATGTCATCTCATTGAGGAATATTACAATGGCCAACTTTATAAAGACAAAAACACAAGAAAGACAAGTCAATTATGCGTAAACTGAGGGGGTAAGGAGAAAAGTCAGTCAAACTTGTATCAGTGAAATCATTTTTTTTTTAATTAAAAAAAGTTGCATATATGGTCCAAAACCAAATGAAATATCTTCACTTAATATTTGAAGGGTATTTCTCTAGTTATGTTGTTGAAAGAAATGAATGAAATTAGATCGTAAGATGTATAGTTTTTGGCTAAAATCATTCTTCAATTATGACTCAAATCTAATGTACACAAATGAATGAAATTAGATCGTAAGATGTATAGTTTTTGGCTAAAATCATCCTTCCATTATGACTCAAATCTAATGTACATTCTTATATTATCTAAGTGAACAAAAAACATCCTTATACAATCCAAACAATAATATAAATCATTCCTCAGTATATTTTAGTTAAAAAACTGATAGAACCATTAATAATATATTTAATTTGATCATGTCTTGACCACAGTGAGAATCATCTCATTTTTGGCGAACTTTTTAAAGGCAAAAACACATGGATATATATTGTATGGTCAATGGAAGTCTCCACAGTCTAAGATAAGTTTAGGAAAAAAACATGTTGTTTGACCTTTAGTTATTGGGACAGTACAAAATTTATTTGTGAAATTTTACTAATGGTAATAAATAGTGTATATGAGTCTATAACTTTAAAATATATAATGTATTTAATTTTTATACAGGTAAATATTGAATCTGTCTTTTGATCACGTATCAATAATGGAATAATCTATAAAGTGTTGTTCCAACAAACACTTTGTAGAAAGAAATTATAAATTATTTAAATGTAGTGTTATTTTCAGATAAAAATAAATTGGTTTTGAACAGACAAATAAAGAGCTAACAAAGAAGATATCAACGGTAAATATTGTTAGTATCAAGACCCAAAAGTTCAGGCATGATGGTACACACCGCAGAATTTCAAAAAAAAGTGTGTAAGCCGAAAGAATACATAAGAAACTATCGAAGGGAAGTCAGACCACAGAACCTGATAGCATAAGTATAAAGAGGATCTGATACCATTCTGTTCTTATTTTATCTCTAAACTAAATAAAATATTAATATGTAATTAATTTAATATTGAATAATAATTTTATTTAAATTCATGCCTCTAGACATAATTTTTCAAATTCTTTGGGAAACAGTTACAAGAAGAAGAAAGACCAAAAGTTGCATTTTCCTTAAGATATGTGCTAATAATCTGTAATAGAGAAAAAATATACAAGAAGTAGGAAATACACTAAAGGTTATTTCTTTCATATTGAATCTTTATTTTCTTTCCTTTTTATTACTTTATTTGTTTAATCTTGAATTTTTTAATTGTATTTTAATATATTTTCTTCAAAGGAGGAAGGAATCGTCAAGCTCATATGGACATGAATCAATCAGCCGAAATCAAGGACTCAACCAGGATCCTTGATTTGAAATACCCTTGGGTTATTCCTTAACAAGTGCAGTCCTCAATCACTATATAATCCTCGTCTATCCTTAGTTATGAATGATGAACTTCACTTGAACTTATATTGTAATCTTTTTTTATCTTTCATAAAACTCTGTACATCTTTCAGTGAACAATTCTAAAGTAAAGAAAAAGAAAGATCTGAGTGTAGGTTATAAAGGTAGATGTTGTGTCAGAGAAGAAGGTTTGATTTGCATATCAGACGACTCTTAATCATAACATTCTGTAACATTCAAGTTCTCAACAATCTCTTAAGGAAACCCTTGTAACCCAAGGGGACTAGACCAGACACCACATCGGTGATTCGAACCAGTATAAAAACACTCTGTTATTTACTTACTGCAAATTATTAATACTGTTTATCTGTTTTACTAACGTGCAGGTGAGTCGACTGACCAGAGTAGGAAGTCGACTTAAAGAAATTTTATCATTATTGTTTATGTGTTTTACTAACATGCAAGTGAGTCGACTGACCAGAGCAGGAAGTCGACTCAAGGGAATTTTAATTCACCCCTCCCACCCTCTCTTGACTTTCAATTGGTATTAGAGCATGCCTCACAGATTCAGTGTTTAACCACACGTGAGCAAGATCTAATGGCACGCTATCTAATTCTTGGCGCGTTACTTCAAGTCGGATATCCCTCACACCGACCACCATACTTTAATGGACAACATTACTCTCACTGGAAAGACAGATTTAGAATCTTTGTCTGTTCAAATGATTATAAAGCATGGATAGTAATCAAGAAGGGCCCGGATCAGTTCACTTGTAAATGTATATGAGTTGTTCAAAATGGCCAAAGATGAAAATGTTGAATCCATGTTCTCGAGATTCAGTTTAATTGTCTGCGAACTCAAATCTCTTGGAATGGTGTATTCAAATGCACTACAAGTCAGAAAACTCATTAGAAGTCTTCCCAAAGCTTGGGAAACTAAAGCTGTCATTCTTGAAGATGGAGATCTGCAGAAAATGACATACGATGAACTTTGAGTACTCATTGAATCAACATTAGTTAATTAACGAGCTTCTTAAATTTTAACAAGATAAAATAACTAACTCAATTATAAACTAAGGACTCAAAATATAAGATACTTGTTTAGACAAAATTAATTTAATAAAGCGTTAAGTAAAATTAAAATCTTTTTGAGACAATTTTCGAATATTTTATAAGATAAATTAATTATATAAAAATATATATTATTTAAAAATTATTAAAATCGACTAAAGCTACTTTAAAATGACTTGAGAATATTTTAAATTTTATAAAGTCAATTATTTCAACTCATTTGAAATTTAAGAAACTCGGTGATTAATTTATATTGTGGAGGTCCAAAATTGGGTGTCAACAATTATCACAATTGCATTTCCTAGAATCTAAATCATGTAATAGTAAGAGAATTTTAATGTGGTTTTCATCTTTCCATTTGTTTCCATTTCGTACTTTCTGATTCAACAGTTGATATTCTTTTTGGATTTTCACAGCTTAGATACAATATGACGTAGTTTCAACTGACCGAGCATATGAACTTAGATAACAGGCTATGAACAACTCGAATTAGGTTTTAAAGGTTAGTTACGTAGTTGAGTGTTATTTGACTACTTTGTAGTTTCTTGTTGTTTGATTTTCTGTCACTATTTGACATTTATTGTACTTTGATTATTGTCTTATTTTATTGTAGTTATTGTTATATTTTAAGAAGATAGGAATTCTCATATGCTTTTTTTTTCCCGAATTACTTTTTCTCCGAATCTCACTTGTGGGATTGTACTTACAATGTTATTATAGTAGTAGTAGCAGTGATCTATTTGGGCATTTACCTCAGGATTATATTCCTATTATGCTTGATAATTTCAATGCTAATGTGGATATGGATGGAAGAATTGTCAATTTGGAATTATCAATCCCTGCTGATACTTTTTCTTTTAACTAGTTTCTGAAGACGTGCTTCGCACGTGTATTTTATGTGAATTTTTATAGATATGTTATAATGATAAAAATTTTATGGAAATATATATGTAAATTAATGAATAGTATAATGTAACAATTACAAAATAAGAATAAAGACTTACGCAATAAAACATTCATAAAAAAACTAAATTAAGAAGTCTGATGGTGATAAAAATAAAAGACAAAAAAAAAAACAGATTTAAGAATGATCCAATGTAAACATTGTTCTTATAAGACTGATGTATGTATAGATGAAAAAATAAATACAAAATTAGTACATAACTCTCTGAGTTCTTGTCGACTTCTTTCATATCCTATCAAAATTCAAGAGGTTTCTTCATCTACTTTAACTATAGAATGAAAATGATAGCCTAGTAATCTTGGTAGGGGTTTCATGAGATTAAAAAAGTTGAATTTATATAGATAGAATAGAAGGAATATCAAAAGATATATTAAAGTTTTAGTTTAAATATTTGGAGGTTATTAATATGAAAAGATGAGAGTTATGAATATTAAGAGTATAAAGTTGAATAAGTAATTAACAAATAATAATAAATAAATGAAGAATATGAAAAAAGAAGTTAAAATTAGCAAACCATGTAGAAAGAACAACTAAAGGTCTTATCACGTAATAAAGCGTTAATGAATTTAAATTTGTGAAGATAGAGTCATTCTTTAATAATAATCGAGAGGACATTATCAACGTGTGTCTCCATTTTGCAGAGTTGCACCCTTTATATTTTTAAATTCGTTATTTATCATAAAGGATAATACTTTATCCACATAAATTATATTATTCATGAGAGGGGTTAAGGAAAAAGTTATGAGAAAGAGGAAAAATATAGCAATTTAGTAAAGACTTTTTTTTTTTAAAAAAAAATTAAAATTATTATATACATATAGATTATAGATGATAAATATTAATTAATTGGATATTTAATTAGAAATCAATCTTTAGAAGTCTAAAAGTCATTAACCTTTTAATTAAATTTATACAATCAAATATTTAAATATTTTATAACAATTTAATTTATAGGAGGGGTAAAACTGTAATTCAACTTTCAACTATACAATCAAATATTTAAATATTTTATAACAATTTAATTTATAGGAGGGGTAAAACTGTAATTTAACTTTCAACTTTTTTTGTTCATGCTTTTAGTAATATACTAGTTTCTGAGGACGTACTTCGCACGTGTATTCTATGTGAATTTTTATAGATATGTTATAATGATAAAAATTTTATGGAAATATATATGTAAATTAATAAATAATATAATGTAACAATTACAAAATAAGAATAAAGACTTACGCAATAAAACATTCATAAAAAAACTAAATTAAGAAGTCTGAGGGTGATAAAAAAAAAAGACAAAAAGAAACAGATTTAAGAAAGATCCAATGTAAACATTGTTCTTATAAGACTGATGTATGTATAGATGAAAAAATAAGTACGAAATTAGTACATAACTCTCTGAGTTCTTGTCGACTTCTTTCATATCCTATCAAAATTCAAGAGGTTTCTTCATCTACTTTAACTATAGAATGAAAATGATAGCCTAGTAATCTTGGTAGGGGTTTCATGAGATTAAAAAAGTTGAATTTATATAGATAGAATAGAAGGAATATCAAAAGATATATTAAAGTTTTAGTTTAAATATTTGGAGGTTATGAATATGAAAAGATGAGAGTTATGAATATTAAGAGTATAAAGTTGAATAAGTAATTAACGAATAATAATAAATAAATGAAGAATATGAAAAAAGAAGTTAAAATTAGCAAACCATGTAGAAAGAACAACTAAAGGTCTTATCACGTAATTAAGCGTTAATGAATTTAAATTTGTGAAGATAGAGTCATTCTTTAATAATAATCGAGAGGACATTATCAACGTGTGTCTCTATTTTGCAGAGTTGCACCCTTTATATTTTTAAATTCGTTATTTATCATAAAGGATAATACTTTATCCACATAAATTATATTATTCATGAGAGGGGTTAAGGAAAAAGTTATGAGAAAGAGGAAAAATATAGCAATTTAGTAAAGACTTTTTTTTAAAAAAAAAAATTATAATTATTATATACATATAGATTATAGATGATAAATATTAATTAATTGGATATTTAATTAGAAATCAATCTTTAGAAGTCTAAAAGTCATTAACCTTTTAATTAAATTTATACAATCAAATATTTAAATATTTTATAACAATTTAATTTATAGGAGGGGTAAAACTGTAATTCAACTTTCAACTATACAATCAAATATTTAAATATTTTATAACAATTTAATTTATAGGAGGGGTAAAACTGTAATTTAACTTTCAACTTTTTTTGTTCATGCTTTTAGTAATATACTAGTTTCTGAGGACGTACTTCGCACGTGTATTCTATGTGAATTTTTATAGATATGTTATAATGATAAAAATTTTATGGAAATATATATGTAAATTAATAAATAATATAATGTAACAATTACAAAATAAGAATAAAGACTTACGCAATAAAACATTCATAAAAAAACTAAATTAAGAAGTCTGAGGGTGATAAAAAAAAAGACAAAAAGAAACAGATTTAAGAAAGATCCAATGTAAACATTGTTCTTATAAGACTGATGTATGTATAGATGAAAAAATAAGTACGAAATTAGTACATAACTCTCTGAGTTCTTGTCGACTTCTTTCATATCCTATCAAAATTCAAGAGGTTTCTTCATCTACTTTAACTATAGAATGAAAATGATAGCCTAGTAATCTTGGTAGGGGTTTCATGAGATTAAAAAAGTTGAATTTATATAGATAGAATAGAAGGAATATCAAAAGATATATTAAAGTTTTAGTTTAAATATTTGGAGGTTATGAATATGAAAAGATGAGAGTTATGAATATTAAGAGTATAAAGTTGAATAAGTAATTAACGAATAATAATAAATAAATGAAGAATATGAAAAAAGAAGTTAAAATTAGCAAACCATGTAGAAAGAACAACTAAAGGTCTTATCACGTAATTAAGCGTTAATGAATTTAAATTTGTGAAGATAGAGTCATTCTTTAATAATAATCGAGAGGACATTATCAACGTGTGTCTCCATTTTGAAGAGTTGCACCCTTTATATTTTTAAATTCGTTATTTATCATAAAGGATAATACTTTATCCACATAAATTATATTATTCATGAGAGGGGTTAAGGAAAAAGTTATGAGAAAGAGGAAAAATATAGCAATTTAGTAAAGACTTTTTTTTTTAAAAAAAAATTATAATTATTATATACATATAGATTATAGATGATAAATATTAATTAATTGGATATTTAATTAGAAATCAATCTTTAGAAGTCTAAAAGTCATTAACCTTTTAATTAAATTTATACAATTAAATATTTAAATATTTTATAACAATTTAATTTATAGGAGGGGTAAAACTGTAATTCAACTTTCAACTATACAATCAAATATTTAAATATTTTATAATAATTTAATTTATAGGAGGGGTAAAACTGTAATTTAACTTTCAACTTTTTTTGTTCATGCTTTTAGTAATATACTAGTTTCTGAGGACGTACTTCGCACGTGTATTCTATGTGAATTTTTATAGATATGTTATAATGATAAAAATTTTATGGAAATATATATGTAAATTAATAAATAATATAATGTAACAATTACAAAATAAGAATAAAGACTTACGCAATAAAACATTCATAAAAACTAAATTAAGAAGTCCGAGGGTGATAAAAAAGACAAAAAGAAACAGATTTAAGAAAGATCCAATGTAAACATTGTTCTTATAAGACTGATGTATGTATAGATGAAAAAATAAGTACGAAATTAGTACATAACTCTCTGAGTTCTTGTCGACTTCTTTCATATCCTATCAAAATTCAAGAGGTTTCTTCATCTACTTTAACTATAGAATGAAAATGATAGCCTAGTAATCTTGGTAGGGGTTTCATGAGATTAAAAAAGTTGAATTTATATAGATAGAATAGAAGGAATATCAAAAGATATATTAAAGTTTTAGTTTAAATATTTGGAGGTTATGAATATGAAAAGATGAGAGTTATGAATATTAAGAGTATAAAGTTGAATAAGTAATTAACGAATAATAATAAATAAATGAAGAATATGAAAAAAGAAGTTAAAATTAGCAAACCATGTAGAAAGAACAACTAAAGGTCTTATCACGTAATTAAGCGTTAATGAATTTAAATTTGTGAAGATAGAGTCATTCTTTAATAATAATCGAGAGGACATTATCAACGTGTGTCTCCATTTTGAAGAGTTGCACCCTTTATATTTTTAAATTCGTTATTTATCATAAAGGATAATACTTTATCCACATAAATTATATTATTCATGAGAGGGGTTAAGGAAAAAGTTATGAGAAAGAGGAAAAATATAGCAATTTAGTAAAGACTTTTTTTTTAAAAAAAAAATTATAATTATTATATACATATAGATTATAGATGATAAATATTAATTAATTGGATATTTAATTAGAAATCAATCTTTAGAAGTCTAAAAGTCATTAACCTTTTAATTAAATTTATACAATTAAATATTTAAATATTTTATAACAATTTAATTTATAGGAGGGGTAAAACTGTAATTCAACTTTCAACTATACAATCAAATATTTAAATATTTTATAATAATTTAATTTATAGGAGGGGTAAAACTGTAATTTAACTTTCAACTTTTTTTGTTCATGCTTTTAGTAATATACTAGTTTCTGAGGACGTACTTCGCACGTGTATTCTATGTGAATTTTTATAGATATGTTATAATGATAAAAATTTTATGGAAATATATATGTAAATTAATAAATAATATAATGTAACAATTACAAAATAAGAATAAAGACTTACGCAATAAAACATTCATAAAAAAACTAAATTAAGAAGTCTGATGGTGATAAAAAAAGACAAAAAGAAACAGATTTAAGAAAGATCCAATGTAAACATTGTTCTTATAAGACTGATGTATGTATAGATGAAAAAATAAGTATAAAATTAGTACATAACTCTCTGAGTTCTTGTCGACTTCTTTCATATCCTATCAAAATTCAAGAGGTTTCTTCATCTACTTTAACTATAGAATGAAAATGATAGCCTAGTAATCTTGGTAGGGGTTTCATGAGATTAAAAGTTGAATTTATATAGATAGAATAGAAGGAATATCAAAAGATATATTAAAGTTTTAGTTTAAATATTTGGAGGTTATGAATATGAAAAGATGAGAGTTATGAATATTAAGAGTATAAAGTTGAATAAGTAATTAACGAATAATAATAAATAAATGAAGAATATGAAAAGAGGAGTTAAAATTAAGAAACCAAGTAGAAAGAACAACTAAAGGTCTTATCACGTAATTAAGCGTTAATGAATTTAAATTTGTGAAGATAGAGTCATTCTTTAATAATAATCGAGAGGACATTATCAACGTGTGTCTCCATTTTCTTGAGTTGCACCCTTTATATTTTTAAATTCGTTATTTATCATAAAGGATAATACTTTATCCACATAAATTATATTATTCATGAGAGGGGTTAAGGAAAAAGTTATGAGAAAGAGGAAAAATATAGCAATTTAGTAAAGACTTTTTTTTTTAAAAAAAAATTATAATTATTATATACATATAGATTATAGATGATAAATATTAATTAATTGGATATTTAATTAGAAATCAATCTTTAGAAGTCTAAAAGTCATTAACCTTTTAATTAAATTTATACAATCAAATATTTAAATATTTTATAACAATTTAATTTATAGGAGGGGTAAAACTGTAATTCAACTTTCAACTATACAATCAAATATTTAAATATTTTATAACGATTTAATTTATAGGAGGGGTAAAACTGTAATTTAACTTTCAACTTTTTTTGTTCATGCTTTTAGTAATATACTAGTTTACGAGGGCGTCTTAGACGTGTATTCTATGTGAATTTTTATAGATATGTTATAATGATAAAAATTTTATGGAAATATATATGTAAATTAATAAATAATATAATGTAACAATTACAAAATAAGAATAAAGACTTACGCAATAAAACATTCATAAAAAAACTAAATTAAGAAGTCTGAGGGTGATAAAAAAAAAAGACAAAAAGAAACAGATTTAAGAAAGATCCAATGTAAACATTGTTCTTATAAGACTGATGTATGTATAGATGAAGAAATAAGTACGAAATTAGTACATAACTCTCTGAGTTCTTATCGACTTCTTTTATATCCTATCAAAATTCAAGAGGTTTCTTCATCAACTTTAATTATAGAATGAAAATGATAGCCTAATAATCTTGGTAGGAGTTTCATGAGATTAAAAAAATTGAATTTATATAGATAGAATAGAAGGAATATCAAAAGATATATTAAAATTTTAGTTTAAATATTTGGAGGTTATGAATATGAAAAGATGAGAGTTATGAATATTAAGAGTATAAAGTTGAATAAGTAATTAATAAATAATAATAAATAAATGAAGAATATGAAAAAAGAAGTTAAAATTAGCAAACCATGTAGAAAGAACAACTAAAGGTCTTATCACGTAATTAAGTGTTAATGAATTTAAATTTGTGAAGATAGAGTCATTCTTTAATAATAATCGAGAGGACTTTATTAACGTGTGTTTATATTATTAAATTCGTTATTTATCATAACGGATAATACTTTATCCACATAAATTATATTATTCATGAGAGGGGTTAAGGAAAAAGTTATGAGAAAGAGGAAAAATATAGCAATTTAGTAAATACTTTTTTTTTAAAAAAAAAATTTATAATTATTATATACGTATAGATTATAGATGATAAATATTAATTAATTGGATATTTAATTAGAAATCAATCTTTAGAAGTCTAAAAGTCATTAACCTTTTAATTAAATTTATACAATCAAATATTTAAATATTTTATAACAATTTAATTTATAGAAAGATTAAAACTGTAATTCAACTTTCAACTTTTTTTGTTCATGCTTTTAGTAATATATGATTTAATTTATAGAAGGGTTAAAACTGTAATTCAACTTTCAACTTTTTTTTGTTCATGCTTTTAGTAATATATGATAGATTCATCGCTCTTATGAGATATTTTAAAGTTAAATAGTTAAATTCGCTGGAAGATGAGATTGAACACACCTTTAAGTAGATCATAGAGTAAAATAGGTCCAAAACCACTCAAATGAAATTAAAAACAATATACGACAAGTATATTAAAGAAACAAAAAAGCATCATATTAGTTTACGGCTCAGAAAACAACACCATGATTTCTATGTTTCCAAAAACGTGTTGTTGATTTTGTTAAGCCTCTTTACTACATCCTGCATAGTTATTCTTGATTCTGGCGTTTCCTTTGTGCAATCTAAAGCCAACTCTATCATCGAAGCTATGCACATTTCACTTTTACAAGTGATTTGTTCTTTTTCGGAAAAGAGATTGGCATCCATAACTTCCATCATACTCCCTGAAAATGATTGTGTGATCCATTTCCTCAAGTCAAGATTTTCATTGCATATCTCTTCATCTGTTGGCCTTCTTTTGATCAAGACTTCCATCAACATGATGCCGTAGCTATAAACATCACCACTAGCAGACACTATTCCCTCTGAGCCATATTCTTAGAAAAGGATTGAACAAAAGTTACTCAATTGAAATACAACAATAATTCTCCTTTTACCTCTACAACTTGGAGAGGCTTTATTATGATAAGAAAAAATCAAAGAGAGTAGATTTTTCATACCTGGTGCAATGTATCCAAGAGTGCCCAATGTCTCTGTATGTGCCACGGATTTGCTCACAGCTAAAATCTTAGAGATTCCAAAATCACCAACATGAGCCACCATATCTTCATCCAAGAAAATGTTGGCTGGCTTTAAGTCGCAATGAACTATTGGAGTTACATGACCATGGTGTAGATATTCGATTGCCACAGCCACATCAAGCATTATGGAGACTCTTTGATGGAGGTTCAAGTGCCGATCTTCTTTGTACAACCAATTATCAAGACTCCCATTGGGCATGAATTGCAGAACAAAGGCTCTTATATAGTTACTAGAACATAAAGTAATCACCGGAACAAGATTTCGGTGTCTAACATTTCTCATCACTTGGCATTCGGTATCAAACCTCTTGCATACTTGATCATTTTCCAAATCCAGGACCTTAATAGCCACTGTAGTTCCACCAAACAATGTGCCTTTGTACACAGAGCCAGAGCTTCCCTCACCAATTAAATTGGATTCATCAAAATTATTTGTTGCTCGTTGAATCTCCTGATAAGAAACTAATTGATGAGTCCGGATCTCCGGTATATTCTCCACATCTATGGACTTCCCTTTCTTCCGTCGTTTCATCATCCAAATTGAAACCAACAAGAATATCAGAAAGGATGCAATAATCACTGGAATAACAATTTTTAGCAGAACCTCCGTAAGCTTTGATTGTTTTCTAGGATTAGTGATAGCACAAGCAGGAATCTCCAATATGTGCATTCCGCAAAGACCTTTGTTCCCGAGAAATGATTGCAAAGTGGAATTTGCAAACACCCCACCACTCGGTATTTCACCTTCTAAATCGTTAAATGAAACATTAATGCTTTTAAGGTATGAGAGTTTTTCCAAAGACTTAGGAATAGTACCTGACAATGCATTTGAAGACAAATCCAAGTATTCCAAGTTTATCAAGTTGGCAAAGGATAATGGAATTTGGTCAGAAAATGAATTGTTGGAAAGGTCAATATACTGCAGATTTTGGAGTTCCCCGAATCTGGTTGATATCATACCTGAAAAGTGGTTACTGGAAAGATGTAGTTCTACAATAGCTTTCAGTCCTCCAATATCCGAGGAAACTTCTCCCTCAATTGAATTCTGTGACATGTAGGAGCAGTATTCGCAGCTCACGAAGATTCCCTAAATTAGTAGGAATAGTGCCTGTCAGAAAGTTACCATATAAATCCAGTATCTGAAGCTTGGAAGCATTTGTTATGAACAATGGAATTTCCCCTTCAAGCTGATTGTGTCCCAAGTGAAGTCCTTCAAGGTTCGGAAGATGAAGACCTGTAGTGGTTGGAATTCTCCATGAGAGGTTATTGTTACTGAAATAAATCAATTCCAAAGAAGATATGTTGAAAACAGCCTCTGGAATTTGCCCAATAAGATTAGAATTATTGGCAAAGCTTAATTCCCTCAAATTTGATAGCTTCCCTAATTCAGGAGGAATTTGCCCCTCCATCCAATTGTTGACACAGTAAACATATTGCAGAGTGGAAATATTTCCCAATGAAGTGGGAATAGTCCCTTTTATTGGATTATTGCCCATATAAAACTCCTTGAGTTTGGATAAACAACCAATATTTCTGGGTATGTCTCCAGTTATATTGTTGAAAGATATGGACAAAAGTTTGAGCTGTGTGAGTTGGCATATGTTGGAAGGAATGGAACCAGAAATTTGGTTGTCAAATATACTTAAGAAGTTGAGATTTGAGACAATATTTCCTTCATCAAGCAAGAGAGGACCGGAAAGGCTATTGTTTGCCAGAGCTACAGAAAGTAAGAGAATGTTATTCTTCATGAGGACGCGATTCGTTTATCTAAGTTCAGTGGCTCTAGCTCAGTCAGACACTCGAATCGTTTGATCTTCTTCATGAGCTTCTTGGTAGTAGTTCCTGATACATGTATATCAATAATGTTTAATGATAAAACTGGCTGACACTGACTACATTTTGCGAAGCAAATAAAAGATCACGAAATCACAATGCGGATTGATTAGTAATTTTACCTTCAACACGAGATAATCTATGTTGAAAGGGTGAAGAGACCTCATCTTCATCATCAAATGGACAATCCAATGTAGATACTGGACTAAACTGTTCTTTCTCTTCATTTGGCCAAGGTTTCTGTAAAATTAACAAGGAATATTAAAGAAATGTTTGAGGATTAGCTCCAAGATTAGAAAAGTTAAAAAAAAAAAATGACTATTTTGATTTGTGTATAATTAGAGAAAGAAACAAAGGGGGCTACACAGATACAGCATCTCTCTAATGTACTAAGGATTATGTTCAGTTGCTCTCAATCAGTATGGCCCCTACCTTAGCTAGAGTATCAATAATAAAACTTACTAATAAATGTTGGTGTCAAATGTCAATATACTACTTTAGACACTTGAATTTATTTTTAATATCCACTTCAATGGACTCTGTTATCAATTCAATTTCAAATCATTAAGAGTAAAAGAAAACTATAAAATATATGATTTAAATTTTATGAGCGCAAACTTTAAAGTTCTTAATTTGAAGCTTGTATGAACATATTGACCTTTCCAACAATTCATTTTCTGACCAAATTGAATTAGAAAGAGAAGAATCAATAATAAGAGAATGTTATTCTTCATGATTGATTCAAAGCTTGATTTGTTTTTCAAATGTATATAGCAACACTTAAGTTGTTGAGTTGACCGAACAATTGGTATTTTCCTAAGTCTTTCTCAAGTGTTCACTACAAAGGGCAAACGTATCACATCAATCATGAATGAAAATATTTAGTCCTAAATATGTTATTATATTTGTATGGCTATATTATTTGTTTTCTCATCATATCATATCATATATCATCATATATTATTATAAGCATGAAGCTCAAAACTTAAAAGTTGAATTACCATTTTGCCCCTCTAATAAATTAAAATATTATAGAAATATTTAATTATTTAATTTAAATATTAAATTGTATCATTTTAATAAAAATGTCAATGACTTTTGCACTTCCTTAGATTGATTCCTAATTAAAATATCTAATTTAATAATATTTATCATCTATTGTTTATATTTATATTTAATTTATTCATCATCAAAATAATATAATAAATTACTATTATTATTATGATTATTAGCAAGCTTCCAAATTCAAAATTGGATTACTATTTTACTCTTTATTAAATAAATTTTGATTAAATATCTAATCAAATAAGCTAATTACATCAATTTCCTTAAATATTATATAAATAAAAACTCTTACATCTTCCCCTAATTATTGAGTTTTAATTATTGTTTCTTTAACCTTCCGATTTTTAATAATATTTATCACTGACTTTTGATATGCTCTGGAATCTGGAATCTTTTTATAAAGTCCACATTGTCTCATTGTGGAGTCCGATCCCCATTAACATTTTCCCCTTAACAATTACATTTCATCGTTTCATTTTCTTTACGTTTAAGTTTTGTTCATTGATTTAGTTTTTTTATTTTCAAATGTAACAAGGGATATTTTAAAAGACCATTCCAAGAAATTGTGAAAAAAAACAAGTACTAGCTATATTTTTCATATGTCTGCGTACTCTCAATTCGTCAATATTTTTAACTCTATTTTTGATGTTTAAAGTATGAATGTATGATATTCATTTGGATTTTTTCTCAGCACCATCAACAAAAAAGGTAAGATTTATTATTTTGTGTTTGTTCGTTTAGTTGTCTTTATTGATTTATGAGATTTATGATTTTATTTTATTTATTCATTTGAGTTTGTGGCTAAAAAATATGATTCCCTTACTCTGATTGTTGTTCTTTGTTATGACATTGTATATTTATATAAAAGTTTACATTATGAATTATTTAAAATTGTTATTTGCAAAATAAGTTATATACTAAGTGTTTTGAAATAAACGTGTAATATATATTTTTTTTATAGAATATATAATATTAATCAAATTATTGGTGAAACACATATGTATACAAAAATAAAATATTTTATATTTGTACTAAAATTGAAAAATAAACAAAGTTGAAAGTTGAATTACTAAAATAACTTTAAATTGGTGATAAACATTAATACCCTTTAAATTAGTATACATATTTGAAGAACCTTATTTATTTGAGTTTAATTAATAAATGATTTTTTTCATTACTTATAAGCTATCTAAAAGTTTTCATTATTATTCCATATTTTTAATTGTTCTATTACTTATATTGAGAAGCTCAAAAATCACTATCTTGATTATTAAACTTTTGATAGTTATAATAATGTTGAAAAAAAATACTACCAATCACTACATTTAGTATACATATACATTACTATTTTCTTTTTATTCAACTAATTCTTCATCAGTATCTCAATTTTTATTGTTGATTTTGAAGATTTTCGTTTCTGCTTATGTGTGATGCAGCCTTTTTTTATATATAATTTTACAACATAATTTTCAGAATCTGTTTTTTATTTAGCTCACTTCGTCTCTATCATTTTATGTTTCAGCTATTTAATGTAGTATTACAATTGATAGTTTATTATTTTATAATTTTTTATTTTTGATTGTGCAATATTGCATTATTTTTACATTCTGCGGTCTTACTATACATTTATCTCCTTTTTTTATTTACTTAATTTTGAAAAAAAATCATGAGTTTGGGTCAAATCAAGGCTCACGTGACTTCTGATCGCATTTGAATTGATAATGATGGAATTCAACATATGTATCAATTTAGTTTTTATGTTTCACGCATAATCGTTAATTTTATGGGATAAATACTTTTATTATATACATATATCTATATATGTTCGAGTATGTATTTATCCTTAAAATTAGAGTATTATATATGTAAGAAAGTAGCATCAAAGTTGCAAGATTTTCTAATCTCATGAACTTATAGTTGTTGCTCTGTATCTTCTTTTTTTTTTCTTTTTTTTTTTTTTCAGTAAGTTTTGATTTTTCTTTATCATAGCACAGAAAAAGTCCAATAATATGTACTATTTAAAATATAGCATTTGCAATATAAAGTTTGTATTAGGCATTTTGGAATCAACGTGCAAAGCACGTTACCAGAAATTAGTATTATTATAAAAGGGAACAAATTAAAGTTAAAAGTTGAATTACAATTTTATCCTTACTATAAAATGTTATAAAAGCATTTAATTATTTAGTTTAAATGTTAACTTGTATCATTTTAATAAAAATGTAGATGACTTTTGCATTTCCTTAAATTAATTCTTAATTAAAATATAAGCAAATAATTAAATGTTTGAATGTGAAAAGATATATTTTATTGTACACGTATATCCTAAAATAATTATTGGCATATGAAAAGAGTGACCCTCCATTTATTCGATTAATGCCATTGATTTTATTTATTTTATTTATTATTACTATGATATTAAAAGTGTGTTATTATATATTAATGAATTAGTAATAAATTATTGAGATGACTTGTAACTGCCTCATTTTTTACTAATTACAATGATTTGTGTTTTTCATCTTTTTAATTATTCATTCAAACTAGATTAGATTTCAAGTTCAAAGTAATAATTATTAGTGGTAATGTTAATTCTCTTATTAAGTCTAACTATGATTTGTATTTTTCATCTTTCCATCTATCTATATATTAAAGACTATTAATTTAAACAGATATTTTTACTACTATTTAAGAACTAGGTGATAACATTGAAAAATGAAAGAAATTGTCATTCAACTGATAATCAAAAAACTATTCCATCTATGATTGGCCAAAAAGACATGAAAAAATAGAATACATGAGGTGGGGAGAAGAACTTGAAGACTTCTTTTTAGACATGGCTAACTCCTCATATCTCTTTCGATATATATTCTCCATCACGAAGATTATTGTTGTTTCTAATTTCTTTTGCATTTCTAATAAACTCATTGGGTATTGTGATCTTTTAGCTATTATTATGAGCTTTTGAAATAGATGTACAGATTCAGTGTTTAAATTATATATCTATCAATTTTATATTTTAAATGTAATTGCTTTTAATCTTGTATAATTTTGATAGTACTGTATTTTAATTTTAGAACCTTACTTAAATAATATAAATATTTCACTCTATCGTTTCTCATTAAAATAAAATAGGCAATCTTATCAGTAAGTGTGCATGTATTTTTAATATCCATTTATGGCTATAAAATGTTATCGCTGATATTTAGATCATAAAAAAGACTTATACAAAGTTAAAGGAGACTATATTATGTTAATTAATTTTACATACTTTTTGCTTGATGCCAAATGCGCAATCCCTTTTTATTTATTTTTGTTGATATATGAAATATAATTGGTAAAATTAATATTGTTGATTTAAATATTTTCTATTTGATAGCACAATTTTAAATTATATAACAATAGTAAAAAATAAACGTGCAACGCACGTTGTCAGAAACTAGTATATTACTAAAAGCATGAACAAAAAAAGTTGAAAGTTGAATTACAGTTTTACCCCTTCTATAAATTAAATTATTATAAAATATTTAAATATTTGATTGTATAAATTTAATTAAAAGGTTAATGACTTTTAGATTTCTAAAGATTGATTTCTAATTAAATATCCAATTAATTAATATTTATCATCTATAATCTATATGTATATAATAATTATAATTATTTTTTAAAAAAAAATTATTTACTAAATTGCTATATTTTTCCTCTTTCTCATAACTTTTTCCTTAACCCCCTCTCATGAATAATATAATTTATGTGGATAAAGTATTATCCTTTATAATAAATAGCGAATTTAATAATATAAAGGGAAAGGGTGCAAATATGCAAAATGGAGACACACGTTGATAATGTCCTCTCGATTATTATTAAAGAATGACTCTATCTTCACAAATTTAAATTCATTAACGCTTAATTACGTGATAAGACCTTACATGGTTTGCTAATTTTAACTTCTTTTTTCATATTCTTCATTTATTTATTATTATTTGTTAATTACTTATTCAACTTTATACTCTTAATATTCATAACTCTCATCTTTTCATATTCATAACCTCCAAATATTTAAACTAAAACTTTAATATATCTTTTGATATTCCTTCTATTCTATCTATATAAATTCAATTTTTTTAATCTCATAAAACCCCTACCAAGATTATTATGCTATCATTTTCATTCTATAGTTAAAGTAGATGAAGAAACCTCTTGAATTTTGATAGGATATGAAAGGAGTCAATAAGAACTCAGAGAGTTATGTACTAATTTTGTACTTATTTTTTCATCTATACATACATCAGTCTTATAAGAACAATGTTTACATTGAATCTTTCTTAAATCTGTTTCTTTTTGTCTTTTTTTTAATCACCATCAGACTTCTTAATTTAGTTTTTTTATGAATGTTTTGTTGCGTAAGTCTTTATTCTTATTTTGTAATTGTTACATTATATTATTCATTAATTTATGTATATATTTCCTTAAAATTTTTATCATTATAACAAATCTATAAAAATTCACATAGAATACACGTGCGAAGCACGTCCTCAGAAACTAGTATTATTATAAGAGGGAACCAAAAAAGTTAAAGGTTGAATTACAATTTTACCCTTATTATAAATTAAAATGTTATAAAGATATTTAACTATTTAATTTAAATATTAAATTATATTATTTTAATCAAAATGTTAATGACTTTTCCACTTCTTTAGAATAATTTTTAATTAAAATATCTAATTCAATTTATTTTCTTGAAATTATTTAAAATATTATTTTTTTCGTTTAATATTTATTTTGGGATTCAATGAATTTTGATTATCAAAGTTGAATTACTTTTTTGCCTTTTACTTAATAAAAATATTTAATAATAAAAATAACTAATCTAATTAGTAGTATTATTTAAATTATTACACAATCTAATTAAATAGGAGTAATATTTTAATTATCACTCAAATTACAACAACCTATATTCAATGTTTTGGAAGTGCTAGCTTTTTCATCTTCCTAAAATTATCCTCTATTCAATATTTTGATTTCGTTTCAACTTCCTGAAATTATGAAACATTAATGTGTTCATGAATCTATCAAGTCCTTAGTATAATTTAAATTATATATGCATTTATTCCATTAATTTTAAATTTGTTATTTCTTTTAATTTTCATCCGTTAGAAAACTTTTCATGTACTCTATTAAGTTTTATATAAATACACATAACATTTTAAAAGAAAGCATAGGATGCAGTTCCAATTGATTTGCACAGTAATTTAGATAAGTGTATTACTATTCAAATTATATCATACAATTGAAAACTTGAGATTCTTTTAGGCGATTTCATATTTGAGGCAACAATGTCAAAGAACCATTTCGTGATAGTTTACCTATCAGGTGATGTTGATTAATTAGTTAAAATTATTGTGTCTTTATTTTATTATTCTTTAATTTATCTTACACTTTAATATATGTAAGTGTATGTATTACTATAGAAAAAAAATGTTATATATGAGATTATATACTTTAGAGGTTTAATAGAAAATTTGAAGTTATTAGTTTAATGCGGTGGTGCAATGCATGAAAAACATTAATTTTAATAGTTTGGCATGTTACATCCGATATACATATACTATTTTACTAATTATTTATGTTAAATTCAAAAAAGAAATGACTCATATAACTTTTCAAATCAGACAAAACGTAATCTTCCTTTTCAAATTCTTATAACTCATATTATTTTCTTAAAAAAAATTACTTAACGTGAAATATACGTGCGTTGCACGTATTCGAGAACTAGTTATAGATAAAAAGGATAAGGCACAAGAATTCCCCTAGATTATAATCGAAATCCCAAAAACACATCTTAACTAAACTAAGGTTCTACTACCCATAAACTTATTTCTTTTGTAATTTTATGCACCTTTTGTCTTACGTGGTACACTCCATGACTCCACGCAATTGAGGCGCGTGAGATATATTTGGATGACACATAAGTCAAAAAGGTGCACAAAATTATATATAAAAAATGGTATGGGCCAACTCTATTCTATTATTTCTGTTACTCCGTGTGCGTTGCCTAAGGAATAAAAAGTAGGGTGAAGCGTACATGATTTTATTCCTATCTTGCATTAAAGGTAGAGAGGCAGTTTCAAAACATTTAGCTCAAGTAAGATATATCTAAATCGAAAAAAAATTAAAATACAGAATTAAGAAACCATATTAAAAATAATTTATTGATGATCATTAATATTATCTATCTATTACTTTTCTACTATTGAGAAAATTTCATTATCACATTACGATAAAACATTCCTTAGTGGAGACACAACTCTATATTATTCAATTATATCATACCACTTTATGTGTTGACTTGACAGAACAATTGGTATTTGCCCAAGTCTTCACGGCATCAACAACAACAAACATATGGAATGACTCCTGGATCAGCCTTTATTTCTTTTTCCAAAAGCATTTATATCTAGCCTTAGTGCTTTTGATTATCTCATCTCACATTGGCCAACTTTATAAAGGCAAAAACATATGGATCGTATATTGTATGGTCAATGGGAGTCTCCACGGTTTAAGATAATAGTGGACATGAACCTATAACTTTAAAATATATAATGTATTTAATTCATATTATAAATCTTATAGGTAAATACTGAATCTGCCTTTTGATCACGTATCATTAATTGAATAATTTATAAAATGTTGTTGCAACAAACACATTCTGTAGAAATAAATTATAAATTATTTTTAGTGTAGTTTTATTTTCAGATAAAAGTAAATTGGTTTTGTTAGTGAAAAAACTTACAAGATAATAAAATTGCAAGATTACAATTGAAAATAAAATGAAGAAAGTAATCTCTTCAGACTGAGACGCGGATTGTAAACTTCAGTGAATTCCAACTAATTACAACTGGTTAATGGAGAAGAATGCTAGTCTAAGAAGAACTGATTGAAGAAGAAGAGAAGAGAAAGTTCTGTATTGAATCACATGAACAATGAATCTGAAAACTCAACTGTTTACATCTACAAAACACTATTTATAGAATTACAAATTGAAGTAATTAATTTAACCGACTCTGACAGGTGTACATTTTCTGTTAGTGCACTGCAGTGCATTTAACTAACTGTTTAACATCCTCCCTCAAGATAGGAGTATGAAAGATATTCTTCAATCCTAGCTTGGAAACAAGATAAGAGTGTTGATTGCTTGTGAGTCCTTTGGTAAGTAGATCTGCTGGCTGCTCTGTTGTGTTGAATACCTTTGGTTGAACTAGTCCAAGTTGCATCTTTTCTCGGATAAAATGACAATCAATGACAATATGTTTGGTACGTTCGTGAAAAACTGGATTGGCAGCAATTTGAATGGCAGATTTGCTGTCGCAATGTATAGGAACCGTAATCGCAAATTGATCCCCAATTCCTTGTATAGACCAACTAGCCATACAATTTCAGCTACTGTTGAGGCTAGGCTTCTATATTCAGCTTCTGCTGAGCTGCGTGAGATAGTATTTTGCTTCTTCGACTTCCATGAAATCAAAGAGTTTCCATAAGTAACTAGGTATCCAGTAATAGACTTTCTAGTGTTGGCGCAAGAGGCCCAATCATGATCACAATAGGCTGTCATTTGATTGGTGCTAGAAGAGGACATGAGAATTCCCAAACCTGGAGATTGTTTAACATATTTAATCACTCTGATTGCAGCCTCCATATGAGATGTCTTTGGTTCATGCATATATTGACCGAGATTTTGTACAGCAAAGGCTATGTCAGGCCTAGTTATGGTCAAGTATAAAAGTCTGCCTACTAACTTTTGATATACACTAGGATCCTTCAACAACTTGTCAGTCTTGGATTCTTGAGGAAAATACAGATCAAATTCAGCACTAGTAAGCTTCTGATTTATCTCAATAGGTGCTCTAATAGGCTTTGATCCTGATAATCCCATATCTGAAATCAACTCAAGACAATATTTTCTCTGGTGCATTATAAGTCCATCCTTATTCCTAGCAAATTCAATTCCTAAGAAATACCTTAAGTCACCCAAATCTTTGATCTTGAAAGTATCTTTGAGCATTCTTTTTGTCTCCAAAATTAGTTGGTGATCATTCCCTGTGATAAGCAGGTCATCAACATAGACCAATACAATAACCAAACTAGATCCTCGCTGCTTGGTGAATAATGAATAATCAAAACGACTCTGATTGAAACCAAAATCAGTTGGAGCTTTAGTTAATTTTATGTTCCATTCTCTACTAGCTTGCTTGAGTCCATATAGAGATTTTATCAGCTTGCAAACCTTCCCTTTCCGGCTTTGATGACTGAACCCCAGTGGCATTTCCATGTACACTTCTTCATCCAAATCACCTTGAAGAAATGTATTAAAAACATCCATTTGATGTAATCCCCAACCTTGTGCAGCAGCCAAAGATATCACTACTCTGACTGTTACCATCTTCACTACTGGGGAGAAAGTTTCTTGATAATCTAATCCTTCTCTCTGATTGTATCCTTTGGCAACTAGGCGAGCTTTAAATCTTTCTACTTCTCCATTGGCATTGTACTTAATTTTGTACACCCACTTACATCCTATGGCTTTCTTATCCACAGGCAGCTGTACAATTTTCCATGTATGATTCTCTTCTAGGGCCTGAATTTCACTTTGCATAGCTTCAATCCATCTGTTATCTTTCACTGCTTCATGATATGTTTTAGGCTCTTGCTCTTGTGAGAATTTTGTCAAATAACTCTTATAAGGAACTGAAATGCTATTGTAATCCACAACATCACCAATAGAGTATAAACAGTTTCTAGCTGCTTTCCCAGGTAAAACATAATCTGCTTGCCAAATAGGAGGCCTGACAGTTCTATGTGACTTCCTTAATACAACCTGGTCATGTACATCTGTGACATGTTCCTCCTCCACATGTTCTTCCTCAAGCATACATGAAGGTGGAGATGAAGTTACCTCACTGTGACTTGGTTCACCATTAGAATGCTCAGTAATAGTAGTGGTTGGTGTTTCACATTCACCATTCATTTCAGTACCTCCAAGATCAAGAAAGTGCATGCCTTCTTCAGTGTCAATATTGTGTGCTTGAAATGGAAATAATTGTTCATGAAAAACAACATCTCGACTAACAAATATAGTCTTAGACTTCATATCGTATAATTTGTATCCCTTTTGAGTGGCTGCATATCCAAGTAAAACTGCCTCCCTTGCCCTGGGTGCAAATTTATCTCCCTTTAAAAAATTTGTAGCAAAACAAAGACATCCCACTACTCTAAGATGAGACAGAGAAGGTTGCTTATTATAAAGTAGCTCATAAGGTGTCTTGTTGCCTATTGTAGTAAGAGGAATTCTATTAATGATATACACTGCAGCCTCCACACATTCCCCCCAGAATTTGTCAGGAAGATTACTTTGTATTTTGATTGCTCTAGCAGTCTCCAAAACATGCCTGTGTTTTCTTTCTACAACACCATTTTGTTGTGGTGTATGAGGACAAGAACTTTGGTGCAATATTCCATTTGATGTAAACAATTCACTACAATTTGTATTAAAGAACTCACCTCCATTATCAGATCTAAACACCTTCACAATGTTGCCAAACTGTGTTTTTATCATTGATAGGAATTGTTTCAGAACTACAATCACATCAGACTTTAGAGCAAGTAAGAAAACCCATGTCCACCTAGAATGATCATCAACTAGAGTGAGAAAATACCTCTTCCCATTGTGAGTAGGCAACTTGTAGGGGCCCCAAACATCCATGTGAACCAAATCAAAATTAGCATCTGCTTTACTATTGCTAATGGGAAAAGGAATTCTAGTTTGTCTAGCTTGTGGACAAATACTACACTGTTTCAAAAAAAGACTACTACAATTATTGAAGACCTTTATTCTTCTAAGTACTCCCATAGGAATGTGTCCCAATCTCATATGCCAAAGAGCAGGATCAATGGTTTTCTCAACAGCAGACATTGTCCTGATTATATTCACATTCCCTTGTTGCATTCCTTGCGGTTTTAGTACATAAAGACCATCCTCTATATCAACAATCCCCTTCACCTTCCCAGATGAGAGGTCCTGAAATACGCAGCATGTGGGAAAAAAAGAAACACAACAGTTTAATTCTTTTGTCAATTTTGAAACTGACAATAGATTAAACTTGAATGCCGGGATACATAACACATCCCTAATTACTTCACCTTCATTTAAATGAACACTTCCAATATGAGAAATGGAAGCTGATTCACCTGTTGGTAGCTGTACTTTTCCTGCATTTCTCACAATAATCTCATCATGTAAGTGCTGTCTACTTCTTATCATATGATCTGTACACCCTGAATCTACTACCCAGTTCATGAGTTTCGTAGGATTACCTGCCATATGAGCACTCCTATGTGGTTGGTTTGTAGTATTCATGTTTAATACATTTAACATCTGCGTCATGTGTTCTGGTGTGGCCTTTTTCATCAACTGCATAAGCTGATCTTGTGTAACTATTTGATCATCACACACTTTCCCTCCTATAGCAGCATTAACCTTCTTCTTTGACTTGAAATCTGCAGGATACCCAATCAGTTGATAACAATTGCTCTTAACATGCCCTGTCGCATGACAATGTTCACATTTCATCAATTTGAAGCATCCATCCCTTGTATGACCTTTCATGTTACAGAAATCACAATAGAGATTATTATATCCTTTCTTTTGAAACTGTTTGAATCCAGTTTGTCTTAAAGTAGACAAAGCTGTTGATTCAATTCCATCATGTACAACTTCTGCAATTCCCTTTTGACTTTCATCTTGGATGACCATTGTGTATGCTTGGTTTACATTAGGCAAATTATTCATCATTAAGATCTGTCCCCTTGCCTGTGAGTAGCTTTCATTTAGACCCATCAAAAATTGCAAAAGACGCTGATATTGCATTTGTTCAACAAACTCCTTGGATTTGTGATAGTCACACCCTGGGGGAGGCAGAATTGAGTCATATTCATCCCATAGACTCTTTAGTTTTGTGTAATAAGAAGAAACTGTGGATATTCCCTGTGTTAATGTTTCGTCAAGTTTCAAATGGCCGTAGATTTCTCCTCGAGTATCTTTTTTGGGTGATTCTTTTTTAAACTTGCTTATTTTTTCAAGATATACGCGGTAGACCCTATCCCTTTGACCGATTTGACTTTCATTTTTTTGTAAAATTTTACCCTATATATTGATAAAAATCGATAAACATAAAACTATAAGTCCTATGGCAGTGCGTGATATTTTTTCGTGTAGATATCGAAAAAATAATTAGGTTAGAAAAAAATGACTCGATCACACATCGGATGCGCGTTTTGTCTGTTTGAAGTTTAAACTTTTCACAAGTACTCCTTTAACACATTTCGTGAAACTTCAAACGGCCGTAGATTTTTCCTTGAGCATCTTTTGGGGCGATTTTTTGTTTAAACTAGGTTATTTTTTCGAGATATAGGCGGTAGACCCATTCCCTTTGACCGATTTGACTTTCGTTTTTCGTAAAATTTTTGTCCTATATATGGTCAAAAACCGATAATAATAAAACTGTAAGTCCTATGACAATGCGTGGTGTTTTTACGTGTAGATATCGAAAAAATAATCAGCTTGGAAGAAAAAGTCGGCTCGATCGAACATCGGATGCATGTTTTATGTCCGTTTGAAGTTCAAATTTTCACAAGTACCCCTTTATGTCGTGAAATTTCAAATGACCGTAGATTTTTCCTCGAGCATCTTTTGGGGGCGATTCTTTTTTTAAACTTGCTTATTTTTTTTATATATATGCGGTAGACCAAATCCCTTTGACCGATTTGACTTTCATTTTTTCCTTATAATTTTACCATATATATGGTCAAAAATCGATAAACGTAAAACTATAAGTCCTATGGCAGTGTGTGGTGTTTTTTCGCGTAGATATCAAAAAATAATTAGTGGAAAAAAAATCAGCTCGATAGGACATCGAATGCGCGTTTTATGTCAGTTTGTAGTTAAAATTTTCACAAGTATCCCTTTAAAGTCACATTTCGAGAAACTTCAAATGGCCATAGATTTTTCATCGAGCATCTTTTGGGAGTGATTATTTTTTTAAACTTGCTTATTTTTTTAGAACTACGCGGTAGACCCAATTACTTTGACCGATTTGACTATAGTTTTTTCCTTATAATTTTGCCCTATATATTGTCAAAATCCGATAAATGTAAAACTTTAAGTCCTATGGCAGTGCGTGGTGTTTTTTTGCATATATTTATAAGAAAAAACAGGTTGGAAAAAAAATTGACTCGATCGGACATCGGATGCACGTTTTATGTCCGTTTGAAGTTCAAATTTTCACTCTTTAAATTCACATTTCGTGAAACTTCAAATTGCCGTAGATTTTTCCTCGAGCATCTTTTGGGGGCGATTCTTTTTTTAGACCTGCTTATTTTTTTGAGATCTACGCGGTAGACCCAATTCCTTTGACCGATTTGACTTTTGTTTTTTTCCTTATAATTTTGCCCTATATATTGTCAAAAATCGATAAACGTAAAACTATAAGTCCTATGGCAGTGCGAGGTGTTTTATCGCGTAGATATAAAAAAAATCAGGTTGGTAAAAAAATTAGTTCGATCGGACATCGGATGCGCGTTTTATGTTCGTTTAAAGTTCAAATTTTCGCAAGTACCCCTTTAAAGTCATATTTTGTGAAACTTCAAATGATCGTAGATTTTTCTTCAAGCATCTTTTGGGGGTGATTCTTTTTTTAAACTTTCTTATTTTTTTGAGATTTACGTGGTAAACCCAATTACTTTGACCGATTTGACTTTCATTTTTTCCTTATAATTTTGCCTATATATGATCAAAAATCGATAAACGTAAAACTATAGTCATATTGCAGTGCGTGGTATTTTTTCGTGTAGATATAGAAAAGATAATTAGGTTGTAAAAAAAACCGACTCGATCGGACATCGGATGCACGTTTTATGTCCTTTTGAAGTTCAAATTTTCGCAAGTACCCCTTAAAGTCACATTTCGTGAAACTTCAAATGGCCGTATATTTTTTCTCGAGTATCTTTTGGGGGTGATTATATTTCTAAACTTGCTTATTTTTTTGAGATATACGCGGTAGACCCAATCCTTTGACCGATTTGACGTTCATTTTTTCCTTATAATTTTGCCTATATATGATCAAAAAATGATAAACGTAAAACTATAAGTCCTACGACAGTGCGTGGTATTTTTTCGCATAGATATCAAAAAAATAATCAGGTTGGAAAAATATCGTCTCGATCGGACATCGGATGCGCGTTTTAAGTCCGTTTTAAGTTCAAATTTTCACAAGTACCCCTTTAAAGTCACAATTCGTGAAACTTCAAATGGCCGTAGATTTTTCCTCGAGCATCTTTTGGGGGCGATTCTTTTTGAAACTTGCTTATTTTTTGTGAGATCTACTCAGTAAGCCCAATCCCTTTGACCGATTTGACTTTCATTTTTTCTTTATAATTTTGTCGTATATATATCATAAACCGATAAGCGTAAAACTATAAGTCCTATGGCAGTGGGTGGTGTATTTTCGCGTAGATATCGAAAAACAATAAGGTTGAAAAAAAATTGGCTCGATCGAACATCGAATGCGCGTTTATGTCCGTTAGAAGTTCAAATTTTCATAAGATTTCCTTTAAAGTAACATTTTGTGAAACTTCAAATGGCCGTAGATTTTTCATCGAGCGTCTTTTGGGGGATATTCTTTTTTTATACTTTCTTATTTTTTCGAGGTATACGTGCTAGATCCAATCCTTTTGACCGATTTGACTTTTGTTTTTTCCTTATAATTTTGCTCTATATATGGTTAAAAACCGATAAACCTAAAACTATCGGACATCGAATGCGCGTTTTATGTCCGTTTGAAGTTCAAATTTTCACAAGTACCTCTTTAAAGTTATATTTTGTGTAATTTCAAATGGCCGTAGATTTTTTCTCGCGAATATTTTGGGGGCGATTCTCTTTTTTAACTTGTTTGTTTTTTCGAGATATACGCGGTAGACACAATCCCTTTGAACGATTTTGACTTTCGTTTTTTCTTATAATTTTGCCTTATATATAATCAAAACTGATTGGCAGTGCATGGTCATTTTTTGCGTAGATATCAAAAAATAATCAGGCTAGAAAATAAATCGGCTCGATTGGACATCAGATGTGCGTTTTATGACCGTTTTGAAGTTCAAATTTTCAAAAGTATCCCTTTGAAGTCATATTTCGTGAAACTTCAAATGGCCATAGATTTTTCCTCGAGCATCTTTTGAGGGCAATTCTTTTTGTAAACTTTCTTTTTTTTTGAGATTTGCGAGGTAGATCCAGTCCCTATGACCGATTTGAGTTTCATTTTTTTCCTTATAATTTTGCCCTATATATGGTCAAAAAACGATAAATGTAAAACTGTAAGTCTTATGGCAGTGTGTGGTGTTTTTCGCGTAGATATAAAAAAATAATCAGTTTGGAAAAAAATCGGTTCGATCGGACATCAGATGCACATTTTATGTCCGTTTAAAGTTCAAATTTTCACAAGTTTCACTTTAAAGTCACATTTCATGAAACTTCAAATGGCCGTAGATTTTTTCTGAGCATCTTTTGGGGCGATCCTTTTTTAAACTTGATTATTTTTTGAGATCTACGCGGTAGACCCAATATCTTTGACCGATTTGACTTACGTATTTTCTTTATAATTTTGTCATATATATGGTCAAAAACCGATAAACGTAAAACTGTAAGTCATGTGGCGGTGCGTGGTATTTTTTTGCGTAGATATCGACAAAATAATCAGGTTTGAAAAAAAATCGGCTCGATCGAACATCGGATACGCGTGTTATGTACGTTTGAAGTTCAAATTTTTACAAGTACCCTTTTAAAGTCACATTTCTTAAAACTTCAAATGGCCGTAGCATTCTCCTCGAGCATCTTTTGGGGGCGATTATTTTTTTAAACTTGCTAATTTTTTTGACATCTACGCGGTAGACCCAATATCTTTGACCGATTTGACTATTGTTTTTTATTATAATTTTGCCCTATATATGGTCAAAAACTGATAAACATAAAACTATAAGTCTTATGGCAGTGCGTGGTGTTTTTTCGCATAAATATCGAAAAATAATCAGGTTGGAAAAAAAATTGGCTCGATCGGACATCAGATCCACATTTTAAGTCCGTTTGAAGTTCAAATTTTCACAAATACCCCTTTAAAGTCATAATTCGTGAAACTTCAAATGGCCGTAGATTTTTACTCGAGCATCTTTTGAGGTCGATTCTTTTTTTAAACATGCTTATTTTTTCAAGATTTATGCGGTAGACCCAATACTTTTGACCTATTTGACTTTTGTTTTTTCCTTATAATTTTGCCCTATATATGGTCAAAAACCGGTAAACGTAGAACTATAAACCCTATGGAAGTGCGAGCTATTTTTTCGCGTAGATATCAAAAATATAATCAGGTTGGAAAAAAATTGGCTTGATCGTACATCGGATGCGTGTTTTATGTCCGTTTGAAGTTTAAATTTTCACAAGTACCCTTCAAAATCACATTTCGTGAAACTTCAAATGGCCGTAGATTTTTTCACGAATATCTTTTGGGGGATATAATTTTTTTGAACTTTCTTATTTATTTGAGATATACGCGTTAGACCCAATCCCTTTGACCGATTAGACTTTCATTTTTTCCTTATAATTTTGCCCAATATATGGTCAAAAACCGATAAACTTAAAACTATAAGTCATATGGCAGATTGTAGTGGTTTTCGCGTAGATATTGAAAAACAATCAGGTTAAAAAAATCGGCTCGATCGGACATCGGATGCGCGTTTTATGTCCGTTTGAAGTTAAAATTTTCACAAGTACCCCTTAAAGTTACATTTCGTAAAACTTCAAATGGCCGTAGATTTTTCCTCGAGCATCTTTTGGGGGCGATTTTATTTTTAAACTTGCTTATTTTTTTGAGATCTACGTGGTAGACCCAATCTCTTTGACTTTTGTTTTTTCCTTATAATTTGGTCTATATATGGTCAAAAATTGATAAACGTAAAACTATAAGTCCTATGGCACTGCGTGGTATTTTTTAGCATAGATATCAAAAAAATAATCAGGTTGGAAAAAAATCAGCTCGATCGGACATCGGATGCGCGCTTTAAGCTCGTTTGAACTTCAAATTTTCACAAGTACCTCTTTAAAGTCACATTTCGTGAAACTTCAAATGGCCGTAGATTTATCCTTGAGCATCTTTTGGAGGCGATTCTTTTTTTAAACTTGCTTATTTTTTCAACATCTACGCGGTAGATGAAATCCTTTTGACGTATTGGACTTTCATTTTTTCCTTATTATTTTGCCCAATTTATGATCAAAAACCGATAAACGTAAAACTATAAGGTCTATGGCAGTGCGTGGTTTTTTTCGCGTAGATATCGAAAAATAATCAGGTTTGAAATTTTTTTTGGCTCGATCGAACATCGGATGCGCGTTTTATGTCCGTTTGAAGTTCAAATTTTCACAAGTACTCCTTTAAAGTCATATTTCGTGAAACTTCAAATGGCCGTAAATTTTTCCTCGTGCATCTTTTGAGGGCGATTCTTTTTCTAAACTTGCTTATTTTTTTGATATATACGCGGTAGACCCAAATCTTTTTGACCGATTTTACTTTCGTTTTTTCCTTATAATTTTGCCCTATATATGGTCAAAAACCGATAAACGTAAAACTATAAGTCCTATGGCAGTGTGTGGTATTTTTTTGCGTAGATATTAATCAGGTTTGAAAAAAAATTAGCTCGATCAGACATCGGATGCGCGTTTTATGTATGTTTGAAGTTCAAGTTTTCACAAGTACCCCTTTTTAAAGTTACATTTCGTGAAACTTTAAATGACCGTAGATTTTTCCTCGAGCATCTTTTGGGATCGATTCTATTTTTAAACATGCTTATTTTTTCAAGATATACGCGGTAGACTCAATACTTTTGACCTATTTGACTTTTGGTTTTTCCTTATAATTTTGCCCTATATATAATCAAAAACCGGTAAACGTAAAACTATAAATCCTATGGAAGTGCGTGCTATTTTTTCGCGTAGATCTCAAAAATATAATTAGGTTGTTAAAAAATCGGCTCGATCGTACATCGTATGCGCATATTATTTCCGTTTGAAGTTCAAATTTTCACAAGTACCATTTTAAAGTCACATGTCGTAAAACTTAAAATGACCGTCGATTTTTCCTCGAGCATCTTTTGGGGGCGATTCTTTTTTGAAACTTGCTTATTTTTTTGAGATATACGCGGTAGATCCAATCCCTTTGACCTATTTGACTTTCATTTTTTCCTTATAATTTTGCCCTATATATGGTCAAAAACCGATAAACGTAAAACTATAAATCATATGACAAATTGTGGTGTTTTTTTGCGTAGATATTAAAAATAATCAGGTTAAAAGAATCGGTTCGATCGGACATCGGATACGCGTTTTATGTCCGTTTGAAGTTTAAATTTTCATAAGTACCCCTTTAAAGTCACATTTCGTGAAACTTCAAATGGCCGTAGATTTTTTCTCGAGCATCTTTTGGGGGCGATTCTTTTTTAAAATTGCTTATTTTCTTGAGATCTACGCAGTAGATCCAATCCCCTTTTTTTTGACCGATTTGACTTTCTTTTTTCCTTATAATTTTGCCCTATATATGGTCAAAAATGGGTAAACGTAAAACTATAAGTCCTATGACAGTGCGTGGATTTTTTCACATAGATATCGAAAAATAATCAGGTTAGATAAATAATTGGCTGGATCGGATGCGCGTTTTATATCTGTTTGAAGTTCAAATTTTCACAAGTACCCCTTTAAAGTCACATTTCGTGAAACTTCAAATGACCGTAGATTTTTGCTTGAGCATCTTTTGGGGAAGATTCTTTTTGTAAACTTGCTTATTTTTTTGAGATATACGCGGTAGACCCAATCCCTTTGACCGATTTGACTTTTATTTTTTTCTTATAATTTTGCCCTATATATGGTCAAAAACCGATAAACGTAAAACTATAAGTCCTATGGCAGTGTGTGGTGTTTTTTTCGTGTAGATATCAAAAAAATAACCAGGTTGGAAAAAAATTTGGCTCGATCGGACATCGTATGCGCGTTTTATGTCCGTTTAAAGTTCAAATATTCACACGTACCCATTTAAAATCACATTTCGTGAAATTTTAAATGGCCGTAGATTTTGCCTCGACCATCTTTTTGGGGAGATTTTTTTAAAAAAATTGCTTATTTTTTTAAGATATACGCGGTAGACCAAATCCCTTTAACGTCCCCCCCCCCAGCCCCGAGGCACCGTCGTGCTCCGAGGCCGCCCTCCCCAACCTCGAGGCATCATCGTGCCCCGAGCCCCAAATATCGAGGCACCGTCGTGCCGCGAACGTTCAACATTCATCCGGTTTTGGTAGGTCCTCATGCTTTCGAGGATGCTACTGTTTTATATTCTATCTTAGTTTTAGAGTTGAGCTAGTGGAGTATGTTCCACCAATGTATCTTTCATGTTTTTGTTCAGACTATGTATTGGTGCCATTTTGGCAATTATACAAATAATAGATGGTTGATGGTGAACAATTTCATATTTATGAGAATGTTTTTATAAGTATGTTAAGAAACAAAAAGTTTCAAATTTTCCGCTAAAATTAACCTATGTAAAGTAAGAATGACATAAGTAGGCTTGTTTGCGACCTTTGAGAGATCAACAACGCCGGTCTCGTCTGGAGTCAAGATTTCGGTCATGACATTTATTTATCTAACAATAGACTGTTGTGTTTTACTGAGTTTGAAAAATTAAGGTGAAAGCTGAGGTAATCAGCCAGTTAAGCTACTTAGATTCCCGAATGTTTTATTGAGTGTGAAAAGTTAAAATAGATATTTCTCGTTGACATCCATTTATTACAGAATTGAGTTAAATATGACATTATTATCAAATCATTTTGGCAATGCACATGACATGAAAAATCACATTAACGCCACAATTTTTTGCGAGCTCATAATTTTTTCTTTGTTACATCGATATTTCTATCATGAGCTATATAAAATTTTAAATAATAAATTTAACATAGTATTCAGTTTTTTTTCAAATCTGTATAATTTTCAAATAATATTTCTAAAAATTACTCAAATTTTACTATCATCACTTATTCGAGAAAAGAAGTTACTCGACATAATTTTGAAATACAGATAGGTATCGATTGAATTTTTATCATATCTAATCAAATCCTACTAAGTGATTTTGGTGTTTAATATCGATAGAAAATCATTTAGAATTCTCACTTATTTAGAAAAAAATGTTACTCTGCATATAGAGAGGTGTCCGTTGGAGTTTTGTCATATCCAATCAAGTTCTACTAAGTAATTATTAGTTATTTTTCCTATTTTAGTACCAAAAAAATCATCCAAATATGGAATGTACGTAAATTAAAATGACAAGTAATGACTATATAAGTAAGACAACAATGGAAAACTTCATATAAAATTAAGAACTACAATATTTGTGTTTATACATCATTAATTATAATTTTGTAATAAAGCTCCAAAGAGTTACATGGATAAGAATTCTTCGAAAATAAAATATGCGATTACCGTTGATGACTATTCATTATCTTTCATGGGATGCAAAAATAGTAATATTGAGAAATTACAAAATCACTCCACCAAGTCTAAGTTGACGGTTGGTGAGCAAAATGGAATTTTGAGTTCCTTGGATAATGCTACAAAATACAAGGTTTATTTTCCTTTTTCTACTTCATAAATATATATATTTTCCAATTATTATTTTTAATAGATATTGTCAAACATTCTTTAATCAATTCTTTTTAATTATTATTTTTAATAGATATTTTCAAACATTCTTTAATCAAGTCTTAGATGTAAGTAAATATTTTGTTTTAGTCCATTTTGGTTTAGCAGTAGGAATGAAAGGTCAAGTTCAAGATACCAATGATAGGCATGTTTTCTTGCCACACTCGTTTGTTCCTCTTCTGATTTTATGTTTGAGAAGAACATCACAAGACAAGCAATACATTCATGCGCAATCTAGACTGAGAAATTAAGCGATCATTCGACTAAAATTGTTGCTTGGGATTCATATCATATAATATCAAACTAAAGGGTCACACTGATAGGAAAAATTTTATTAGTCGAGCATAATAATTTTATCTTTTTAAAGATGGGTATAAAAATCCTACAATATATAGAAAAGATGTATTTCCTCAGAAGTACAAGAAGTGTATAAAACAAAACAGTATGACCTCTTCAGTGACCACCACAGCATGCTACGATATCATTTGCTGACATAGAGATATTCTGCCTCACACATAAAATTGAATCATTAGCGACCATAACTAGAATAAACTTGCAAGTTTTTGCATGAAGGAATGAATTTACCCAGCCAAAATGAATACAGAAACAATCAGACAATGACTCAGCAGCACCACAACAAGCCCAACAAGAACCACAATGTCCCTGAATACAAACGGTCAGATTGTTCAAATACCCAAAGATCAATTATTAGCATAAGGAAGAAAAACAAATGATTGAATTAGAACCAAGACAAATCAACTAATCACAAAACAGTACATGACATCAAAAGATGGAAAGCATTAGCAACACTCTATAGAACTCTACAGCACTAAACCATTGACCTTTTAGTTTGATCAGAGTACAGTGACAGTTTTATCTTCAGGTAATATACCTGAAGGATTTCAGATTCCGCTTTAGCTTGGGATATTGGATTTTATGCAACAACCTGCTTGCCGTTCACAAAAGAAATTATGTATTCAACAATGGACTACAGGTATAGGCTTCATCATATGGTATTTTAACCAACCAAAACTAAGCTTTTGCAATAATTGGACCTAAAACATCCATATAATTCAGACTAAACTGTCAACCTTATAAATGCTCTTAAATTGAATCCCTAAAATCCCAGCCGTTGTAATGTCGAAAGCAACATTGAGAATATGAAAGAGATTAAGACCATGTAATTTTCTTCATTTGACCTACATACTTTTTTCTTTCTTCTACCCGTGAAACACACACAACCATTGTTGCAAAATGTAGAACTGAAAAGTCATAAGTTAAAACAGCCAAAAACAGACAATAATTGATTTGGTACATTAATATTAAGGAGTTAGTTGAAAATATAAAAACAAATGTTTTCATTTTCTTCGTTTAGCAAACGACTTTGCTATCAAAGTCTTAAATCATTGTGCCTGCCCTAAGTCTTACTACTCACAAATTATGGAATCAGCATCTAAATATAACTAAGTTAAGATAGCACCGTCGTGCCCCGAGGCTGCCCCCGCCCCCCGAGCAGCCTCGAGGCACCGTCGTCCCCCGAGGCCGCCCTCCCCCACCCCCAGCAGCCTCGAGGCACCGTCGTGCCCCGAGGCCGCCCTCGCTTCGACCTCGAGGCACCGTGCCGCCCCGAGGCCGCCGCCGAGCGACCTCGAGGCACCGCTGCCCTCGAGGTCGCTTCCGACCCGAGCTTTCTGGCACCGTCAAGTTATTTTGATTGAAACTTTTTTTTTTAAATACTGAGCAGTAAGGCGCACGACTTAGAAGTAACAACAGGGGCAGTGCATTCCGTTATTGACTTTTCGTTGTTACAAGCAAGCAAAGTAACTTCATCCGTCAAGTTATTTTGATTGAAGTCATCATCATAGCCACCACTTGACTTGAAGTTAGCGCTCAATCGATATGACAAAGATCCTAAATCCATACAATATTACAGTACCCATTATCATCACTGGACGCAGCAAACACCTTCGTGAGTTACATAAAAACAATCATACAAGAACATCATTTAAATATATCATTGTCCTGTTGCCAATGACTACAAATAGTTCTACAAAACTCACAACGGGAAATATACAGTAAGAACTCAGCTACAAAAAGCAGGACCTCTAATTCGTCCCTCGAGGGAATCTACAACAACTAATATCGACTAACAACACAAGGACCAGAAAGCCAACCAACTGGAGATTCATATTTTGTACAGCAAAAAATTATATATTCTTCATGGATGAAGCAGCACCGGAATATCTTTAAAAGCTGTGAGGTATATCTAATGGCATGAAAACAAAAATGCTTTAAAAGGTCATCCATCTGCTTTAATGGTGTTTCACAATGTGTCAGAGCAACGTAGGCAATTGTAATTAATGAGCCGGTGTGCAAGGCTGCCAGCCTCTGGAACCATAGCTGAAGTTAAGCCATTCCAAAAGTGAAATGTGACAGCTTCTTTGACGATAGTCTTAAACAACATATCTTGTTCAGCTTTCTCAGTTTCCATTGCTGGTGCCGAGAAGTATCTATCAAAACAAAGAGTCGTAAATAAGCAGATTACGTTAAAAGAGATATTTAGACGGACCAATGACTCAAAAACTTTTATGAGGTCACCCCACTAGGCATTAATTAGTTAAAGCAAATCAACAGTTAAAAGAGGACATTTTAAATTATCAATAACTACTCTTTTAATTACCAAGAAATCCTTGAGAGCCAGTGGCGCATTGTTCAGTGGATGATGGGCCCATCCTCTACCCTTTATCCACTTATATACCAGGTGCAGACCATGTAAAAAGAATGCCCTCTAATGAAGCCCAAAATATAGAAGGCCGCTTTTTGAGAGTTCAAAGATGTCAAATAAGATTGGATGGGAATTAGCTGACCATTCTGTTTTTCGTCTTAAAAAGATAGTCACAGGGGGTGTGTTTAAAATATTTTCAAGAACAACATCAATATATAAGTTGTGTAATGAGCTCAAAAAATCTATATGTGGCTCTGAAATCTGTTGCATCAGCCATGTTACACCAAAAAAGCAATGAAGAAATGCATCCGTACATAACACTAATTGCATATTCTTTTTTGCTTTCAAAAAAATCATGTTTCTCTCCAGATTCATCAGATTGTTAGGGGTAAGGGTTTCCAAATTTTTACCTTTATCTTTTCCAACATCTTTTCTACTAGAAGGAGATCTCTTGTTGATTCAAGCATTATCAAGTTGAATTATTAGCTGACCATTATAATACCAGGTATTCAAGTTGGAAAAACCGAGAATCAGTTTTCATTGAAACTCAAGGTTAGTTTCCCAACCGGGCTTTACAGTTCGGAGAATACAAGTCCTTGAATAGATGAATTTATTATTTTTGATGAAGTAAGATGTTGCACAAACTCCAATTTAGTCAGGGGGTTAACCACAAGCAAATGTATGGTCTCCAAGCCATATTGTGGGAGCTAATGAAATCCAGGGATAAATTACTGGGCTCTCAGAGGGATAATTCTATTTGGGGGGATAGATAGAATTTCACTCCTTAATTCCATTTTTTTTAAGGTTCTGCTAAAATCAGGAAGCTCTTACTAGACTGAGTTTTCAAAGTTTTGAACAAGTGACCTGTTCTGGGACAAATTTGCAATATTTAAGTTCTGTTAACCATACCTACTGTAATCCCACAAGTGAGGTTCGAGGAGGGTGGTGTGTAAAGCAAACTTCTACCCCTACGTTGGTAGGTTGAGAGATTGTTTACGGAAGATTCTTTGCTCAAGTAAAGCATTTCAAGAAGGTTGAAAAGAGGATACAATAGTAAAGAAGCCATGCTGAAAATAATGAAGAAAAGAATAATCTCAACAACACAAATATGATAACTGAAGCAAAGAAAACAACATGCAATAATAAAATTGAAGAATAATAAGAGAGTAATACTAAATTACTAATAATACTGTTTAGGAAAAATAGACAATACTCGACTACCTACTAGCATTCTACCTTGATCTTGGACCTTTTTATCTAGGGACATGTCCTCAATAAGCTGCAAATGTGTCATGCTTTATCTAATCACATCTCGTTAATACTTTTTCGGCCTACCGCTACCTCTCCTCAAACCACAATTGTCAACCTGTCACACCTCCATCTCAACACTTCTGCTACTTTCATCTCCTAGATGTGTGAGTTCTTAAACCGCCTACACACTTCCCCATACAACGGTATGAACAATAATCAAACGTGCAAAATAATAAATAATAAATCTTTCACTAAAAAATTTAAGCACTCACAATTCTAAGTACCACCTTTTAATACTTTTGACCTCAAGATTAAAAAAGATGTTAAGTTTGCTACCTGGTAATATTGTTATGACCGATGGGGAAGAAAACAAACGAGGGTTGAAATTTGATCTCCCTCTTTCTACCGGAAAGATTACCATTGACGGAAAAGTTACTAGCAATTCTTGTCAAAAGATCAGCTCCATTCCATCTCAATTGTGTGTAATCATAAGACTCCTTCAAACACTCCATTACAAAAGGATTTGCGAAGACATACAATAAAGTGAATCTTGGTCATAGGGCAGATAGAAGAGAATAATAATTTACATTTATAAGCTTTTGCTAGGAATACTTGTGTTCCTATCCTTCTCCCGCAATAAACTTAGCAAATATTTCTGACAGATTAACAGGTGCAATAAGAGGTTATTGTTCAAAACTTGCATCCTCCGATAGCGTTTTCAGGCTGCTAAGGACAACCCAAACATATTTTTGAAAACACAGTGGTATCTTGCTAAGCTTGCGTGCACCTCGATCAATCTTTACTTTATGAATGTGTAATATTATCCACATAAAGCAGCCCTTCCCTAATTCCCTCTATTTTCCTTAACCATGTCTCTTCCTCAGTGGGCCTCAAAATATTAGGCATGGGACATACTAAAATGCCACAGAAAGGGTGGTTATTGCAAGGTCCAAGCACACCAGAACCAGAACAGAGCACTTCAGAACTATTCAAGAGGCAAAGATTGTTTTGCAAGTACCTGTGCTTTCTAAAAGCCATTACAGCACCATTCAAAGTTTTTCCACGTCGGTCATCCTCAAAAGCAACAGTATTACTAAGTGAAAACAATGAATTCAACACTATGATGTGCAACAACTATAAACTTCACCAAAAGAAATTAAGTTTTTATATTACTGAAGTTGGAACAATCCTGCAGAAAATAGAATGGACAAAAGTTCATTACAAACATTAGATTTCAGCTTTCATATGCTCCTTTAATCAATTTTTTTTATAAGGTAAATAAATTCTTTAACGTGAATCAGGGAAAGATTGAGATGTAACACATTTCATGATCCTAGTTTCATAAGGTTCTTTGCCAGGAGATGTTGGTGCAGCCTCACCACAACCCACTTTCTCTAAGGATAACTCATGTAATTCATCTATAAAAAAAAAACTCACCAGAGGCAGCAAATTTCTGGAATTATGTGATCTTAAAAAGAAGCTGTCCATGTGCCACAGACACAACAATGAGTTATTCACTAACATATACTAACAGCAAAATCTTTTGTATGACTCAGAAAAACTTAGATCCTTCTTCAGTAGTCCTCTCACCGTCATTTTTTATGAAGTGTTTCTAACCATCATCAATTCCATTTCTTAACTTCATGAACAACCTGTCTTGTGGTTTACTAGACCAAGTTTAAGAATATCACTATGGGAAACAAAATCCGAAAGAAAAATATTACAATCACATTGAAATAAACTTCAGCAAATTGAATTCTTAAAAAAAAAAAAAACTCAGCAAATTTTGAAGTTAATCTATTGCATTAGAGAAGGTAATTGTTTCTGCCGTCAACTGATAAATCTCGAAAAAATTATTGGAATCATTTTTCTATTATACAAATAATACCTTTTGAAATAAATAGTCGAGATCTTAAGTGCGAGCTCCTTATCTAATTTGCCTTACCTCAAGTCAAATGTTATATACAGGAAACACCAGATTTTTTTAACTCTGTTATGCAAAACTACGTGGAAGGTAATACATTTAAAATTAAAACTACAATGCATCATCATAGAGATAACACCTCGATTAGCTTCACAGTACATAACAATTTAAATACATTGGGAAGTGTATCTTTTCCAAATTGCTTACTTGTATAGAGCTGCCAGCCTGACTAGTTCACTGTAATGGAAAGGATAATGTCTTGTCTTCTTCCATTCATACCAGAAAGAAGCAAATACATGTGTTGGTGTGCCTAGTAGGAGCTCATCAAGATTGGGCATCAGAACAGCCACTTTGAAGCTGCGGAAAATAATCTATCATCAAATCCATCTCTAGTAAAGTGCAAATGGAAGAATAAAACACCATAGACATGCATTTTTTCGTATATACACAAAGAGAACTTGAGATTATCTTCTTTTACAAAAAAAAAACTGTTGTTTTAAGTAAGAACTTAAGACTTATTGGAAGCACTTTGAGTATGATTTTCACGAGGCAATGGATAACTTCAGATGAAAATATTAGTCAAACAAACAACAAGCAGAGGCAGATCCAGGTACTTTTAGCAAATGAACTCATTGTATTTTTAAAATTATCAGTTCATATCTACTGTTTGTAGCAATATTCGTGGATTTTAACTCATAAATTTATGCTTGGCACCGGGTACCTGTACTCTACATCTGCCTCTGCCAACAAGATAACAAATCTAAAGTGATGGAAGAAAGAAATTCAGTAATTTACCCATCCTTCACAAAACCACTAAAGAAATTAAGTTCCATTGTCTCAGAGAAAACCACCACACAAGCATCCCGGTGACAGTTAAGTACACTCTCAAGTCCCCTCTGATACCGAGCGGTAAACATCCATGCTGGAGAATTCCAGACGATGAAAACTCTCGTAGTACATTTTGCTTTCCTGAAAAATGAGTCCATAAAGTTAGTGAAAGACAACCGGGGATGCAAGCCCGGAAAGTAACCCCATCTCTTCCACAACTTTCATATTACCATTCCTTATCTCTTCCTTACTCCTAGGAGCTGAATCTCCATCACTATCATAAACAACTCTTTTTCCAATTCTAGCATCATCGTTTAAAGTTCTACGCTTCACTCTCTTACCTCTATTCACATCCTCATCATTAGTTTTCACTAATCCACTATTGAATTTCAACTCCTTCAACTCGAAAACATCATTTTTCGCCAGCCCCGCCATCTTCTGTAACTCCAAAGCATCATTAACCAACTCAGATTTGTCAATTCAGACACTGATGGTAACCAGAAATGGGACTTACTTAAACTCATTTAACACAATCTTATCCCCTTTAGTCAATCCAGTATTCCCGGCTCCATCAGGATCCTGCAACATGGGATTATTATTTTGATTCAACGCCACATCTTCAAGACTTCAACTCTCAATTTCACCCAACATCATCCGATCCAAAACCGGCCTTAGATTCATCACTCTTAGACCCTAATCCTAACTTCATCCTCAATTCAAAATTAACGTAATCTTCCCATTCCTCAATCGGTCGTACAAATACGTCAAGGAAACCCTAGGATGCTGATTGATGATTTCTTCATCGTCCTGTTCAGATTCATTGGATAAAAGGAACTCATCATCGTTACTGTTGTTTCTGTCAGCAACGTCGAGCTCGTCGATGCGGTCATCGGAGGAACGATAATCGGCACTAAATAAATCGTCGACGAGAGGGTTGTTCAGTGAAATGGTGTCGGAGATTTTCATTAAAATTAAAACGTCTTAATTTTAGTTAATAATGTGATTTTGTCATGTTTAATTGGTCGAATTTTTCTGGAAAAACAAATAATTGTGAAGGCTAAGATCTTTAGTAGTGACTAGTGAGTGTGAACTCAAGTGTTCAATCAATATTACTCAATCTTATCTTCTTAATACTTTTCAGAATTTATTAAAATAATTCAGAGTCAATCTTCAACGGATCACAAATAGGAGTACTCCCTCCGTTGGTTTTAAATTGTCATATTGTGTCTTTCGAATTAATTTAATTAATTTTTAAAATTAAATTAGATTATATTAATTAGATATTTTGAATTAAAAGTTTAGATATTCAAAAATTATATAGAAATTATTATAAATTGCAATATTTTGCATAGGATGAGTTTATCCGTGTTTGTTTAGGATAAAATTGTGGGATAATTTATCTCAAAAATATAGTGTTATGGAATTAATCTCGAAATAACTTATTTTCAATCCAAATAATCATAATTTTTTTTTATATAGTTGGCAATGGATGCTCAGACAATTCACCTCGTCATTGATAAACCACCAAGAAAATATTGTCTCGCAAACATTTATATTGTGAATTGAGGTAGTGTAAGAGCAATCTCTTGTTGTAATAGTATTTGATGAATGTGTAAGTGGTTGGCTTACACATTTTATATCCTTAGAGTTTCGTCCTCGTTCAAATCAGTGCCCGATGTTGCATCTACTACTTCCTTCAGTTTCCCTCGTAAAAGAGAGTCGTCTTTGAAATCAAAGTTCACGACTAATCAGCCTATGAGAACTGATTCTTGTAAAGAGCATGAAAATAATAAGACTAATAACATGTCACATATTCTAACTCTAGAGAAACTAAAAAGTCATTTGATCAAGTTTAAGTTGATGGTTGGTCAAGAAAATGGAATTAGCAGTAGCAATGGATGTCCTATAAGAAGGTCACCTAATAGGGCAAGTGTAAGATACCAACCATTTTGGAAAGAAATTGGTCAAAACAATCAAGGATCATCAAATAGGCATGTTAATTACTCTCTTTTACTCTCCATAAATTATCATTAATAATATTAATTAGTAATGCTCAATATAACTTGTCTCATCTTGTTAACAATATTTTTCAGGGTTGGTCAAAACATTTCAGAGTTGATCGTCAAGAGACCATCAAAATTCCAATGAATATACTCAGGGTTGGAACACACAAGACAATCACTTCAATAACACAACCAACTGGCCTTTTCACTAATTTGAGAGAGATATTTATTTTAAATGCCTAGTACATAAATAAGGTCTTGTAATTTTGATTTCATCATTTTTAATTTAGAACAATGTTTTGTTCCCTCAAATTACAATGTGTATCCAATGATCTTCATGATTGGAAGTGACATCTCTGTTATAAAAATGGTTGTTAAGTCATGCAGTTGTATATGTGTCTTAGGAACAAAAAATGGATTCTATAAATATTATTAATCCTTTTATGTTTGATCATTCAGTTTAGAGTTAGTTTTTGTTATATCAAGTCAAATCCTATACATTAGGTGATTATTAATTATTTTTCTATTTTAGTCTCACTTATTTGAGAAAAGAGGTTACTTTGCGTGATTTTGAAATACAATACAAAATTTTCTTATCATATCCAATAAAGTTCTACAAAGTGATTTTTAGTTATTTTCTATTTTAGTGTATAGAAAATTCAGTCATCGATCCCGTTAGATATGTTAATTCTAAAAATTCATCCAAATATTATAATTTCATTATGTGTAGGTAGGTTCACCAAATTAATAGAATTTGGTGTGTTAAAGAGATGGCAGAATTAATGTTCCTTTCCCAGCATAACGAAATCGCACTGGTGAATATTCTGAGAAGAAAAAGGAAATGAGTAAGAACCTGTACTGCGATAAGAAAAATGAGTGGAAGCAAGGCATAAGGTTAAAGATGATCATACAGGTTTCCAGACAGGTCTACCATAAGATAATCATCATAATTCCATGGTAAAATGCAAGACACATATGTTCGGTATGTCACATATGTTGTAGACAAAATGAAACTTTTAGATGAAATAATCGTGCTACTCATTTATCAGGGATTAGGCGATATGTCATATTGCTTTTCCCAGCAGCAATCTTTAATGCAACAAGCCAACAACTTCAAAAGACATCTGTTTTGTAGGTCGAGTAGACCCATAGAGATGTTTAATTTGTGTTCTTTTTTTGTTTTGGTGTCTTTGAAGAATATTATGACATATAGGATTAACCCTACTGTGGCTATCACTAATATTTGTTTCCTTTAAAGAACACAAACATGAATGAGATTATGAGAGACATATCAGAAAGTTTACATGTCAGGCCATAAAACTAGCAAATTTCAATTAACTTAATTTACACAAAGCATATCGCTAAATCTGCTCTAAATGAATTATATCTCAAAATAAATAGTCACTGCTAGGTAAAATTAGACTGTTGTGTTTTACTGAGTGTGAAAAATTAAGGTGAAAGTTGAGGTAGTCAGCCAACTAAGCTACTTAGATTCCCAAATGTTTTACCGAGCATGAAAAGTAACAGATCTTTCTCATTGACATCCATCTTTTACAGAATTGAGTTAAATATGACGTTATTATCAGATCAATTTGGCAATACACATGAGATGAAAAATCACATATACGCCGCAATTTTTTTCAAGCAATTAATTTTTCTTTGTTACATCGATATTTCTATCACGAACTATATAAAATATTAAATAATAAATTTAGTATAGCATTCAGATTTTTTTTCATATCTGTATAAGTTTCAAATAATATTTTTAAAAAGTACTCAAATTTTAGTATCATCACTTATTCGAAAAAAGAAGTTATTTTACATCCATATAAATTTGGGTGCTGTAAAATTAGAAATAATACCTACCTCATTTACAAACTAATGCTTCCCTTACTCAACAACAATAACTGCACCGTCCTAGAGTGTACCATGTTTATTTATCTACGTCAGATTTTGTAGCTAATTAACCTAATAAAAGCTTAATAGAGATAAGATTGAGATGAACCTTGTAGATAGACCCAAAATTACCTTCCTCGATTTTATTTGCAGCGTTAAATATACCAGTCACTGGATCTAGTCCTCTTGATTCTGTACATTTATAGAAAAAGAGAACATTTTAAAAAGTTGAAATTATGCAATATGAAATGCATTTAGCGATAAATGCGTCTTTTCTTGAATATCTTCATTTTAACCATGTATCTAACTTATTTTGGTGACGTGATGTCATTTCCAACATCATAAATTTGCCTTTCTCATCATTTATATTTTCTAACACATATACAATTTACTCACAAAATTTAGTTTTGTGATTTACTATTATAAAAATATGACAATTGAATTTAACTCAATCTCAAAAATTAGCTCATGATAGAAGAATTGAACAAGTTTATATAAACACACGTCATTTAATGTGAGATTTTGACTCAGCATTTGAGAACCCTATTATTTTAGAGTTAAAGATCATAAAATAGAGCAGTTGACTTTGAGACTTGACTAAATATATTCTAGGCCCCAATGACATTAATACATAATAAGATTTATTTTTAGTTTGAACACATTTCTTGATACTATTTATTTTATTTAAAATGTTTAAGTTAAAATTAGAGTTGTGCTTGACTATTTTTTAATTAATTAAATATTTAAATTTGAATTTATTTTATTGTGTCCATTAATTTTAACAAAAAACTAGCAAATTCACTTTGCTTGACTAATTTATACAAAATATATTATTAAATCTGCTATAAATGAAGAATATCTCAAAATAAATAGTCACATAATGTAATAGATTAAATTCCATGATTAAAACTGAAAAGATTTTTTTAAAAGTGAAGAGGGAAATTGAAACATATTATAAAGAAAGAAAAAAAGATCAAATACTGCCATGTCATTCATTTTGAAATTATTCTAATAAAATAATTGACCGTTAGGCTCTTCTAATACAAAACACTCTTTCTCTTGTATAAATTTAACAAGTAGACACATGAGGCCTACGTGACATAATACATGTAAGACACCACGTAGGACACAAAATGTCATGTAGAATGTCATGTAGGACATTTGTGTTTAATTATGTGTGCAATTTTATACAAGTTTAAGTATCTAGTTGTGTAGATCCAAAGTTGGAGAGTGTATACGTAATCTGAGACCATATTAAAGGACATATTTATGCATTAGAATTCTATTTTCTTGTTCTTACTAATTGCCACAATTGACTTATCTAGCAAATTCAGTTTTTCCTCACAAATTATTTCTTCGTTCATATATTCATCCCCTTCTACAAAGTCAATGTATTTCCTTTGGAAAAAAGAAGAAGATTAGGCAAAACACAAAACATATTTCTTTTATCAAAACTTTTCATGTTGACTAATGCGCCAAGAGTTTATGTAATCAAAGTCTTATTGAGACTTTTTAAGTCTTAACCCAAAAATTAATGGCAGTACTCAAAATGCAAGGCCACAAGTAAGATCGATCACTAATGCTAATTTTCTAGTCTTCATTAGAAGAAGTCGAACTCGATAGTGAAAAATAGCAAAATCACTCAACTTAATTAATTTACACAAAACGTATTATTAAATTTGCTCTAAAAGGATAATATCTCAAAATAATTAATCACAGAAATTAGATTTCATAATTAAAACTGAAAAGATTTAAAAAAATTAAAGTAAAAATTAACGTGTAGAGGGAAATAAAAACATATTATAATGAAAGAAAAAAAGATAATGTTATATCATTCATTTTTGAAATTATTATAATAATTGACCGTTACACAAAGAGCTCTTTTCATACAAAACGCTCTTCTCTTCTCTTTTCTTCACAAACACAGACAGAGGCTCTTTTCATGGCTGAATTTCTCTCTTCTGCACCACAACGCCATCAGAATGGTGATTTTCCCAATTCCCCTCTCAATGAATTTCCCAATTCCGCATTCAATTTTACTTCTTTTTGGATAAAAAATAATCAACTGTTTGTGTGTGTATGCAGCAGACAGTAATGGCGAAGATGAAGGTGGTGAGGAGTGAAATTGCTGCGAAACAAGTGGTTGTGATCGAGGAAAATGAGGAGATACATTGGTATTCTTCTTGAATTTCGTCGGCAGGACACAGGTACTTTTTCCTCTGACTTAGGGTTTGGGGGTTTAGTTGATTGATGGATTTTTTTGAATAATTTACATGAAATCAACTGGGTAGGAATAGGGAAGTAGGTTTATCAGTTGATGGATCATTTAGCGCTTTGCTTCAAGATTATAGCTCAAGATTGTTTACAGTTTACCACCGAGATGGCTCAAGAGGGTTTGGGGGTTTAGTTGATTGATGGATTGTTTGAAATAAACTGGTAGGAATTGGTAATTAGGTTTATCAATTTATGGATCATGTAGCGATTTGCTTCAAGATTATCTACCTTAATCTCTTAACTATTGTTCCAACCTGAAATTATGTAGGAAATCAAGTTAGATGATTTGGAAATTTGAACAGTAGCTGCAAGTATAGCAATGGTTAAGAGAGATCCAAATTTTGTATAGTAAAGAAGCAAAGTAAAAACTCACAACTTGAGTTGGAAACTAAATTTTGATCGATTTAACAATCACTGATATCTTACTAATACAAGATACAATAAGCGAATTTAACAAGCACTTCTAATATCGACGCATGATCAGAGGGAGTGTTCCCAAACATACAAATAGGAGCATCATATAGGTGTATTAGACTGGCCAAATCAATAGTCTCACCTATTGTTTGGTCAAAATGATTTGATATATGTAGAATAAACAGTTGACTATAACTCTAACCCACTTAACTCAAAATCAATCATTGATGGGTTCTTTGCATAATTTACATGAAATCAACTGGTAAGAATTGGGAATTAGGTGTATAAGTTTATGGATCATATAACTTGCAATTGCTAGAGGGTGTTTACCACCGATATGGCTGATAGAAAAATTTGTTATGAAGATAATTTTCTATCTTGATCTCTTAATTAGGGAGTGAAATTTTTGTAGGGAATCAAAAACTTGAACAGTAACTGCAAGTATAGGTTACGGTTGACAGTGATTAAAAAAGAATTTCGGACAAGTGATTAATGTAAGCTTAGATAAGAAGATATGAAGCCAAGAATCATAATAGAGAGTTAGTAGATATTTTCACATATAAAAGGCAATTTTATTCTTCAATCTGTTTGTTACATTATCTGATTTTTATGTCATAATGGTTTCTTGAAACCCTGCTTTGAAGACCTCCAAAACAATCCATGTGTAGTAGAATAAGGTTTGTGTTTCCCAGATCCTAATTGTGAAGTTACGTATGTTATTGTTGTAACATAAGAGATGAAGTGCCACAGTCAAACCTTAATTTATAGCATGGTTTGGCTAGAATGTATTGATTGAATGAGTGATATATAAGCAGACACACAACTAAAAGGTCTTCCAAAAACTTGTTTCGGAATATGAACAGCCAAATACAAGATGTCCGAACAAAAGAGTAGTGAAAGTAGATATTCTACCATCAGTAAGTACGATTTCATTCCGAACACAGTAGTTACAAAATCCAGCAGCCTCAAGCAGCTCAAATTATGTCGCTACAAGCAGAACTTCTTTTGGGAGTAATTTCCAGTAAAAACAGAAATTCCTAACTAACCTAAATCAATCTAGACATGCATCTGTACAACATATTTAGACAACTATGGTTTGGCTAGATTTTCAGGTAAAGTTGATATTTTGGGGTTTGTTTAGGTCTCTTTTGCTCTTTAGTGTATGCAAACAAGAATTAAAAAAAGAAATCTGGCCTTGCATGTTGAGTCAATCATTTAGCTTGAAATAGAGAATTTTGTTTTACTTCAAGATTGCAGTTTCTCACTGCCACAGCATGGGTGTTTACCACCGAGTTCGCTGAATGGAAAATCTCTTGTATCTTAATGTTTTAACTATTGTTCCTTGTTCCCCAGTCTGAAAATTTGTGCATATAACCTCTGACTTAGGGTTGTGGGGGCTTTGTTGATTGATCAATTTGATTGAATAAATTGTGAACTCTCTCTTGTTATTACTATTTGGAATTTTGCTTTACTTCAAAATTTCCTCCCCAAAAAAATTTCAACAACTCATTGATGCAATTGCTGATTGGCCTGCAATCCACCCAAAACCTTTTTATCATTTATACTTTAGATTGCTATGTGAGAGTACTACTTTTCCCATTCCTGATGTCCGCATTAATAGCATCAGATTTTTTTTATCTGCAAAGCTTGAATCTGAAAGAGGCAGAGGGGTGGTTAGCTCTGTTTTTATTCATTGATCCCTTACCCAACACAATCAGCAAAGATTTTTGATGATTTTTTTGAGTTTAATTGCTCAACATAGATTACAATCCTTCCAATTTTCCAGATCATTTTAAATGTGAGAAATTCCTTAGGGAAGTCTTATGCTCGTTCCTTGATTTTTGTTCCTTTTCTAATCTTCTTTTTCTTAATTAATTTGTGAAGCTACTCAAATCCAAATGCAAAGGATCTTCAAGATTAATGGGATAAAACAAGACCTTGGTTCATTGTGAAAGGTTTGACTGCCCAACTCAGTTTTTGTTCTTGTCTTCTTTTTGTTCTGAATCACGTGATCATTAACAATATCGGACTCGCAGGGCGGCAAGAACTTCGAGGCGGTGGCGAAGTAGGCTTGGTGGGGGCGGGGCGGGAGTGGGGCACGGCGGTGCCTCGTTTGCTTGGGGGTGGCGGCCTCGGGAGCGCAGCGGTGCCTCGAGGCTGCTAGGGGTTGAGGCGGCCTCGGAAGCAGCGGTGCCTCGAGGGGGCCTCGGGGCGCAGCGGTGCCTCGAAATTTCTTTGGGAGGCGGCCTCGAGACGCAGCGGTGCCCAGAAATTTCTTGGGGAGGAGGCGACCTCGGGACACAGTGCCAGAAATTCTTGAGGGAGAGGCGACCTCGGGGCAGCGGTGCCAGGGATTTCTTGGGGAGGGGGCCGCCTCGAGGGCCAGCGGTTGCCTCGAGAATTTCTTTGAAGGGAGGGCCTCGGGGCACGGTGATTGCCTCGAAATTTCTTCAGAGAACCTCGGGGCCTCGGGGGCCGCAGCCAGTGCCTCGAGGCTGGAGAGAGCCTCGGGGCCTCGGGGGCCGCAGCCAGTGCCTCGAGTGAGAGAGAGACCTCGGGGGCCGCTTGCCCTCGGTTTGGGCGAGGAGGGCCTCGGGGCCGCAGCGGTGCCTCGAGGCTGGGGAGCGCCTCGGAGGCCTGCAGCGGTGCCTCGGTGAGAAGGCCGCCTCGGGTGCAGCAGTGCCTCGAGAATTTCTTGTGACCGAGACACTGCAGCGGTGCCTCAGAGAATTTCTTTGAGAGAGACCTCAGAGCAGCCAGTGCCTCGAAATTTGCTCGAGAGGCGCCTCGGGGCCGCAGCGGTGCCTCGAAATTTCTTTGAGAGAGAACGACCTCGTAGCAATGATTGCCAGAAATTTCCTTTCGAGGCTGACCTCGGGTGCCCAGAGAATTTCTTTGGGAGTGGGGGGCCTCGGGGGCCTGTGATTGCCCAGAAATTTCTTGAGAGGCGACCTCGGGGCGCGGTGCCCAGAATTTCTGAGAAGCGACCTCGGGAGCCTGACGGTGCCTCGAGAATTTCTTTGAGGCGACCTCGGGGCCGGTCTCTCGAAATTTCTTTGAGAGGACCTCGAGGGCACGGCCAGTCTCTCGAAATTTCTTTGGGGAGGGCCTCGGGGGCCGCAGCGGTGCCTCTCGAAATTTCTTTGGGAGGGGCCTCGGGAGGCAGCGGTTGCCTCGAGAATTTCTTTGAGAAGCGGCCTCGGGGCGCTGATTGCCCTCGAATTTCTTTGAGAGGCGACCTCGGGGGGCCTGACCCTCGAGAATTTCTGGGAAGCTGACCTCGGGGACACGGCGGTGCCTCGAGCTTTGGGGCGACCTCGGGACGCAGCTGATCTCTCGAGAGTTTCTTTGGGAAGCGACCTCGGGGCGCAGTGATGCCTCGAGAATTTCTTTGAAGCTGACCTCGGGCGCAGCGGTGTCCGAGAAATTTGGAGAGCGACCTCGGGCACGGCGGTGTCCGAGAGAAATTTGCTGAAGCGACCTCGGGGCGCTGATGTCCGAAATTTCTTTGGGAAGCGACCTCGGGGCGCGGCGGTGTCCGACTTTGCTCGGGGTGGAGTGGCGTGACCTCGGGGCAGCCGGTGTCCGAGGCGGCTCGAAGTGGCGACCTCGGGGGCACGGCGGTGTCCGAGGGGCTGCTGAAGTGGGGCGACCTCGGGCGCAGCGGTGTCCGAGGCTGCTGAGGGGGGTGGGGCGGCCTCGGGCACGGCGGTGTCCAGAAATTTCTGCTGGGAGGTGGGGCGGCCTCGGGCGCAGGCAGTGTCCGAGGCTGCTGAGGGGCCTCGGGGCGCAGCGGTCTTGCATGAAAATTTCTTTGAGAGGCGACCTCGGGGCGCAGCGGTGCCCAGGCTGCTGAGAGGCGGCCTTGGGGCGCAGCGGTGCCTCGAGGCTTTGAAGCGGCCTTAGGGGCGCGGCGGTGCCTCGAGGCTGCTCGGGGGGCGGCCTCGGGGCACGACGGTTTTTGACCATATATACTATAAGTCATATGACTTATATTTTTACGTTTATTGGTTTTTGACCATATATAGGGGCAAAATTATAAGGAAAAAATGAAAGTTAAATAGGTCAAAGGGATTGGATCTACCGTATATCTCAAAAAAATAAGCAAGTTTCAAAAAAGAATCGCCCCCAAAAGATGCTCAAGGAAAAATCGACGGTCATTTGAAGTTTAACGACATGTGACTTTAAAGTGGTACTTGTGAAAATTTGAACTTCAAACGGAAATAAAATGCGCATCTGATGTACGATCGAGCCGATTTTTTAACAACCTAATTATATTTTTGAGATCTACGCGAAAAATAGCACGCACTTCCATAGGATTTATAGTTTTATGTTTACCGGTTTTTGATTATATATAGGGCAAAATTATAAGGAAAAATCAAAAGTCAAATAGGTCAAAAGTATTGGGTCGTATATCTTGAAAAAATAAGCATGTTTATAAAAAGAATCGATCCCAAAAGATGCTCGAGGAAAAATCTACGGTCATTTAAAGTTTCACGAAATGTGACTTTAAAAAGGGGTACTTGTGAAAACTTGAACTTCAAGCATACATAAAACGCGCATCCGATGTCCGATCGAGCTAATTTTTTTCAAACCTGCTTATTTTTTTTTATATCTACGCGAAAAAATACCACGCACGGCCATAGGACTTATAGTTTTACGTTTATCGGTTTTTGACCATATACAAGGCAAAATTATAAGGAAAAAACAAAAGTGAAATCGGTCAAAAGGATTGGGTCTACCGCATATATATCAAATAAATAAGCAAGTTTAAAAAAAGAATCGCCCTCAAAAGATGCACGGGGAAAAATTTACGGCCATTTGAAGTTTCTTGAAATGTGACTTTAAGGGAGTACTTGTGAAAATTTGAACTTCAAACGGACATAAAACGCGCATCCGATGTTCTATCGAACCAAATTTTTTTCAAACCTGATTATTTTTCGATATCTACGAGAAAAAAACCACGCACTGCCATAGGCCTTGTAGTTTTACGTTTATTGGTTTTGTATTGGGCAAAATAATAAGGAAAAAACGAAAGTCCAATACGTCAAAAGGATTTCGTCTATCACGTAGATGTTGAAAAAATAAGCACGTTTAAAAAAAGAATCGCTTCCAAAAGATGCTTAAGGAAAAATCTACGGCCATTTGAAGTTTCACGAAATGTGACTTTAAAGAGGTACTTGTGAAAATTTGAAGTTCAAACGAGCTTAAAGCGCGCATCAGATGTCCGATCGAGCTAATTTTTTTCCAACCTGATTATTTTTTTGTGACTATGCTAAAAAATACCACGCAGTGCCATAGGACTTATAGTTTTACGTTTATCAATTTTTGACCATTTATAAACAAAATTATAAGGAAAAAACAAAAGTCAAATCGGTCAAAGATATTGGGTCTACCACGTAGATCTCAAAAAAATAAGCAAGTTTAAAAATAAAATCGCCCCCAAAAGATGCTCGAGTAAAAATCTACAGCCATTTGAAGTTTTATGAAATGTGACTTTAAGGGATACTTGTGAAAATTTGAACTTCAAACGGACATAAAACGCGCATCCGATGTCCGATCGAGTCAATTTTTTTTAACCTGATTATTTTTCAATATCTACGCGAAAACCACTACAATCTTCCATATGACTTATAGTTTTAAGTTTATCGGTTTTGATCATATATCGGTCAAAGCGATTGGGTCTAACGCGTATATCTCAAATAAATAAGAAAGTTCAAAAAAATTATATCCCCCAAAAGATATTCGGGGAAAAATCTACGGCCATTTGAAGTTTCACGAAATGTGATTTTGAAGGGTACTACTTGTGAAAATTTAAACTTCAAACGGACATAAAACACGCATCCGATGTACGATCAAGCCAATTTTTTTCCAACCGGATTATATTTTTGATATCTACGCGAAAAAATAGCTCGCACTTCCATAGGATTTATAGTTCTACGTTTACCGGTTTTTGACCATATATAGGGCAAAATTATAAGGAAAAAACAAAAGTCAAATAGGTCAAAAGTATTGGGTCTACCGCATAGATCTTGAAAATATAAGCATGTTTAAAAAAAGAATCGACCCCAAAAGATGCTCGAGTAAAAATCTACGGCCATTTGAAGTTTCACGAATTATGACTTTAAAGGGGTATTTGTGAAAATTTGAACTTCAAACGGACTTAAAATGTGCATCTGATGTCCGATCGAGCCATTTTTTTTCCAACCTGATTATTTTTTGATATTTATGCGAAAAAACACCACGCACTGCCATAAGACTTATAGTTTTATGTTTATTAGTTTTTGACCATATATAGGGCAAAATTATAATTAAAAACAAAAGTCAAATCGGTCAAAGATATTGGGTCTACCGCGTAGATGTCGAAAAAATAAGCAAGTTTAAAAAAATAATCGCCCCCAAAAGATGCCCGAGGAAAATGCTACGGCCATTTGAAGTTTTAAGAAATGTGACTTTAAAGGGGTACTTGTGAAAAGTTGAACTTCAAACGTACATAACACGCGTATCCGATGTTCGATCGAGCTGATTTTTCAAAATTTGGTTATTTTGTCGATATCTACGCGAAAAAATACCACGCACCGCCACATGACTTATAGTTTTACGTTTATCAGTTTTTGACCATATATATGACAAAATTATAAAGTAAATACGTAAGTCAAATCGGTCAAAGATATTGGGTCTACCGCGTGGATCTCAAAAAATAAGCAAGTTTAAAAAAGAATCGCCCCAAAAGATGCTCAAGGAAAAATCTACGACCATTTGAAGTTTCACGAAATTTGACTTTAAAGTGGTACTTGTGAAAATTTGAACTTCAAACAGACATAAAATGCGCATCCGATGTCTTATCGAACCGATTTTTTTCCAAACTGATTATTTTTTGATATCTACGCGAAAAACACCACATACTGCCATAAGACTTATAGTTTTACATTTATCGTTTTTGACCATATATAGGGCAAAATTATAAGAAAAAAAACAAAAGTCAAATCTGTCAAAAGGATTGGGTCTACCGCGTATATCTCAAAATAATAAGTAAGTTTAAAAAAAGAATCGCCTCCGAAAAATGCTCGAGGAATAATCTACGGCCATTTGAAGTTTCACGAAATGTGACTTTAAAGAGGTACTTGTGAAAATTTGAACTTCAAACGGAAATAAAAAGTGCATCCTACGTCCGATCGAGCCAATTTTTTTCCAACTTGATTATTTTTTCGTAATCTATGCGAGAAAACACCACACACTGCAATAGGACTTATAGTTTTAGGTTTATCGGTTTTTTTACCTTATATAGGACAAAATTTAAAGGAAAAAATGGATGTCAAATCGGTCAATGGGATTGGGTCTACCGCATATATCTCAAAATAATAAGTAAATTTAAGAAAAGAATCGCCTCCGAAAAATGCTTGAGGAAAAATCTACGGCCATATGAAGTTTCACGAAATGTGACTTTAAAGGGGTACTTGTGAAAATTTGAACTTCAAACGGAAATAAAAAACGCATCCTATGTACGACTAAGACTGGTCAACGGAATGGGACGTCAGAGTGCCGTTCGATTCGTCCGTTTGGTTTGCCTACGGGACGGGACAGGATAGTCTGAACCGGTGCAGGCAGGGCGGAATCGTGATTTAAATGCCGGTGTACTGCAGGTTCATCCCGGTTCATTCTGGTTTCGTTCCGGTCCGGTCCGGTTCCGGTCCGGTTTGTTTAATATATATTAATTTTTTTATATTTTATATAATTTATATTTATATTTTTTATAAATTATATTTTATATTTTTTGACACTTATTATTTTATAAATATAACTTATAAAATAAATATTAATGAATATAAGTAATAACTTATAAAGTATAAACTTTAAAAGATTTAAATTTTGAAAACTTTATTAGACTTTACTTGCAAACTTAACAACACAAAAAATTAATAAAATATCTTTAAAATAAACTTAATTAAAAAATTATAGTATAAATTTAAAAACTATTAATTTATACTTACAAAAAAATAAAACAAAATTATATTTTCGTAATTTCAAAAAATATCGTTCCGTTTATCCCGTCCCGTTCCATCCCGGTCCGTTCCGGTTCATTCCGGTTCCATCCCGGTATATAGTGGAACGGGACGCAACCAATGAATCATCCCAGTAATTCCGGTCCAGTTCATTCCGGTACCGGTCAACATACCGGTCAACGGGTTCCGGTCGGTCGATGTGGTTCATTACGTCCGGTGAACCGGTTTCGGTCCGTTGACCAGTCTTATGTACGGCCGAGCTAATTTTTTCCAACCTGATTATTTTTTTGATATCTACGCGAGAAAACACAACACACTGCAATAGGACTTATAGTTTTATGTTTATCAGTTTTTTAACCATATATGAGGCAAATTATAAGGAAAAAACAAAATTCAAATCGGTCAAAGGTGTCTATCGCGTATATATAAATAAACTAAGCAAGTTTAGAAAAATAATCGCCCCAAAAGATGCTCGAGAAAAAATCTAAGACCATTTGAATTTTCACGAAATGTGACTTTAAATGGGTACTTGTGAAAATTTGAAATTGAAACGGACATAAAAAGAACATCCTATGTCCGATCGAGCCAATTTTTCTCCAACCTGATTATTTTTTTGATATCTATGCGAGAAAACAACACACACTACAATAGGACTTATAGTTTTACGTTTATCGATTTTTGATCATATATAGGGCAAAATTATAAGGAAAAAATGAAAGTCAAATCGGTCAAAGTTATTAAGTCTACCACATATATCTCAAAAAAATAAGCAAGTTTAAAAAAAGAAGTCTCCCACAAAAGATGCTCGAGGAAAAATCTTTGAAAATTTGAAGTTTCACGAAATGTGAATTTAAAGGGTGAAAATTTGAACTTCAAACGGACATAAAACGCGCATCCGATGTCCGATTGATCCAAATTTTTTTCAACCTGATTATTTGTTAAATATCTATGCGGAAAAACATCACGCACTGCCATAGGACTAAAAGTTGTACGTTTATCGGATTTTGACCATATATAGGGCAAAATAATAAGAAAAAAAAACATAATTCAAATCGCTCAAAGGGATTGGGTCTACCGCGTAGACCTAAAAAAATAAGCAAGTTTAAAAATAGAATCGCCCCCAAAAGATGCTCGAGGAAATATCTACAGCCATTTGAAGTTTCACGATATGTAACTTTAATGGGTTACTTGTGAAAAAATTGAACTTCAAACAAATACAAAACGCGCATACGATGTCCGATCGAGCCAATTTTTTCTTCCAACCTGATAGTTTTTTGATATTTACGCGAAAAAATACCACGCACTGCCATAGGACTTATAGTTTTACGTTTATTGATTTTTGACCATATATAAGGAAAAATTATAAGGAAAAACGAAAGTACAATCGTTCAAAGGGATTTAGTCTACCGCGTAGATCTCGAAAAAATAAGCAAGATTAAAAAAAGAATCGCATCCAAAATATGCGCGAGGAAAAACTACGGCTATTTGAAGTTTCACGAAATGTTACTTTAAAGGGTTACTTGTGAAAAATTGAAATTCAAACGGACATAAAACGCGCATCCGATATCCGATCGAGCCAATTTTTTTCCCACGTGATTATTTTTTGATGTACACGCGAAAAACACCACGCACTATCATAGGACTTATAGTTTTACGTATATCAGTTTTTAACCATATATAGGGAAAAGTATAAGGAAAAAACGAAAGTCAAATCGGTCAAAGAGATTGGTTCTACCGCGTTTATGTCTAAAAAATAAGCAAGTTCAAAATAATAATCGCCCCAAAAGATGCTCGACCAAAAATTTACGACCATTTGAAGTATCACGAAATGTGATTTTAAAGGGGTACTTGTGAAAATTTTAACTTCAAACGGATATAAAATGTGCATCCGATATCCGATCGAACCAATTTTTTTCCAACCTGATTATTTTTTGGATATCTACGCAAGAAAATACCACACACTGCCATAGGACTTATAGTTTTATGCTTATCGATTTTGGAACATTTATAGGGTAAAATTATAAGGAAAAAATGAAAGTAAAATCGGTCAAAGAGATTGTGTCTACCACTTATATCTCGAAAAAACAAGCAAGTTTAAAAAAAGAATCGCCCCAAAAGATGCTCGAAGAAATATCTACGGCCATTTGAAGTTTCACGAAAAGTGACTTTATAGCGGTACTTGTGAAAATTTAAACTTAAAACGAGCATCCGATGTCCGATAGAGCCAAAAAAAATTCCAACCTAATTTTTTTTTATATCTGCGAGAAAAAATATCACCCACTGACATAGGACTTATATTTTTACATTTATTGATTTTTGACCATATATAGGATAAAATTATAAGGAAAAAATGAAAGTCAAATCGGTCAAAGGGATTGGGTCTACCGCATATATCTCTAAAAAATAAGTAAGTATAAAAAAGGAATCGCCCAAAAAGATGCTCGAGGAAAAATCTACAGCCATTTGAAGTTTCATGAAATGTGACTTTAAAGGGGTACTTGTGAAAATTTGAACTTCAAAAGGACTTAAAACGCACATCTGATGTCCGATAGAGCCAATTTTTTTACAACCTGATTATTTTTTTGATATCTACGCAAAAAAATACCACGCACTACAATAGGACTTTAGTTTTACGTTTATCGGTTTTTGACCATATATAGGACAAAATTATAAAATAAAAAAATATAGTCAAATCGGTCAAAGGGATTGGGTCTACCTCATATATCTCGAAAATAAGCAAGTTTAAAAAAGGAATCGCCCCAAAAGATGCTCGAGGAAAAATCTACGGCCTTTTGAAGTTACATGAAATGTGACTTTAAAGGGGTACTTGTGAAAATTTGAACTTCAAACGGAGTTAAAACGCGCATCCGATGTCCGATAGAGCCAATAAAAAATTTTCCAACCAGATTAATTTTTGATATCTACGAGAAAAAATACCACGCACTGACATACGACTTATAGTTGTACGTTTATCGGTTTTTGAATATATTATAAGGCAAAATTATAAGAAAAAAACAAAAGACAAATTGGTTAAAGGGATTGGGTCTACCGTGTATATCTCAAAAAAATAAGCAAGTTTAAAAAAGGAATCGCCACAAAAGATGCTCGAAGAAATATCTATGGCCATTTGAAGTTTCACGAAATGTGACTTTAAAGGGGTGCTTGTAAAAATTTGAACTTCAAACAGACTTAATACGCGCATCCAATGTCTGATAGAGAAAAAAAAATTCCAACCTGATTATTTTTTTGATATCTAGCGAAAAACAACATGCACTGCCGTATGACTTATATTTTTACGTTTATCGATTATGATCATAAATAGGGTAAAATTATAAGGAAAAAACGAAAGTCAAATCGTTCAAAGGGATTGTGTCTACCGCATATATCTCAAAAAAATAAGCAAGTATAAAGAATGAATCGCCCCCAAAAGATGCTCGAGGAAAAATCTACGGCCATTTGAAATTTCACGAAATGTGACTTTACAGTGTACTTCTGAAAATTTGAATTTCAAACGGACATAAAACGCACATCCGATGTACGATCGAGCCAATATTTTTTTAACTCGATTATTTTTTTGATATCTACGCGAAAAACAACATGCACTGCCATAGGACTTATATTTTTACGTTTATCGTTTTTTGATCATATATAGGATAAAATTATAAGGAAAAAATGAAAGTTAAATCGGTCAAAGGAATTGTGTCTACCGCTTATATCTCGAAAAAATAAGCAAGTTTGAAAAAAGAATCGCCTCCAAAAGATGCTAGAGGAAAAATCTACGGCCATTTGAAGTTTCACGAAATATAACTTTAAAGGGATACTTGTGAAAATTTGAATTTCAAACGGACATAAAACGCGCATCCGAGGTCCGATCGAACCAATTTTTTTTCCAACTTGATAAGTTTTTCGATATCTACACGAAAAAAATATCACGCACTTTCATAGGACTTATAGTTTTACGTTTATCAATTTTTGACCATATATAGGGCAAATTATAACGAAAAAACGAAAGTCAAATTGGTCAAAGGAATTGGGTCTATCTCGTATATCTCAAAAAACAAGCAAATTTAAAATAATAATCACCCCAAAAAGATGCTCAAGGAAAAATCTACGGCCATTTGAAGTTTCATGAAATGTGACTTTAAAGTGTACTTGTGAAAATTTGAACTTCAAACGGACATAAACGCGCATCCGATGTCCGATTGAGCCAAAAAAAGTTTCAACCTTATTATTTTTTTGCCATCTACGTAAAAAAACACCACGCACTGCCATCGGACGTATAGTTTTACGTTTATCGGTTTTTGACCATATATAGGGCAAATTTATAAGGAAAAAAGGAATGTCAAATCGGTCAAAGTGATTGGGTCTATCGCGTATATCTCAAAAAACAATCAAGTTTAAGAAAAGAATCGCCCCCAAAAGATGATCGAGGAAAAAGCTACGGTCATTTGAAGTTTCACAAAATCTGACTTTATAGGGGTATTTGTGAAAATTTGAACTTCAAGCGGACATAAAACGCGCATCCGATGTCCGATCGAGTCAAAAAAAATTCCAACCTGATTATTTTTTCGATATCTACGCGAAAAATAAGCATGCACTGCTGTAGGACATATATTTTTACATTTATCGATTTTTGACCATATATAGGGCAAAATTATAAGGAAAAAATAAAAGTCAAATCCGTAAAAGGGATTGAGTCTACCGCGTATATCTCAAAAAAATAAGCAAGTTTAAAGAAAGAATGCCACCAAAAGATGCTCGAGGAAAAATCCATGGCTATTTGAAGTTTCACGAAATGTGACTTTAAAGGGGTACTTGTGAAAATTTGAAATTCAAACGGACATAAAACGCGCATCCGATGTCCGATCGAGCCGATTTTTTTCCAACCTGATTAGTTTTTGGATATGTACGTGAAAAAATAACACGCACTGCGATATGACTTATAGTTTTACGTTTATCGACTATTGACCATATATAAGGCAAAATTATAAGGAAAAAATGAAAGTCAAATCGGTCAAAGGAATTGGGTCTACCGCGTATATATCAAAAAAATAAGCAAGTTTAAAAAAAGAATCGCCCCCAAAAGATGCTCGAGAAAAAATCTACGGCCATTTGAAGTTTCAGGAAATTTGACTTTAAAGAGGTACTTGTGAAAATTTGAACTTCAAACGGACTTAAAACGCGCATCCGAGGTCCGATCGAGCCAAGTTTTTTTTTCCAGCCTGATTATTTTTTCTATATCTACGCGAAAAAATACCATGCACTGCCATATGACTTATAGTTTTAAATTTATTGGTTTTTGAACATATATATGGCAACATTATAAGGAAAAAACGAAAGTCAAATCGGTCAAATGTATTTGGTCTACCACTTATATCTCAAAAAAAATAAGCAAGTTTAATAAAATAATCGCCCCCAAAAGATGCTCGTGGAAAAATTTACGGTCATTTGAAGTTTCACGAAATGTGACTTTAAAGGGGTACTTGTGAAAATTTGAACTCCAAACGGACATAAAACGCGCATTCGATGTCCGATCAAGCCAATTTTTTTCCTAACTAATTAATTTTCTTTCGATATCTATGCGAAAAAACACTACGCACTGCCATAGGACTTATAGTTTTACGTTTATCGATTTTTGACCATATATAGGGTAAAAATATAAGGAAAAAACGAAAGTCAAATCGGTCAAAGGGATTGGGTCTACTGTGTATATCTCAAAAAAATAAGCAAGTTGAAAAAGAATACCCCCAAAAGATGCTCGAGGAAAAATCTACGGCCACTTGAAGTTTCAAGAAATGTGACTTTAAAGGAGTACTACTGTGAAAATTTGAACTTCAAACGGACATAAAACGCGCATTCGATGTCCGATCGAGGCGATTTTTTTCCAACCTGATTATTTTTTTGATATCTACGCGAAAAAATACCACGCATTGCCATAGGACTTATAATTTTACGTTTATTGGTTTTTGACCATACATAGGGCAAAATTATAAGAAAAAATGAAAGTCAAATCGGTCAAAGTATATACGGCACTAATTTCTCAGTCTGGAAATATTTGAGTTGTTTGTGCATGAATGTATTGCTTTCCTTGTGATGTTCTTCTCAAACATAAAATCAGAAGAGGAACAAACGAGTGTGGCAAGAAGAAGTGCTTTAGACAAAAACCTGAACTTGATGTCTGTGATATGTGATTCTTCAAGTAAACACTAATTAGGATTCAAGTTTCTGAAGATTTGTCTTGGTTCTAATTCAATCATTTGTTTTTCTTTCTTATGCTAATGTCTCTTTGGGTATTTGAACAATCTGACTGTTTGTATTCAGGGACATTGTGGTTCTTGTTGGGCTTTTGGTGCTGCTGAGTCGTTGTCTGATTGTTTCTGTATCCATTTTGGCTGGTTAAATTCATTCCTTCATGCAAGTTTATTCTAGTTATGGTAGCTAGTTATTCAATTTTTATGTGTGAGGTGGAATATCTCTGTGTCAGCAAATGATATCGTAGCATGCTGTGGTCACTGAAGAGGTCATACTATTTTGTTTTATACACTTATTGTACTTCTGAGAAAATACATCTTTTTGTATATTGTAGTATTTGAGATTTCTTTTACTGTTTACGATAAGAATGATTGAGGAAGAGAGTAAAGTTCTGATCCTGACTTTTTTGGTATTATATGATATGAATCCCAAGCAACAATTTCAGTCGAATGATCTGCTTTAATGCAGCTAGATGTCATTGTTTAAATGCACCAATTTCTCAGTCTGGAAATATTTGAGCCGTTTGTGCATGAATGTATTGCTTGCCTTATGATGTTCTTTACTCAAACAAAAAGTCAGAAGAGGATCAAACGAGTGTGGTTTGAAGAAGAAGTGGTTGCAGGAATGCCTTCAGCCAAAAACCTGAACGTGGAACTTGATGTCTGTGATGCTTTCCTCCACGCCTCAATGTGATTGCTGATTCTTCAAGTAAACACTAATTAGGATTCAAGTTTCTGAAGATTTGGGGAATAATAACATTTTAAATTCTTTATTTTCGTGTTAAACTTTCAAGTGTTATTTAATTGACAAAATTTCTATATAAATGATGAGTTTTAATACTTGAATATTTTATGCATAATAGTGATGTTAGGGGAAATATATATATTCGTGATATTCATGTGCTTTGTCGAGAACTAGTGCATCATTAATAAGAGTAAGTTTTTCTCGTGAAGCATTTGGCTTTTTGTTTGATTAAAACGCATGGTAGATTTTGTATAACTTTCCATATAAACTTCCTGAAAGCTTTCAAATGCTCCTTTTTTTATGTTGAATCAAGGAGGTTAACATCGACGCTTAGATATAAGAACGAACTGTTGTCTGCCTGCCTGCATATTTGAGATCTTATGGTATTTTCTTTACTTTGTTTTGGATTCATGTCCATTTTCAGTCTCTTCTGAGTATCAAGTAAGTTGGCATCTCTGTTTTATGTATCTTCTTTATCACTAAGTTAAGCGATGTATCTTCTTTATCACTAAGTTAAGGGTAAGACTCAGTTTTCTTTCTTTAATCGCTATTGATATGTCAATTTCTTTGTGCTAACAATTTCGAGCTCGCCGTGAAATACGGGTGTCCTGTTTGAGTAGTATAAACAGTATGGGTGTCCAGCTGCTGGAATGTGCTATCACTCCTCTTCATCTATTTTGTTTGTTTTCTTAGTTTATGTGTGATCCATAGCTGAAAGTTTGGCATTAATCTCGGTTTTCCCTTCCTATTTGATTTTTTTTCAATAATCGCCATTAGGTCAATTCTGCTATTTAAGGTAAAATCTGATTGATAGATTACAACTTGGAGAAATTTAAAAATCTGATAGTAGTGTCAAAGTAAGAAGTTTTTAACTGACAGAATAGTTGAATGGTATCATACATACATAGTGAAGTTTCAACCAGCTTTTGGGAATTCTGGAAGTCACCGTGTTCATCAAAGTAAATTTTATATACACTGATGCAACCTCCACAAAGGGTGTTCAAATCCAGTGGTGCATTGTGACTTGAAGCCAAGTGTCTTGATTGCCATGTCAGTGATTTTGGCATTGCAAAATTGTTAGGTGCAGGGGAGAGTTTTGTTCAAACAAGGACAATAGCAACCATTGGATAATTGCTCCAGGTGTTGAAACTTTTACAGCTTCCTCGTGTTTTTAGAATACCCACAACCTAAATTCTTTTCCCCGATATAGGAAGCTTTTTTGATCATTTAAAACCATGATTGCAGAGTATGGACAAGATGGAATCGTATCCACAAGCTGCGATGTTTATAGTTTCGGTATCCTGATTGATGGAAGATTTACTGGATAGTTGAGCATACGACGTTGGGTTAGTGATTCTTTTCCAGATGAGATTCATAAGGTGGTGGATGCTAATTTGGTACAGCTAGGGGATGAACGAATTGACGCAAAGATGCAGTGTCTGTTGTCTATTATAGAGTTAGCTTTGAGCTGTACTTATAGCACCTGATGCAAGAATTAGTATGGAAGATTCTCTTTCAACACTTCAAAATATCAGGCTCCAGTTTGTCGGTAGTCTCCGCTAGGTAGAATTAGACCGTTGTGTTTTATTGAGTGTGAAAAATTAAGGTGAAAGTTGAGGTAATCAGCTAGCTAAGCTATTTATTCCCAAATGTTTTATTGAGTGTGAAAAGTTAAAATAGATATTTCTCGTTGACATCCATTTATTTCAGAATTGAGTTAAATATGACATTGTTATCAGATCAATTTGGCAATGCACATGACATGAAAAATCACATTAACGCCACAATTTTTTTCGAGCTCATAATTTTTTCTTTGTTACATCGATATTTCTATCATGAACTACATAAAATTTTAAATAATAAATTTAATATAGTATTCAGTTTTTTTCCTAATCTGTATAATTTAAAAATTATATTTCTAAAAAATACTCAAATTTTACTATCATCACTTATTCGAGAAAAGAAGTTACTCGACATAATTTTGAAATACAGATAGGTATCGATTGAATTTTTGTCATATCTAGTCAAATCCTACTAAGTGATTTTGGGGTTTAATATTTACAGAAAATCATTTTGAATTCTCACTTATTTAGAAAAAATGTTACTCTGCATACAAAGAGGTGTTCGTTGGAGTTTCGTCATATCTAGTCAAGTTCTACTAAGTAATTATTAGTTATTTTTCCTATTTTAGTACAAAAAAAATCATCCAAATATGGAATGTACATAAATTAAAATGACAAGTAATCACTATAATGGAAAAGTTCATATAAAATTAAGAACTACAATATTTGTGTTTATACATCATTGATTATAATTTTGTAATAAAGCTCCAAAGAGTTACATGGATAAGAATTCTTCGAAAATAACTTATGCGATTACCATTGATGACTATTCATTATATTATATATATTTCATGGGATGCAAAAATAGTACTAGTAAGAAATAACAAAATCACTCCATCAAGTCTAAGTTGATGGTTGGTCAGCAAAATGAATTTTGAGTTCCTTGGATAATGAATTTCCACAAAATACAAGGTTTATTTTCCTTTTTCTACTTCAAAAATATATATATATTTTTTCCAATTACTATTTTTAATAGATATTTTCAAACATCAATTCTCAGATGTAAGTAAATATTTTGTTTTAGTCATTTTGGTTTAGCAGTAGGAATGAAAGGTCCAAGTTCAAGATAACAACCATATGGAAAAGAAATTGATCCAAACAATGATAGGCATGTTTTCTTTCTTTTATTCTCCAAATTATCATCAATATGTCAATGCGATATAACTCATCTCATCTTGTTAATTAATATATATTTTTTAGGGTTGGTCAAAACAGTTCAAAGTCGAGATCAAAAAAACTCTCAAAGTTATGGATCGGAAGACAATTGTATTTTACGGTTTAGTGTCATGATGCCAGAGTTTGTGAACGGCTTACACTTGCATACTACGATCTTTTGCCCTGCAGAGAGAAACTTGTTTTAGAGCATAGGGTACTATACACTGAAGTAAATTATTACCAATCTCAAATAGCATTGATGGAAACAACGATTGAGGTGAATAGTGCCACTGTATCTGAAAGATGCAGTGAAGACAGCAGCAAACACGGTCTTGGCAATCAAAGTTGCAACAATCATACATGAATTTGAAGTGTCTTTTATCCACCTTTCCCCTTCTTTCAGTAATGACTTGTGCTCTTGTTTGAATAATTCTCTAGGGGTTTTCCCGTGCATCCTTGTTTGTCCTGTTGCGGACTGAAGGGGTTACAAGTTTCTCCACTTCCTAGGATGATGTCGCTCTCACCTTGAACCACAATATTCTCTCTTTGCATCTGAAGTGCTGCTCCAGAAACCCTAAGAAATGTGTATAGTTTAGAAAATAGAGAGGTGAAATAAATACCTGTGTCTCTGTTATGTGTCTAATCAACTGTACTATATACAAACTTGATCTTTCATAAGGTTCTTGGAGATGCTGGTGCAACCTCACCATTATCTACTTTCTCATGTAAATTACTAAATAAAACATGAGCCAGGCTATTGTTCTCCCTGTACTCGTACATCTCCTTGTACTCATTATGTGTAGGTAGGTTCACCAAAAGAATAGAATTAATAAGAGAAAGAGATGGCAGAATTAATGTTCCTTTCCCAGCATAACGAAAGCGCACTTGTGAATAAGTTTCTGAGAAGAAGGCATAAGGTTAAAGACTCATACAGAGTTTTCTGACAAATTGAAGTTGTTGTAAGACAGGTCTACCATAAGATTTTCCCAATACTATCAAGGGAGTTGTAATACTTGTGCAGGATACAACTGCTAGTTAGTGACATTCTTATAATCCAAATGAAATTAGCAAGTAGCTCTCTTATTTACTTGTTGATTCAGAGAGTAGAAAGTTGAGTTCATCCACTGTATTATCATAAGTGACTTTGGAATGCTCACATATCTCATCTTAATTCCAGAAAGAACTATATCCAAGTTGCACCCGTTTGGCATGAGTTTAAACTGAAGGTGATACATACCGAAAACTACATAAGCCTCCTGATGCAAAAAGTAGGCTTACAGGTGGACATGCAGCGTTCAACAGAAATAAAGTTCAATTATTGCAGCCAACATATCTCCACACAAAAACAAAAAGTTAAGGGATGTAAGGAAGGGACCATACACTATCAAAGATAAATAGGGAAGAACTCTTATTGAATTGGAGTGAGGAGTAGTAACACTTTCAATACAGAAATGGAGCCAACAATTATTTCAGGTTTTTGGCTGAAGGCATTCCTGCAACCACTTCTTCTTCAAACCACACTCGTTTGATCCTCTTCTGACTTTTTGTTTGAGAAGAACATCATAAGGCAAGCAATACATTCATGCACAAACCGCTCAAATATTTCCAGACTGAGAAATCAGTGCATTTAAACAATGACATCTAGCTGCATTAAAGCAGATCATTCGACTGAAATTGTTGCTTGGGATTCATATCATATAATACCAAAAAAGTCAGGATCAGAACTTTACTCTCTTCCTCAATCATTCTTATCATAAACAGTAAAAGAAATCTCAAATACTACAATATACAAAAAGATGTATTTTCTCAGAAGTACAATAAGTGTATAAAACAAAATAGTATGACCTCTTCAGTGACCACAACATGCTACGATATCATTTGCTGACACAGAGATATTCCACCTCACACATAAAAATTGAATAACTAGCTACCATAACTAGAATAAACTTGCATGAAGGAATGAATTTAACTCCAAAATGGATACGAAACAATCGACAACGACTCAAAGAACACCAAAAGCCCAACAAGAACCACAATGTCCCTGAATACAAACAATGATTGTTCAAATACCCAAAGAGACATTAGCATAAGAAAGAAAAACAAATGATTGAATTAGAACCAAGACAAATCTTCAGAAACTTGAATCCTAATTAGTGTTTACTTGAAGAATCACATATCACAGACATCAAGTTCAGGTTTTTGTCTAAAGCACTTCTTCTTGCCACACTCGTTTGTTCCTCTTCTGATTTTATGTTTGAGAAGAACATCACAAGGAAAGCAATACATTCATGCACAAACAACTCAAATATTTCCAGACTGAGAAATTAGTGCCCTATATACTTTGACCGATTTGACTTTCGTTTTTTCTTATAATTTTTCCCTATGTATGGTCAAAAATCTATAAATGTAAAATTATAAGTCCTATGGAAATGCGTGGTATTTTTTCGCGTAGATATCAAAAAAATAATCAGGTTGGAAAAAAATCGCCTCGATCGAACATCGAATGCGCGTTTTATGTCCGTTTGAAGTTCAAATTTTCACAGTAGTACTCCTTTAAAGTCACATTTCTTGAAACTTCAAGTGGCCGTAGATTTTTCCTCGAGCATCTTTTGGGGGGTATTCTTTTTCAAACTTGCTTATTTTTTTGAGATATACACAGTAGACCCATTCCTTTGACCGATTTGACTTTCGTTTTTTCCTTATATTTTTACCCTATATATGGTCAAAAATCGATAAACGTAAAACTATAAGTCCTATGGCAGTGCGTAGTGTTTTTTCGCATAGATATCGAAAGAAAATTAATTAGTTAGGAAAAAAATTGGCTTGATCGGACATCGAATGCGCGTTTTATGTCCGTTTGGAGTTCAAATTTTCACAAGTACCCCTTTAAAGTCACATTTCGTGAAACTTCAAATGACCGTAAATTTTTTCACGAGCATCTTTTGGGGGCGATTATTTTATTAAACTTGCTTTTTTTTTGAGATATAAGTGGTAGACCAAATACATTTGACCGATTTGACTTTCGTTTTTTCCTTATAATGTTGCTATATATATGTTCAAAAACCAATAAATTTAAAACTATAAGTCATATGGCAGTGCATGGTATTTTTTCGCGTAGATATAGAAAAAATAATCAGGCTGAAAAAAAAACTTGGCTCGATGGGACATCGGATGCGCGTTTTAAGTCCGTTTGAAGTTCAAATTTTCACAAGTACCTCTTTAAAGTCAAATTTCCTGAAACTTCAAATGGCCGTAGATTTTTTCTCGAGACTCTTTTGGGGGCAATTCTTTTTTTAAACTTGCTTATTTTTATGATATATACGCGGTAGACCCAATTCCTTTGACCGATTTGACTTTCATTTTTTCCTTATAATTTTGCCCTATATATGGTCAATAATCGATAAACGTAAAACTATAAGACATATCGCAGTGCGTGTTATTTTTTCACGTACATATCCAAAAACTAATCAGGTTGGAAAAAAATCGGCTCGATCGGACATCGGATGCGCGTTTTATGTCCGTTTGAATTTCAAATTTTCACAAGTACCCCTTTAAAGTCACATTTCGTGAAACTTCAAATAGCCATGGATTTTTCCTCGAGCATCTTTTGGTGGCATTCTTTCTTTAAACTTCCTTATTTTTTTGAGATATACGCGGTAGACTCAATCCCTTTTACGGATTTGACTTTTATTTTTTCCTTATAATTTTGCCCTATATATGGTCAAAAATCGATAAATGTAAAAATGTATGTCCTACAGCAGTGCATGCTTATTTTTCGCGTAGATATCGAAAAAATAATCAGGTTGGAATTTTTTTTGACTCGATCGGACATCGGATGCGCGTTTTATGTCCGCTTGAAGTTCAAATTTTCACAAATACCCCTAAAAGTCAGATTTTGTGAAACTTCAAATGACCGTAGCTTTTTCCTCGATCATCTTTTGGGGGCGATTCTTTTCTCAAACTTGATTGTTTTTTGAGATATACGTGATAGACCCAATCACTTTGACCGATTTGACATTCCTTTTTTCCTTATAAATTTGCCCTATATATGGTCAAAAACCGATAAACGTAAAACTATACGTCCGATGGCAGTGCGTGGTGTTTTTTTACGTAGATGGCAAAAAAATAATAAGGTTGAAACTTTTTTTGGCTCGATCGGACATCGGATGCGCGTTTTATGTCCGTTTGAAGTTCAAATTTTCACAAGTACACTTTAAAGTCACATTTCATGAAACTTCAAATGGCCGTAGATTTTTCCTTGAGCATCTTTTTGGGGTGATTATTATTTTAAATTTGCTTGTTTTTTGAGATATACGAGATAGACCCAATTCCTTTGACCAATTTGACTTTCGTTTTTTCGTTATAATTTGCCCTATATATGGTCAAAAATTGATAAACGTAAAACTATAAGTCCTATGAAAGTGCGTGGTATTTTTTTCGTGTAGATATCGAAAAACTAATCAAGTTGGAAAAAAAAATTGGTTCGATCGGACCTCGGATACGCGTTTTATGTCCGTTTGAAATTCAAATTTTCACAAGTACCCCTTTAAAGTTATATTTCGTGAAACTTCAAATGGACGTAGATTTTTCCTCTAGAATCTTTTGGAGGCGATTCTTTTTTCAAACTTGCTTATTTTTTCGAGATATAAGCGGTAGACACAATTCCTTTGACCGATTTAACTTTCATTTTTTCCTTATAATTTTATCCTATATATGATCAAAAAACGATAAACGTAAAAATATAAGTCCTATGGCAGTGCATGTTGTTTTTCGCGTAGATATCAAAAAAATAATCGAGTTGGAAAAATATTGGCTCGATCGTACATCGGATGTGCGTTTTATGTCCGTTTGAAATTCAAATTTTCAGAAGTACACTGTAAAGTCACATTTCGTGAAATTTCAAATGGCCGTAGATTTTTCCTCGAGCATCTTTTGGGGGCGATTCATTCTTTATACTTGCTTATTTTTTTGAGATATATGCGGTAGACACAATCCCTTTGAACGATTTGACTTTCGTTTTTTCCTTATAATTTTACCCTATTTATGATCATAATCGATAAACGTAAAAATATAAGTCCTACGGCAGTGCATGTTGTGTTTCGCTAGATATCAAAAAAATAATCAGGTTGGAAATTTTTTTTCTCTATCAGACATCGGATGCGCGTATTAAGTCTGTTTGAAGTTCAAATTTTTACAAGCACCCCTTTAAAGTCACATTTCGTGAAACTTCAAATGGCCATAGATATTTCCTCGAGCATCTTTTGGGGCGATTCCTTTTTTAAACTTGCTTATTTTTTTGAGATATACACGGTAGACCCAATCCCTTTAGCCGATTTGTCTTTTGTTTTTTTCTTATAATTTTGCCTTATAATATATTCAAAAACCGATAAACGTACAACTATAAGTCGTAATAATAGGTCGTGGTATTTTTTCTCGTAGATATAAAAAATTAATCTGGTTGGAAAATTTTTTATTGGCTCTATCGGACATCGGATGCGCGTTTTAACTCCGTTTGAAGTTCAAATTTTCACAAGTACCCCTTTAAAGTCACATTTCATGTAACTTCAAAAGGCCGTAGATTTTTCCTCGAGCATCTTTTGGGGCGATTCCTTTTTTAAACTTGCTTATTTTCGAGATATATGCGGTAGACCCAATCCCTTTGACCGATTTGACTATATTTTTTTATTTTATAAGTTTGTCCTATATATGGTCAAAAACCGATAAACGTAAAACTAAAGTCCTATTGTAGTGCGTGGTATTTTTTCGCGTAGATATCAAAAAAATAATCAGGTTTGAAAAAAATTGGCTCTATCGGACATCAGATGTGCGTTTTAAGTCCTTTTGAAGTTCAAATTTTCACAAGTACCCCTTTAAAGTCACATTTCATGAAACTTCAAATGGCTGTAGATTTTTCCTCGAGCATCTTTTTGGGCGATTCCTTTTTTATACTTATTTTTTTGAGATATATGCGGTAGACCCAATCCCTTTGACCGATTTGACTTTCATTTTTTCCTTATAATTTTATCCTATATATGGTCAAAAACCAATAAATGTAAAAATATAAGTCCTATGTCAGTGGGTGATATTTTTTCTCGCAGATATAAAAAAAATAAGGTTGGAAATTTTTTTTGGCTCTATCGGACATCGGATGCTCGTTTTAAGTCCGTTTAAAGTTTAAATTTTCACAAGTACCACTATAAAGTCACATTTCGTGAAACTTCAAATGGCCGTAGATATTTCTTCGAGCATCTTTTGGGGCGATTCTTTTTTTAAACTTGCTTGTTTTTTCGAGATATAAGTGGTAGACACAATCTCTTTGACCGATTTTACTTTCATTTTTTCCTTATAATTTTACCCTATAAATGTTCCAAAATCGATAAGCATAAAACTATAAGTCCTATGGCAGTGTGTGGTATTTTCTTGCGTAGATATCCAAAAAATAATCAGGTTGGAAAAAAATTGGTTCGATCGGATATCGGATGCACGTTTTATATCCGTTTGAAGTTAAAATTTTCACAAGTACCCCTTTAAAGTCACATTTTGTGAAACTTCAAATGGCCGTAGATTTTTCTGCGAGCATATTTTTGGGACGATTCTTTTTTTAAAACTGGCTTATTTTTTGTGATAAATGCGGTAGACCCAATCCCTTTGACCGATTTGACTTTCGTTTTTCGTTATAATTTTGCCCTATATATGATCAAAAACCGATAAACGTTAAACTATAAGTCCTATCGCAGTGTGTGGTATTTTTTCGCGTAGATATCAAAAAAATAATCAGATTTGAAAAAAATTGGTTCGATCGAACATCGGATCCGCGTTTTAAGTCCGTTTGAAGTTGAAATTTTCACAAGTACACCTTTAAAATCACATTTCGTGATACTTCAAATGGTCGTAAATTTTTGGTCGAGCATCTTTTGGGGGCGATTATTATTTTGAACTTGCTTATTTTTTAGACATAAACGCGGTAGAACCAATCTCTTTGACCGATTTGACTTTCGTTTTTTCCTTATACTTTTCCTTATATATGGTTAAAAACTGATATACGTAAATCTATAAGTCCTATGACAGTGCATCGTGTTTTTCGCGTGTACATCAAAAAATAATCACGTAGGAAAAAAATTGGCTCGATCGGATATCGGATGCGCGTTTTATGTCCGTTTGAATTTCAAATTTTCACAAGTAACCCTTTAAAGTAACATTTCGTGAAACTTCAAAAAACCATAGATTTTTTCCTCGAGCATCTTTTGGGGGCAATTCCTTTTTTAAACTTGCTTATTTTGTTGAGATATACGCGGTAGACCCAATCTCTTTGACCGATTTAACTTTCGTTTTTTCCTTATAATTTTGCCCTATATATGGTCAAAAACAGATAAACGTAAAAAATATAAGTCCTATGGAAGTGCATATTGTCTTTTCGCGTACATATCAAAAAAATAATCAGGTTGGAAAAAAAAGTTGCTCGATCGAACATCGGATGCGTTTTTTAAGTTCAAATTTTCAGAAGTATCTCTTTAAAGTCACATGTCGTGAAACTTCAAATGGCCGTAGATTTTTCCTCGAGCATCTTTTGGGGGTGATTCTGTTTTCAAACGTTCTTATTTTTTTTGAGATATATGCGGTAGACCCAATTCCTTTGACATATTTGACTTTCATTTTTGTTTTTAATTTTGCCCTATATATGGTCAAAAACTGATAAACATAAAACTATAAGTCCTATTGCAGTGCGTATCATTTTTTCGTGTATATATCAAAAAAATAATCAGGTTGGAAATAAAAATTAGCTCGATCGGACATTGGATGCGCGTTTTAAGTCTGTTTAAAGTTCAAATTTTCACAAGTACCTCTTTAAAGTCATATTTTGTGAAACTTCAAATGACCGTAGATTTTTCCTCGAGCATCTTTTGGATGCGATTCTTTTTTTAAACTTGCTTATTTTTTCAAGATATACGATGTAGACTCAATTCATTTGACCGATTTGACTTTCGTTTTTCCTTATAATGTTGCCCCATAAATGGTCAAAAACCGATAACGTAAAACTGTAAGTCCTATGGCAGTGCGTGGTATATTTCGCATAAATATCAAAAAAATAATTAGGTTGAAAAAAAATTTGGCTCTATCAGACAGCGAATGCGCGTTTTAAGTCCGTTTGAAGTTAAATTTTCACAAGTACCCCTTTAAAGTCACATTTCGTGAAACTTTAAATGGGCGTAGATTTTTCCTCGAGCATCTTTTGGGGGCGATTCCTTTTTTAAACTTGCTTATTTTTTTGAGATAAACGCGGTAGAATCAATCTCTTTGACCGATTTGACTTTCGTTTTTTCCTTATACTTTTCCCTATATATGGTCAAAAACCGATAAACGTAAAACTATAAGTCTTATGACAGTGCGTGGTGTTTTTCGCGTATATATCAAAAAAATAATCACGTAGGAAAAAAATTTGGCTCGATCGGACATTGGATGCGCGTTTTATGTCCGTTTGAATTTCAAATTTTCACAAGTAACCCTTTAAAGCCACATTTCGTGAAACTTTAAATGACCATAGATTTTTTCCTCGAGCATCTTTTGGGGGTAATTCTTTTTCTAAACTTGCTTATTTTGTTGAGATATACGCGGTAGACCCAATCTCTTTGACCGATTTGACTTACGTTTTTTCCTTTTAATTTTTCCCTATATATGGTCAAAAATCGATAAACGTAAAAATATAAGTCCTATGACATTGCATTCTATTTTTTTGCGTAGATATCGAAAAATAATTTGGTTGGAAAAAAATTTGGCTCGATCGGAAATCGGATGCACGTTTTATGTCCGTTTGAAGTTCAAATTTTCACAAGTATCCTTTAAAGTCATATTTCGTGAAACTTCAAAAAGCCGTAGATTTTTTCCTCGAGCATATTTTGGGGGCAGTTATTTTTTAAAACTTGCTTATTTTTTTGATATCTACGCGGTATCCCCTATCCCTTTGACCAATTTGAATTTGGTTTTTTCCTTATAATTTTGCCCTATATATGGTCAAAAACCGATAAACGTAAAACTCTAAGTCTTATGGCAGTGCGTGGTATTTTTTCGAATAGATATCGAAAAAATAATCAAATTTGAAAAAATTTTGGCTCTATCGGACATCGTATTCACATTTTAAGTCGGTTGGAAGTTAAAATTTTAACAATTACCCCTTTAGAGTCACATTTCGTGAAACTTCAAATGGACGTAGATTTTTCCTGGAGCATCTTTTGGCGGAGATTCCTCTTTTAATCTTGCTTATTTTTTTGAGATAAATGCGGTAGACCATATCCCTTTGAACGATTTGACTTTTTTTTATTTTATAATTTTGCCCTATATATGATCAAAAATCGATAAACATAAAACTATAAGTCCTATGGTAGTGTGTGGTGTTTTTCGCGTAGATATCAAAAAATAATCAGTTTGGAAAAAAATCGGTTCGATCGGACATCGGATGCGCATTTTATGTCTGTTTGAAGTTCAAATTTTCACAAGTACCACTTTAAAGTCAAATTTCGTGAAACTTCAAATGGTCGTAGATTTTTCCTCGAGCATCTTATGGGGCGATTCTTTTTTAAACTTGCTTATTTTTTGAGATCTACGCGGTAGACCCAATATCTTTGACCGATTTGACTTACGTATTTACTTTATAATTTTGTCATATATATGGTCAAAAACTGATAAACGTAAAACTATAAGTCATGTGGCGGAGCGTGGTATTTTTTTGCGTAGATATCGACAAAATAACCAGCTTTGAAAAAAAATCAGCTCGATCGAACATCGGATACGCGTGTTATGTACGTTTGAAGTTCAAATTTTCACAAGTACCCCTTTAAAGTCACATTTCTTAAAACTTCAAATGGCCGTAGCATTTTCCTCGAGCATCTTTTGGGGGCGATTATTTTTTTAAACTTGCTTATTTTTTCGACATCTACGCGGTAGACCCAATATCTTTGACCGATTTGACTTTTGTTTTTAATTATAATTTTGCCCTATATATGGTCAAAAACTGATAAACATAAAACTATAAGTCTTATGGCAGTGCGTGGTGTTTTTCGCATAAATATCGAAAAAATAATCAGGTTGGAAAAAAATTGGCTCGATCGGACATTAGATGCACATTTTAAGTCCGTTTGAAGTTCAAATTTTCACAAATACCCCTTTAAAGTCATAATTCGTGAAACTTCAAATTGCCGTAGATTTTTACTCGAGCATCTTTTGGGGTCGATTCTTTTTTTAAACATGCTTATTTTTTCAAGATCTATGCGGTAGACCCAATACTTTTGACCTATTTGACTTTTGTTTTTTCCTTATAATTTTGCCCTATATATGGTCAAAAACCGGTAAACGTAGAACTATAAATCCTATGAAAGTGCGAGCTATTTTTTCGCGTAGATATCAAAAATATAATCAGGTTGGAAAAAAATTGGCTTGATCGTACATCGGATGCGTGTTTAATGTCCGTTTGAAGTTTAAATTTTCACAAGTACCCTTCAAAATCACATTTCGTGAAACTTCAAATGGCCGTAGATTTTTCCCCGAATATCTTTTGGGGGATATAATTTTTTTGAACTTTCTTATTTATTTGAGATATACGCGTTAGACCCAATCCCTTTGACCGATTATACTTTCATTTTTTCCTTATAATTTTGCCCAATATATGATCAAAACCGATAAACTTAAAACTATAAGTCATATGGAAGATTGTAGTGGTTTTTGCGTAGATATTGAAAAATAATCAGGTTAAAAAAAATCGACTCGATCGGACATCGGAAGCGCGTTTTATGTCCGTTTGAAGTTCAAATTTTCACAAGTACCCCTTAAAGTCACATTTCATAAAACTTCAAATGGCTGTAGATTTTTCCTCGAGCATCTTTTGGGGGCGATTTTATTTTTAAACTTGCTTATTTTTTTGAGATCTACGTGGTAGACCCAATCTCTTTGACCGATTTGACTTTTCTTTTTTCCTTATAATTTTGTTTATATATGGTCAAAAATTGATAAACGTAAAACTATAAGTCCTATGGCACTGCGTGGTATTTTTTAGCATAGATATCAAAAAAATAATCAGGTTGGAAAATAATTAGCTCGATCGGACATCTGATGCGCGCTTTAAGCTCATTTGAACTTCAAATTTTCACAAGTACCTCCTTAAAGTCACATTTCGTGAAACTTCAAATGGCCGTAAATTTTTCCTTGAGCATCTTTTGGAGGCGATTCTTTTTTTAAACTTGCTTATTTTTTCAACATCTACGCGATAGACGAAATCCTTTTGATGTATTGGACTTTCGTTTTTTCCTTATTATTTTGCCCAATACAAAACCGATAAACGTAAAACTATAAGGCCTATGGCAGTGCGTGGTTTTTTTCGCGTAAATATCGAAAAATAATCAGGTTTGAAAAAAATTTGGCTCGATTGAACATCGGATGCGCGTTTTATGTCCGTTTGAAGTTCAAATTTTCACAAGTACTCCTTTAAAGTCACATTTCGTGAAACTTCAAATGGCCGTAAATTTTCCCCGTGCATCTTTTGAGGGCGATTCTTTTTTTAAACTTGCTTATTTATTTGATATATACGCGGTAGACCCAATCCTTTTGACCGATTTCACTTTTGTTTTTTCCTTATAATTTTGCCCTATATATGGTCAAAAACCGATAAACGTAAAAATATAAGTCCTATGGCAGTGCGTGGTATTTTTTCGCGTAGATATCAAAAAAAATAAGCAGGTTTGAAAAAAATTAGCTCGATCGGACATCGGATGCGCGTTTTATGTATGTTTGAAGTTCAAGTTTTCACAAGTACCCCTTTTCAAAGTCACATTTCGTGAAACTTTAAATGACCGTAGATTTTTCCTCGAGCATCTTTTGGGATCGATTCTTTTTATAAACATGCTTATTTTTTCAAGATATACGAGATAGACCCAATACTTTTGACCTATTTGACTTTTGGTTTTTCCTTATAATTTTTCCCTATATATAATCAAAAATCGGTAAACATAAAACTATAAATCCTATGGAAGTGCGTGCTATTTTTCGCGTAGATCTCAAAAATATAATTAGGTTGTCAAAAAATCGGCTCGATCGTACATCGGTTGCGCATTTTATTTCCGTTTGAAGTTCAAATTTTCACAAGTACCACTTTAAAGTCACATGTCGTTAAACTTCAAATGACCGTCGATTTTTCCTTGAGCATCTTTTGGGGGCGATTCTTTTTTGAAACTTGCTTATTTTTTTGAGATATACGGTAGATCCAATCCCTTTGACCTATTTGACTTTCATTTTTTCCTTATAATTTTGCCCTATATCCACAAAAACCGATAAACGTAAAAGTATAAGTCATATGACTTATAGTATTATATGGTCAAAAACCGTCAGGTCTGCCGTGGCCCAGAGGTCGCCCCACCCTCGAAGCAAATTTCTGGCACCGCTGCGTTCGAAAGCAATTTCTGGCACCGCTGCGTCTCGAGGCAAATTCTGGGCACCGCTACCAGTGCAAACACTCCCGAAAGCAAACTGCGGCCCCGAGGTCGCTTCACCCTCGAATTTCTGGCACCGCTGCGCCCCGAGCAGCCTCCTCGAGCACTCTGGGCACCGCTGTGCCCTGAGCAAATCTCCCACCGAGCAACTGGCCCTGAGGCCGCTTCACCTCGGCAGCTGGCACCGCTGCACTCGAGCCCCACTTAGCACTGGCCCCGAGGTCGCTTCACCTCGAAGGCTCTGGCACCGGCTGTCTCGAGCAGCCTCAGAAATTTGGGCACTGCTGCAGCCTCGAAAGCAGCCTCCTGAGCACTGGCACCGCTGCCTCGAGCAAATTTCACCACCGAAAGCTCAGGCTCCCGAGCCCCCACTCTCGAGCAGCTGGCACCGCTGCGCCCCGAGCCTCGAAAACTGGGGCACCGGCTGCCCGAGCCTCGAGGCAGCCTGGCACCGCTGCCCCGAGCCCTCGAGCACTGGCACCGCTGCGCCTCGAGCCTCGAAGGTACTCGGGCACGACGGTGCCCGAGCCCTCGAGCAGCCTCGGGCACGACGGCCCCGAGCCCTCTGAGCACTGGCACCGGCTGCCTCGAGTTCTGGCACCGCTGCGCCCCGAGCTCGAAGGCTGGCACCGCTGCCCTCGAGCCCTCGAGCAAACCCTGGCACCGCTGCGCCCCGAGCCCTCGAAGGGCTGGCACCGCTGTGCCCGAGCCTCTGAGCAGCCTCTGGCACCGCCAGGCCCCGAGCCCTCGAGCAAACTCTGGCACCGCTGCCCCGAGCCCCTCGAAAGAAATTTCTGGCACGACCCCGAGCCTCTCAAAGAAATTTCGAGAGGCACCGCTGCCCCCGAGGCCGCACAGCCTCTGAGGCACTGCTGTGCCCCCGAGGTCGCTTCAGAAATCGAGGCAGATCGCTGTGCCCGAGGCCGCCTCCCATGCACTGAGGCACCGCTGTGCCCCGAGGCCGCCATGCAAACCGAGGCACCGCTGCGCCCCGAGGCCGCCTCCCATGCTCGAGGCACCGGCTGCGCTCGAGGCCGCCCCATGCACTGAGGCACCTGGCTGCCCCGAGGCCGCCTCCCATGCACTGAGGCACCGCTGCGCCCCGAGGCCGCCTCTACGCACTGAGGCACCGCTGCGCCCCGAGGCCGCTTCACCCTCGAGGCACCGCTGCGCCCGAGCCGCTTCCACGCACTGAGGCACCGCCGTGACGGCGCCTCGAGGTCGCCTCCCATGCAAACTCGAGGCACCGCTGCGCCCCGAGGCCGCTTCTTGCACTCGAGGCACCGCTGCACTCGAGGCCCCCCCAAAGAAATTTCGAGGAACCGGCTGGTCCCGAGGCCGCCCCCAACAGCCTCGAGGCACCGGCTGCGGCCCCGAGGCCCCCAAAGTTCTCGAGGCACCGCCGCTTTCATGCACCGAGGCACCGCCGCGCCCCGAGGTCGCTTACGCAACCTCGAGGCACCGCCGCGCCCCCGAGGTCGCTTCTACGCACCTCGAGGCACCGCTGGCCCCCGAGGCCCCATGTTGCCTCGAGGCACCGTCGTGCCCCGAGGCCCCGCCGTGCCCCGAGGCCCCACCCCCAGCAGCCTCGAGGCACCGTCATGCCACGAGGTCGCTTCGCCAAATTCCTCGAGGCACCGTCGCCACGAGGTCGCTTCTCAGCAGTTCCTCGAGGCACCGGCTGCGCCTCGAGGTCGCTTCACAGCCCCTCGAGGCAATCGCCGCGCCACGAGGCCGCCTCTCAAAGAAATTTCGAGGCACCGCTGCGCCACGCAGGCCGCCTCTCAAAGAAATTTCGAGGCAATCGCTGTACACGAGGTCCGCCTCTCTAGCACTCGAGGCACCGGCTGCGGCCCCGAGGTCGCCATCCAAAGAAATTTCTGGCACCGTTGCCCCCGAGGCCGCCGCCCCAAGAAATTCCTCGGCACCATCGCCCTCGAGGCCGCCTCTCACCAAAGAAATTTCTGGCACCGCTGCGCCCCGAGGTCGCTCTCAAGTTCTCGGGCACCGTCGGCCCCCGAGGTCGCTTCTCAGCAGCCTCGAGGCACCGCCATGCCTCGAGGCCGCCTCTGCAGCCTTTCGAGGCACCGCTGCGCCCCGAGGCCGCCTCTTCAAGAACCCTGGCACCTCGCGCCCCGAGGCCCTCCCAAAGAAATTTCGATGCACCGCTGCGGCCCCCGAGGCCGCCACCCCCCAAGCAGTTCTCGAGGCACCGCTGCGTTCCCACTCCCGCCCCCCGTCCCCCACCAAGCCTACTTCTCGCCACCTGCCTCGAGTTCTTGCCGGCCCTGCGCGAGGCCGATATTGTTAATGATCACGACAGATTCGTAACAAAAAGAAGACAAGAACAAAAACTGAGTTGGGCAGTCAAACCTTTCACAATGAACCAAGGTCTTGTTTTATCCCATTAATCTTGAAGATCCTTTGCATTTGGATTTGAGTAGCTTCACAAATTAATTAAGAAAAAGAAGATTAGAAAAGGAACAGAAATCAAGGAACGAGCATAAGACTTCCCTAAGGAATTTCTCACATTTAAAATGATCTTGGAAAATTGGAAGGATTGTAATCTATGTTGAGCAATCAAACTCAAAAAAATCATCAAAAATCTTTGCTGATTGTGTTGGGTAAGGGATTAATGAATAAAAACAGAGCTAACCACCCCTCTGCTTCTTTCAGATTCAAGCTTTGCAGATAAAAAAAATCTGATGCTATTAATGCGGACATCAGGAATGGGAAAAGTAGTACTCTCACATAGCAATCTAAAGTATAAATGATAAAAAGGTTTTGGGTGGATTGCAGGCCAATCAGCAATTGCATCAATGAGTTGTTGAAATTTTTTTGGGGAGGAAATTTTGAAGTAAAGCAAAATTCCAAATAGTAATAACAAGAGAGAGTTCACAATTTATTCAATCAAATTGATCAATCAACAAAGCCCCCACAACCCTAAGTCAGAGGTTATATGCACAAATTTTCAGACTGGGGAACAAGGAACAATAGTTAAAACATTAAGATACAAGAGATTTTCCATTCAGCGAACTCGGTGGTAAACACCCATGCTGTGGCAGTGAGAAACTGCAATCTTGAAGTAAAACAAAATTCTCTATTTCAAGCTAAATGATTGACTCAACATGCAAGGCCAGATTTCTTTTTTTAATTCTTGTTTGCATACACTAAAGAGCAAAAGAGACCTAAACAAACCCCAAAATATCAACTTTACCTGAAAATCTAGCCAAACCATAGTTGTCTAAATATGTTGTACAGATGCATGTCTAGATTGATTTAGGTTAGTTAGGAATTTCTGTTTTTACTGGAAATTACTCCCAAAAGAAGTTCTGCTTGTAGCGACATAATTTGAGCTGCTTGAGGCTGCTGGATTTTGTACTTACTAATGGTAGAATATCTACTTTCACTGCTCTTCTTTTGTTCGGACATCTTGTATTTGGTTGTTCATATTCCGAAACAAGTTTTTGGAAGACCTTTTAGTTGTGTGTCTGCTTATATATTACTCATTCAATCAACACATTCTAGCCAAACCATGCTAGAAATTAAGGTTTGACTGTGGCACTTCATCTCTTATGTTACAACAATAACTTACGTAACTTCACAATTGGGATCTGGGAAACACAAACCTTATTCTACTGCACATGGATTGTTTTGGAGGTCTTCAAAGCAGGGTTTCAAGAAACCATTATGACATAAAGTTCAGATAATGTAACAAACAGATTGAAGAATAAAATTGCATTTTATATGTGAGAATATCTACTAACTCTCTATTATGATTCTTGGCTTCATATCTTCTTATCTAAGCTTACATTAATCACTTGTCCGAAATTCTTTTTTAATTACTGTCAATCGTAACCTATACTTGCAGCTACTGTTCAAGTTTTTTATTCCCTACAAAAATTTCACTCCCTAATTAAGAGATCAAGATAGAAAATTATCTTCACAACAAACTTTTCTATCAGCCATATCGGTGGTAAACACCCCCTAGCAATTGCAAGTTATATGATCCATGAACTGATACAGCTAATTCCCAATTCTTACCAGTTGATTTCATGTAAATTATGCAAAGAACCCATCAATGAACTAAATCCCCAAACCCTAAGTCAGAGGAAAAAGTACCTGTGTCCTCCGGACGAAATTCAAGAAGCATACCAATGTATCTCCTCATTTTCCTCGATCACAACCACTTGTTTCGCAGCAATTTCACTCCTCACCACCTTCATCTTCGCCATTACTGTCTGCTGCATACACACACAAACAGTTGATTATTTTTTATCCAAAAAGAAGTAAAATTGAATGGGGAATTGGGAAATTCATTGAGAGGGGAATTGGGAAAATCACCATGCTGATGGCGTTGTGGTGCAGAAGAGAGAAATTCAGCCATGAAAAGAGCCTCTGTCTGTGTTTGTGAAGAAAAGAGAAGAGAAGAGCGTTTTGTATGAAAAGAGCTCTTTGTGTAACGGTCAATTATTATAATAATTTCAAAAATGAATGATATAACATTATCTTTTTTTCATTCATTATAATATGTTTTTATTTCCCTCTACACGTTAATTTTAATTTTTTTAAAAAAAAATCTTTTCAGTTTTAATTATGGAATCTAATTTCTGTGATTAATTATTTTGAGATATTATCCTTTTAGAGCAAATTTAATAATACGTTTTGTGTAAATTAATTAAGTTGAGTGAATTTGCTATTTTTCACTATCGAGTTCGACTTCTTCTAATGAAGACTAGAAAATTAGCATTAGTGATCGATCCTACTTGGAAAATGTCTTTTGTAATGATATGTGCAAGAAATTTCAACCTCAAATTAATTAAGTCTTGGTCTTTCTGATAAGTACTTGTGGCCTTGCATTTTGAGTACTGCCATTAATTTTTTGGTTAAGACTTAAAAAGTCTCAATAAGACTTTGATTACATAAACTCTTGGCACATTAGTCAACATGAAAAGTTTTGATAAAAGAAATATGTTTTGTGTTTTGCCTAATCTTCTTCTTTTTTCCAAAGGAAATACATTGACTTTGTAGAAGGGGACGAATATATGAACGAAGAAATAATTTGTGAGGAAAAACTGAATTTGCTAGATAAGTCAATTGTGGCAATTAGTAAGAACAAGAAAATAGAATTCTAATGCATAAATATGTCCTTTAATATGGTCTCAGATTACGTATACACTCTCCAACTTTGGATCTACACAACTAGATACTTAAACTTGTATAAAATTGCACACATAATTAAACACAAATGTCCTACATGACATTTTGTGTCCTACGTGGTGTCTTACATGTACATGGCAGTATTTGATCTTTTTTTCTTTCTTTATAATATGTTTCAATTTCCCTCTTCACTTTTATAAAAATCTTTTCAGTTTTAATCATGGAATTTAATCTATTACATTGTGTGACTATTTATTTTGAGATATTCTTCATTTAGAGCAGATTTAATAATATATTTTGTATAAATTAGTCAAGCAAAGTGAATTTGCTAGTTTTTGCAAAAATTAATGGACATAATAAAATAAATTCAAATTTAAATATTTAATTAATTAAAAAATAGTCAAGCACAACTCTAATTTTAACTTAAACTTTTTAAATAAAATAAATAGTATCAAGAAATGTGTTCAAACTAAAAATAAATCTTATTATGTATTAATGTCATTGGGCCTTGAATATATTAAGTCAACTCTCAAAGTCAACTGCTCTATTTTATGATCTTTAACTCTAAAATAATAGGGTTCTCAAATGTTGAGTCAAAATCTCACATTAATTGACGTGTGTTTATATAAACTTGTTCAATTATTCTATCATAAGCTAATTTTTGAGATCGAGTTAGATTCAATTGTCATATTTTTATAATAGTAAATCACAAAACTAAATTTTGTGAGTAAACTGTATATGTGTTAGAAAACATAAATGATGAGAAAGTCAAATTTATGATGTTGGAAATGACATCACGTCACCAAAATAAGTTAGATATATGGTTAAAATGAAGATATTCAAGAAAAGACGCATTTATCGCTAAATGCATTTCATATTGCATAATTTCAACTTTTTAAAATGTTCTCTTTTTCTATAAATGTACAGAATCAAGAGGACTAGATCCAATGACTGGTATATTTGACGCTGCAAATAAAATCGAGGAAGGTAATTTTGGGTCTATCTACAAGGTTCATCTCAATCTTATCTCTATTAAGCTTTTATTAGGTTAATTAGCTACAACATCTGACACAGATAAATAAACATGGTACACTCTAGGACGGTGCAGTTATTGTTGTTGAGCAAGGGAAGCATTAAATTTGTAAATGAGGTAGGTATTATTTCTAAGTTTACAACACCCAAATTTATATGGATGTAAAATAACATCTTTTTTCGAATAAGTGATGATACTAAAATTTGAGTATTTTTAAAAAATATTATTTGAAACTTATACAGATATGGAAAAAAAATCTGAATGCTATACTAAATTTTTTATTTAACATTTTATATAGTTTGTGATAGAAATATCGATGTAACAAAGAAAAATTAATTGCTTGAAAAAAATTGCGGTGTATATGTGATTTTTCATCTCATGTGTATTGCCAAATTGATCTGATAATAACGTCGTATTTAACTCAATTCTGTAAAAGATAGATGTCAATGAGAAAGATCTGTTTAAATTTTTCACGCTCAGTAAAACATTTGGGAATCTAAGTAGCTTAGTTGGCTGACTACCTCAACTTTCACCTTAATTTTTCACACTCAGTAAAACACAACAATCTAATTCTACCTAGCAGAGACTATTTATTTTGAGATATAATTCATTTAGAGCAGATTTAGCGATATGCTTTGTGTAAATTAAGTCAAGTGAATTTGCTGGTTTTATAAATATATAAGTTAGTTTTATGGTCTGACATGTAAACTTTCTGACATGTCTCATAATCTCATTCATGTTTGTGTTCTTTAAAGGAAACAAATATTAGTGATAGCCACAGTAGGGTTAATCCTATATTTCATAATATTCTTCAAAGACATCAAAACAAAAAAAGAACACAAATTGAACATCTCTATGGGGCTACTCGACCTACAAAGCAGATGTCTTTTGAAGTTGTTGGCTTGTTGCATTAAAAATTGCTGCTGGGAAAAGCAATATGACATATAGCCTAATCCCTGATAAATGAGTAGCACGATTATTTCATCTAAAAGTTTCATTTTGTCTACAACATATGTGACATACCGAACATGTGTCTTGAATTTTATTAATTTGATTGTATATATATTAAGGCCCTTAAGTATTAATGTAGCTTTGCTATGTATCTGTCTATCTCCAGCACTACTTAGGCCAAAATTCTTGAAAATCATCTTGACTTTATGCCTTGCTTCCACTCATTTTTCTTATCGCAGTACAGGTTCTTACTCATTTCCTTTTTCTTCTCAGAAAAAGTTATTCACCAGTGCGATTTCGTTATGCTGGGAAAGGAACATTAATTCTGCCATCTCTTTAACACACCAAATTCTATTATTTTGATGAACCTACCTACACATAATGAAATTATAATATTTGGATGAATTTTTAGAATTAACATATCTAATGGGATCGATGACTGAATTTTCTATACACTAAAATAGAAAATAACTAAAAATCACTTTGTAGAACTTTATTGGATATGATAAGAAAATTTTGTATTGTATTTCAAAATCACGCAAAGTAACCTCTTTTCTCAAATAAGTGAGACTAAAATAGAAAAATAATTAATAATCACCTAATGTATAGGATTTGACTTGATATAACAAAAACTAACTCTAAACTGAATGATCAAACATAAAAGGATTAATAATATTTATAGAATCCATTTTTTGTTCCAGAGACATATATACAGCTGCATGACTTAATAACCATTTTTATAACAGAGATGTCACTTCCAATCATGAAGAGCACTGGATACACATTGTAATTTGAGGGAACAAAACATTGTTCTAAATTAAAAATGATGAAATCAAAATTACAAGACCTTATTTATGTACTAGGCATTTAAAATAAATATTTCTCTCAAATTAGTGAAAAGGCCAGTTGGTTGTGTTATTGAAGTGACTGTCTTGTGTGTTCCAACCCTGAGTATATTCATTGGAATTTTGGTGGTCTCGAAGAATTCTTATCCGTTGATGAATGACTAGAGATGTTGGTGGTATTTGTAGGAACAACATTAGGTAATTTTGAGGTGTTCGCATGATGCTCTTGAGGCATATCAAGTATTTTTGACAACTCTACTTCTTCGCCACAATCAAATTCATTGGGCCATTGTATAGTAGAGGAATAAAGATAATCTTGATTATCACTATCCATGTAACCCTTTGGAGCTTTATCCATTTATCAGTGTATATAAAAATAAAATCCTGTGTAAACAAGTTCATTAATTACAAGATTATAATTAATGATGTATAAACACAAATATATAGAATTAGTAAACTATCTATGAACAGAAAAGGAACTCAGACTTGTTATTCTGAAGGAGAAAGGGATGATTGTAGTTCTTAATTTTCTATGGAAAGACATATATAAAGTTTTCCATTGTTGTCTTACTTATATAGTTAATCACTTGTCATTTTAATTTATGTACATTCCATATTTGGATGATTTTTTTTTTAATAGATATTATACACTAAAATAGGAAAAATAACTAACTGGATATGATAAAACTCTAACGGACACCTCTCTGTATTTTAAAATTATGCAGAGTAACTTTTTTTCTAAATAAGTGAGAATTCTATATGATTTTCTGTAGATATTAAACACCAAAATCACTTAGAAGGATTTGACTTGATATGACAAAAATTCAATCGATACCTATCTGTATTTAAAAATTATGTCGTGTAACTTCTTTCCTCAAATAAGTGAAAGGATATACGTTTTGGTTTTAACTTACCTCCAACTTTTTCCCAATATTATTGTACCTTGAGATATTGGCCTTTCTTGTTCACTTTATTTTATGACAGGATCCTAATTCGAAGCACTACTGTATGGTTTTAGTAAAAAATTTCCCCTCTGGTATGCTTCAACTTCAATTTATTCAACACTGCTTTGTTTTAGAAACCCACTACGCACAAAAGTAGTGGGTTTCTATTTCTCCAGGAATGAATCCTTTCAGTTTACAATACCATCCTTCCAGATGCAGAGTTCCAGTGCCGTTAAATTGCTTATCTCTGTTGGTACGATTCTGATGAGCTCATTTCTGCATTTTCCTATGTTTGGTGGAATAACGCCATATATGTATGTAATTGGCTGAGAGGTGAAGCACTTCCAAGTTTGGAAGAAAATGTACAAGTAAAACAATGTCAAGATAATCCTAACGTATCTACTCTTTTATTCCCAAAGTGTAGTCCCGTAGAGTGGGATCTGGGGATGATAAAGTGTACAGAGACCTTACCTCTACCTAAATATTGGCACTCTAAACCAAAAAACAATCTTGGTTAATCATAGTTTACAAAGGATTGTTTGTTATAACTCTAATTAAGATTAAAGTTAAGCTCGTACATTCTTGAGTAGAAAGCCCCATTTTTGAAAGTGGAATTATGAAAAAGAGATAAAAGCACATAATAAATAAATAAACACAAAAATGATATATATGATTAAAGTTACTTTACCTGCACATTACATACAATCAGATTGTCTATTAACCTTGAAAGATGATTTAACTTCATTATTAAAAGTTACTGGTCTTAATTGTAAATTCAAGAAGTGACAAAATGATTTCATCTTAAATATGTGATGCTTTGAAAGCGAAAGAGTAGATAATATGAAGTACAAAACTGATTTTTATCTTAAATAGCAGAATTGACCTAGGTAATCAAGCATCAATCACTTGCGGATGGTCTAGTTCCATCTAGTGGCGACCATTGACAAACTGGAGCCTCATCTTTGAAGTGTTGATAGAGAATCTTCCATACTAATTCTTGCATCAGGTGTCGCTAAAGTACAGCTCAAAGCTAACTCTATGATAGACAACAGACACTGCATCTTTGCGTCAATTCGTTCATCCCCTAGCTGTACCAAATTACCATCCACCACCTTCTGAATCTTGTCCATACTCTACAATCATGGTTGAAAATGATCAAAAAATATATGCTAAAACTGATCATATATATTGTCCAATGGTTGCTATTGTCCTCGTTTGAACAAAAGTTTCCCCTGCACCTAACAATTTTGCAATGCCAAAATCACCTAACCTCGTTGTTGGAAGTTCACCTGTAAGATTATTGTTGGAAAGAGCAATGATTCGCAGTGTTGTAATGTTATAAATTGATGGTGGTCTAGAGCCAGTAAGATGGTTACTTTCCAGGTTTAAAGCAGTCATGTAATGAAGATCACCAAGTTCTCGAGGGATCTCTCCTTTCCCGCTATTCTTAACACTTCCAGCTTTGTTAGATTGGAAAGGGAAGATGGGATTTTTCCTGAAATTTGATTGCTCCACAGGTGCAAAATGCGAAGGTCTACTAGCAAACTTAAAAATGATGGAATGGCATCAGTAAAGTTATTGTTTGCGATATCAATCAATCTCAACCTCTGCAAATGAGCCAACTCTTGGGGCAAATTCCCATGAAATCTGTTTTTACCAATATTGAGAGAAACAAGAAATGAGAGGTTTCCAAGGTGTGGAGGAATGGTACACCATGAAGTTGCATATAAGAAATGTCTAAAGCTGTGACTCGATGGTGTCGGGAGGTGCAAGTGATTCCAATCCAGGAGCAAACAGGGGTGGAAGAAGACCAGTTGGTTGCTAAGATGTTTTTAGGACTAAAAGAAATGTGAGATTTTAATTCAAGAAGAGCAGCTTCATCAGTACTAATATTAGGAACATTAGAGAGTGATATATCAAGCAGAATGAAAATCAAAAGAGCAGAGAGAGGATTGCAACTTCTTCCCATAACTATAACAGATTGGTTTCGAATTAATGGATGAGGGGGAAAATGATCTTAGATTATGTGTATATATCTAATTCATTATTTTTAGTACTACAAGTTCATGCATTAGTGAGACTGAGTCAACAGTCCATTTCTTTGGCATTATCATATCCATGGAAATTCTCAAGTCATATTTCTTTGGCATATGTGGACTTTTCATGTAGATATATATTAGTCTATGGAGTATATTTTGGTTTAGAGTGTCAATTAACTTCAACCTCAAATTAAGTCTTGGTCTTTCTGCCATTAGTTTTTTTGGGTTAAGACTGTTTGGTAAGGAGGAAAAATGTTTTCCCAGAAAATATTTTCTTGGAAGACAATTGAATTTATAATTTATTTTCTCATGTTTGGTTGATGAGTAAAAAATATTTTTTAATGTTTGATTGGTGAATGAAAATTCACAAAATATCTTTTATTTTTGGCTTGAGACAGTAAGACTAAAAGATACTCTTTAGGAAAATAATGTATGATCCGAAAATTAAACCCGATAATTGATCTAGGACCCAATCCTGACACCCAAACTAGGACAAGACCCTAATAACCATCCAAAATCCCACCATGAGATTTGACCCAGGAATTTTTTTTTCAAAAAATAAAATTTGACGGGGTCGCGTAGGCTTGCGGGTAGGGATGGCATAAAATGATTTTTTTTTAAAATTTGAAATATGTTCAAAAATAATTTTTAAAATGAAAGAAATTCTTTTTTATGAGGTGGCACACCGGAGTAGGGGGAGTCGGCATAAAAATGATTATTTTAAAAAAACAAATTGAAATGTTTTCCAAAATAGTTGTTTCTTAGAAAAAATAAAATTGATCGGACTGGCCTTGGGGGAGGTGGTAGGTGATTGGAAAAAATTTAAATTTGAAATATTTTCAAAAATTAGTTTATTTTCCTAAAAATGACGGGGTGGTCGGGGATTGGGGGGTGGGGTGGACCCGTTTGGGTCAAATGGGGGAGGGTGGACCCGTTTGGGCTGGGGGGGAGGGGGGAGCGGAGAGGGGGAGTGGCTTGAAAAATTAAATTTGAAATATTTTTCAAAAGAATTTTTTTTGGGCGAGTAGGGAGTAGGGTTGGTAGGTAGGCAGGGGCGGAGCCACCTTTAGTACAAAGGGGTTCGTTCGACGGAAAATTATAATATATATATAGTAGATGTCGAATCTCCTTCGGTTACTCCTGTGTCTATTTCTACGAATTTTGAACCCCTTATTGAAAATACTAGCTCCACCACTGTTGATAGGTGTTAGGTGATGTAAAAAAAAAATTGAAACATTTTCTAAATAATTTTTATTTTTTTGTTTTTTATTTTGTTTGAGGGTGGGGAGGGTGTGTGGTTTGATGGTAGAGATAAAAAATATATTTGAAATTTAAAAAGTAAAAAATTTGAATATATTATTTTATTTTATTTTTGAATGGGGTGGGTTGGGTAAGAGATATGCTTAGGGTAAGAAAAAACAATTAAAGGATGAAGTAGAGTTTTGAAAAATGTATTCCTTAATTTTTTTTAGGGAAGTCATTTTCCTATGATCTAAAAAAATATTTTCCAAAATTTTTAACTCAATCAAACATACAAAAATTGATATATTGCTTTATTTTTTTTTCATTTTGCATGCATACGATGACATATATATTTTATTCCCTTTTAATGGCTTGATCTATATTAATTTTATGACATAATATAGGCAATGGCAGAGCCAGAATTTTTAACAAAAGGGTTTAAAATCTGGAAAAAAAAATAGACGCATGAAGTAGTCGAAGGGGAATTATCTTGAGTGGAAGAGAAGATAATTCCACTTATTGACTGTTTATAAAATGTGGTGTCTGATGTCTATATCATGAGTAGAAGAAATTCAATTTCACTTATTGACTAAACGCTTTTGAAAACGTCAACCTGGAGACTGGAAATCCTATTCTTTGATGAAGCAAGTCCATTTCCCAAATTAAAAAGTTACCCCTATTTTTGAGAACATGTAACCTTTTAAAGACTTAAGTTAACAATGTAAAATGCTTTATTGATAAGAATTAGACTACTTGGAAACTCTAATAGTTAGAAAATCACCATTATGGTTGAAAGAAATCTGTGATGTTTTGAAGTACAAAACTGAATTCATCTTAAATAGCGGAATTGACCTAGGTAATCAAGCGGATGGTATCTAGTGGCGACTATTGACAAACTGGAGCCTGATATTTTGAAGTGTTGAAAGAGAATCTTCCATACTAATTCTTGCATCAGGTGTTGCTAAAGTACAACTCAAAGCTAACTCTATAATAGACAACAGACACTGCATCTTTGCGTCAATTCGTTCATCCCCTAGCTGTACCAAATTAGCATCCACCACCTTATGAATCTCATCTGGAAAAGAACCACTAACCCAACGCCGTATGCTCAACTCTCCAGTAAATCTTCCATCAATCAGGATACCGAAACTATAAACATCGCAGCTTGTGGATACGATTCCATCTTGTCCATACTCTGCAATCATGGTTTTAAATGGTCAAAAAAGCTTCCTATATCAGGGAAAAGAATTAATGTTGTGGGTATTCTAAAAACACGAGGAAGCTGTAAAAGTTTCAATACCTGGAGCAATTATCCAATGGTTGCTATTGTCCTTGTTTGAACAAAACTCTCCCCTGCACCTAACAATTTTGCAATGCCAAAATCACTGACATGGCCAACCATGTCTTGATATAGCAAGACACTTATATAGTGAATCACTTGTCATTTTAATTTATATACATTCCATATTTGGATTACTTTTTTTTATAGATATGATAAAACTCCAACGGACACATCTCTGTATTTCAAAATTATGCAGAGTAACTTTTTTTTCTAAATAAGTGAGAATTCTTTATGATTTTCTGTAGATATTAAACACCAAAATCACTTGGTAGGATTTGACTGGATATGACCAAAATTCAATCCATACCTATCTGTATTTCAAAATTATATAGTGTAACTTCTTTTCTCAAATAAGTGATGATACTAAAATTTGAGTATTTTTTTAAATATTATTTGAAATTTATACAGACTTGGAAAAATTCTGAATGCTATATTAAATTTATTATTTAAAATTTTATATAGATCGTGATGGAAATATCCATGTAACAAAGAAAAATTATGTGCTTGAAAAAGATTGCGGCGTAAATGTGATTTTTCATGTCATGTGTATTGCCAGTTGATATGTTAATAACGTCATATTTAACTTAATTCTGTAATAAATGGATGTCAACGAGAAAGAAACATTTGTTTTAACTTTTCACACTCAGTAAAGCATCGGAAATCTAAGTAGTTTAGTTGGCTGACTACCTCTAACTTTCACTTTAATTTTTCACACTTAGTAAAACACAACAGTCTAATTCTACTAGCGGAGACTATTGACTAGCTGGAGTCTGATCTTTTTGAGTGTTGAAAGAGCATCTTCCATGCTAATTCTTGCATCAGGTGTCACTACAATGCAACTCAAAGCTAATTTCATGATAGATGACAAACACTGCATATTTGCATCGATTTGTGAAGCCTAGGATGGTTTTTGGAATATGTCCTATCAACTCATTTTGTGAAAAATCCATCTTTATTGCAATACCATCCTTCCAGATGTTGGTTTTCTCTTGCTCATGATTTCTTGTGTATATGTCATTTGGTGGTCTAAAGTCTCAATTTTTAACCAGATTAAATTCTCCACTAACTTCTGCAATTCTCATTGATGTTCTTGGTAATTAGGCCTTTGAATATAGTATGTAGCCTTTCTTTTCTATTGGCTATGTTGGTGACTCCTGATCCACAGTGATTTCTCTATTTTGCATGCCATTTGAATTTTGACATCTCTACTGAGGTACTAAATGAATAGCATGTTTTTCTTGATAAATAAAGAAAACGAGAATCATGATTTTCATTTTATTTGACTTGACGAAGGAAAATAATGAAATAAACATATGAAAGAAATGGAAGTTATGTAATGGACATCCATAGACTATAAAATAAAAATTAAAAAACAGTTAGCCTTCACTGAAAGTGGAGCTTGGTGCTCGAGGAAAAATCTACGGCCGTTAGAAGTTTCACGAAATGTGACTTTAAAGGGGTACTTGTGAAAATTTGAACTTCAAACGGACATAAAACGCGCATCCGATGTCCGATTGAGCCAAAAAAAATTCCAACCTGATTATTTTTTCGATATCTACGCGAAAAAACACCACGCACTGCCGTAGGACTTATAGTTTTACATTTATCGGCTTTTTGACCATATATAAGGCAAAATTATAAGAAAAAAATGAAAGTCAATCGATCAAAGAGATTGAGTCTACCGCGTAGATCTCAAAAAAATAAGATAGTTTAAAAAAAGAATTGCCCCCAAAAGATGCTCGAGGAAGAATCTACGGCCATTTGAAATTCACGAAATATGACTTTAAATGGGGGTACTTGTGAAAATTTGAACTTCAAACGGACATAAAACGCGCATCCGATGTCCGATCGAGCCAATTTTTTTCCAACAAGATTATTTTTTCGATATCTACGCGAAAAAATACCACGCACTGCCATTGTACTTATAGATGTACGTTTATCGGTTTTTGACCATATATAGGGCAAATTATAAGGAAGAAATGAAAGTCAAATCGGTCAAATGGATTGTGTCTATCACGTACATAGTAAAAAAATAAGCAAGTTTAAAAAAAGAATCACCCCAAAAGATGCTTGATTTAAAAATCTATGATCATTTGAAGTTTCACAAAATATGACTTTAAATGGGTACTTGCGAAAATTTGAACTTTAAACGGACATAAAACGCGCATCCGATGTCCGATCGAACTAATTTTTTTACCAACCTGATTTTTTTTATATCACGCGATAAAACACCTCGCACTGCCATAGGACTTATAGTTTTACGTTTATCGATTTTTGACAATATATAGGGCAAAATTATAAGGAAAAAAAAGAGTCAAATCGGTCAAAGGAATTGGGTCTACCGCGTAGATCTCAAAAAAATAAGCAGGTTTAAAAAAAAATCGCCCCCAAAAGATGCTCGAGGAAATATCTACGGCAATTTGAAGTTTCACGAAATGTGAATTTAAAGAGTGAAAATTTGAACTTCAAACGGACATAAAACGTGCATCCGATGTCCGATCGAGCCAAATTTTTTTCCAACCTGTTTTTTTTTTTTTTATAAATATATGCAAAAAAAACACCACGCACTGCCATAGGACTTAAAGTTTTACGTTTATCGGATTTTGACAATATATAGGGCAAAATTATAAGGAAAAAACTATAGTCAAATCGGTCAAAGTAATTGGGTCTACCGCCTAGTTCTAAAAAAAATAAGCAAGTTTTAAAAAATAATCACCCCAAAAGATGCTCGAGGAAAAATCTATGAAGATCTGAAGTTTCTCGAAATGTGACTTTAAAGGGATACTTGTGAAAATTTGAACTACAAACGGACATAAAACGCGCATTCGATGTCCTATCGAGCCGATTTTTTTTCCACTGATTATTTTTTGATATCTACGCGAAAAAACACCACACATTGCCATAGGACTTATAGTTTTACGTTTATCGATTTTTGACCATATATAGGGTAAAATTATAAGGAAAAAATGAAAGTCAAATCGGTCAAAGGGATTTGGTCTACCGCATATATATCAAAAAAATAAGCAAGTTTAAAAAAAGAATCGCCCCCAAAAGATGCTCGAGGAAAAATCTACGGTCATTTGAAATTTCACGACATAAAGGGGTACTTGTGAAAATTTGTACTTCAAACGGACATAAAACATGCATCCGATGTTCGATCGAGCCGATTTTTTCTTCCAAGCTGATTATTTTTTCAAAGACACCTCTATGGGTCTACTCGACCTACAAAGCAGATGTCTATCGGGTTGTTGGCTTGTTGCATTAAAGATTGCCAGGAAAAGCAATATGACATATCGCCTAATCCCTGATAAATGAGTAGCACGATTATTTCATCTAAAAGTTTCATTTTGTCTACAACATATGTGACATACCGAACATATGTGTCTTGCATTTTACCATGGAATTATGATGATTATCTTATGGTAGACCTCTCTGGAAACCTGTATGATCATCTTTAACCTTATGCCTTGCTTCCACTCATTTTTCTTATCGCAGTACAGGTTCTTATTCATTTCCTTTTTCTTCTCAGAAAGTTATTCACCAGTGCGATTTCGTTATGCTGGGAAAGGAACATTAATTCTGCCATCTCTTTAACTCATTGTTGTGTCTGTGGCACATGGACAGCTTCTTTTTAAGATCACATAATTCCAGAAATTTGCTACCTCTAGTGAGTTTTTTTTTTTTTAGATGAATTACATGAGTTATCCTTAGAGAAAGTGGGTTGTGGTGAGGCTGCACCAACATCTCCTGGCAAAGAACCTTATGAAACTAGGATCATGAAATGTGTTACATCTCAATCTTTCCCTGATTCACATCAAAGAATTTATTTACCTTATAAAAAAAATTGATTAAAGGAGCATATGAAAGCTGAAATCTAATGTCTGTAATGAACTTTTGTCCATTCTATTTTCTGCAGGATTGTTCCAACTTCAGTAATATAAAAACTTAATTTCTTTTGGTGAAGTTTATAGTTGTTGCACATCATAGTGTTGAATTCATTGTCTTCACTTAGTAATACTGTTGCTTTTGAGGATGACCGACGTGGAAAAACTTTGAATGGTGCTGTAATGGCTTTTAGAAAGCACAGGTACTTTCAAAACAATCTTTGCCTCTTGAATAGTTAAAGTGCTCTGCTCGTTACGGTGTGCTTGGACCTTGCAATAACCACCCTTTCTGTGGCATTTTAGTATGTCCCATGCCTAATATTTTGAGGCCCACTGAGGAAGAGACATGGATAAGGAAAACAGAGGGAATTAGGGAAGGGCTGCTTTATGTGGATAAAATTACACATTCATAAAGTAAAGATTGATCGAGGTGCACGCAAGCTGAGCAAGATACCACTGTGTTTTCAAAAATATGTTTGGGTTGTCCTTAGCAGCCTGAAAACGCTATCGGAGGATGCAAGTTTTGAACAATAACCTCTTATTGCACCCGTTAATCTGTCAGAAATATTTGCTACAGTTTATTGCGGGAGAAGGATAGGAACACAAGTATTCCTAGCAAAAGCTTATAAATGTAAATTATTATTCTCTTCTATCTGCCCTATGACCAAGATTCACTTTATTGTATGTCTTCTGCAGTCCTTTTGTAATGGAGTGTTTGAAGGAGTCTTATGATTACACACAATTGAGATGGAATGGAGCGGATCTATTGACAAGAATTGCTAGTAACTTTTCCGTCAATGGTAATCTTTCCGGTAGAAAGAGGGAGATCAAATTTTAACCCTCGTTTGTTTTCTTCCCCATCGGTCATAACAATATTACCAGGTAGCAAACTTAACATCTTTTTTAATCTTGAGGTCAAAAGTATTAAAAGGTGGTACTTAGAATTGTGAGTGCTTAAATTTTTTAGTGAAAGATTTATTATTTATTATTTTGAACGTTTGATTATTGTTCATACCGTTGTATGGGGAAGTGTGTAGGCGGGTTAAGAACTCACACGTCTAGGAGATGAAAGTAGCAGAAGTGTTGAGATGGAGGTGTGACAGGTTGACAATTGTGGTTTGAGGAGAGGTAGCGGTAGGCCGAAAAAGTATTAACGGGATGTGATTAGATAAAGCATGACACATTTGCAGCTTATTGAGGACATGTCCCTAGATAAAAAGGTCCAAGATTAAGGTAGAATGCTAGTAGGTAGTCGAGTATTGTCTATTTTTCCTAGACAGTATCATTAGTAATTTAGTATTACTCTCTTATTATTCTTCAATTTTATTATTGCATGTTGTTTTCTTTGCTTCAGTTATCGTATTTGTGTTGTTGAGATTATTCTTTTCTTCATTATTTTCAGCATGGCTTCTTTACTATTGTATCCTCTTTTCAACCTTCTTGAAATGCTTTACTTGAGCTGAGAATCTTCCGTAAACAATCTCTCAACCTACCAAGGTAGGGGTAAAGTTTGCTTTACACACCACCCTCCTCGAACCTCACTTGTGGGATTACAGTAGGTATGTTATTGTAGTTATTGATTATAGCACACATGGCTTTTAGTTCAGAATATGGCTTAAGAATCTTATCCCTATTTTAAAACTACAGTTGTATGGTTAACAGAACTTAAATATTGCAAATTTGTCCTAACAGTCACTTGTTCAAAACTTTGAAAACTCAGTCTAGTTAGAGCTTCTCGATTTTAGCGTAACCTTAAAAATGGAATTAAGGAGTGAAATTCAATCTATCCCCACTAAATAGAATTATCCCTCCGAGAGCCCAAAGAATTTATCCCCTGGATTTCATTAGCTCCCCAATATGGCTTGGAGACCATACATTTGCTTGTGGTTAACCCCTGACTAAATTGGAGTTTCGCAACATCTTACTTCATCAAAAATAATAAATTCATCTATTCAAGGACTTGTATTCTCCGAATCAGAAGCCCGGTTGGGAAACTAACCTTGAGTTTCAATGAAAACTGATTCTCGGTTTTTCCAACTTGAATACCTGGTATTATAATGGTCAGCTAATAATTCAACTTGATAATGCTTGAATCAACAAGAGATCTCCTTCTAGTAGAAAAGATGTTGGAAAAGATAAAGGTAAAAATTTGGAAACCCTTACCCCTAACAATCTGATGAATCTGGAGAGAAACACGATTTTTTTGAAAGCAAAAAAAAAATATGCAATTAGTGTTATGTACGGATGCATTTCTTCATTGCTTTTTTGGTGTAACATGGCTGATGCAACAGACTTCAGAGCCACATATAGATTATTTGAGCTCATTACACAACTTATATATTGATGTTGTTCTTGTAAATATTTTTAACACACCCCCTGTGACTAGCTGTGAGAGTGAAATATCTTTTTAAGATTTAAAAATGTAATGGTCAGCTTATTCCCATCCAATCTTATTTGACATCTTTGAACTCTCAAAAAGCGGCCTTCTATATTTTGGGCTTCATTAGAGGGCATTTTTTTACATGGTCTGCACCCGGTATATAAGTGGATAAAGGGTAGAGGATGGGCCCATCATTCACTGAACAATGCGCCACTGGCTCTCAAGGATTTCTTGGTAATTAAAAGAGTAGTTATTGATAATTTAAAATGTCCTCTTTTAACTGTTGATTTGCTTTAACTAATTAATGCCTAGTGGGGTGACCTCATAAAAGTTTTTGAGTCATTGGTCCGTCTAAATATCTCTTTTAACGTAATCTGCTTATTTACAACTCTTTGCTTTGATAGATACTTCTCGGCACCAGCAATGGAAACTGAGAAAGCTGAACAAGATATGCTGTTTAAGACTATCGTCAAAGAAACTGTCACATTTCACTTTTGGAATGGCTTAACTTCAGCTATGGTTCCAGAGGCTGGCAGCCTTGCACACCGGCTCATTAATTACAATTGCCTACGTTGCTCTGACACATTGTGAAACACCATTAAAGCAGATGGATGACCTTTTAAAGCATTTTTGTTTTCATGCCATTAGATATACCTCACGGCTTTTAAAGATATTCCGGTGCTGCTTCATCCATGAAGAATATATAATTTTTTGTTGTACAAAATATGAATCTCCAGTTGGTTGGCTTTCTGGACCTTGTGTTGTTAGTCTATATTAGTTGTTGTAGATTCCCTCGAGGGACGAATTAGAGGTCCTGCTTTTTGTAGCTGAGATCTTACTGTATATTTCCCCTTGTGAGTTTTGTAGAACTATTTGTAGTCATTGGCAACAGGACAATGATATATTTAAATGATGTTCTTGTATGATTGTTTTTATGTAACCCACGAAGGTGTTTGCTGCGTCCAGTGATGATAATGGGTACTGTAATATTGTATGGATTTAGGATCTTTGTCATATCAGATGATTAAAGTGGCCTTGAACGTCAATTGAGCGCTAACTTCAAGTGCTATGATGATGACTTCAATCAAAATAACTTGACGGATGAAGTGCAAGAGAAAATGAATAATCATAGCTAAAAGAAATGCAGAACTCAAAGGAAACATGTTATGACACACAACATCATTAGAGGTTCTATCATAAAATGATAATTTGAAACTAACGAGATGAAGAGGAGTGTACAAATAAGCTTGCTTGTAACAACGAAAAGTCAATAACGGAATGCACTGCTTACTGCTCAGTATTTAAAAAAAAAAAGTTACGTTAATTTTTTAAAAAAATATTTCGTAACCGGAAAAAAATGTTTAGAAAAATTATTTAAATTTATTGATTAGTATTATTACTACTTTCCAAAATGTAGATTAATCATCAAGTGTTTTTAATTGAAATACTTTAAAATAATTGTATAAATTCACAATGTTTTTAAAGTAATTTTAAAATACTATTGTCCTTTTTAAAAATAAACTATCATATTTTTTTTTGTTTCAATCAAATATCTTATTAAATTAGTATTAATTAGTTAGATTATATTTTCAAAAAAATAATGTGACTCTTGCTATTAAAATCCATTTCAATGTAAATTTATTTAAATTCCAATTTGAGAAAGCACACTATAAATACTAGCAGTTCCACCCATAACGGCTCTTCTCTTTTCAAGGCTCCTCGACCGCTCTTCTCTTCTCTTCTCTTCTCTCATAGATACAACGGCTCTTGTTAAAGTTCTTTCTCTCTTCTTCATAAGTTTGAATTCCATTTTCAATTTGGATTTTAAAAGAAATCAAGTTTTTTTCTGGGTGTGTATGCTGCAGACAATGGTGAAGATCATGGTGGCGAGGACAAAACAAGAAGGAGCTGGTTGTCAGGCAAATGATGAGAGACAGACATTGGTATGCTTCTTGAATCCCACTGCTCGATCGTATTCAGCTACTTTTTCCTATGGCTTAGGGTTTGGGGGCTTAGTTGATTAATTGATCAATTGAACCTCAAAATCAACTCGTAGAAATGTGTAATTTAGTAAATCATGCTTGGGATCATTTATCTTCAATTATTATTCCATCTATTTCAAGTTTGAAAAAATTTCTTTGAAAATTCATTCACTAAAGTTTCAATTCAAACCCTTGTCTGCTTCTAACGTATATATTACTTCACATTTGAAAATCGAAATTGAAAGCTGGAGCGGCCAAGAAACGACGGGAATTTTCTAATGTATCGAATCATCAACTGTCTCACGATCTCTTATTCTTCCAACCTTGTGTGAGTATTTCCCTGTTTTTGGTCTCAACTTTTTTATGTGTATTTCTTTTTTACTGTAGGAAAGTATTTATCATATTTTTTTGTGTGTATTTTTCTTATTACTGGTTCAATGATTCATTTTCTGTATGTTGGAATCATCTTCTGTATGCCTATGGGGTTTCTATAAATTTGTGCAAGTGAAATGTCGGTGAGTTTTGTGATTTTTTTTTTTTGGGGGTGGGTGGGTGGGTTTATTCTAAGATTTTAGACAAGTAAAATGATTGAAGGTTTTTGATATGAGGGTGAAAATTAAAGTTCTGAAAATCAAGTGAAATGATATGAAAGTTTTTGATACAAGGGGATTTACGAGATTTCAATTTTTTTGGCCAAGATTGTGATATTTGGAAGTTGAATCTTTTCTAAAATTATGTCTTGAGTTAAGTATTCTTTAATGGTTAAAAAGTATTATGAATCTTGCCACTTTGCATTTCGAACATTTGAAGAAAGTTCTAATGTTTATGTTATTAGGTTGAAGAAAAGTTTTCACACTAAGGTTTCTATTACTTTATAAGCTNATTTTCACTGAGAGTAGATTGAAAAAAATAAATTGTTTTTTGTATCTGAAGTTGTGACTAACTACTAGGAATCATTTTTGGCTTTGGTACCATATACATCCAAGATTATTGTAAGTGTTAAGTAATACAGTTCCAGCATCCTCCGCTGTCAGACCAAGCAGTAAACTTGTTTCTATTCAAACTATTCTTCATTTTAATTCATTGATCCCTTTTACCTAGCATGATCAGTTGGCTCATCCATGATTAGAACTAAAAACATCATTTTTTAGAGTTTGATTGCTCAACATGGATTATAATCCTTCAAAATTTCCCTGTTTGGTCATTTAAAATATGTTTGTCTCCACCAGCTGTGATGTTTATAGTTTCGACATCGTGATAATGGAGATGTTCACAAGAAGGCGACCAAGTGATGAAATATTTACCGGAGAAATGAATATACGATGTTGGATTAATGATTCTTTTCCGAGTGGTATTCATAAGGTGGTGGATTCCAATTTGATACGCCAGGGGATGAACAAATCGATGCAAAGATGCAGTGTTTTTCATCTATCATGAAATTAGCTTTGAGTTGCACTGTAGTGACACCTGATGCAAGAATTAGTATGGAAGATGCTCTTTCAACACTCAAAAAATCAGACTCCAGTTTTTCAATAGTCTCCGCTAGGTAGAATTAGACCGTTGTGTTTTATTGAGTGTGAAAAATTAAGGTGAAAGTTGAGGTAATCAGCCAGCTAAGCTACTTATTCGCGAATGTTTTATTGAGTGTGAAAAGTTAAAATAGATATTTCTCGTTGACATCCATTTATTACAGAATTGAGTTAAATATGACATTGTTATCAGATCAATTTGGCAATGCACATGACATGAAAAATCACATTAACGCCACAATTTTTTTCGAGCTCATAATTTTTTCTTTGTTACATAGATATTTCTATCATGAGCTATATAAAATTTTAAATAATAAATTTAATATAGTATTCAGTTTTTTTCCATATCTTGTATAATTTAAAAATTATATTTCTAAAAAATACTCAAATTTTACTATCATTACTTATTCGAGAAAAGAAGTTACTCGGCATAATTTTGAAATACAGATAGGTATCGATTGAATTTTTGTCATATCTAGTCAAATCCTAATAAGTGATTTTGGCGTTTAATATTTACAGAAAATCATTTAGAATTCTCACTTATTTAGAAAAAATGTTACTCTGCCATACAAAGAGGTGTTTGTTGGAGTTTTGTTATATCCAGTCAAGTTCTACTAAGTAATTATTAGTTATTTTTCCTATTTTAGTACAAAAACAATCATCCAAATATGGAATGTACATAAATTAAAATGACAAGTAATCACTATAATGGAAAACTTCATATAAAATTAAGAACTACAATATTTGTGTTTATACATCATTGATTATAATTTTGTAATAAAGCTCCGAAGAGTTACATGGATAAGAATTCTTCGAAAATAACTTATGTGATTACCATTAATGACTATTCATTATATTATATATATTTCATGGGATGCAAAAATAGTACTGGTAAGAAATTACAAAATCACTCCATCAAGTCTAAGTTGATGGTTGGTCAGCAAAATGAATTTTGAGTTCCTTGGATAATGAATTTCCACAAAATACAAGGTTTATTTTCCTTTTTCTACTTCAAAAATATATATATATTTTTTCCAATTACTATTTTTAATAGATATTTTCAAACATCAATTCTCAGATGTAAGTAAATATTTTGTTTTAGTCATTTTGGTTTAGCAGTAGGAATGAGGGGTCCAAGTTCAAGATACCAACCATATGGAAAAGAAATTGATCAAACAATGATAGGCATGTTTTCTTTCTTTTATTCTCCAAATTATCATCAATATGTCAATGCGATATAACTCATCTCATCTTGTTAACTAATATATATTTTTTAGGGTTGGTCAAAACAGTTCAGAGTCAAGATCAAAAAAACTCTCAAAGTTATGGCTATTTCAGTGAAGTGATTACATTGACAAGTATGGAGAGTCGAAAAGAAAATGAACATGAGTTGCAGTCTTGTTGGAATGCACAAGACATCCACTTCGATACCCCAACTAATATTGTTGAATCTGCTTAGTACGCAAACAAGGCTCAAAATACTTGTACGCAAACAAGGCTCAAAATACTTGTACAAGAATATATATAGTAGTCGTGATATTATTCAAACCTTTATTTGATAAGATTTTAGATTTATATATAATTAATACATTTTATTTAATATTACATTGTATAAGTATTGCATAGATATAAATAATGATATTAATAATAAAATGAATATGAATATACTTATAAGAAACATCATTTTTAGGACCAATGTTTTATTGCCTCAAAATACAATAGTGCTCTTCATCTATGTTATGAAAATTGTTGTTAATGTCATACTGTATGGAACAAAAAAATGATGGTCATTAATTAAATGCAACGTCGCCACAACTGGCCCAGAAGTAATAGAAACTTCGAGTTGACACTTTTGGCACAGACAAAAGAGTCTTGTAGCCTGTAAAACCTAATTCATTATGCTTCTCTGGAACAGGTTCTGTAAAAGGGATGTAAGGAAGGGCCCATACACTATCAAAGATAAATAGGGAAGAACTCTTATTAAGAGTGAGGAGTAGTAACACTTTCAATACAGAAATGGAGAAGTAGTATACGATATATGATACTAATGTTTTAACTTTGTCAAGATTGACAGAGTACTTATTAAGATTGGCGGATAACTTAGGAGGGGAAGAATATGAAGCTTTAAAATGTTATTATTCCCCAAATCTTCAGAAACTTGAATCCTAATTAGTGTTTACTTGAAGAATCAGCAATTACATTGAGGCGTCGAGGAAAGCATCACAGACATCAAGTTCCACGTTCAGGTTTTTGGCTGAAGGCATTCCTGCAACCACTTCTTCTTCAAACCACACTCGTTTGATCCTCTTCTGACTTTTTGTTTGAGAAGAAAATCATAAGGCAAGCAATACATTCTTGCACAAACGGCTCAAATATTTCCAGACTGAGAAATTAGTGCCCTATATACTTTGACCGATTTGACTTTCGTTTTTTCTTATAATTTTGCCCTATGTATGGTCAAAAAATCTATAAATGTAAAATTATAAGTCCTATGGCAATGCGTGGTATTTTTTCGCGTAGATATCAAAAAAATAATCAGGTTGGAAAAAAATCGCCTCGATCGGACATCGAATGCGCATTTTATGTCCGTTTGAAGTTCAAATTTTCACAGTAGTACTCCTTTAAAGTCACATTTCTTGAAACTTCAAGTGGCCGTAGATTTTTCCTCGAGCATCTTTTAGTGGTGATTATTATTTTAAATTTGCTTGTTTTTTTAGATATACGAGATAGACCCAATTCCTTTGACCAATTTGACTTTCGTTTTTTCGTTATAATTTGCCCTATATATGGTCAAAAATTGATAAACGTAAAACTATAAGTCCTATGAAAGTGCGTGGTATTTTTTTCGTGTGGATATCGAAAAACTAATCAAGTTGGAAAAAAAATTGGTTCGATTGGACCTCGGATGCACGTTTTATGTCCGTTTGAAATTCAAATTTTCACAAGTACCCCTTTAAAGTTATATTTCGTGAAACTTCAAATGGCCGTAGATTATTCCTCTAGCATCTTTTGGAGGCGATTCTTTTTTCATACTTGCTTATTTTTTCGAGATATAAGCGGTAGACACAATTCCTTTGACCGATTTAACTTTCATTTTTTCCTTATAATTTTATCCTATATATGATCAAAAAACGATAAACGTAAAAATATAAATCCTATGGCAGTGCATGTTGTTTTTCGCGTAGATGTCAAAAAAATAATCGAGTTGGAAAAATATTGGCTCGATCGTACATCGAATGTGCGTTTTATGTCCGTTTGAAATTCAAATTTTCAGAAGTACACTGTAAAGTCACATTTCTTGAAATTTCAAATGGCCGTAGATTTTTCCTCGAGCATCTTTTGGGGGCGATTCATTCTATATACTTGTTTATTTTTTTTAGATATATGCGGTAGACACAATCCCTTTGAACGATTTGACTTTCGTTTTTTCCTTATAATTTTACCCTATTTATGATCATAATCGATAAACGTAAAAATATAAGTCCGACGGCACTGCATGTTGTTTTTCGCTAGATATCAAAAAAATAATCAGGTTGGAAATTTTTTTTCTCTATTAGACATCGGATGCGCGTATTAATTCTGTTTGAAGTTCAAATTTTTACAAGCACCCCTTTAAAGTCACATTTCGTGAAACTTCAAATGGCCATAGATATTTCCTCGAGCATCTTTTGGGGCGATTCCTTTTTTAAACTTGCTTATTTTTTTGAGATATACACGGTAGACCCAATCCCTTTAACCGATTTGACTTTTGTTTTTTTCTTATAATTTTGCCTTATAATATATTCAAAAACCGATAAACGTACAACTATAAGTCGTATGTCAGTGCGTGGTATTTTTTCTCGTAGATATCGAAAATTAATCTGGTTGGAAAAATTTTTATTGGCTCTATCGGACATCGGATGCGCGTTTTAACTCCGTTTGAAGTTCAAATTTTCACAAGTACCCCTTTAAAGTCACATTTCATGTAACTTCAAACGGCCGTAGATTTTTCCTCGAGCATCTTTTGGGGCGATTCCTTTTTTAAACTTGCTTATTTTCGAGATATATGCGGTAGACCCAATCCCTTTGACCGATTTGACTATATTTTTTTATTTTATAATTTTGTCCTATATATGGTCAAAAACCGATAAACGTAAAACTAAAGTCCTATTGTAGTGCGTGGTATTTTTTCGCGTAGATATCAAAAAAATAATCAGGTTGGAAAAAAATTGGCTCTATCGGACATCAGATGTGCGTTTTAAGTCCTTTTGAAATTCAAATTTTCTCAAGTACCCCTTTAAAGTCACATTTCATGAAACTTCAAATGGCTGTAGATTTTTCCTCGAGCATTTTTTTGGGCGACTCCTTTTTTATACTTACTTATTTTTGTGAGATATATGCGGTAGACCCAATCCCTTTGACCGATTTGACTTTCATTTTTTCCTTATAATTTTATCCTATATATGGCCAAAAACCGATAAATGTAAAATATAAGTCCTATGTCAGTGGGTGATATTTTTTCTCGCAGATATAAAAAAAAAAATTAGGTTGGAAATTTTTTTTGGCTCTATCGGACATCGGATGCTCGTTTAAAATTTAAATTTTCACAAGTACCGCTATAAAGTCACATTTCGTGAAACTTCAAATGGCCGTAGATATTTCTTCGAGCATCTTTTGGGGCGATTCTTTTTTAAAACTTGCTTGTTTTTTCGAGATATAAGTGGTAGACACAATTTCTTTGACCGATTTTACTTTCATTTTTTCCTTATAATTTTACCCTATAAATGTTCCAAAATCGATAAACATAAAACTATAAGTCCTATGGCAGTGTGTGGTATTTTCTTGCGTAGATATCCAAAAAATAATCAGGTTGGAAAAAATTTGGTTCGATCGGATATCGGATGCACGTTTTATATCCGTTTGAAGTTAAAATTTTCACAAGTACCCCTTTTAAGTCACATTTTGTGAAACTTCAAATGGCCGTAGATTTTTCTGCGAGCATATTTTTGGGACGATTCTTTTTTTAAACTGACTTATTTTTGAGATAAATGAGGTAGACCCAATCTCTTTGACCGATTTGACTTTCATTTTTTCGTTATAATTTTGCCCTATATATGATCAAAAACCGATAAACGTTAAACTACAAGTCCTATCGCAGTGTGTGGTGTTTTTTCCCGTAGATATCAAAAAAATAATCAGGTTTGAAAAAAATTGGTTCAATCGAACATCGGATGCGCGTTTTAAGTCCGTTTGAAGTTGAAATTTTCACAAGTACACCTTTAAAATCACATTTCGTGATACTTCAAATGGTCGTAAATTTTTGGTCGAGCATCTTTTGGGGGCGATTATTATTTTGAACTTGCTTATTTTTTAGACATAAACGCGGTAGAACCAATCTCTTTGACCGATTTGACTTTCGTTTTTTCCTTATATTTTTTCCTATATATGGTTAAAAACTCATGTACGTAAAACTATAAGTCCTATGACAGTGCGTGGTGTTTTCCGCGTGTACATCAAAAAATAATCACGTAGGAAAAAAATTGGCTCGATCGGACATCGGATGCGCGTTTTATGTCCGTTTGAATTTCAAATTTTAACAAGTAACCCTTTAAAGTAACATTTCGTGAAACTTTAAATAACCATAGATTTTTTCCTCGAGCATCCTTTGGGGGCGATTCCTTTTTTAAACTTGCTTATTTTGTTGAGATATACGCCGTAGACCCAATCTCTTTGACCGATTTAACTTTCGTTTTTTCCTTATAATTTTGCCCTATATATGGTCAAAAACAGATAAACGTAAAAAATATAAGTCCTATGGAAGTGCATATTGTCTTTTCGCGTACATATCAAAAAAATAATCAGGTTGGAAAAAAAAGTTGCTCGATCGAACATTGGATGCGTTTTTTAAGTTCAAATTTTCAGAAGTATCTCTTTAAAGTCACATGTCGTGAAACTTCAAATGGTTGTGACCCAATTCCTTTGACAGATTTGACTTTCATTTTTGTTTTTAATTTTGCCCTATATATGGTCAAAAACTGATAAACATAAAACTATAAGTCATATTGCAGTGCGTATCATTTTTTCGTGTATATATCAAAAAAATAATCAGGTTGGAAATAACAATTAGCTCGATCGGACATTGGATGCGCGTTTTAAGTCCGTTTAAAGTTCAAATTTTCACAAGTACCTCTTTAAAGTCATATTTTGTGAAACTTCAAATGACCGTAGATTTTTCCTCGAGCATCTTTTGGACGCGATTCTTTTTTTGAACTTGCTTATTTTTTCAAGATATACGATGTAGACTCAATTCATTTGACCGATTTGACTTTCGTTTTTCCTTATAATGTTGCCCTATATATGGTCAAAAACCGATAACGTAAAACTGTAAGTCCTATGGCAGTGCGTGGTATTTTTCGCATAAATATCAAAAAAATAATCAGGTTGGAAAAAAATTTGGCTCTATCAGACATCGAATGCGCGTTTTAAGTCCGTTTGAAGTTAAATTTTCACAAGTACCCCTTTAAAGTCACATTTCGTGAAACTTTAAATGGACGTAGATTTTTTCTCGAGCATCTTTTGGGGGTGATTCCTTTTTTAAACTTGCTTATTTTTTTGAGATAAACGCGGTAGAACCAATCTCTTTGACCGATTTGACTTGCGTTTTTTCCTTATACTTTTCCCTATATATGGTCAAAAACCGATAAACGTAAAACTATAAGTCTTATGACAGTGCGTGGTGTTTTTCGCGTATATATCAAAAAAATAATCACGTAGGAAAAAAAATTTGGCTCGATCGGACATTGGATGCGCGTTTTATGTCCGTTTGAATTTCAATTTTTCACAAGTAACCCTTTAAAGCCACATTTCATGAAACTTTAAATGACCATAGATTTTTTCGTCGAGCATCTTTTGGGGGTAATTCTTTTTCTAAACTTGCTTATTTTGTTGAGATATACGCGGTAGACCCAATTTCATTGACCGATTTGACTTTCGTTTTTTTCCTTTTAATTTTTCCCTATATATGGTCAAAAACCGATAAACGTAAAAAATAAGTCCTATGACATTGCATTCTAATTTTTTGCGTAGATATTGAAAAATAATTTGGTTGGAAAAAAATTTGGCTCGATCGGAAATCGGATGCACGTTTTATGTCCGTTTGAAGTTCAAATTTTCACAAGTATCCCTTTAAAGTCATATTTCGTGAAACTTCAAAAAGCCGTAGATTTTTCCTCGAGCATATTTTGGGGGCAGTTATTTTTTAAAACTTGCTTATTTTTTTGATATCTACGCGGTATCCCCTATCCCTTTGACCAATTTGAATTTGGTTTTTTCCTAATAATTTTGCCCTATATATGGTCAAAAACCGATAAACGTAAAACTCTAAGTCTTATGGCAGTGCGTGATATTTTTTCGAATAGATATCGAAAAAATAATCAAATTTGAAAAAAAATTGTCTCTATCGGACATCGTATTCACATTTTAAGTCGGTTGGAAGTTAAAATTTTAACAATTACCCCTTTAAAGTGACATTTCGTGAAACTTCAAATGGACGTAGATTTTTCCTGGAGCATCTTTTGGCGGAGATTCCTCTTTTAAACTTGCTTATTTTTTTGAGATAAATGCGGTAGATCCAATCCCTTTGAACGATTTGACTTTTTTTTTTATTTTATAATTTTGCCCTATATGATCAAAAACCGATAAACATAAAACTATAAGTCCTATGGTAGTGTGTGCTGATTTTTCGCGTAGATATCAAAAAAATAATCAGGTTGGAAAAAAATTTGGCTCGATCGGACATCGGATACGCGTTTTAAGTCCGTTTAAAGTAAAAAATTTCACAAGTACACCTTTAAAATCACATTTCGTGATACTTCAAATGGCGGTAGATTTTTTCTCGAGAATCTTTTGTGGGCGATTATTATTTTAAACTTGCTTATTTTTTAGAGATAAACGCAGTAGAACCAATCCCTTTGACCGATTTGACTTTGATTTTTTTCTTATACTTTTTCCCTATATATGGTCAAAAATCGATAAAAGTAAAACTATAAGTCCTATGACAGTGCGTTGTGTTTTTCGCGTATATATCAAATAAATAATCATGTAGGAAAAAAATTGGCTCGATCGGATATCGGATGCGCGTTTTATGTCCGTTTCAATTTCAAATTTTCACAAGTAAACCCTTTTAATGTCACATTTTGTGAAACTTTAAATGGCCATAAATTATTTCCTCGAGCATCTTTTGGGGGGCGATTCTTTTTTTAAACTTTCTTATTTTGTTGAGATATACGCGGTAGACCCAATCCCTTTAACCGATTTGATTTTCATTTTTTTCTTATTATTTAGCCCTATATATGGTCAAAAACGATAAACGTAGAACTATATGTCCCATAGTAGTGCGTGGTATTTTTTCGCATAGATATCATAAAAATAATCAGGTTTGAAATAAAATTTTGCTAGATCGGACATTGGATGCGCGTTTTATGTCCGTTTGAAGTTCAAATTTTCATAAGTACTCCTTTAAAGTCACATTTCGTGAAAATTCAAATGGCCGTAGATATCTCCTCGAGCATCTTTTGGGGGAGATTCTCCTTTTGAACTTTCTTATTTTTGAGATATACGCGGTAGACTCAAAATCCTTTGACCGATTTGACTTTCGTTTTTTCCTTATAATTTTTTCCTATCTATGGTCAAAAACCGATAAACGTAAAACTATAAGTCCTATGGCAGTTGTAGTATTTTTTCGCGTAGATATCCGATAGACATCGGATACGCGTTTTAATCCGTTTAAATTTCAAATATTCTTAAGTACCCGTTTAAAGTCACATTATTTTGAAACTTCAAATTGCCGTTGATTTTTCCTCAAGTATCTTTTGGGGGAGATTGTTTTTATAAACTTTCTTATTGTTTCGAGATATACGCGGTAGAGCTAATCCCTTTGACCGATTTGACTTTCATTTTTCCTTATAATTTTTCCATATATATAATCAAAAGTCCGTAAACGTAAAACAATAAGTCATATGGCAGTGTGTGGTGTTTTTCGCGTAGATATCAAAAAAATAATCAGGTTAAAAAAATTGCTAGATCGGACATCGAAGGCGCGTTTTATGTCCGTTTGAAGTTCAAATTTTCACAAGTACCCCTTTAAAGTCACATTTCGTGAAACTTCAAATAGCCGTATATTTTTCCTTGAGCGTCTTTTGGGGGCGACTCTTTTTTTAAACTTGCTTATTTTTTTTGAGATATACGCGGTAGACCCAATCCCTTTGACCGATTTGACTTTCATTTTTTCCTTATAACTTTGCCCTATATATGGTCAAAAATCGATAAACGTAAAACTATAAGTCTTATGGCAGTGCGTGGTATTTTTTCGCATAGATATCGAAAAAATAATCAGGTTTGAAAAAAAAATGGCTCTATCGGACATCGGATGCTCGTTTTTAGTCCGTTTGAAGTTAAATTTTTACAAATACCCCTTTAAAGTCATATTTCGTGAGTCTTCAAATGACGTAGATTTTTCCTCCAGCATCTTTTGGGGCGATTCTTTTCATAAACTTGCTTATTTTTTCGAGATATATGCGGTAGACCCAATCCCTTTGACCGATTTGACTTTCGTTTTTTCTTATAATTTTCTCTATATATGGTCAAAAGCCGATAAACGTAAAATTATAAGTCTTATTGAAGTACGTGATATTTTTTACCTCACATATCAAAAAAATAATCAGGTTGGAAAACAAATTGGCTCGTTCGGACATCGGATGCGAGTTTTATGTCCTTTTGAAGTTCAAATTTTCACAAGTACCCCTTTAATGTCACATTTCGTGAAACTTCAAATGGCCGTAGATTTTTCTCGAGCATCTTTTGGGGGCGATTCTTTTTTTAAACTTGCTTATTTTTTTGATATATACGGGGTAGACCCAATATCTTTGACCGATTTGACTTTCATTTTTTCCATATAATTTTGCCCTATATATGGCTAAAAATCGATAAATGTAAAATCATATGTCCTATGGCAGTGAAAGGTGTCTTTTCGCATAGATATCGAAAAAATAATAAGGTTGGAAAAAAATTTGGTTTGATCGAAGATCAGATGCGCTTTTTATTTCCGTTTGAAGTTCAAATTTTCACAATGACCCCTTTAATGTCACATTTTGTGAAATTTCAAATGGCCGTAGATTTTTCCTCGAGCATCTTTTGGGGGCGATTCTTTTTTTTAACTAGCTTATTTTTTTAACATCTACGCGGTAGATCAAATCCCTTTGACCTATTTGACTTTTATTTTTTTTTCATATAATTTTGCCCTATATGTGGTCAAAAACCGATAAACGTTAAACTATAAGTCCTATGATAGTGATTGGTGTTTTCCACGTAGATATCAAAAAAATAATCATATTGGAAAAAGAATCGGCTCGATTGGACATCGGATGCGCGTGTTATGTCCGTTTGAAGTTTAAATTTTCACAAGTAACCCTTTAAAGTCACATTTCGTGAAACTTCAAATAGCCGTAATTTTTCCTCGCGCATATTTTGGATGCGATTCTTTTTTTAATCTTGCTTATTTTTTCGAGATCTACGCGGTAGACTAAATCCCTTTGAACGATTGTACTTTCGTTTTTCCTTATAATTTTTCCTTATATATGGTCAAAAACTAATAAACGTAAAACTATAAGTCCTATGGCAGTGCGTGGTATTTTTTCGCGTAAATATCAAAAAACTATCAGGTTGGAAGAAAAAATTGGCTCGATCGGACATCTTATGCGCGTTTTATATTTGTTTGAAGTTCAAATTTTTCACAAGTAACCCATTAAAGTTACATATCGTGAAACTTCAAATGGCTGTAGATATTTCCTCGAGCATCTTTTGGGGGCGATTCTATTTTTAAACTTGCTTATTTTTTTAGGTCTACGCGGTAGACCCAATCCCTTTGAGCGATTTGAATTTTATTTTTTTTCTTATTATTTTGCCCTATATATGGTCAAAATCCGATAAACGTACAACTTTTAGTCCTATGGCAGTGCGTGATGTTTTTCCGCATAGATATCTAACAAATAATCAGGTTGAAAAAAATTGGATCAATCGGACATCGGATGCGCGTTTTATGTCCGTTTGAAGTTCAAATTTTCACCCTTTAAATTCACATTTCGTGAAACTTCAAATTGTCAAAGATTTTTCCTCGAGCATCTTTTGTGGGAGACTTCTTTTTTAACTTGCTTATTTTTTTTGAGATCTACACGGTAGACCCAATTCCTTTGACCGATTTGACTTTTTTTTCCTTATAATTTGCCCTAATTATGGTCAAAAAGCGATAAACGTAAAATTATAAGTCCTATGGTAGTGCGTGCTATTTTATCGTGTAGATATCAAATAAACAATCAGGTTGGAAAAAAAATTGGCTCGATCGGACATCGAATGCGCGTTTTATGTCCGTTTAAAGTTCAAAATATCACAAGTACCCCTTTAAAGTCACAGTTCGTGAAATTTCAAATGGCTGTAGATTTTTCGTCGAGCACCTTTTGAGGGAGATTCTTTTTTTAAACTTGCTTATTTTTTTGAGATATATGCGGTAGACTTAATACCTTGACCGATTTGACTTTCATTTTTTCCTTGTAATTTTGTCCTATATATGATCAAAAATCGATAAACGTAAAACTATAAGTCCTATGGCAGTGCGTTGTGTTTTTCGCGTATATATCAAAAAAATAATCACGTAGGAAAAAAATTGACTCGATCGGACATCGGATGCGCGTTTTATGTCCGTTTCAATTTCAAATTTTCACATGTAAACCCTTTAAAGTCACATTTTTTGAAACTTCAAATGGCCATAAATTATTTCCTCGAGCATCTTTTGGGGGAGATTCTTTTTTTAAACTTTATTGTTTTTTTTATATACGTGGCAGACCCAATCCCCTTGACCGATTTGATTTTTGTTTTTTCTTTATAATATAGCCCTATATATGGTCAAAAATTGATAAACGTAAAACTATAGGTCCTATGGATGTGCGTGGTATTTTTCGCATAGATATCAAAAAAATAATCAGGTTGGAAAAAAAATTGGCCCGATCGGACATAGAATGTGCGTTTTATTTCCATTTGAAGTTCAAATTTGCACAAGTACCCCTTTAAAGTCACATTTTGTGAAACTTCAAATGGTCGTAGATATTTCCTCGAGCATCTTTTGGGGCGATTCTTTTTTTAAACTTGCTTAGTTTTTTAATATATACACGATAGGCCCAATACTTTTGACCGATTCGACTTTTGTTTTTTTCCTTATAATTTTGCCCTATATATGGTCAAAATCCGATAAACGTAAAACTATAAGTCCTATTGTAGTGTGTGTTGTTTTCTCGCATAGATATCAAAAAAATAATCAGGTTGGAGAAAAATTGGCTCGATCGGACATAGGATGTGCTTTTTATTTCCGTTTGATGTTCAAATTTTCACAAGTACCCATTCAAAGTCACATTTCGTGAAAATTTAAATGGTCTTAGATTTTTTTCTCGAGCATCTTTTGGGGCGATTCTTTTTCTAAACTTGCTTAGTTTATTTATATATACGCGATAGACCGAATACTTTTGACCGATTTGAATTTTATTTTTTCCTTATAATTTGCCTCATATATGGTAAAAAAACTGATAAACATAAAACTATAAGTCCTATTGCAGTGTGTTGTGTTTTCTCGCGTAGATATAAAAAAAATAATCAGGTTGGAAAAAATTAGCTCGGCCGTACATAAGACTGGTCAACGGACCGAAACCGGTTCACCGGACCGGAATGAACCGGTACCGGACCGGACCGGAACCCGTTGACCGGTATGTTGACCGGTACCGGGATGAACTGGACTGAAATTACCGGGATGATTCATTGGTTGCGTCCCGTTCCACTATATACCGGGATGGAACCGGATTGAACCGAAACGGACCGGGATGGAACGGGACAGGATAAACAGAACGATATTTTTTGAAATTACGAAAATATACTTTTATTTTTTATTTTTTTGTAAGTATAAATTAATAGTTTTTAAATTTATACTATAATTTTTTAATTAAGTTTATTTTAAAGATATTTTATTAATTTTTTTGTTGTTGTTAAGTTTGCAAGTAAAGTCTAATAAAGTTTTCAAAATTTAAATCTTTTAAAGTTTATTTATTTTATAAGTTATATTTATAAAATAGTAAGTGTCAAAAAATATAAAATATAATTTATAAAAAATATAAATATAAATTATATAAAATATAAAAAAATTAATATATATTAAATAAACCGGACCGGACCGGAACGAAACCGGAATGAACCGGTACCGGTACACTGGTACGAAATCACGGTTCTGTCCCGTTCCGTGTACCGGTTTAGACTATCCTATCCCGTCCCGTAGGCAACCGAAACGGGACGAACCGGAACGGTATCGGTACGTCCCGTTCCGTTGACCAGTCTTAGTCGTACATAGGATGCGTTTTTTATTTCCGTTTGAAGTTCAAAATTTCACAAGTACCCCTTTAAAGTCACATTTCGTGAAACTTCATATGGCCGTAGATTTTTCCTCAAGCATTTTTCGGAGGCGATTCTTTTCTTAAATTTACTTATTATTTTGAGATATATGCGGTAGACCCAATCCCATTGACCGATTTGACTTTCATTTTTTCCTTTAAATTTTGTCCTATATAAGGTAAGAAAAACCGATAAACCTAAAACTATAAGTCATATAGCAGTGTGTGGTGTTTTCTCGCATAGATTACGAAAAAATAATCAAGTTAGAAAAAAATTGGTTCGATCGGACATCGAATGCGCATTTTATGTCTGTTTGAAGTTCAAATTTTCACAAGTACCACTTTAAAGTCAAATTTCGTGAAACTTCAAATGGTCGTAGATTTTTCCTCGAGCATCTTTTGGGGCGATTCTTTTTTAAACTTGCTTATTTTTTGAGATCACGCGGTTGACCTAATATCTTTGACCGATTTGACTTACTTATTTACTTTATAATTTTGTCATATATATGGTCAAAAACCGATAAACGTAAAACTATAAGTCATGTGGCGGTGCGTGGTATTTTTTCGCGTAGATATCGACAAAATAACCAGCTTTGAAAAAAATCAGCTCGATCGAACATCGGATACGCGTGTTATGTACGTTTGAAGTTCAAATTTTCACAAGTACCCCTTTAAAGTCACATTTCTTAAAACTTCAAATGGCCGTAGCATTTTCCTCGAGCATCTTTTGGGGGCGATTATTTTTTTAAACTTGCTTATTTTTTCGACATCTACGCGGTAGACCCAATATCTTTGACCGATTTGACTTTTGTTTTTTATTATAATTTTGCCCTATATATGGTCAAAAACTGATAAACATAAAACTATAAGTCTTATGGCAGTGCGTGGTGTTTTTTCGCATAAATATCGAAAAAATAATCAGGTTGGAAAAAAATTGGCTCGATCGGACATCAGATGCACATTTTAAGTCTGTTTGAAGTTCAAATTTTCACAAATACCCCTTTAAAGTCATAATTCGTGAAACTTCAAATGGCCGTAGATTTTTACTAGAGCATCTTTTGGGGTCGATTCTTTTTTTAAACATGCTTATTTTTTCAAGATCTATGTGGTAGACCCAATACTTTTGACCTATTTGACTTTTGTTTTTTCCTTATAATTTTGCCCTATATATGGTCAAAAACCGGTAAACGTAGAACTATAAATCCTATGGAAGTGCGAGCTATTTTTTCGCGTAGATATCAAAAATATAATCAGGTTGGAAAAAAATTGGCTTGATCGTACATCGGATGCGTGTTTTATGTCCGTTTGAAGTTTAAATTTTCACAAGTACCCTTCAAAATCACATTTCGTGAAACTTCAAATGGCCGTAGATTTTTCCCCGGATATCTTTTGGGGGATATAATTTTTTTGAACTTTCTTATTTATTTGAGATATACGCGTTAGACCCAATCCCTTTGACCGATTAGACTTTCATTTTTTCCTTATAATTTTGCCCAATATATGATAAAAAACCGATAAACTTAAAACTATCAGTCATATGGAAGATTGTAGTGGTTTTCGCGTAGATATTGAAAAATAATCAGGTTAAAAAAAATCGATTCGATCGGACATCGGATGCGCGTTTTATGTCCGTTTGAAGTTCAAATTTTCACAAGTACCCCTTAAAGTCACATTTCGTAAAACTTCAAATGGCTGCAGATTTTTCCTCGAGCATCTTTTGGGGGCGATTTTATTTTTAAACTTGCTTATTTTTTTGAGATCTACGTGGTAGACCCAATCTCTTTGACCGATTTGACTTTTGTTTTTTCCTTATAATTTTGTTTATATATGGTCAAAAATTGATAAACGTAAAACTATAAGTCCTATAGCATAGATATCAAAAAAAATAATCAGGTTGGAAAAAAATTAGCTCGATCGGACATCGGATGCGCGCTTTAAGCTCGTTTGAACTTCAAATTTTCACAAGTACCTCTTTAAAGTCACATTTCGTGAAACTTCAAATGGCCGTAGATTTTTCCTTGAGCATCTTTTGGAGGCGATTCTTTTTTTTTAACTTGCTTATTTTTTCAACATCTACGCGGTAGACGAAATCCTTTTGACTTATTGGACTTTCGTTTTTTCCTTATTATTTTGCCCAATATATGATCAAAAACCGATAAACGTAAAACTATAAGGCCTATGGCAGTGCGTGGTTTTTTTCGCGTAGATATCGAAAAATAATCAGGTTTGAAAAAAATTTGGCTCGATTGAACATCGGATGCGCGTTTTATGTCCGTTTGAAGTTCAAATTTTCACAAGTACTCCTTCAAAGCCACATCTCGTGAAACTTCAAATGGCCGTAAATTTTTCCCCGTGCATCTTTTGAGGGCGATTCTTTTTTTAAACTTGCTTATTATTTGATATATACGCGGTAGACCCAATCCTTTTGACCGATTTCACTTTTGTTTTTTCCTTATAATTTTGCCCTATATATGGTAAAAAATCGATAAACGTAATCCTATAAGTCCTATGGCAGTGCGTGGTACTTTTTCGCATAGATATCAAAAAAATTAATCAGGTTTGAAAAAAATTAGCTCGATCGGACATCGGATGCGCGTTTTATGTATGTTTGAAGTTCAAGTTTTCACAAGTACCCCTTTTTAAAGTCACATTTCGGGAAACTTTAAATGACCGTAGATTTTTCCTCGAGCATCTTTTGGGACCGATTCTTTTTTTAAACATGCTTATTTTTTCAAGATATACGAGGTAGACCCAATACTTTTGACCTATTTGACTTTTGGTTTTTCCTTATAATTTTGCCCCTATATATAATCAAAAACCGGTAAACGTAAAACTATAAATCCTATGGAAGTGCGTGCTATTTTTTCGCGTAGATCTCAAAAATATAATTAGGTTGTTAAAAAATCGGCTCGATCGTACATCGGAGGCGCATTTTATTTCCGTTTGAAGTTCAAATTTTCACAAGTACCACTTTAAAGTCATATGTCGTTAAACTTCAATTGACCGTCGATTTTTCCTTGAGCATCTTATGGGGCCGATTCTTTTTTGAAACTTGCTTATTTTTTTGAGATAAACGTGGTAGAACCAATCCCTTTGACCGATTTGACTTTTATTTTTTCCTTATAATTTTGCCCTATATATGGTAAAAAACCGATAAATGTAAAACTATAAGTCACTATAAGTCATATGACTTATAGTATATATGGTCATAAACCGTCGTGCCACGAGGCCGCCCTCAAAGACCGCCGCGCACCGCTGCGGCCCCCCCCTCTCGCAGCCTCGAGGCACCGCTGCGCCCCGAGGTCTCTCAAAGCTCTCGAGGCACCGCTGCGCCCCGAGGCCGCCTCTCCCAAAGAAATTTCAAGGAACCGCTGTGCCCCGAGGCCGCCTCTCCCCAAAGAAATTTCAAGGAACCGGCTGCGGCCCCGAGGCCGCCGCTTCTCCTCGGCAAATTCTCGAGGCACCGCTGCGGCCCCCGAGGCCGCCCCTCCCTCCGGCTGCGGCCCCGAGGTCGCTTCACGAGCTCTCAGTGGCACCGCTGCGGCCCCGAGGTCGCTTCGCGAGCAAAGTCTGGGCACCGGCTGCGCCATGAGGTCGCTTCTGCAGCCTCTGGCACGACCGCGTCTCGAGGTCGCTTCTAGCAGCCTCGAGGCACCGACGCGCCTCGAGGCCGCCTCCCCTCCCCCCAAGAAATTTCGAGGCGCCCCCGAGGCCGCCGCTTCCTCCTCGACAAATTTCGAGGCACCGCTGCGTTCCTCGAAGTTCGCCGCCTCTCCTCCGGCAAACTCGAGGCACCGGCTGCCCCGAGGTCGCTTCAAAGAAATTTCTGGCACCGCTGTGGCCCCGAGCCCTCTCCAAAGAAATTTCTGGCACCGCTGCGCCCCCGAGCCCGCTTCTTCCAAAGAAATTTCGGCACTTGCCCTCGAGCCCGCCTCCCCAATGGGCTCAGACTGCTGCGCCCCGAGGTCGCTTCTCCCCCCAAGAAATTTCGGCACTGGCTGCCCGAGGTCGCCGCGCCTCCCCTAAGAAACTCGATGCACCGTGGCCCCGAGGCCGCCGCCCTCTGGCACGACCCCGGCATCTCGAGGCACGACTGGCACCGCTGCGCCCCGAGGCCGCCTCTCTCAAAGAAATTTCATGGCACCGCTGCGGCCCCGAGGTCGCTTTCACCCTCGGCACCGCTGCCCCGAGGTCTCTCACCGAGGCACCGGCTGCGGCCCCCGAGGTCGCTTCTCCCCGGCAAATTTCGATGATCGCCGTCAGGCGCCGAGGCCGCTTCTCCCCGACAGCCGAGGCATCGCTGCGGCGCCGAGGCCGCCTCCTTCTAAGAAATTTCGATGACCAGCAGGCGCCGAGGTCGCTTCTCCCGGCAGAAATTCGATGCAGACCGGCTGCGGCGCCGAGGCCGCTTCCTTCCTTCGGCAGCCTCGAGGCACCATCGTGCCCCGAGGCCGCCGCTTCGGCAAACTGAGGCACCGGCTGCGGCCCCGAGGGCCCCTCGGCACCATCGCGCCCGAGGTCGCCTTGGCACTCGAGGCACCGGGCTGCCCGAGGCCGCCCACCCCTAGCAACCTCGGCACCGGCTGCGGCCCCGAGGCCGCCCCACCCCCAGCACTGGCATCGCTGCGCCCCCGAGGTCGCTTCAAAGCACCTCGAGGCACCGGCTGCAGGCTCTCGAGGTCGCTCCCAAAGAAATCGAGGCACCGGCTGGCCGAGGTCGCTTCTCAAGAAACCTCGAGGCGCTGCTGCAGGCCTCGAGGCCGCCCCGCCTCTCTGCAAATTCTGGCTGCTGCCCCGAGGCCGCCCCCCGCTTCAAGCACCTCGAGGCACCGCTGCTCCCCGAGGTCGCCTCTCCAGCAAACTCGAGGCACCATCGCGGCCCCGAGGCCGCCCGCCCCCCGCTCTCTCCTGCAAACCCTCGAGGCACTGGCTGTCCGAGGCCGCCCCGCCCCCCTCCTCTGCAGCCTCGAGGCACCGCTGCGCCCCGAGGCCGCCCGCCCCGCCTCCCCAAGCAGCCTCGAGGCACCGCTGGCCCCGAGGCCGCCTCCCCAAAGCAGCCTCGAGGCACCGCTGCGTGCCCGAGGCCGCCCCTCCCCCAAGCGACCTCGAGGCACCGCTGCGCCCCGAGGCCGCCCCTCCCCCAGCTCTCGAGGCACCGCTGCGCCCCCGAGCCCCCCCAGCCTCTGGGCACCGCTCAGGCCTCTGCCGCCCCGCCCCAACCCTGAGGCACATACAGTTCCTCGGCCCCACCCCGACCCTGAGGCACGCATGGTGCCTCTAGACCCCGACCCCACATCCCGCCCACTCCCATTCCCCCTACCCCCACTCCCGACCTTGAGTTTTTGCCGGCCCTGCGCGAGGCCGAAATTGTTAATGATCACGACAGATTCGTAACAAAAAGAAGACAAGAACAAAAACTGAGTTGGGCAGTCAAACCTTTCACAATGAACCTTGGTCTTGTTTTATCCCATTAATCTTGAAGATCCTTTGCATTTGGATTTGAGTAGCTTCACAAATTAATTAAGAAAAAGAAGATTAGAAAAGGAACAGAAATCAAGGAACGAGCATAAGACTTCCCTAAGGAATTTCTCACATTTAAAATGATCTGGAAAATTGGAAGGATTGTAATCTATGTTGAGCAATCAAACTCAAAAAAATCATTAAAAATCATTGTTGATTGTGTTGGGTAAGGGATCAATGAATAAAAACAGAGCTAACCACCCCTCTGCCTCTTTCAGATTCAAGCTTTGCAGATAAAAAAAATTTGATGCTATTAATGCGGACATCAGGAATGGGAAAAGTAGTACTCTCACATAGCAATCTAAAGTATAAATGATAAAAAGGTTTTGGGTGGATTGCAGGCCAATCAGCAATTGCATCAATGAGTTGTTGAAATTTTTTTGGGGAGGAAATTTTGAAGTAAAGAAAAATTCCAAATAGTAATAACAAGAGAGAGTTCACAATTTATTCAATCAAATTGATCAATCAACAAAGCCCCCACAACCCTAAGTCAGAGGTTATATGCACAAATTTTCAGACTGGGGAACAAGGAACAATAGTTAAAACATTAAGATACAAGAGATTTTCCATTCAGCGAACTCGGTGGTAAACACCCATGCTGTGGCAGTGAGAAACTGCAATCTTGAAGTAAAACAAAATTCTCTATTTCAAGCTAAATGATTGACTCAACATGCAAGGCCAGATTTCTTTTTTTAATTCTTGTTTGCATACACTAAAGAGCAAAAGAGGCCTAAACAAACCCCAAAATATCAACTTTACCTGAAAATCTAGCCAAACCATAGTTGTCTAAATATGTTGTACAGATGCATGTCTAGATTGATTTAGGTTAGTTAGGAATTTCTGTTTTTACTGGAAATTACTCCCAAAAGAAGTTCTGCTTGTAGCGACATAATTTGAGCTGCTTGAGGCTGCTGGATTTTGTAACTACTGTATTCGGAATGAAATCGTACTTACTGATGGTAGAATATCTACTTTCACTGCTCTTCTTTCGTTCAGACATCTTGTATTTGGTTGTTCATATTCCGAAACAAGTTTTTGGAAGACCTTTTAGTTGTGTGTCTGCTTATATATTACTCATTCAATCAATACATTCTAGCCAAACCATGCTAGAAATTAAGGTTTGACTGTGGCACTTCATCTCTTATGTTACAACAATAACATACGTAACTTCACAATTGGGATCTGGGAAACACAAACCTTATTCTACTGCACATGGATTGTTTTGGAGGTCTTCAAAGCAGGGTTTCAAGAAACTATTATGACATAAAAATCAGATAATGTAACAAACAGATTGAAGAATAAAATTGCATTTTATATGTGAGAATATCTACTAACTCTCTATTATGATTCTTGGCTTCATATCTTCTTATCTAAGCTTACATTAATCACTTGTCCGAAATTTTTTTTTAATCACTGTCAACCGTAACCTATACTTGCAGCTACTGTTCAAGTTTTTTATTCCCTACAAAAATTTCACTCCCTAATTAAGAGATCAAGATAGAAAATTATCTTCACAACAAACTTTTCTATCAGCCATGAAAAGAGCCTCTGTCTGTGTTTGTGAAGAAAAGAGAAGAGAAGAGAGTTTTGTATGAAAAGAGCTCTTTGGGTAACGGTCAATTATTATAATAATTTCAAAAATGAATGATATAACATTATCTTTTTTTCTTTCATTATAATATGTTTTTATTTCCCTCTACACGTTACTTTTTATTTTATTTTTTTAAAATCTTTTCAGTTTTAATTATGGAATCTAATTTCTGTGATTAATTATTTTGAGATATTATCCTTTTAGAGCAAATTTAATAATACGTTTTGTGTAAATTAATTAAGTTGAGTGAATTTGCTATTTTTCACTATCGAGTTCGACTTCTTCTAATGAAGACTAGAAAATTAGCATTAGTGATCGATCCTACTTGGAAAATGTCTTTTGTAATGATATGTGCAAGAAATTTCAACCTCAAATTAATTAAGTCTTGATCTTTCTGATAAGTACTTGTGGCCTTGCATTTTGAGTACTGCCATTAATTTTTGGGTTAAGACTTAAAAAGTCTCAATAAGACTTTGATTACATAAACTCTTGGCACATTAGTCAACATGAAAAGTTTTGATAAAAGAAATATGTTTTGTGTTTTGCCTAATCTTCTTCTTTTTTCCAAAGGAAATACATTGACTTTGTAGAAGGGGACGAATATATGAACGAAGAAATAATTTGTGAGGAAAAACTGAATTTGCTAGATAACTCAATTGTGGCAATTAGTAAGAACAAGAAAATAGAATTCTAATGCATAAATATGTCCTTTAATATGGTCTCAGATTACGTATACACTCTCCAACTTTGGATCTACACAACTAGATACTTAAACTTGTATAAAATTGCACACATAATTAAACACAAATGTCCTACATGACATTCTACATGGCATTTTGTGTCCTACGCGGTGTCTTACATGCATTATGTCACGTAGGACTCATGTGTCTACTTGTTAAATTTATACAAGAGAAAGAGTGTTTTGTATTAGAAGAGCCTAACGGTAAATTATTTTATTAGAATAATTTCAAAATGAATGGCATGGCAGTATTTGATCTTTTTTTCTTTCTTTATAATATGTTTCAATTTTCCTCTTCACTTTTAAAAAAATCTTTTCAGTTTTAATCATGGAATTTAATCTATTACATTGTGTGACTATTTATTTTGAGATATTCTTCATTTAGAGCAGATTTAATAATATATTTTGTATAAATTAGTCAAGCAAAGTGAATTTGCTAGTTTTTGTAAAAATTAATGGACATAATAAAATAAATTCAAATTTAAATATTTAATTAATTAAAAAATAGTCAAGCACAACTCTAATTTAACTTAAACTTTTTAAATAAAATAAATAGTATCAAGAAATGTGTTCAAACTAAAAATAAATCTTATTATGTATTAATGTCATTGGGCCTAGAATATATTAAGTCAACTCTCAAAGTCAACTGCTCTATTTTATGATCTTTAACTCTAAAATAATAGGGTTCTCAAATGTTGAGTCAAAATCTCACATTAATTGACGTGTGTTTATATAAACTTGTTCGATTCTTCTATCATGAGCTAATTTTTGAGATCGAGTTAGATTCAATTGTCATATTTTTATAATAGTAAATCACAACACTAAATTTTGTGAGTAAACTGTATATGTGTTAGAAAATATAAATGATGAGAAAGTCAAATTTATGATGTTGGACATCACGTCACCAAAATAAGTTAGATACATGGTTAAAATGAAGATATTCAAGAAAAGACGCATTTATCGTTAAATGCATTTCATATTGCATAATTTCAACTTTTTAAAATGTTCTCTTTTCTATAAATGTACAGAATCAAGAGGACTAGATCCAATGTGACGCTGCAAATAAAATCGAGGAAGGTAATTTTGGGTCTATCTACAAGGTTCATCTCAATCTTATCTCTATTAAGCTTTTATTAGGTTAATTAGCTACAACATCTGACACAGATAAATAAACATGGTACACTCTAGGACGGTGCAGTTATTGTTGTTGAGCAAGGGAAGCATTAATTTGTAAATGAGGTAGGTATTATTTCTAAGTTTACAACACCCAAATTTATATGGATGTAAAATAACATCTTTTTTCGAATAAGTGATGATACTAAAATTTGAGTATTTTTAAAAAATATTATTTGAAACTTACACAAATATGGAAAAAAAATCTGAATGCTATACTAAATTTTTTATTTAACATTTTATATAGTTCGTGATAGAAATATCGATGTAACAAAGAAAAATTAATTGCTTGAAAAAAATTGCGGCGTATATGTGATTTTTCATCTCATGTGTATTGCCAAATTGATCTGATAATAACGTCGTATTTAACTCAATTCTGTAAAAGATAGATGTCAATGAGAAAGATCTGTTTAAATTTTTCACGCTCAGTAAAACATTTGGGAATCTAAGTAGCTTAATTGGCTGACTACCTCAACTTTCACCTTAATTTTTCACACTCAGTAAAACACAACAATCTAATTCTACCTAGCAAAGACTATTTATTTTGAGATATAATTCATTTAGAGCAGATTTAGCGATATGCTTTGTGTAAATTAAGTCAAGTGAATTTGCTGGTTTTATAAATATATAAGTTAGTTTTATGGTCTGACATGTAAACTTTCTGACATGTCTCATAATCTCATTCATGTTTGTGTTCTTTAAAGGAAACAAATATTAGTGATAGCCACAGTAGGGTTAATCCTATATTTCATAATATTCTTCAAAGACACCAAAACAACAAAAGAACACAAATTGAACATCTCTATGGGGCTACTCGACCTACAAAGCAGATGTCTTTTGAAGTTGTTGGCTTGTTGCATTAAAGATTGCTGCTGGGAAAAGCAATATGACATATAGCTTAATCCCTGATAAATGAGTAGCACGATTATTTCATCTAAAAGTTTCATTTTGTCTACAACATATGCGACATACCTAACATGTGTCTTGAATTTTATTAATTTGATTGTATATATATTAAGGCCCTTAAGTATTAATGTAGCTTTGCTATGTATCTGTCTATCTCCAGCACTACTTAGGCCAAAATTCTTGAAAATCATCTTGATCTTATGCCTTGCTTCCACTCATTTTTCTTATCGCAGTACAGGTTCTTACTCATTTCCTTTTTCTTCTCAGAAAGTTATTCACCAGTGCAATTTCGTTATGCTGGGAAAGGAATATTAATTCTGCCATCTCTTTAACACACCAAATTCTATTATTTTGATGAACCTACCTACACATAATGAAATTATAATATTTGGATGAATTTTTAGAATTAACATATCTAATGGGATCGATGACTGAATTTTCTATACACTAAAATAGAATATAACTAAAAATCACTTTGTAGAACTTTATTGGATATGATAAGAAAATTTTGTATTGTATTTCAAAATCACGCAAAGTAACCTCTTTTCTCAAATAAGTGAGACTAAAATAGAAAAATAATTAATAATCACCTAATGTATAGGATTTGACTTGATATAACAAAAACTAACTCTAAACTGAATGATCAAACATAAAAGGATTAATAATATTTATAGAATCCATTTTTTGTTCCAAAGACATATATACAGCTGCATGACTTAACAACCATTTTTATAACAGAGATGTCACTTCCAATCATGAAGAGCACTGGATACACATTGTAATTTGAGGGAACAAAACATTGTTCTAAATTAAAAATGATGAAATCAAAATTACAAGACCTTATTTATGTACTAGGCATTTAAAATAAATATCTCTCTCAAATTAGTGAAAAGGCCAGTTGGTTGTGTTATTGAAGTGACTGTCTTGTGTGTTCCAACCCTGAGTATATTCATTGGAATTTTGGTGGTCTCTTGACGATCAACTCTGAATTGTTTTGATCAACCCTGAAAAATATTGTTAACAAGACGAGACAAGTTATATTGAGCATTACTAATTAATATTATTAATGATAATTTATGGAGAGTAAAAGAGAGAAATTAACATGCCTATCTGATGATCCTTGATTGTTTTGATCAATTTCTTTCCAAAATGGTTGGTATCTTACACTTGCCCTATTATGTGACCTTCTTATAGGACCTCCATTGCTACTGCTAATTCCATTTTCTTGACCAACCATCAACTTAGACTTGATCAAATGACTTTTTAGTTTTTTCAGAGTTACAATATGTGACATGTTATTAGTCTTATTATTTTCATGCTCTTTATAAGAATCAGTTGAAGTTCTAATAGGATGATTAGTCGTGAACTTTGATTTCAAGGACGATTCTCTTTCGAATCTCTCCAAAATTGGGATTTTTGGTAGAGGTTGTTGAATGATCATTTCATTTGCAGTTTCACCTTGTTTCTCCATACCAATAGGTATAGGGATAAAGGTTGTAGGATTTTCTTCATTTTTCAATCCCATGGAATATATGTACGATAATGAATAGTCATCATCATCATCAAGGGTAATAGGAAAAGTTATTCTCGAAGAATTCTTATCCGTTGATGAATGACTAGAGATGTTGGTGGTATTCGTAGGAACAACATTAGGTAATTTTGAGGTGTTCGCATGATGCTCTTGAGGCATATCAAGTATTTTTGACAACTCTACTTCTTCGCCACAATCAAATTCATTGGGCCATTGTATAGTAGAGGAATAAAGATAATCTTGATTATCACTATCCATGTAACCCTTTGGAGCTTTATCCATTTATCAGTGTATATAAAAATAAAATTCTGTGTAAACAAGTTCATTAATTACAAGATTATAATTAATGATGTATAAACACAAATATATAGAATTAGTAAACTATCTATGAGCAGAAAAGGAACTCAGACTTGTTATTCTGAAGGAGAAAGGGATGATTGTAGTTCTTAATTTTCTATGGAAAGACATATATAAAGTTTTCCATTGTTGTCTTACTTATATAGTAAATCACTTGTCATTTTAATTTATGTACATTCCATATTTGGATGATTTTTTTTTAATAGATATTATACACTAAAATAGGAAAAATAACTAACTGGATATGATAAAACTCTAACGGACACCTCTCTGTATTTTAAAATTATACAGAGTAACTTTTTTTCTAAATAAGTGAGAATTCTATATGATTTTCTATAGATATTAAACACCAAAATCACTTAGAAGGATTTGACTTGATATGACAAAAATTCAATCGATACCTATCTGTATTTAAAAATTATGTCGTGTAACTTCTTTCCTCAAATAAGTGAAAGGATATACGTTTTGGTTTTAACTTACCTCCAACTTTTTTCCAATATTATTGTACCTTGAGATATTGGCCTTTCTTGTTCACTTTATTTTATGACAGGATCCTAATTCGAAGCACTACTGTATGGTTTTAGTAAAAAAATTCCCCTCTGGTATGCTTCAACTTCAATTTATTCAATACTGCTTTGTTTTGATCTGCTACGCACAAAAGTAGCGGGTTTCTATTTCTCCAGGAATGAATCCTTTCAGTTTACAATACCATCCTTCCAGATGCAGAGTTCCAGTGCCGTTAAATTGCCTATCTCTGTTGGTACAGTTACAGTGAGCTCATTTCTGCATTTTCCTATGTTTGGTGGAATAACGCCATATATGTATGTAATTGGCTGAGAGGTGAAGCACTTCCAAGTTTGGAAGAAAATGTACAAGTAAAACAATGTCAAGATAATCCTAACGTATCTACTCTTTTATTCCCAAAGTGTAGTCCCGTAGAGTGGGATCTGGGGATGATAAAGTGTACAGAGACCTTACCTCTACCTAAATATTGGCACTCTAAACCAAAAAACAATCTTGGTTAATCATAGTTTACAAAGGATTGTTTGTTATAACTCTAATTAAGATTAAAGTTAAGCTCGTACATTCTTGAGTAGAAAGCCCCATTTTTGAAAGTGGAATTATGAAAAAGAGATAAAAGCACATAATAAATAAATAAACACAAAAATGATATATATGATTAAAGTTACTTTACCTGCACATTACATACAATCAGATTGTCTATTTACCTTGAAAGATGATTTAACTTCATTATTAAAAGTTACTGGTCTTACTTGCAATATATCCAATGGTTGCTATTGTCCTCGTTTGAACAAAAGTTTCCCCTGCACCTAACAATTTTGCAATGCCAAAATCACTGACATGGCCAACCATGTCTTGATCTAGCAAGACATTGCTTGGCTTCAAGTCACAATGCACCGCCGGATTCGAACACCCATTGTGGAGATAGACCATTGCAGATATCTAATCTTTGAAATAAATTCAAGAACAAGTTGTGAGAGTATAGCCATTTATCAAGTGTCCAAGGCTTTGAATCAAGGTTGGAGCAACTGGTGATGACTTTGGTCAGGCGGAGGTTGCGCAACATCTCACATTCTGTATTAAAACTCTTGAATGCACCCTCCAATTGCACATTGAATACCTTTGCTGCCAAAAGAGTACCATCTTTAAGTATCCCTTTGTAGACCTTGCTGAAACTCCCGTTACCAAGCAAGTTGCTTTCACTGAATCCTTCAGTTGCTTGTTCAAGTTCATAATAGGAAATTCTTTCATGACATTTTATCAGAGACATATCAGCTTGACCTGCGTTCTTTTTTTTCTTTCTCAATCTCAAAAATACATATGTGAAGGCTAATGCAAGAAATAGCATACCCACTCTCAAAACCAATATTGCCTTTTTTTTCTTTGACCTCTTGGGAGATTTGGTGACACATGGTGAAACATGAAACTTAGAATCACCACAGAGCCCATAATTGGACAAGAAAGATTGATCTGTGGCCTTTGCAAAAGGACCGCCCGTGGGAATTTCTCCACTGAGTTCATTTAATGAGAAGTTCAAGTATTTGAGATACACAAGAGCTTCTAATGACTTTGGGATTTCACCACTGAGACTGTTACTGGACAAATCCAAGTATTCCAAGGCCAGCATTTTGCCAAATGAATCTGGAATAGGCCCATCTCATTTATTATGTGCTAGAGAAAGTTTCATCAATCTATCCAGACCCTCTAGAGTTCTAGGAATCATACCAAGAAAATCATTTTTTGACAGATCAATAAGAGTTGCAGCCTTTAAATTTCCAATCTCAATAGGAATTTTGCCATGCAATAAATTGGATGAAAAATTGAACTCTATGAGATCAGTAAGGCTCCCCAAGCTTTCGGGTAAACTCGAATTAAGCATGTTATCTGCTATATAAAGATATCTCATACTGGTAACTTTTCCTAAGCAAGGTGGCACGCGACCAGAAAATTGATTACCTGACAAATATAATGCTCCAAGTTTCTTTAAATTGCAGATAACATCTGGTATGATTCCTTCTATCTTGTTGCTCTCTAGGTAAAATTCTTGAAGGTTCAGCATGCCTTGGATAGTTTTTGGAATATGTCCAGTCAAATTATTTTATGAAAAATTTATCCTTATCACCCCGGTAAGATTACCAATTTCTCGAGGAATGGAGCCTTTCAGTTTAAAAGTCCATCCTTCGAAAATTTGCTGAGAATCAGAGAAATTTCCAATGGATGCAGGGAAAAAGCCTTCCAAGGGATTCTTAGCAAATTTGAGTTCTATCAGTTTCCTACAGTGTGTCAAAGATGAGAGGAAGCTCAATGCTGAATCGCTGACAAAATTGTTCATCTGCAGGTTCAAAACCTCAAGGTTATCTAAGTTACCAAGTGATTTAGGAATTGGACCTGTGAAACTGTTGATTGAAAGATCAATCATACCGAGTCTTGAAGCATTTGAGATAGTAGCAGATATAAATCCACTCAGATTGTTGTTTGCACAAATCAATGTTTCTAGGCTGGGGATCCCACTGCCTAAATCTGCTGGTAGATTACCTGAAAACATGTTTTCGTCAAGTACGACTGCCCTCAGTGCTGACATGTTGAAAATGCTTGTGGGGATGGAACCAGTAAGCTTACATCAGAATCTGTAGTTTCTTAAGATTACCTAGCTCCACTGGTATCTCTCCTGTCAAGTAAAGAAATATATATATATATATATACATACATATATATATATATATATATATATATATGAGTACTAAATTGAAAAAATTAAAATTTCTTGCTAGGAGATGTAATATCCTACCTTTGAAGTGCAGCAATCCAAGGTATAATCCTGCAAGATTTGTTATGTTGCCTAACTCCCTCGGTATAGTTCCAGTGAACTTGTTTTCAGACAATGACAAGAATTTGAGCTTTTTGCATTTTTCAAAGTTTGGTGGAATGATGCCACCTAGGATGTTTTCTGAGAGGAAAAGCCCTTCCAAGTTTGGAAGATGGTCACATAAAGTTGTTGGAAGTTCACCTGTAAGATTATTGTTGGAAAGAGCTGTTAGAAGAAACGTGAAACTAAAGAACAAGGAAGAACAACAATATTTAACGTGGTTCAGATCAAAATGATCCTACGTCCACCAAAGAACAACTGCACCAATATTTATTTCACTATACAAAGAATATAAGTGAAATACTACAAGAGAGAGAACACAATGCCTTAGAAGATGAGAAGGCAAGTGAAAGGATGATTTGAAAATGAATTAAGAGCTACCTATTTATAGGAATAAATTCATCCTATTGATGTCATCCATGACATCGCTATGTGTCAAAATTGTCAAGGTTAAGATAGCAAACCATTTTATGGTTTGCCTAACTTTCACCTACCAAGATACAATCTTTGACTTGTATTTTGTACTAATTATCTTCCTACCAAATATTCATATTAATTCATCTTCCATTTAGTTTGATTCCACAAGAACCAAAACCAACTCTTTCAATCTCCACCTTGGTTTGTGTTCCAAGCATGCGTATAAACAACTCCGGCCAAAACTTCTAAGCTTACTGGGCAATCCCATTGTAAGAAACAAGAAGAATCAAACCTTTGTTGAACATACCAGCTCCACCTAGCAGTTGTTCTCTTAGAGTTGCATCATACTCCCGCCAAGTCCTTGCAGTGTGCAAACTTGGCAAGCGGGACTATTTTGGTCAACATGTCTGCAGCGTTATCGTCTGTGATAACCTTCTCAACCTTGATAGCTCCCTTTTCTACGACATCTCGAATAAAATGAAATCTGACATCAATGTGTTTGGTGCGCTCATGAAATCTTTGATTTTTAATCAAATGAATAGCACTTTGACTATCACATTTTAGAATTGATTTAAGCTGAGCTGAACTCAATTCTGCCACCAAACCTTTCAACCAGATAGCTTCTTTCACTGCCTCCGTTGCTGCCATATATTCTGCCTCTGTTGTAGACAAAGCGACAATCGACTGTAAAGTCGATTTCCAACTAACGGCACTGCCAACGAGAGTAAAGATGTATCCAGTTGTGGACCTCCTTCGATCAAGATCCCCTGCATAGTCAGAATCAACATAACCGAGAATTGAAATACCTTCACTTTTCCAAAAGGTTAGGCCAACATCAGGAGCTCCTTTGAGATATCTCAATATCCACTTGACAGCTTCCCAATGCCTTTTTCCTGGATTTGCCATGTACTTGCTTACTACACTTACAGATTGGGCAATATCTGGACGTGTGCATACCATAGCATACATAATGCTACCAACTGCACTCGCATAAGGAACCTTTGACATATGCTCCACCTCATCCATAGATTGAGGCATTTGTAACTCTGAAAGCTTGAAATGAGAAGCTAAAGGTGTACTTACAGGCTTGCTCATATCCATATTGAATCTTTCAAGAACTTTTCGGATGTACCTCTTCTGAGAAAGATGTACAACACCATTTTCTCTTGAAATTTCCATTCCAAGGATTTTCTTTTCAACTCCTAGATCCTTCATGTCAAATTCCTTGCTCAACAGTTTCTTCAAAATATTTATCTCTGTGATGTTGTTAGCAGCAATAAGCATATCATCAACATACAACAAAAGATAAATCATAGAGTTACCAGACATCTTCTTGTGATACACACAACTATCAAATGCACTCCTCGAAAATCCATGTGTAGTCATGAATGCATCAAACCACTTGTACCACTGTCAAGGGGATTGCTTCAAACCATACAAAGACTTCTTCAGTTGGCATACATGGTCTTCTTTTCCTTCAGCTAGGAAACCTTCAGGCTGATCCATATAGATTGTCTCTTCTAGATCACCATGTAAAAAAGCAGTTTTGACATCAAGCTGTTGAAGCTCTAAATCAAATTGTGCAACCAATGCTAGCAGCACGCGAATTGAGCTATGTTTCACGACTGGAGAAAAGATCTCATTGTAGTCAATTCCCTCCTTCTGACTGAAACCCTTTGCAACCAATCTCGCCTTGAACCTAGCAGCTTCCACTTCTGGAATACCTTCTTTCTTTCTGTAGACCCATTTGCATCCAACTGTCCTTATCCCCTTTGGCCTTTTAACTAAGACCCATATCTCATTTCTGTGAAGAGACTCCATCTCTTCCATCATGGCCAACTGCCATTGTGCAGCATCTTTGCAAGAAGTTGCTTCAATATACGAAGAGGGCTCGAGATCCTTAATCTCTTCTTCTGCAGCTACGAACGCTTGTGCAATCAGATTTTCTTGCTCTATAAGACGTTCCGGTTTCCGTATCCGCCTTTTGTACCTTCCCTTCGCAATTGTGTATGGTTCATTGGAAGCAAGTTCTTCTGCATCTTTTGACTCATCGCTTTGAGTCTCTTGATCCCGTTTCTTGGTAAGCTCCACCGGTAGCTCCACCTGCTCGTTGTTCTCGTTTCTAGATAACTCCACAGAAACTTTACGAGGATCAAGTATAGAGGATTCATCAAAGGTAACATCACTACTAACTACAAATTTGAGTAAAGACAAACACCATAGTTTGTACCCTTTTACTCCATCAACATACCCTACGAATATGGCCTTTTTAGCCCTTGGTTCAAGCTTACCTTCATTAACATGATAATAAGTTGGACACCCAAATATTCGCAAGTATGAATAGTTAGAGGGTTCACCTGACCAGACCTCATTCGGAGTCTTAAAGTCAATCGCTGATGCTGGAGACCGATTGACAATATGAGAAGCAGTATGAACTGCTTCAGCCCAAAATACTTTGGACATCTTAGCTTGTAAGAGCATACAACGAGCCTTCTCAAGAAGAGTTCTGTTCATTCTCTCGGCAACTCCATTCTGCTGTGGTATGTGCCTGACCGTCTTATGCCTTGCGATCCCATGAACTTTGCAGAAATCATTGAACTCTTCACTGCAAAACTCCAAGCCATTATCCGTGCGAAGATACTTGATTTTCCTCTCGATTTGATTTTCAACCAAAATCTTCCACTCTTTAAATGCTTCAAAAGCATCACCTTTTGTCTTCAGGAAACGCACCCAAACCTTTCGTGAAAAATCATCAATAAATGTGAGAAGATACCTCTTTCCTCCCTTTGATGGAAGCTTAGAGGGACCCCATAAATCTGAATGGATGTAGTCTAGCACCCTCCCGTCTTGTGCTTGCAGTCTTTGAAGCTGACCTTTTTCTGCTTCCCTAAGACGCAGTGTTCACAAAATTCAAGTGTGCTGATCTTCTCACCATTCAAAAGGTTGCGGTTTCTCAACATCTCCAATCCTCGTGCGCTCATATGGCCTAGTCTCATGTGCCATAATTTTGCCTTGTCATCATTAGATAACTGCACTGTAGATGCATTTACAGAGCCAATAATGGTGCTTCCCGCAAGTGTGTAGAGGCCATCCTCCAGCTTGGCCTTCAACATGACTAAAGACCCTTTAGTCACTTTCATAGTTCCTCCTTCACTCATGTACTTATAGCCTTGTTTATCTAAAGTACCCAGGGAGATCAAATTCTTCTTTAGATCAGGAACATGACGAACTTCTGTAATAGTCCTCATGATTCCATCATGGCAGCGAACATGAACTGAACCAATGCCAACTATTTTACAAGTTGCATTATTGCCCATTAATACACTTCCTCTGCTTGTTTCATAGCTGCTGAACCAATCTTTTCGGAATGTCATATGCAGAGTACAACCAGATTATAAGATCCATTTGTTGTTATAGACTCCATTATTGCATGATGTTGTTAGTACATAATCATCATCATTATCATGTACTTTCTCAACAATGGATGCACTCGCCTTTTCTTTGGACTTCGACATAGGGCAATCTCGTTCAAAGTGCCCCTTCTTGTGACAGCCCCAACACTCCGCATTCTTTTTGTTCACACGAGACTTTGATCTGTAGTTCGATTTGCTCCTTCCCTTTTGGCTAGTTCGACCTCTTACAAAGAGTCCACTAGCTTCGTCACTTTTGTCTCCTTCAAAATGCATCCGCACATCACAAGAGTTTAGTGCTTGCCGCACTTGCTCAAGTTTAATAGGTTGTTTGCTATACATCATTGAATTCTCAATATCACGATATTTTGAAGTCAATGAAAATAGTAAAGAACATGCAAGTGTCTCCTCGTCCTTTTTAATTCCAGCAGTTTGTAAGTTCATCACAAGTTTATTGAACGCATCTAGATGGTCTTGCAACAAAGTACCTGAATCCATCTTAAATGTATGAAGACGCCGTTGTAACAACATCCTTGTTGTCACTGACTGGTCCTGGTAAAGCCCTTCCAGCTTTTCCCATAACTCTTTGGCCGTCTCTTCGGTACTTGTACTCACTTCACAAAGTACGTTAGGTGCAAGGGACAGTTGGATTGCACTCAATGCATCTCCTTCAATCTTTTCCTTGTCGGAATTCGATATCTTATCGGGGTACTTTCCGTCAATAGCATGGATTGAACCTTCCCTCCGCAGTAACGCTATCATCTGGATTTTCCAGATATTGAAGTTGTTGCGCCCACTAAATCTATCAATTTCAAACTTCATGGAACTCATTTTTTTTTTACTTGTTCTTCCTTTTCTACTACAATGTATTTGGAACTACAGAAAACCAAAGTAATCCTTTTCTGATGTGGAAGTTCAGACTGTGCTGCAACCACAGAGCATACTCAGACAGAACCTTGCTCTGATACCAATTGTTAGAAGAAACGTGAAACTAAAGAACAAGGAAGAACAACAATATTTAACGTGGTTCAGATCAAAATGATCCTACGTCCACCAAAGAACAACTGCACCAATATTTATTTCACTATACAAAGAATATAAGTGAAATACTACAAGAGAGAGAACACAATGCCTTAGAAGATGAGAAGGCAAGTGAAAAGATGATTTGAAAATGAATTAAGAGCTACCTATTTATAGGAATAAATTCATCCTATTGATGTCATCCATGACATCGCTATGTGTCAAAATTGTCAAGGTTAAGATAGCAAACCATTTTATGGTTTGCCTAACTTTCACCTACCAAGATACAATCTTTGACTTGTATTTTGTACTAATTATCTTTCTACCAAATATTCATATTAATTCATCTTCCATTTAGTTTGATTCCACAAGAACCAAAACCAACTCTTTCAAGAGCAATGATTCGCAGTGTTGTAATGTTATAAATTGATGGTGGTATAGAGCCAGTAAGATGGTTACTTTCCAGGTTTAAAGCAGTCATGTAATGAAGATCACCAAGTTCTCGAGGGATCTCTCCTTTCCCGCTATTCTTAACACTTCCAGCTTTGTTAGATTGGAAAGGGAAGATGGGATTTTTCCTGAAATTTGATTGCTCCACAGGTGCAAAATGCGAAGGTCTACTAGCAAACTTAAAAATGATGGAATGGCACCAGTAAAGTTATTGTTTGCGATATCAATCAATCTCAACCTCTGCAAATGAGCCAACTCTTGGGGCAAATTCCCATGAAATCTGTTTTTACCAATATTGAGAGAAACAAGAAATGAGAGGTTTCCAAGGTGTGGAGGAATGGCACACCATGAAGTTGCATATTAGAAATGTCTAAAGCTATGACTCGATGGTGTCGGGAGGTGCAAGTGATTCCAATCCAGGAGCAAACAGGGGTGGAAGAAGACCAGTTGGTTGCTAAGATGTTTTTAGGACTAAAAGAAATGTGAGATTTTAATTCAAGAAGAGCAGCTTCATCAGTACTAATATTAGGAACATTAGAGAGTGATATATCAAGCAGAATGAAAATCAAAAGAGCAGAGAGAGGATTGCAACTTCTTCCCATAACTATAACAGATTGGTTTCGAATTAATGGATGAGGGGGGAAAATGATCTTAGATTATGTGTATATATCTAATTCATTATTTTTAGTACTACAAGTTCATGCATTAGTGAGACTGAGTCAACAGTCCATTTCTTTGGCATTATCATATCCATGGAAATTCTCAAGTCATATTTCTTTGGCATATGTGGACTTTTCATGTAGATATTTATTAGTCTATGGAGTATATTTTGGTTTAGAGTGTCAATTAACTTCAACCTCAAATTAAGTCTTGGTCTTTCTGCCATTAGTTTTTTTGGGTTAAGACTGTTTGGTAAGGAGGAAAAATGTTTTCCCAGAAAATATTTTCTTGGAAGACAATTGAATTTATAATTTATTTTCTCATGTTTGGTTGATGAGTAAAAAATATTTTTTAATGTTTGGTTGGTGAATGAAAATTCACAAAATATCTTTTATTTTTGGCTTGAGACAGTAAGACTAAAAGATACTCTTTAGGAAAATAATGTATGATCCGAAAATTAAACCCGATAATTGATCTAGGACCCAATCCTGACACCCAAACTAGGACAAGACCCTGATAACCATCCAAAATCCCACCATGAGATTTGACCCAGGATTTTTTTTTTCAAAAAATAAAATTTGACGGGGTCGCGCAGGCTTGCGGGTAGGGATGGCATAAAAATGATTTTTTTTTAAAATTTGAAATATGTTCAAAAATAATTTTTAAAATGAAAGAAATTCTTTTTTATGAGGTGGCACACCGGAGTAGGGGGAGTCGGCATAAAAATGATTATTTTAAAAAAACAAATTGAAATGTTTTCCAAAATAGTTGTTTCTTAGAAAAAATAAAATTGATCGGACTGGCCTTGGGGGAGGTGGTAGGTGATTGGAAAAAATTTAAATTTGAAATATTTTCAAAAATTAGTTTATTTTCCTAAAAAATGACGGGGTGGTCGGGGATTGGGGGTGGGGGTGGACCCGTTTGGGTCAAATGGGGGGAGGGGTGGACCCGTTTGGGCTGGGGGAGGGGGAGCGGAGAGGGGAGTGGCTTGAAAAATTAAATTTGAAATATTTTTCAAAAGAATTTTTTTTGGGCGAGTAGGGAGTAGGGTTGGTAGGTAGGCAGGGGCGGAGCCACCTTTAGTACAAAGGGGTTCGTTCGACGGAAAATTATAACATTTTATCTATATATAGTAGATGTCGAATCTCCTTCGGTTACTCCTGTGTCTATTTCTACGAATTTTGAACCCCTTATTGAAAATACTAGCTCCACCACTGTTGATAGGTGTTAGGTGAGGTAAAAAAAAAATTTTGAAACATTTTCTAATTAATTTTTATTTTTTTGTTTTTTATTTTGTTTGAGTGTGGGGAGGGTGTGTGGTTTGATGGTAGAGATAAAAAATATATTTGAAATTTAAAAAGTAAAAAATTTGAATATATTATTTTATTTTATTTTTGAATGGGGTGGGTTGGGTAAGAGATATGCTTAGGGTAAGAAAAAACAATTAAAGGATGAAGTAGAGTTTTGAAAAATGTATTCCTTAATTTTTTTAGGGAAGTCATTTTCCTATGATCTAAAAAAATATTTTCCAAAATTTTTAACTCAATCAAACATACAAAAATTGATATATTGCTTTATTTTTTTTTTCATTTTGCATGCATACGATGACATATATATTTTATTCCCTTTTAATGGCTTGATCTATATAAATTTTATGAAATAATATAGGCAGTGGCAGAGCCAGAATTTTTAACAAAAGGGTTTAAAATCTGGAAAAAAAAATAGACGCATGAAGTAGTCGAAGGGGAATTATCTTGAGTGGAAGAGAAGATAATTCCACTTATTGACTGTTTATGAAATGTGGTGTCTGATGTCTATATCATGAGTAGAAGAAATTCAATTTCACTTATTGACTAAACGCTTTTGAAAACGTCAACCTGGAGACTGGAAATCCTATTTTTGATGAAGCAAGTCCATTTCCCAAATTAAAAAGTTACCCCTATTTTTGAGAACATGTAACCTTTTAAAGACTTAAGTTAACAATGTAAAATGCTTCATTGATAAGAATTAGACTACTTGGAAACTCTAATAGTTAGAAAATCACCATTATTCTAGCTACCATATGGTTGAAAGAAATCTGTGATGTTTTGAAGTACAAAACGGAATTCATCTTAAATAGCGGAATTGACCTAGGTAATCAAGCGGATGGTATCTAGTGGCGACTATTGACAAACTGGAGCCTGATATTTTGAAGTGTTGAAAGAGAATCTTCCATACTAATTCTTGCATATTTTGAAGTGTTGAAAGAATTTAGGTTGTGGGTATTCTAAAAACACGAGGAAGCTGTAAAAGTTTCAATACCTGGAGCAATTATCCAATGGTTGCTATTGTCCTTGTTTGAACAAAACTCTTCCCTGCACCTAACAATTTTGCAATGCCAAAATCACTGACATGGCCAACCATGTCTTGATATAGCAAGACACTTATATAGTGAATCACTTGTCATTTTAATTTATATATATTCCATATTTGGATTACTTTTTTTATAGATATGATAAAACTCCAACGGACACATCTCTGTATTTCAAAATTATGCAGAGTAACTTTTTTTTCTAAATAAGTGAGAATTCTTTATGATTTTCTGTAGATATTAAACACCAAAATCACTTAGTAGGATTTGACTGGATATGACCAAAATTCAATCCATACCTATCTGTATTTCAAAATTATATCGTGTAACTTCTTTTCTCAAATAAGTGATGATACTAAAATTTGAGTATTTTTTTAAATATTATTTGAAATTTATACAGACTTGGAAAAATACTGAATGCTATATTAAATTTATTATTTAAAATTTTATATAGATCGTGATGGAAATATCCATGTAACAAAGAAAAATTATGTGCTTGAAAAAGATTGCGGCGTAAATGTGATTTTTCATGTCATGTGTATTGCCAGTTGATATGTTAATAACGTCATATTTAACTTAATTCTGTAATAAATGGATGTCAACGAGAAACATTTGTTTTAACTTTTCACACTCAGTAAAGCATCGGGAATCTAAATAGTTTAGTTGGCTGACTACCTCTAACTTTCACTTTAATTTTTCACACTTAGTAAAACACAACAGTCTAATTCTACTAGCGGAGACTATTGACTAGCTGGAGTCTGATCTTTTTGAGTGTTGAAAGAGCATCTTCCATGCTAATTCTTGCATCAGGTGTCACTACAATGCAACTCAAAGCTAATTTCATGATAGATTGTTATTTGTAGTTTTGATGATTTGACAAACTCAAAGACCTCATAAAGGTATCGAGTTTTGGTGGTCTAAAGTCTCAATTTTTAACCAGATTAAATTCTCCACTAACTTCTGCAATTCTCATTGATGTTCTTGGTAATTAGGCCTTTGAATATAGTATGTAGCCTTTCTTTTCTATTGGCTATGTTGGTGACTCCTGATCCACAGTGATTTCTCTATTTTCATGCCATTTGAATTTTGACATCTCTACTGAGGTACTAAATGAATAGCATGTTTTTCTTGATAAATAAAGAAAACGAGAATCATGATTTTCATTTTATTTGACTTGACGAAGGAAAATTATGAAATAAACATATGAAAGAAATGGAAGTTATGTAATGGACATCCATAGACTATCAAATAAAAATTAAAAAACAGTTAGCCTTCACTGAAAGTGGAGCTTGGTGCTCGAGGAAAAATCTACGGCCATTAGAAGTTTCACGAAATGTGACTTTAAAGGGGTACTTGTGAAAATTTGAACTTCAAACGGACATAAAACGCGCATCCGATATCCGATTGAGCCAAAAAAAATTCCAACCTGATTATTTTTTCGATATCTACGCGAAAAAACACCACGCACTGCCGTAGGACTTATAGTTTTACATTTATCGGCTTTTTGACCATATATAAGGCAAAATTATAAGAAAAAAATGAAAGTCAATCGATCAAAGAGATTGAGTCTACCGCGTAGATCTCAAAAAAATAAGATAGTTTAAAAAAAGAATTGCCCCCAAAAGATGCTCGAGGAAGAATCTACGGCCATTTGAAATTCACGAAATATGACTTTAAATGGGGGTACTTGTGAAAATTTGAACTTCAAACGGACATAAAACGCGCATCCGATGTCCGATCGAGCCAATTTTTTTCCAACAAGATTATTTTTTCGATATCTACGCGAAAAAATACCACGCACTGCCATTGTACTTATAGATGTACGTTTATCGGTTTTTGACCATATATAGGGCAAATTATAAGGAAGAAATGAAAGTCAAATCGGTCAAATGGATTGGGTCTATCACGTACATAGTAAAAAAATAAGCAAGTTTAAAAAAAGAATCACCCCCAAAAGATGCTTGACGAAAAATCTATGATCATTTGAAGTTTCACAAAATATGACTTTAAATGGGTACTTGCGAAAATTTGAACTTTAAACGGACATAAAACGCGCATCCGATGTCCGATCGAACTAATTTTTTTACCAACCTGATTTTTTTTATATCACGCGATAAAACACCTCGCACTGCCATAGGACTTATAGTTTTACGTTTATCGATTTTTGACAATATATAGGGCAAAATTATAAGGAAAAAAAAAGTCAAATCGGTCAAAGGAATTGGGTCTACCGCGTAGATCTCAAAAAAATAAGCAGGTTTAAAAAAAAAATTGCCCCCAAAAGATGCTCGAGGAAAAATCTACGGCAATTTGAAGTTTCACGAAATGTGAATTTAAAGAGTGAAAATTTGAACTTCAAACGGACATAAAACGTGCATCCGATGTCCGATCGAGCCAAATTTTTTTCCAACCTGTTTTTTTTTTATAAATATATGCAAAAAAAAACACCACGCACTGCCATAGGACTTAAAGTTTTACGTTTATCGGATTTTGACAATATATAGGGCAAAATTATAAGGAAAAAACTATAGTCAAATCGGTCAAAGTAATTGGGTCTACCGCCTAGTTCTAAAAAAAATAAGCAAGTTTAAAAAAATAATCACCCCAAAAGATGCTGGAGGAAAAATCTATGGCCATTTGAAGTTTCTCGAAATGTGACTTTAAAGGGATACTTGTGAAAATTTGAACTACAAACGGACATAAAACGCGCATTCGATGTCCTATCGAGCCGATTTTTTTCCACTGATTATTTTTTGATATCTACGCGAAAAAACACTACACACTGCCATAGGACTTATAGTTTTACGTTTATCGATTTTTGACCATATATAGGGTAAAATTATAAGGAAAAAATGAAAGTCAAATCGGTCAAAGGGATTTGGTCTACCGCATATATATCAAAAAAATAAGCAAGTTTAAAAAAAGAATCGCCCCCAAAAGATGCTCGAGGAAAAATCTACGGTCATTTGAAATTTCACGACATAAAGGGGTACTTGTGAAAATTTGTACTTCAAACGGACATAAAACATGCATCCGATGTTCGATCGAGCCGATTTTTTCTTCCAAGCTGATTATTTTTTCAAAGACACCTCTATGGGTCTACTCGACCTACAAAGCAGATGTCTATCGAAGTTGTTGGCTTGTTGCATTAAAGATTGCTGCCGGGAAAAGCAATATGACATATCGCCTAATCCCTGATAAATGAGTAGCACGATTATTTCATCTAAAAGTTTCATTTTGTCTACAACATATGTGACATACCGAACATATGTGTCTTGCATTTTACCATGGAATTATGATGATTATCTTATGGTAGACCTCTCTGGAAACCTGTATGATCATCTTTAACCTTATGCCTTGCTTCCACTCATTTTTCTTATCGCAGTACAGGTTCTTATTCATTTCCTTTTTCTTCTCAGAAAGTTATTCACCAGTGCGATTTCGTTATGTTGGGAAAGGAACATTAATTCTGCCATCTCTTTAACACACCAAATTCTATTAATTTGGTGAACCTACCTACACATAATGAAATTATAATATTTGGATGAATTTTAAGAATTAACATATCTAACGGGATCGATGACTGAATTTTCTATACACTAAAATTGAAAATAACTAAAAATCACTTTGTAGAACTTTATTGGATATGATAAGAAAATTTTGTATTGTATTTCAAAATCACGCAAAGTAACCTCTTTTCTCAAATAAGTGAGACTAAAATAGAAAAATAATTAACAATCACCTAATGTATAGGATTTGACTTGATATAACAAAGACTAACTCTAAACTGAATGATCAAACATAAAAGGATTAATAATATTTATAGAATCCATTTTTTGTTCCAAAGACATATACAGCTGCATGACTTAACAATAATTTTTATAACAGAGATGTCACTTCCAATCATGAAGAGCACTGGATACACATTGTAATTTGAGGGAACAAAACATTGTTCTAAATTAAAAATGATGAAATCAAAATTACAAGACCTTATTTATGTACTAGGCATTTAAAATAAATATCTCTCTCAAATTAGTGAAAAGGCCAGTTGGTTGTGTTATTGAAGTGATTGTCTTGTGTGTTCCAACCCTGAGTATATTCATTGGAATTTTGATGGTCTCTTGACGATCAATTCTGAATTGTTTTGACCAACCCTGAAAAATATTGTTAACAAGATGAGACAATTTATATTGAGCATTACTAATTAATATTATTAATGATAATTTATGGAGAGTAAAAGAGAGAAATTAACATGCCTATATGATGATCCTTGACTGTTTTGACCAATTTCTTTCCAAAATGGTTGGTATCTTACACTTGCCCTATTAGGTGACCTTCTTATAGGACCTCCATTGCTACTGCTAATTCCATTTTCTTGACCAACCATCAACTTAAACTTGATCAAATGACTTTTTAGTTTCTCCAGAGTTAGAATATGTGACATGTTATTAGTCTTATTATTTTCATGCTCTTTACAAGAATCAGTTCTCATAGGCTGATTAGTCGTGAACTTTGATTTCAAAGACGACTCTCTTTTACGAGGAAAACTGAAGGAAGTAGCAGATGCAACATCGGGCACTGATTTGAACGAGGACGAAACTCTAAGGATATAAAATGTGTGAGCCAACCACTTACACATTCATCAAATACTATTACAACAAGAGATTGCTCTTACACTACCTCAATTCACAATATAAATGTTTGCGAGGCAATATTTTCTTGGTGGTTTATCAATGACGAGGTGAATTGTCTGAGCATCCATTGCCAACTATATAAAAAAAAATTATGATTATTTGGATTGAAAATAAGTTATTTCGAGATTAATTCCATAACACCATATTTTTGAGATAAATTATCCTACAATTTTATCCTAAACAAACACGGATAAACTCATCCTATGCAAAATATTGCAATTTATAATAATTTCTATATAATTTTTGAATATCTAAACTTTTAATTCAAAATATCTAATTAATATAATCTAATTTAATTTTAAAAATTAATTAAATTAATTCAAAAGATACAATATGACAATTTAAAACCAACGGAGGGAGTACTCCTATTTTAGGTCAAATAAGAAAGTCAAGCATGTCTTAACAGCCATTTTCTTAACACAGAGTGATACATATTGTATTTTGAGGCAATAAAACATTGTTTTTAAAATGATATTTCTTCAGACTTGTCGATGTAATGGCTTTATTGGGATAGTCATACCCTTAAGAGTATATTCGTTGAAATTTTGTGATCCGTTGAATTATTTGTTTTTCCAGAAAAATTCGACCAATTAAACATGACAAAATCACATTATTAACTAAAATTAAGACGTTTTAATTTTAATGAAAATCTCCGACACCATTTCACTGAACAACCCTCTCGTCGACGATTTAGCTGACGCTGATTATCGTTCCTCCGATGACCGCATCGACGAGCTCGACGTTGCTGACAGAAACAGCAGTAACGATGATGAGTTCCTCTTATCCAATGAATCTGAACAGGACGATGAAGAAATCATCAATCAGCATCCTAGGGTTTCCTCGACGTATTTGTACGACCGATTGAGGAATGGGAAGATTACGTTAATTTTGAATTGAGGATGAAGTTAGGATTAGGGTCTAAGAGTGATGAATCTAAGTCCGCGTTTGGATCGGATGATGTTGGGTGAAATTGAGAGTGTTGAAGTCTTGAAGATGTGGCGTTGAATCAAAATAATAATCCCATGTTGCAGGATCCTGATGGAGCCGGGAATACTGGATTGACTAAAGGGGATAAGATTGTGTTAAATGAGTTTAAGTAAGTCCCATTTCTGGTTACCATCAGTGTCTGAATTGACAAATCTGAGTTGGTTAATGATGCTTTGGAGTTACAGAAGATGGCGGGGCTGGCGAAAAATGATGTTTTCGAGTTAAAGGAGTTGAAATTCAATAGTGAAAACTAATGATGAGGATGTGAATAGAGGTAAGAGAGTGAAGCGTAGAACTTTAAACAATGATGCTAGAATTGGAAAAAGAGTTGTTCATGATAGTGATGGAGATTCAGCTCCTAGGAGTAAGGAAGAGATAAGGAATGGTAATATGAAAGTTGTGGAAGATGATGCCCGAGGTGAAGTTTCTGGGCTAGTCTTTGCTCATGGGGTTACTTTCCGGGCTTGCACCCTCGGTTGTCTTTCACTAACTTTATGGACTCATTTTTCAGTTTAGATTTGTTATCTTGTTGGCAGAGGCAGATGTAGAGTACAGGTACCCGGTGCCAAGCATAAATTTATGAGTTAAAATCCACGAATATTGCTACAAACAGTAGATATGAACTAATAATTTCAAAAATACAATGAGTTCATTTGCTAAAAGTACCTGGATCTGCCTCTGCTTGTTGTTTGTTTGACTAATATTTTCATCTGAAGTTATCCATTGCCTCGTGAAAATCATACTCAAAGTGCTTCCAATAAGTCTTAAGTTCTTACTTAAAACAACAGTTTTTTTTTTTTTGTAAAAGAAGATAATCTCAAGTTCTCTTTGTGTATATACGCAAAAATGCATGTCTATGGTGTTTTATTCTTCCATTTGCACTTTACTAGAGATGGATTTGATGATAGATTATTTTCCGCAGCTTCAAAGTGGCTGTTGTGATGCCCAATCTTGATGAGCTCCTACTAGGCACACCAACACATGTATTTGCTTCTTTCTGGTATGAATGGAAGCAGACAAGACATTATCCTTTCCATTAAAGTGAACTAGTCAGGCTGGCAGCTCTATACAAGTAAGCAATTTGGAAAATATACACTTCCCAATGTATTTAAATTGTTATGTACTGTGAAGCTAATCGAGGTGTTATCTCTATGATGATGCATTGTAGTTTTAATTTTAAATGTATTACCTTCCACGTAGTTTTGCATAACAGAGTTAAAAAAATCTGGTGTTTCCTGTATATAACATTTGACTTGAGGTAAGGCAAATTAGATAAGGAGCTCGCACTTAAGATCTCGACTATTTATTTCAAAAGGTATTATTTGTATAATAGAAAAATGATTCCAATAATTTTTTCGAGATTTATCAGTTGACGGCAGAAACAATTACCTTCTCTAATGCAATAGATTAACTTCAAAATTTGCTGAGTTTTTTTTTTTTTTAAGAATTCAATTTGCTGAAGTTTATTTCAATGTGATTGTAATATTTTTCTTTCGGATTTTGTTTCCCATAGCTGATATTCTTAAACTTGGTCTAGTAAACCACAAGACAGGTTGTTCATGAAGTTAAGAAATGGAATTGATGATGGTTAGAAACACTTCATAAAAAATGACGGTGAGAGGACTACTGAAGAAGGATCTAAGTTTTTCTGAGTCATACAAAAGATTTTGCTGTTAGTATATGTTAGTGAATAACTCATTGTTGTGTCTGTGGCACATGGACAGCTTCTTTTTAAGATCACATAATTCCAGAAATTTGCTACCTCTAGTGAGTTTTTTTTTTTTTTTAGATGAATTACATGAGTTATCCTTAGAGAAAGTGGGTTGTGGTGAGGCTGCACCAACATCTCCTGGCAAAGAACCTTATGAAACTAGGATCATGAAATGTGTTACATCTCAATCTTTCCCTGATTCACATTAAAGAATTTATTTACCTTATAAAAAAAATTGATTAAAGGAGCATATGAAAGCTGAAATCTAATGTCTGTAATGAACTTTTGTCCATTCTATTTTCTGCAGGATTGTTCCAACTTCAGTAATATAAAAACTTAATTTCTTTTGGTGAAGTTTATAGTTGTTGCACATCATAGTGTTGAATTCATTGTCTTCACTTAGTAATACTGTTGCTTTTGAGGATGACCGACGTGGAAAAACTTTGAATGGTGCTGTAATGGCTTTTAGAAAGCACAGGTACTTCCAAAACAATCTTTGCCTCTTGAATAGTTCTGAAGTGCTCTGTTCTGGTTCTGGTGTGCTTGGACCTTGCAATAACCACCCTTTCTGTGGCATTTTAGTATGTCCCATGCCTAATATTTTGAGGCCTTACTGAGGAAGAGACATGGATAAGGAAAACAGAGGGAATTAGGGAAGGGCTGCTTTATGTGGATAAAATTACACATTCATAAAGTAAAGATTGATCGAGGTGCACGCAAGCTGAGCAAGATACCACTGTGTTTTCAAAAATATGTTTGGGTTGTCCTTAGCAGCCTGAAAACGCTATCGGAGGATGCAAGTTTTGAACAATAACCTCTTATTGCACCCGTTAATCTGTCAGAAATATTTGCTACAGTTTATTGCGGGAGAAGGATAGGAACACAAGTATTCCTAGCAAAAGCTTATAAATGTAAATTATTATTCTCTTCTATCTGCCCTATGACCAAGATTCACTTTATTGTATGTCTTCTGCAGTCCTTTTGTAATGGAGTGTTTGAAGGAGTCTTATGATTACACACAATTGAGATGGAATGGAGCTGATCTTTTGACAAGAATTGCTAGTAACTTTTCCGTCAATGGTAATCTTTCCGGTAGAAAGAGGGAGATCAAATTTCAACCCTCGTTTGTTTTCTTCCCCATCGGTCATAACAATATTACCAGGTAGCAAACTTAACATCTTTTTTAATCTTGAGGTCAAAAGTATTAAAAGGTGGTACTTAGAATTGTGAGTGCTTAAATTTTTCAGTGAAAGATTTATTATTTATTATTTTGAACGTTTGATTATTGTTCATACCGTTGTATGGGCAAGTGTGTAGGCGGGTTAAGAACTCACACGTCTAGGAGATGAAAGTAGCAGAAGTGTTGAGATGGAGGTGTGACAGGTTGACAATTGTGGTTTGAGGAGAGGTAGCGGTAGGCCGAAAAAGTATTAACGGGATGTGATTAGATAAAGCATGACACATTTGCAGCTTATTGAGGACATGTCCCTAGATAAAAAGGTCCAAGATTAAGGTAGAATGCTAGTAGGTAGTCGAGTATTGTCTATTTTTCCTAGACAGTATTATTAGTAATTTAGTATTACTCTCTTATTATTCTTCAATTTTATTATTGCATGTTGTTTTCTTTGCTTCAGTTATCGTATTTCTGTTGTTGAGATTATTCTTTTCTTCATTATTTTCAGCATGGCTTCTTTACTATTGTATCCTCTTTTCAACCTTCTTGAAATGCTTTACTTGAGCTGAGAATCTTCCGTAAACAATCTCTCAACCTACCAAGGTAGGGGTAAAGTTTGCTTTACACACCACCCTCCTCGAACCTCGCTTGTGGGATTACAGTAGGTATGTTATTGTAGTTATTGATTATAGCACACATGGCTTTTAGTTCAGAATATGGCTTAAGAATCTTATCCCTATTTTAAAACTACAGTTGTATGGTTAATGTAACTTAAATATTGCAAATTTGTCCTGCATGTGTCACTTGTTCAAAACTTTGAAAACTCAGTCTAGTTAGAGCTTCTCTGATTTTAGCAGAACCTTAAAAAAATGGAATTAAGGAGTGAAATTCAATCTATCCCCCACTAAATAGAATTATCCCTCTGAGAGCCCAGCAATTTATCCCTGGATTTCATTAGCTCCCCAATATGGCTTGGAGACCATACATTTGCTTGTGGTTAACCCCCTGACTAAATTGGAGTTTACGCAACATCTTACTTCATCAAAAATAATAAATTCATCTATTCAAGGACTTGTATTCTCCGAATCAGTAAAGCAGGTTGGGAAACTAACCTTGAGTTTCAATGAAAATCGATTCTCGGTTTTCCAACTTGAATACCTGGTATTATAATGGTCACTAATAATTCAACTTGATACTGCTTGAACCAACAAGAGATCTCCTTCTAGTAGAAAAGATGTTGGAAAAGATAAAGGTAAAAATTTGGAAACCCTTACCCCTAACAATCTGATGAATCTGGAGAGAAACACGATTTTTTTGAAAGCAAAAAAGAATATGCAATTAGTGTTATGTACGGATGCATTTCTTCATTGCTTTTTTGGTGTAACATGGCTGATGCAACAGACTTCAGAGCCACATATAGATTTTTTGAGCTCATTACACAACTTATATATTGATGTTGTTCTTGTAAATATTTTAAACACACCCCCTGTGACTAGCTGTGAGAGTGAAATATCTTTTTAAGACGAAAAACAGAATGGTCAGCTAATTCCCATCCAATCTTATTTGACATCTTTGAACTCTCAAAAAGCGGCCTTCTATATTTTGGGCTTCATTAGAGGGCATTTTTTTACATGGTCTGCACCCGGTATATAAGTGGATAAAGGGTAGAGGATGGGCCCATCATTCACTGAACAATGCGCCACTGGCTCTCAAGGATTTCTTGGTAATTAAAAGAGTAGTTATTGATAATTTAAAATGTCCTCTTTTAACTGTTGATTTGCTTTAACTAATTAATGCCTAATGGGGTGACCTCATTAAAGTTTTTCAGTCATTGGTCCGTCTAAATATCTCTTTTAACGTAATCTGCTTATTTACAACTCTTTGCTTTGATAGATACTTCTCGGCACCAGCAATGGAAACTGAGAAAGCTGAACAAGATATGCTGTTTAAGACTATCGTCAAAGAAGCTGTCACATTTCACTTTTGGAATGGCTTAACTTCAGCTATGGTTCCAGAGGCAGGCAGCCTTGCACACCGGCTCATTAATTACAATTGCCTACGTTGCTCTGACACATTGTGAAACACCATTAAAGCAGATGGATGACCTTTTAAAGCATTTTTGTTTTCATGCCATTAGATATACCTCACGGCTTTTAAAGATATTCCGGTGCTGCTTCATCCATGAAGAATATATAATTTTTTGTTGTACAAAATATGAATCTCCAGTTGGTTGGCTTTCTGGACCTTGTGTTGTTAGTCTATATTAGTTGTTGTAGATTCCCTCGAGGGACGAATTAGAGGTCCTGCTTTTTGTAGCTGAGTTCTTACTGTATATTTCCCCTTGTGAGTTTTGTGGAACTATTTGTAGTCATTGGCAACACGACAATGATATATTTAAATGATGTTCTTGTATGATTGTTTTTATGTAACCCACGAAGGTGTTTGCTGCGTCCAGTGATGATAATGGGTACTGTAATATTGTATGGATTTAGGATCTTTGTCATATCAGACGATTAAAGTGGCGTCGATTGAGCGCTAACTTCAAGTGCTATGATGATGACTTCAATCAAAATAACTTGACGGATGAAGTGCAAGAGAAAATGAATAATCATAACTAAAAGAAATGCAGAACTCAAAGGAAACATGTTATGACACACAACATCATTAGAGGTTCTATCATAAAATGATAATTTGAAACTAACGAGATGAAGAGGAGTACAAATAAGCTTGCTTGTAACAACGAAAAGTCAATAACGGAATGCACAGCTCAGTATTTAAAAGAAAAAGTTTCGTTAATTTTTTAAAAAATATTTCGTAACCGGAAAAAAATGTTTAGAAAAATTATTTAAATTTATTGATTACCATTATTACTACTTTCCAAAATGTAGATTAATCATCAAGTGTTTTTAATTGAAATACTTTAAAATAATTGTATAAATTCACAATGTTGTTAAAGTAATTTTAAAATACTATTGTCCTTTTTAAAAATAAACTATCATATTTTTTTTTGTTTCAATCAAATATCTTATTAAATTAGTATTAATTAGTTAGATTATATTTTCAAAAAAATAATAACGGCTCTTGCTATTAAAATCCATTTCAATGTAAATTTATTTAAATTCCAATTTGAGAAAGCACACTATAAATACTAGCAGTTCCACCCATAACGGCTCTTCTCTTTTCAAGGCTCCTCGACCGCTCTTCTCTTCTCTTCTCTTCTCTCATAGATACAACGGCTCTTGTTAAAGTTCTTTCTCTCTTCTTCTGCATAAGTTTGAATTCCATTTTCAATTTGGATTTTAAAAGAAATCAAGTTTTTTTCTGGGTGTGTATGCTGCAGACAATGGTGAAGATCATGGTGGCGAGGACAAAACAAGAAGGAGCTGGTTGTCAGGCAAATGATGAGAGGCAGACATTGGTATGCTTCTTGAATCCCACTGCTCGATCGTATTCAGCTACTTTTTCCTATGGCTTAGGGTTTGGGGGATTAGTTGATTGATTGATCAATTGAACCTCAAAATCAACTCGTAGAAATGTGTAATTTAGTAAATCATGCCTGTGATCATTTATCTTCAATTATTATTCCATCTATTTCAAGTTTGAAAAAATTTCTTTGAAAATTCATTCACTAAAGTTTCAATTCAAACCCTTGTCTGCTTCTAACGTATATATTACTTCACATTTGAAAATCGAAATTGAAAATTTGGAGCGGCCAAGAAAGCAGCGGAATTTTCTAATGTATCCATTCATCCACTGTCTCTGTTGATCTCTTATTCTTCCAGCCTTGTGTGAGTATTTCCCTGTTTTTGGTCTCAACTTTTTTATGTGTATTTGTTTTTTACTGTAGGAAAGTATTTATCATATTTTTGTGTGTATTTTTCTTATTCTTGGTTCAATGATTCATTTTCTGTATGTTGGAATCATCTTCTGTATGCCTATGGGGTTTCTATAAATTTGTGCAAATGAAATGTCGGTGAGTTTTGTGATTTTTTTTTGGGGTGGGTGGGTGGGTTTATTCTAAGATTTTAGACAAGTAAAATGATTGAAGGTTTTTGATATGAGGGTGAAAATTAAAGTTCTGAAAATCAACTGAAATGATATGAGGGTTTTTGATACAAGGGGATTTACGAGATTTCATTTTTTTGGCCAAGATTGTGATATTTGGAAGTTGAATCTTTTCTAAAATTATGTCTTGAGTTAAGTATTCTTTAATGGTTAAAAAGTATTATGAATCTTGCCACTTTGCATTTCGAACATTTGAAGAAAGTTCTAATGTTTGTGTTATTAGGTTGAAGAAAAGTTTTCACACTAAGGTTTCTATTACTTTATAAGCTGATTTTCACTGAGAGTAGATTGAAAAAAAATAAATTGTTTTTTGTATCTGAAGTTGTGACTAACTACTAGGAATCATTTTTGGCTTTGGTACCATATACATCCAAGATTATTGTAAGTGTTAAGTAATACAGTTCCAGCATCCTCCGCTGTCAGACCAAGCAGTAAACTTGTTTCTATTCAAACTGTTCTTCATTTTAATTCATTGATCCCTTTTACCTAGCATGATCAGTTGGCTCATCCATGATTAGAACTAAAAACATCATTTTTTAGAGTTTGATTGCTCAACATGGATTATAATCCTTCAAAATTTCCCTGTTTGGTAATTTAAAATATGTTTGTCTTGTCTTCTGCTCTAATTGTTCCTTTTCTCATCTCCTTTATCTTGATTAATTTGTGAACTTCAACATCACTTCTGTCATGTTAGTATAGTATATTGATTTATACTCAAAACCATGTACATGCAGAGAAGATCAAGATTGATGGGATAAAACAAGACCCTTGGTTCAATCATTTTCCCTTCATTGTGAAAGGTTAGAAAAACTCCATTGGGCGAATAAATTGAATATTTGATGATTACTCAACCCGACTCATTTTTTTATGTCTTCTTTTTGTTAAACTACATAAATTGAATTGTTTAAGTGCATTCTAACTTTGTTTTTAGGTCGGGCGGCGGCCTCGGGGGCGCAGCGGTGCCTCGAGTGCTTTCGGAGCGGCGGCGAGGCGCAGCGGTGCCTCGAGAAATTTGCTTTCGAAGCGGCGGCCTCGGGGCGCAGCGGTGCCTCGAGGTTTCTTTGAGAAGCGACCTCGGGGCGCGATGGTGCCTCAAGAGTTTGCTTTCGGGGGCTCGTGGCGCGATGGTGCCTCGAGGCTGCTTTCGAGAAGCGGGGCGGCCTCGGGGCGCGGCGATGCCTCGAGGCAGCTTCGAAGCGGCGGCCTCGGGGCCGCAGCCAGTGCCTGAAATTTACAAAGGCGGCGACCTCGGGCGCAGCGGTGCCTCGAGGCTGCTCGGGCGACCTCGGGGCGCAGCGGTGCCTCGAGGCTGCTCGAGAGGCCTCGGGGCGCGGCGGTGCCTCGAGGCTGCTCGAGGAGGCCTCCGGGGCGCAGCGGTGCCTCGAGGCTGCTTTCGAGGCGGCCTCGGGGCGCGGCGGTACCTCGAGGCTTCTCGGGAGCGACCTCGGGGCGCAGCGGTGCCTCGCAGCTGCTCGAAGCGACCTCGGGGGCGCAGCGGTGATTGCCTCGCTGCTTTCGAGGGGGCCTCGGGGCCGCAGCGGTTGCCTCGCGGTTTGCTCGGGAGGGGGCGCAGCGGTGCCTCGCGGCTGCTCGGCGACCTCGGGGACGCCGGTGCCTCAGCATTGCTCGGGGGGCCTCGGGGCGCAGCGGTGCCTCAGCGGTGCTTTCGGGGCTGACCTCGGGGCCGCAGCGGTGCCACCAATTTGCTCGGAAGCGACCTCGGGGCCGCAGCGATTGCCTCAGCGGTTTGCTCGAAGCGACCTCGGGGCGCAGCGGTGATTGCCTCAGCGGTACTCAGGCTGACCTCGGGGCCGCGGTGCCTCAGCGCTTTCGGGTGACCTCGGGGCCTGGTGATTACCACCAGCGGTACTTGCTCGGAAGCGACCTCGGGACGCAGCCGATTGCCTCAGCGGTGCTCGGAGCGGCGACCTCGGGGCAGTGATTGCCTCGAGAATTTGCTCGAAGCGGGGGCTGACCTCGGGGCGCAGCGGTTGCCTCGGGGCTGCTCGAAGCGAAGCTGACCTCGAGGGCGGCGGCTGACCTCGGGAACCTGACGGTCGTCGAAATTTCTTGAGAAGCGAGGCGGCGGCCTCGGGAGCCTGACGGTCGTCGAGAGAATTTCTTGAAGCGGTAGCGGCCTCGGGAGCCTGCAACGGTCGTCGAAATTTCTTGAGAGAGGCTGGCGTGACCTCGGGGGCGCAGCCAGTGCCTCGAGAAATTTCTTTGAAAGCGAGGCTGCTGACCTCGGGGCCGCAGCGGTGCCTCGAGAATTTCTTTGAAGAGCCTCGGGGCCACGATGGTCCCTCGAGGGCGCTTTCGAGGGGGCTGGGGCGCGGCGGTCCCTCGAGGCATCTCGGGGGGGCCTGGGGCGTAGCGGTGCCTCGAGGCATCTTAGGGGGTGGCCTCGGGGCGCAGCGGTGCCTCGAGGCATCTCGAGGCTGACCTCGGGGCCACGGCCAGGTCGCGTCGAAATTTCTTGAAGAAGCGAAGCGGCGGCCTCGGGAGCCGCAGCCAGTCTTGTCGAAATTTCTTGAGAAGCGAAGCGTGACCTCGGGAGCCTGGCAGTCTTGTCGAAATTTCTTGAGAGCGAAGCGGGCGGCGGACCTCGGGAGCCGACCGGTCGTCGAAATTTCTTTGAAGCGAGCTGCGGACCTCGGGGGCCGCAGCGGTGCCTCGAAAATTTCTTGAAAGCGAGGGCGCCTCGGGCGCAGCGGTGCCTCGAGAATTTCGCTGAGGGCCTCGGGGCCACGATGGTCCCTCCGAGTTTGCTTTCGGGCGGCCTGGGGCACGGCGGTCCCTCGAGGCATCTCAGGGGGGCGGCCTCGGCGCACAGCGGTGCCCCGAGGCATCTCAGGGGGGCGGCCTCGGGGCACGACGGTGCCTCGAGGCATCTCAGGGGGCGGCCTCGGGGCACGACGGTGCCTCGAGGCATCTCGAGGCGGCCTCGGGGGCGCAGCGGTGCCTCGAGGCATCTCGAGGCGGCCTCGGCGCCTGGCGGTGCCGAGGCATCTCGGCGGCCTCGGGACGCCGTCGTGCCGAGGCATCTCGGCGGCCTCGGGGGCGCAGCGGTGCCGAGGCATCTCGAGGCGGCCTCGGGGCCCGACGGTGCCTCGAGGCATCTCAGGGGGCGGCCTCGGGGCACGACGGTGCCTCGAGGCATCTCAGGGGGGCGGCCTCGGGGCACGATCGAGGCATCTTAGGGGGGCGGCCTCGGGGCACGACGGTGCCTCGAGGCATCTCGGGCGGCCTCGGGGCGCAGCGGTACCGAGGCATCTCGGCGGCCTCGGGGCGCAGCGGTACCGAGGCATCTCGAGGCGGCCTCGGGCGCAGCGGTACCGAGGCATCTCGAGGCGGCCTCGGGGCGCAGCGGTGCCTCGAGGCATTTGGCGGCCTCGGCATCGAGGAGTGGGAAGAGGCGGCCTCGAGGCTTTGGGGGTGGAGGGCGGCCTCGAGGCATCTCAGGGGGCGGCCTCGGGGCACGACGGTGCCTCGAGGCATCTCCGGCGGCCTCGGGGGCACGGCGGTGCCTCGAGGCATCTCGAGGCGGCCTCGGGGCGCAGCGGTGCCGAGGCATCTGGCGGCCTCGGGGCGCAGCGGTGCCGAGGCATCTCGGCGGCCTCGGGGCGGCAGCGGTGCCGAGGCATCTCGAGGCGGCCTCGGGCACGGCGGTGCCTCGAGGCATCTCGAGGTGGCCTCGGGGCGCAGCGGTGCCTCGAGGCATCTCGGAGGCGACCTCGGGGCGCAGCGGTGCCTCGAGGCATCTCGAGGCGGCCTCGGGGGCGCAGCGGTGCCTCGAGGCATCTCGAGCGGCCTCGGGGCGCAGCGGTGCCGAGGCATCTGAGGCGGCCTCGGGCGCAGCGGTGCCGAGGCATCTCGAGGCGGCCTCGGGGGCGCGGCGGTGCCTCGAGGCATCTCGAGCGGCCTCGGCGCCGAGGGTGGGGAAGAGGCGGCCTCGAGGGCTCTTTGGGGGGTGGAGGCGGCCTCGGGGCGCAGCGGTGCCTCGAGAATTTCTTTGGGGAAGTGGAGGCGGCCTCGGGGGCAGCCGGTGCCTCGAGAATTTGCTGGGGGGAGGGCGGCCTCTACTTTTTTCTTTCAAAGGTTTCCTTTTTAAAACAATTTGGTGACTCCTTAGTTATTTTTTTTCTAAAATTTGTAAATTGGCAAGTTTGGAAAAGGTAGCAGAGCCTGAACTTGATGCTATCTTGCTCTAACTTAGTTATATTTAGATGCTGATGCCATAATTTGTGAGTAGTAAGACTTAGGGCAGGCACAATGATTTAAGACTTAGTTAGCAAAGTCGTTTGCTAAACGAAGAAAATGAAAACATTTGTTTTTATATTTTCAACTAACTCCTTAATATTAATGTACCAAAATCAATTATTGTCTGTTTTTGGCTGTTTTAACTTATGACTATACACTTGCAGTTCTACATTTTGCAACAATGGTTGTGTGTGTTTCACGGGTAGAAGAAAGAAAAAAGTATGTAGGTCAAATGAAGAAAATTACATGGTCTTAATCTCTTTCATATTCTCATTGTTGCTTTCGACATTACAACGGCTGGGATTTTAGGGATTCAATTTTAGAGCATTTATAAGGTTGACAGTCTAGTCTGAATTATATGGATGTTTTAGGTCCAATTATTGCAAAAGCTTAGTCTTGGTTGGTAAAAGTACCATATGATGAAGCCTATACCTGTAGTCCATTGTTGAATACATAATTTCTTTTGTGAACGGCAAGCAGGTTGTTGCAGAAAATCCAATATCCCAAGCTAAAGCGGAATCTGAAATCCTTCAAACTAAAAGGTCAATGGTTTAGTGCTGTAGAGTTCTATAGAGTGGTGCTAATGCTTTCCATCTTTTGATGTCATGTACTGTTTTGTGATTAGTTGATTTGTCTTGGTTCTAATTCAATCATTTGTTTTTCTACCTTATGCTAATAATTGCTCTTTGGGTATTTGAACAATCTGACCGTTTGTATTCAGGGACATTGTGGTTCTTGTTGGGCTTGTTGTGGTGCTGCTGAGTCGTTGTCTGATTGTTTCTGTATTCATTTTGGCTGGGTAAATTCATTCCTTCATGCAAAAACTTGCAAGTTTATTCTAGTTATGGTCGCTAATGATTCAATTTTATGTGTGAGGCAGAATATCTCTATGTCAGCAAATGATATTGTAGCATGCTGTGGTGGTCACTGAAGAGGTCATACTGTTTTGTTTTATACACTTCTTGTGTACGAGGAAATACATCTTTTCTATATATTGTAGGATTTTTATACCCATCTTTAAAAAGATAAAATTATTATGCTCGACTAATAAATTTTTTCCTGTCAGTGTGACCCTTTAGTTTTTTGATATTATATGATATGAATCCCAAGCAACAATTTCAGTCGAATGATCTGCTTAATTTCTCAGTCTGGATTGTGCATGAATGTATTGCTTGTCTTGTGATGTTCTTCTCAAACATAAAATCAGAAGAGGAACAAACGAGTGTGGCAAGAAGAAGTGCTTCAGCCAAAAACCTGAACGTGGAACTTGATGTCTGTGATATGTGATTGCTGATTCTTCAAGTAAACACTAATTAGGATTCATGTTTCTGAAGATTTGGGGAATAATAACATTTTAAAGCTTCATATTCTCCCCCTCCTAAGTTATCCGCAATCTTAATAAGTACTCTGTCAATCTTGAAAAAGTTAAAACATTAGTATCATCTATCGTATACTACTTCTCCATTTATGTTATATGTCACCAATTTGGATTTTTCATGTCCCTTAAAAAGAAACTAGGTAAATTTACCATTATACTACCCTTGTCAAGTTTTTCAATAAGGAAATATAAGTTAATTTGTTTTGATTAATTAAATTGGCCAACAAACATGTATAAATAATTTAATTTAAAGGTTTTTTCCCCATTTTCATATAGCTGCAAAAGCGGAACATCTAAATAGTGAAGAAGAAGATGATTTACCATGTATTGAAAGTGTTGCTACTCCTCAGTCATCCCTTAACTTTTTGTTTTTGTGTGGAGATATGTTGGCTGCAATAATTGAACCTTATTTCTGTTGAACGTTGCATGTCCTGTAAGCCTACTTTTTGCATCAGGAGGCTTATGTAGTTTTCTTTACCTATCACCTTAATCTCCTGATCTATGTTATATGTCCTTCATTCGCCTTGATGTACCCATGCCAAACGGGTGCAACTTGGATATGGTTGGCCAAATCATATACACGCTTAAATGAACTCATGTAATCTTCTAATCTGTTCTTGTCATTGCAGATTGTCCGAGGAAGTTGTGGAAACATAACACGAGCTCAATGAATGAGCTTAGAAAGCACATATCCATCCGCACAGGGGATTCTTGTTCAAAGATCTCATCATTGTTGTATGCAGAGAATTGGATGAATGGAGCCGAACTGGTGGTGATGTCCAAGAAGCTAGTGAATGACATGGAAGATGAAAACATGTTGTTTTTGGAGAATATTGATGTTCCTTCTGGCTGAAAGAAGTCATCCTGAGTTGGAAATCTTCTTTGTATACAAGGAAAAAGATGCTCGAGAATGAGCTACTTGTTAATTCGTACGGATCTCGTCTTCAGAAAAGTATTGAGGCTTTCCTTCCCCTTTGTCCTTGTTATCCCGAGACTTATTCAGCCACATTGTCTCTACCATTTCTTTGACTACTACTGAATCTGGTTGGTGACTATAGAAACAGAATTATCCAGTGGGCAGAAAGGGTATTTGAATACTTTGTGCGGTTGGTTAAACCTGCTTTACATGTAGCATTTTTTGTGTTCAAGCCAGTCATTAACCATTGTAATGCCTTGATTTTGCTGGAAGTGATGAAGGGAAACCTCATCAAGTTCTCTGGTAGAACAGTCGGGGTCGCCCCCCGCCCCCACGATCCCGAGGCGGCCTCGGGGCCCCTCCTACCCCCCGCCCCTAAGGCACGCGTGTGATAGGGCTCTCAAATGCTTATTGCTGGAAGTGATGAAGGGAAATCTGCATTTCATATTGAAAAATTTCCACTTCATGTGAAGTCATTTCAACTTTTTAAATGTTCTCTTTTTCTATAAATGTACAGAATCAAGAGGACTAGATGTTTTGCTGAACGGAATTACCTGCAACTGGTGTACGAGTACAGTAGTATTCAAGCCTGCAATGTTTCTAGAATCAATATAGAGGTGATAAATTATGCAACATCCTAATGACGAAGAAATGAAGATAGAGGATTAGTATTTACAAAACCTGTTTCAGAGAAGCATAATGAACTAGGTTTTACAGGCTACAAGACACTTTTGTCTTTATGAGATGTGCGCCAAAAGTGTCTTTATGAGATGTGTGCCAATATAGATGAAGAGCACTATTGTATTTTGAGGCAATAAAACATTGGTCCTAAAAATGATGTTTCTTGAATGTCAGTATTTTGAGCCTTATTTGCGTACTAAGCAGATTCAACAATATTGGTTGGGGTATCGAAGTGGATGTCTTGTGCATTCCAACAAGACTGCACAACTCATGTTTATTTTCTTTTCGACTCTCCACACTTGTCAATGTAATCACTTCACTGAAATAGCCATACCCTTGAGAGTTTTTTTGATCTTGACTCTGAACTGGTTTTTACATATTGATGATAATTTGGAGAATAAAAGACAGAAAACATGCCTATCATTGTTTGGATCAATTTCTTTTCCATATGGTTGGTATCTTGAACTTGACCTTTCATTCCTACTGCTAAACCAAAATGGACTAAAACAAAATATTTACTTACATCTAAGACTTGGTTAAAGACTGTTTGAAAATGTCTATTAAAAATAATAATTAAAAAGAATTGATTAAAGAATGTTTGACAATATCTATTAAAAATAATAATTGGAAAATATATATATTTATGAAGTGGAAAAAGGAAAATAAACCTTGTATTTTGTAGCATTATCCAAGGAACTCAAAATTCCATTTTGCTCACCAACCGTCAACTTAGACTTGATGGAGTGATTTTGTAATTTCTCAATAGTACTATTTTTGCATCCCATGAAAGATAATGAATAGTCATCAACGGTAATCGCATATTTTATTTTCGAAGAATTCTTATCCATGTAACTCTTTGGAGCTTTATTACAAAATTATAATTAATGATGTATAAACACAAATATTGTAGTTCTTAATTATATATGAAGTTTTCCATTGTTGTCTTACTTATATAGTCATTACTTGTCATTTTAATTTACTTACATTCCATATTTGGATGATTTTTTTTTTACTAAAATAGGAAAAATAACTAATAATTACTTAGTAGAACTTGATTGGATATGACAAAACTCCAACGGACACCTCTCTATATGCAGAGTAACATTTTTTTCTAAATAAGTGAGAATTCTAAATGATTTTCTGTAGATATTAAACACCAAAATCACTTAGTAGGATTTGATTAGATATGACAAAAATTCAATCGATACCTATTTGTATTTCAAAATTATGTCGAGTAACTTCTTTTCTCGAATAAGTGATGATAGTAAAATTTGAGTATTTTTTAGAAATATTATTTGAAAATTATACAGATTTGGAAAAAAACTGAATACTATGTTAAATTTATTATTTAAAATTTTATATAGCTCATGATAGAAATATCGATGTAACAAAGAAAAAATTATGAGCTCGCAAAAAATTGTGGCGTTAATCTGATTTTTCATGTCATGTGCATTGCCAAAATGATTTGATAATAATGTCATATTTAACTCAATTCTGTAATAAATGGATGTCAACGAGAAATATCTATTTTAACTTTTCACACTCAATAAAACATTCGGGAATCTAAGTAGCTTAACTGGCTGATTACCTCAACTTTCACCTTAATTTTTCACACTCAGTAAAACACAACAGTCTATTGTTAGATAAATAAATGTCATGACCGAAATCTTGACTCCAGACGAGACCGGCGTTGTTGAGCTCTCAAAGGTCGCAAACAAGCCTACTTATGTCATTCTTACTTTACATAGGTTAATTTTAGCGGAAAATTTGAAACTTTTTGTTTCTTAACATACTTATAAAAACGTTCTCATAAATATGAAATTGTTCACCATCAACCATCTATTATTTGTATAATTGCCAAAATGGCACCAATACATAGTGTGAACAAAAATAGGAAAGATACATTGGTGGAACATACTCCACTAGCTCAACTCTAAAACTAAGATAGAATATAAAACAGTAGCATCCTCGAAAGCATGAGGACCTACCAAAACCGGATGAATGCTGAACATTCGGGGCACGACGGTGCCTCGAGATTTGGGGGGGGGGGCTCGGGGAACGATGATGCCTCGAGGTTGGGGGGGAGGGGGGCGACCTCGGAGCACGACGGTGCATCGGGGCTGGGGGGGAAGTTAAAGGGATTGGGCCTACTGCGTATATCAAAAAAAAAAAGCAATTTTTTAAAAAAAATCTCCCCAAAAAGATGGTCGAGGAAAAATCTACGGCCATTTAAAGTTTCACGAAATGTGATTTTAAATGGGTACTTGTGAAAATTTGAACTTTAAACGGACATAAAACGCGCATACGATGTCCGATCGAGCCAAATTTTTTCCAACCTGGTTATTTTTTTGATATCTACACAAGAAAACACCACACACTGCCATAGGACTTATAGTTTTACGTTTATCGGTTTTTGACCATATATAGGGCAAAATTATAAGGAAAAAATAAAAGTCAAATCGATCAAAGGGATTGGGTCTACCGCGTATATCTCAAAAAAATAAGCAAGTTTACAAAAAGAATCTTCCCCAAAAGATGCTCAAGCAAAAATCTACGGTCATTTGAAGTTTCACGAAATGTGACTTTAAAGGGGTACTTGTGAAAATTTGAACTTCAAACAGACATAAAACGTGCATCCGATCCAGCCAATTATGTATCTAACCTGATTATTTTTATGATATCTATGTGAAAAAATCTGCGCACTGTCACAGGACTTATAGTTTTATGTTTACCCATTTTTGACCTTATATAGGGCAAAATTATAAGGAAAAAAGAAAGTCAAATCGGTCAAAAAAAAGGGATTGGGTCTACTGCGTAGATCTCAAGAAAATAAGCAAGTTTAAAAAAAATCGTCCCCAAAAGATGCTCGAGGAAAAATCTATGGCCATTTGAAGTTTCACGAAATGTGACTTTAAAGGGGTACTTATGAAAATTTAAACTTCAAACGGACATAAAACGCGTATCCGATGTCTGATCGAGCCGATTTTTTTAACCTGATTATTTTTAATATCTACCCGAAAAAACACCACAATTTGCCATATGACTTATAGTTTTACGTTTATCGGTTTTTGACCTATATAGGGCAAAATTATAAGGAAAAAATGAAAGTCAAATAGGTCAAAGGGATTGGATCTACCGCGTATATCTCAAAAAAATAAGCAAGTTTCAAAAAAGAATCGCCCCCAAAAGATGCTCGAGGAAAAATCGACGGTCATTTGAAGTTTTACGACATGTGACTTTAAAGTGGTACTTGTGAAAATTTGAACTTCAAACGAAAATAAAATGCGCATCCGATGTACGATCGAGCTGATTTTTTAACAACCTAATTATATTTTTGAGATCTACTCAAAAAAATAGCACGCACTTCCATAGGATTTATAGTTTTACGTTTACCGGTTTTTGATTATATATAGGGCAAAATTATAAGGAAAAACCAAAAGTCAAATAGGTCAAAAGTATTGGGTCTACCGCGTCTATCTTGAAAAAATAAGCATGTTTAAAAAAAGAATCGATCCCAAAAGATGCTCGAGGAAAAATCTACGGTCACTTAAAGTTTCACGAAATGTGACTTTCAAAAGGGGTACTTGTGAAAACTTGAACTTCAAACATACATAAAATGCGCATCCGATGTCCGATCGAGCTAATTTTTTTCAAACCTGATTATTTTTTTGATATCTACGCGAAAAAATACCACGCACTGCCATAGGACTTATAGTTTTACGTTTATCGGTTTTTGACCATATATAGGGCAAAATTATAAGGAAAAAACGAAAGTGAAATCGTTCAAAAGGATTGGGTCTACCGCGTATATATCAAAAAATAAGCAAGTTTAAAAAAAGAATCGCCCTCAAAAGATGCACAAGGAAAAATTTACGGCCATTTGAAGTTTCACGAAATGTGACTTTAAAGGAGTACTTGTGAAAATTTGAACTTCAAACGGACATAAAACGCGCATCCGATGTTCGATCGAGCCAAATTTTTTTTCAAACCTGATTATTTTTCGATATCTACGCGAAAAAAACCACGCACTGCCATAGGCCTTATAGTTTTACGTTTATCGATTTTTGATCATATATTGGGAAAAATAATAAGGAAAAAATGAAAGTCCAATACGTCAAAAGGATTTCGTCTACCGCGTAGATGTTGAAAAAATAAGCAAGTTTAAAAAAAGAATCGCCTCCAAAAGATGCTCAAGGAAAATCTACTGCTATTTGAAGTTTCACGAAATGTGATTTTAAAGAGGTACTTGTGAAAATTTGAAGTTCAAACGAACTTAAAACACGCATCCGATGTCCGACCGAGCTAATTTTTTTCCAACCTGATTATTTTTTTGATATCTATGCTAAAAAATACCACGCAGTGCCATAGGACTTATAGTTTTACGTTTATCTATTTACGTTTATCAATTTTTGACCATATATAGACAAAATTATAAGGAAAAAACAAAAGTCAAATCGGTCAAAGAGATTGGGTCTACCACGTAGATCTCAAAAAAATAAGCAAGTTTAAAAATAAAATCGCCCCCAAAAGATGCTGGAGGAAAAATCTACGGCCATTTGAAGTTTTACGAAATGTGACTTTAAGGGGTACTTTTGAAAATTTGAACTTCAAACGGACATAAAACGCGCATCCGATGTCCGATCGAGCCGATTTTTTTTAACCTGATTATTTTTCAATATTTACGCGAAAACCACTACAATCTGCCATATGACTTATAGTTTTAAGTCTATCGGTTTCTGACCATATATTGGGCAAAATTATAAGGAAAAAATGAAAGTCTAATCGGTCAAAGAGATTGGGTCTAACGCGTATATCTCAAATAAATAAGAAAGTTCAAAAAAATTATATCCCCCAAAAGATATTCGGGGAAAAATCTACGGCCATTTGAAGTTTCACGAAATGTGATTTTGAAGGGTACTTAAGAAAATTTAAACTTCAAACGGACATAAAACACGCATCCGATGTACGATCAAGCCAATTTTTTCCAACCTGATTATATTTTTGATATCTACGCGAAAAAATAGCTCGCACTTCCATAGGATTTATAGTTCTACGTTTACCGGTTTTTGACCATATATAGGGCAAAATTATAAGGAAAAAATAAAAGTCAAATAGGTCAAAAGTATTGGGTCTACCACATAGATCTTGAAAAATAAGCATGTTTAAAAAAAGAATTGACCCCAAAAGATGTTCAAGAAAAATCTACGGCCATTTGAAGTTTCACGAAATGTGACTTTAAAGGGGTACTTGTGAAAATTTGAACTTCAAACGGACATAAAACGTGCATCCGATTTCCGATCGAGCCAAATTTTTTTCCAACCAAATTATTTTTTCGATATCTAAGCAAAAAAATAGAATGCAATGTCATAGGACTTATATTTTTACGTTTATCGGTTTTTGACCATATATAGGAAAAAATTAAAAGGAAAAAATAAAGTGAAATCGGTCAAAGAGATTGGTTCAACCGCGTATATCTCAACAAAATAAGCAAGTTTAGAAAAGAATTACCCCCAAAAGATGCTCGAGGAAAAAATCTATGGTCATTTAAACTTTCACGAAATGTGACTTTAAAGGGTTACTTGTGAAAATTTGAAATTCAAACGGACATAAAACGCGCATCGAATGTCCGATCGAGCCAAATTTTTTTCCTACGTGATTATTTTTTTGTTATATACGCGAAAAACACCACGCACTGTCATTAGACTTATAGTTTTACGTTTATCGGTTTTTGACCATATATAGGGAAAAGTATAAGGAAAAACGAAAGTCAAATCGGTCAAAGGGATTGGTTCTACCGCGTTTATCTCAAAAAAATAAGCAAGTTTAAAAAAGGAATCGCCCCCAAAAGATGCTCGAGGAAAAATCTACGCCCATTTAAAGTTTCACGAAATGTGACTTTAAAGGGGTACTTGTGAAAATTTAACTTCAAACGGACTTAAAACGCGCATCCGATGTCCGATAGAGCCAAATTTTTTTCCAACCTGATTATTTTTTTGATATTTATGCGAAAAATACCACGCACTGCCATAGGACTTACAGTTTTACGTTATCGGTTTTTGACCATATATAGGGCAACATTATAAGGAAAAACGAAAGTCAAATCGGTCAAATGAATTGAGTCTACATCGTATATCTTGAAAAAATAAGCAAGTTTAAAAAAAGAATCGCCTCCAAAAGATGCTCGAGGAAAAATCTACGGCCATTTGAAGTTTCACGAAATATGACTTTAAAGAGGTACTTGTGAAAATTTGAACTTTAAACGGACTTAAAACGCGCATCCAATGTCCGATAGAGCTAATTTTTATTTCCAACCTGATTTTTTTTTATATATACGCGAAAAAATGATACGCACTGCAATAGGACTTATAGTTTTACGTTTATCAGTTTTTGACCATATATAGGGCAAAATTAAAAACAAAAATGAAAGTCAAATCTGTCAAAGGAATTGGGTCTATCGCATATATCTCAAAAAAATAAGAACGTTTGAAAACAGAATCACCCCCAAAAGATGCTCTAGGAAAAATCTACGGCCACTTGAAGTTTCACGACATGTGACTTTAAAGAGATACTTTTGAAAATTTGAACTTAAAAAACGCATCCGACGTTCGATCGAGCCACTTTTTTTTCCAACCTGATTATTTTTTTGATATGTACGCGAAAAGACAGCATGCACTTCCATAGGACATATATTTTTTACGTTTATCTGTTTTTGACCATATATAGGGCAAATTTTGGAAAAAATGAAAGTTAAATCGGTCAAAGAGATTGGGTCTACCGCATATATCTCAACAAAATAAGCAAGTTTAAAAAAGGAATCACCCCCAAAAGATGCTCGAGGAAAAAATCTATGGTCATTTAAAGTTTCACAAAATGTTACTTTAAAGGGTTACTTGTGAAAATTTGAAATTCAATCGGACATAAAACGCGCATCTGATGTCCGATCGAGCCAATTTTTTTTCCTACGTGATTTTTTTTATGTATACGCGAAAAACACCACGCACTGTCATAAGACTTATAGTTTTACGTATATCGTTTTTGAACCATATATAGGGAAAAGTATATGGAAAAAACGAAAGTCAAATCGGTCAAAGAGATTGATTCTACGGTGTTTATGTCTAAAAAATAAGAAAGTTTAAAATAATAATCGACCCAAAAGATGCTCGAGCAAAAATTTACGACCATTTGAAGTATCACGAAATGTGATTTTAAAGGTGTACTTGTGAAAATTTAACTTCAAACGGACTTAAAACGCGCATCCGATGTCCGATAGAGCCAAATTTTTTTCCAACCTGATTATTTTTTTGATAATTATGCGAAAAATACCACGCACTGCCATAGGACTTACAGTTTTACGTTATCGGTTTTTGACCATATATAGGGCAACATTATAAGGAAAAACGAAAGTCAAATCGGTCAAATGAATTGAGTCTACATCGTATATCTTGAAAAAATAAGCAAGTTTAAAAAAAGAATCGCCTCCAAAAGATGCTCGAGGAAAAATCTACGGCCATTTGAAGTTTCACGAAATATGACTTTAAAGAGGTACTTGTGAAAATTTGAACTTTAAACGGACTTAAAACGCGCATCCAATGTCCGATAGAGCTAATTTTTATTTCCAACCTGATTTTTTTTTTATATATACGCGAAAAATGATAGGCACTGCAATAGGACTTATAGTTTTACGTTTATCAGTTTTTGACCATATATAGGGCAAAATTAAAAACAAAAATGAAAGTCAAATCTATCAAAGGAATTGGGTCTACCGCATATATCTCAAAAAAATAAGAACGTTTGAAAACAGAATCACCCCCAAAAGATGCTCGAGGAAAAATCTACGGCCACTTGAAGTTTCACGACATGTGACTTTAAAGAGATACTTCTAAAAATTTGAACTTAAAAAACGCATCCGACGTTCGATCGAGCCACTTTTTTTTCCAACCTGATTATTTTTTTTGATATGTACGCGAAAAGACAGCATGCACTTCCATAGGACTTATATTTTTTACGTTTATCTGTTTTTGACCATATATAGGGCAAAATTATAAGGAAAAAATGAAAGTTAAATCGGTCAAAGAGATTGGATCTACCGCATATATCTCAACAAAATAAGCAAGTTTTAAAAAGGAATCGCCCCCAAAAGATGCTCGAGGAAAAAATCTATGGTCATTTAAAGTTTCACAAAATGTTACTTTAAAGGGTTACTTGTGAAAATTTGAAATTCAAACGGACATAAAACGCGCATCTGATGTCCGATTGAGCCAATTTTTTTCCTACGTGATTTTTTTTTATGTGTACGCGAAAAACACCACGCACTGTCATAGGACTTATAGTTTTACGTATATCGTTTTTGAACCATATATAGGGAAAAGTATAAGGAAAAAACGAAAGTCAAATCGGTCAAAGAGATTGATTCTACCGTGTTTATGTCTAAAAAATAAGAAAGCTTAAAATAATAATCGCCCCCAAAAGATGCTCGAGCAAAAATTTACGACCATTTGAAGTATCACGAAATGTGATTTTAAAGGTGTACTTGTGAAAATTTCAACTTCAAACGGACTTAAAACGTGCATCCGATGTTCAATCGAGCCAATTTTTTTCCAACCTAATTATTTTTTTGATATCTATGCGAAAAAATACCACACACTCCGATAGGACTTATAGTTAAACGTTTATCGGTTTTTGATCATATATAGGGCAAAATTATAACGAAAAAACGAAAGTCAAATCGGTCAAAGGGATTGGGTCTACCGCATTTATCTCAAAAAATAAGCTAGTTTAAAAAAGAATCGTCCCAAAAATATGCTCGCAGAAAAATCTACTGCCATTTGAAGTTTCACAAAATGTAACTTTAAAGGGGTACTTGTGAAAATTTTAATTTCAAACGGATATAAAACGTGCATCCGATGTCCGATCGAACCAACTTTTTTTCCAACCTGATTATTTTTTGGATATCTACGCAAGAAAATACCACACACTGCCATAGGACTTATAGTTTTATGTTTATATATCGATTTTGGAACATTTATAGGGTAAAATTATAAGGAAAAAATGAAAGTCAAATCGGTCAAAGAGATTAAGTCTACCACTTATATCTCGAAAAACAAGCAAGTTTAAAAAAAGAATCGCCCCAAAAGATGCTCGAAGAAATATCTACGTCCATTTGAAGTTTCACGAAATGTGACTTTATAGCGGTACTTGTGAAAATTTAAACTTTAAACGGACTTAAAACGAGCATCCGATGTCCGGTAGAGCCAAAAAAAAATTCCAACCTAATTTTTTTTCGATATCTGCGAGAAAAAATATCACCCACTGCCATAGGATTTATATTTTTACATTTATCGGTTTTTGACCATATATAGGATAAAATTATAAGGAAAAAATGAAAGTCAAATCGGTCAAAGGGATTGGGTCTACCGCATATATCTCGAAAGAATAAGTAAGTATAAAAAAGGAATCGCCGAAAAAGATGCTCGAGGAAAAATCTACAGCCATTTGAAGTTTCATGAAATGTGACTTTAAAGGGGTACTAGTGAAAATTTGAACTTCAAAAGGACTTAAAACACACATCTGATGTCTGATAGAGCCAATTTTTTTCAACCTGATTATTTTTTTGATATCTATGCGAAAAATACCACGCACTACAATAGGACTTTAGTTTTACGTTTATTGGTTTTTGACCATATATAGGGCAAAATAATAAAATAAAAAAATATAGTCAAATCGGTCAAAGGGATTGGGTCTACCGCATATATCTCGAAAATAAGCATGTTTAAAAAAGGAATCGCCCCAAAAGATGCTCGAGGAAAATTCTACGGCCTTTTGAAGTTACATGAAATGTGACTTTAAAGGGGTACTTGTGAAAATTTGAATTTCAAACGGACATAAAACGCGCATCCGAGGTCCGATCGAACCAATTTATTTTCCAACTTGATTAGTTTTTCGATATCTACACGAAAAAAATACCACGCACTTTCATAGGACTTATAGTTTTACGTTTATCAATTTTTGACCATATATAGGGCAAATTATAACGAAAAAACGAAAGTCAAATTGGTCTAAGGAATTGGGTCTATCTCGTATATCTCAAAAAAAACAAGCAAATTTAAAATAATAATCACCCCTAAAAGATGCTCAAGGAAAAATCTACGGCCATTTGAAGTTTCACGAAATGTGACTTTAAAGTGTACTTGTGAAAATTTGAAATTCAAACGGACATAAAACGCGCAATTATGTCCGATCGAGCAAAAAAAAATTTCAACCTTATTATTTTTTTGCCATCTACGCGAAAAAATACCACGCACTGCCATAGGACGTATAGTTTTACGTTTATCGATTTTTGACCATATATAGGGCAAATTTATATGGAAAAAAGGAATGTCAAATCGGTCAAAGGGATTGGGTCTATCGCGTATATCTCAAAAAATAATCAAGTTTAAGAAAAGAATCGCCCCCAAAAGATGATCGAGGAAAAATCTACGGCCATTTGAAGTTTCACGAAATCTGACTTTATTGGGGTATTTGTGAAAATTTGAACTTCAAGCGGACATAAAACGCGCATCCGATGTCAGATCGAGTCAAAAAAATTCAAACCTGATTATTTTTTCGAAATCTACGCGAAAAAACAGCATGCACTGCTGTAGGACTTATATTTTTACATTTATCGATTTTTGACCATATATAGGGCAAAATTATAAGGAAAAAATAAAAGTCAAATCGGTAAAAGGGATTGAGTCTACCGCGTGTATCTCAAAAAAATAAGCAAGTTTAAAGAAAGAATGCCACCAAAAGATGCTCGAGGAAAAATCCATGGCTATTTGAAGTTTCACGAAATGTGACTTTAAAGGGGTACTTGTGAAAATTTGAAATTCAAACGGACATAAAAAGCGCATCCGATGTCCGATCGAGCCAATTTTTTTCCAAGCTGATTAGTTTTTGGATATATACGTGAAAAAATAACACGCACTGCGATATGACTTATAGTTTTACGTTTATCGATTTTTGACCATATATAGGGCAAAATTATAAGGAAAAAATGAAAGTCCAATCGGTCAAAGGAATTGGGTCTACCGCGTATATATAAAAAAATAAGCAAGTTTAAAAAAAGAATCGCCCCCAAAAGATGCTCGAGAAAAAATCTACGGCCATTTGAAGTTTCAGGAAATTTGACTTTAAAGAGGTACTTGTGAAAATTTGAACTTCAAACGGACTTAAAACGCGCATCCGATGTCCGATCGAGTCAAGTATTTTTTTCCAGCCTGATTATTTTTTCTATATCTACGCGAAAAAATACCATGCACTGCCATATGACTTATAGTTTTTAAATTTATTTTTGACCATATATATGACAACATTATAAGAAAAAAATGAAAGTCAAATCGGTCAAATGTATTTGGTCTACCACTTATATCTCAAAAAAAAATAAGCAAGTTTAATAAAAGAATCGCCCCCAAAAGTTGCTCGTGGAAAAATTTACGGTCATTTGAAGTTTCACGAAATGTGACTTTAAAGGGGTACTTGTGAAAATTTGAACTTCAAACGGACATAAAACGCGCATCCGATGTCAGATCAAGCCAATTTTTTCCTAACTAATTAATTTTTTTCGATATCTATTCGAAAAAACACTACGCACTGCCATAGGACTTATAGTTTTACGTTTATTGATTTTTGACCATATGTAGGGTAAAAATATAAGGAAAAAACGAAAGTCAACAAAGGGATTGGGTCTACTGTGTATATCTCAAAAAAAAATAAGCTAGTTTAAAAAAGAACCGCCCCCAAAAGATGCTCGAGGAAAAATCTACGGCCACTTGAAGTTTCGAGAAATGTGACTTTAAAGGAGTATTACTGTGAAAATTTGAACTTCAAACGGACATAAAACGCGCATCCGATGTCCGATCGAGGTGATTTTTTTCCAACCTGATTATTTTTTTGATATCTACGCGAAAAAATACTACGCATTGCCATAGGACTTATAATTTTACGTTTATTGGTTTTTGACCATACATAAGGCAAAATTATAAGAAAAAACGAAAGTCAAATCGGTCAAAGTATATAGGGCACTAATTTCTCAGTCTGGAAATATTTGAGCTGTTTGTGCATGAATGTATTGTTTTCCTTGTGATGTTCTTCTCAAACATAAAATCAGAAGAGGAACAAACGAGTGTGGCAAGAAGAAGTGCTTTAGACAAAAACCTGAACTTGATGTCTGTGATATGTGATTCTTCAAGTAAACACTAATTAGGATTCAAGTTCCTGAAGATTTGTCTTGGTTCTAATTCAATCATTTGTTTTTCTTTCTTATGCTAATGTCTCTTTGGGTATTTGAACAATCTGACTGTTTGTATTCAGGGACATTGTGGTTCTTGTTGGGCTTTTGGTGCTGCTGAGTCGTTGTCTGATTGTTTCTGTATTCATTTTGGCTGGTTAAATTCATTCCTTCATGCAAGTTTATTCTAGTTATGGTAGCTAGTTATTCAATTTTTATGTGTGAGGTAGAATATCTCTGTGTCAGCAAATGATATCGTAGCATGCTGTGGTCACTGAAGAGGTCATACTATTTTGTTTTATACACTTATTGTACTTCAAAGCCTTGGTATTAGAATACATGCCGAATGGGACACTTGACAAATGGCTATACAATCACAACTTTTTCTTAGACATGTTGCAGAGATTAAGTATAATGATAGATGTTGGATTAATGAATATACGATGTTGGATTAATGATTCTTTTCCGAGTGGTATTCATAAGGTGGTGGATTCCAATTTGATACGCCAGGGGATGAACAAATCGATGCAAAGATGCAGTGTTTTTCATCTATCATGAAATTAGCTTTGAGTTGCACTGTAGTGACACCTGATGCAAGAATTAGTATGGAAGATGCTCTTTCAACACTCAAAAAATCAGACTCCAGTTTTTCAATAGTCTCCGCTAGGTAGAATTAGACCGTTGTGTTTTATTGAGTGTGAAAAATTAAGGTGAAAGTTGAGGTAATCAGCCAGCTAAGCTACTTATTCGCGAATGTTTTATTGAGTGTGAAAAGTTAAAATAGATATTTCTCGTTGACATTCATTTATTACAGAATTGAGTTAAATATGACATTGTTATCAGATCAATTTGGCAATGCACATGACATGAAAAATCACATTAACGCCTCAATTTTTTTCGAGCTCATAATTTTTTCTTTGTTACATCGATATTTCTATCATGAGCTATATAAAATTTTAAATAATAAATTTAATATGGTATTCAGTTTTTTTCCAAATCTGTATAATTTAAAAATTATATTTTAAAAAAAATACTCAAATTTTAGTATCATCACTTATTCAAGAAAAGAAGTTACTCGACATAATTTTGAAATACAGATAGGTATCGATTGAACTTTTGTCATATCTAGTCAAATCCTACTAAGTGATTTTGGCGTTTAATATTTACAGAAAATCATTTAGAATTCTCACTTATTTAGAAAAAATGTTACTCTGCCATACAAAGAGGTGTTTGTTGGAGTTTTGTCATATCCAGTCAAGTCTACTAAGTAATTATTAGTTATTTTTCCTATTTTAGTACAAAAACAATCATCCAAATATGGAATGCACATAAATTAAAATGACAAGTAATCACTATATTGGAAAACTTCATATAAAATTAAGAACTACAATATTTGTGTTTATACATCATTGATTATAATTTTGTAATAAAGCTCCGAAGAGTTACATGGATAAGAATTCTTCGAAAATAACTTATGTGATTACCATTGATGATTATTCATTATATTATATATATTTCATGGGATGCAAAAATAGTACTAGTAAGAAATTACAAAATCACTCCATCAAGTCTAAGTTGATGGTTGGTCAGCAAAATGAATTTTGAGTTCCTTGGATAATGAATTTCCACAAAATACAAGGTTTATTTTCCTTTTTCTACTTCAAATATATATATATATATATATATTTTTTCATATTTTTTCCAATTACTATTTTTAATAGATATTTTCAAACATCAATTCTCAGATGTAAGTAAATATTTTGTTTTAGTCATTTTGGTTTAGCAGTAGGAATGAGGGGTCCAAGTTCAAGATACCAACCATATGGAAAAGAAATTGATCCAAACAATGATAGGCATGTTTTCTTTCTTTTATTCTCCAAATTATCATCAATATGTCAATGCGATATAACTCATCTCATCTTGTTAACTAATAATATATATTTTTTAGGGTTGGTCAAAACCGCCCCCGCCCCCCGAGCAGCCTCGGGGCACCGTCGTGCCCCGAGGCCGCCCCCGCCCCCCGAGCAGCCTCGAGGCACCGTCGTGCCCCGAGGCCGCCCCCCGAGCAGCCTCGAGGCACCGTCGTGCCCCGAGGCCGCCCCCGCCCCCGAGCAGCCTCGAGGCACCGTCGTGCCAGGCGCTCCGCCCAGCGACCTCGAGGCACCGTCGTGCCCGCTCCGCCCCGGCGACCTCGGGGCACCGTCGTGCCGAGGTCGCTTCGGCGACCTCGGCACGCCGTCGTGCCGAGGTCGCCCGAGCAGCCTCGGGCACGCAGTCGTGCCGAGGCCGCCCCGGCGACCTCGAGGCACCGTCGTGCCGAGGGCCGCCGGCGACCTCGAGGCAGTCGTGCCGAGGGCCGCCCTCCGGCCGCCCCGAGGCCCAGCGACCTCGAGGCACCGTCGAGCCCCCGACCTCGAGGCATCGCCATGCCCCGAGGCCGCCCCGGCGACCTCGAGGCATGCGGGTGCCAGGGCCGCCCCTAGCGACCTCGAGGGCGTCGTGCCCGAGGCCAAGGCGACCTCGAGGCACCGTCGTGCCAGAGGTCGCCCAGCGACCTCGAGGGTCGTGCCAGGCCGCCCCTCCCGGCGACCTCGAGGGCGTCGTGCCAGGGCCGCCCGGCGACCTCGAGGCAGTCGTGCCAGGCCGCCCTTCAGCGACCTCGAGGGCCGTCGTGCCCGAGGCCGCCCCGGCGACCTCGAGGCCGGTCGTGCCAGAGGCCGCCCCGGCGACCTCGAGGGCAGTCGTGCCAGGTCGCCGAGCGACCTCGAGGCCGTCGTGCCAGAGGCCGCCCGGCGACCTCGAGGGCCGTCGTGCCGAGGCCGCCGCTACGAGTCGCCTCGAGGCACCGTCGTGCCGAGCCCCGCCCTGGTGCCTCGAGGGCCGTCGTGCCCGAGGCCGCCGCTCCGGCGACCTCGAGGCACCGTCGTGCCGAGGCCGCCCACTCCCAGCCCCGAGCGACCTCGAGTGCCGTCGTCTTGTGGCCGCCGGCGACCTCGAGAGGCAACTGTCGTGCCCCGAGGCCGCCCAGCCTGAGCCGCCTCGAGGCACCGTCGTGCCAGGCCGCCCCTGGCGACCTCGAGGCACCGTCGTGCCAGGCCGCCGGCGACCTCGAGGCCGTCGTGCCAGGGCGCCCGAGGCGACCTCGAGGCACCGTCGTGCCAGGGCCGCCCCGGCGACCTCGAGGCACCGTCGTGCCGAGGCCGCCCGCCTGAGTGCCTCGAGGCACCGTCGTGCCGGCGCCCCGCCACTGGTGCCTCGAGCCGTCGTGCCGAGGCCGCCCGCTCGGCGACCTCGAGGCACCGTCGTGCCGAGGCCGCCGCCCTGGTGCCCAGGCGACCTCGAGGCACCATCGTGCCCCGAGGCCGCCCCCCCAGCAGCCTCGAGGCACCGTCGTGCCCCGAGGCCGCCGCCGAGCGACCTCAAGGCACCGTCGTGCCGAGGCCGCCCGCCCGCCCGAGCAGCCTCGAGGCATCGTCGTGCCCGATTGCCGCCAAGCGACCTCGAGGCACCATCGTGCCCTGAGGCCCCCGAAGCGACCTTGAGGCACCGTCGTGCCCCGAGGCCGCCGCCCCCCTGACCTAAAAAAAAACAAAGTTAGAATGCACTTAAACAATTCAATTTATGTAGTTTAACAAAAAGAAGACATAAAAAAATGAGTCGGGTTGAGTAATCATCAAATATTCAATTTATTCGCCCAATGGAGTTTTTCTAACGTTTCACAATGAAGGGAAAATGATTGAACCAAGGGTCTTGTTTTATCCCATCAATCTTGATCTTCTCTGCATGTACATGGTTTTGAGTATAAATCAATATACTATACTAACATGACAGAAGTGATGTTGAAGTTCACAAATTAATCAAGATAAAGGAGATGAGAAAAGGAACAATTAGAGCAGAAGACAAGACAAACATATTTTAAATTACCAAACAGGGAAATTTTGAAGGATTATAATCCATGTTGAGCAATCAAACTCTAAAAAATGATGTTTTTAGTTCTAATCATGGATGAGCCAACTGATCATGCTATGTAAAAGGGATCAATGAATTAAAATGAAGAACAGTTTGAATAGAAACAAGTTTACTGCTTGAGTACGACAAATGGAGGATCTTTGAGCTGTATTACTTAACACTTACAATAATCTTGGATGTATATGGTACCAAAGCCAAAAATGATTCCTAGTAGTTAGTCACAACTTCAGATACAAAAAAAAATTTATTTTTTTTTCAATCTACTCTCAGTGAAAATCAGCTTATAAAGTAATAGAAACCTTAGTGTGAAAACTTTTCTTCAACCTAATAACATAAACATTAGAACTTTCTTCAAATGTTCGAAATGCAAAGTGGCAAGATTCATAATACTTTTTAACCATTAAAGAATACTTAACTCAAGACATAATTTTAGAAAAGATTCAACTTCCAAATATCACAATCTTGGCCAAAAAATTGAAATCTCGTAAATCCCCTTGTATCAAAAACCCTCATATCATTTCAGTTGATTTTCAGAACTTTAATTTTCACCCTCATATCAAAAACCTTCAATCATTTTACTTGTCTAAAATCTTAGAATAAACCCACCCACCCACCCCAAAAAAAAAATCACAAAACTCACCGACATTTCACTTGCACAAATTTATAGAAACCCCATAGGCATACAGAAGATGATTCCAACATACAGAAAATGAATCATTGAACCAGTAACAAGAAAAATACACACAAAAAAATATGATAAATACTTTCCTACAGTAAAAAAGAAATACACATAAAAAAGTTGAGACCAAAAACAGGGAAATACTCACACAAGGTTGGAAGAATAAGAGATCAGCAGAGACAGTTGATGATTGGATACATTAGAAAATTCCCGTCGTTTCTTGGCCGCTCCAGCTTTCAATTTCGATTTTCAAATGTGAAGTAATATATACGTTAGAAGCAGACAAGGGTTTGAATTGAAACTTTAGTGAATGAATTTTCAAAGAAATTTTTTCAAACTTGAAATAGATGGAATAATAATTGAAGATAAATGATCCCAAGCATGATTTACTAAATTACACATTTCTACGAGTTGATTTTGAGGTTCAATTGATCAATCAATCAACTAAGCCCCCAAACCCTAAGCCATAGGAAAAAGTAGCTGAATACGTTCGAGCAGTGGGATTCAAGAAGCATACCAATGTCTGTCGCTCATCATTTGCCTGACAACCAGCTCCTTCTTGTTTTATCCTCGCCACCATGATCTTCACCATTGTCTGCAACATACACACCCAGAAAAAAACTTGATTTCTTTTAAAATCCAAATTGAAAATGGAATTCAAACTTATGCATAACAAGAGCCGTTGTATCTATGAGAGAAGAGAAGAGAAGAGAAGAGCGGTCGAGGAGCCTTGAAACGAGAAGAGCCGTTATGGGTGGAACTGCTAGTATTTATAGTGTGCTTTCTCAAATTGGAATTTAAATAAATTTACATTGAAATGGATTTTAATAGCAAGAGCCGTTATTATTTTTTTGAAAATATAATCTAACTAATTAATACTAATTTAATAAGATATTTGCTTGAAACAAAAAAAAAATATGATAGTTTATTTTTAAAAAGGACAATAGTATTTTAAAATTACTTTAAAAACATTGTGAATTTATACAATTATTTTAAAGTATTTCAATTAAAAACACTTGATGATTAATCTACATTTTGAAAAGTAGTAATAATACTAATCAATAAATTTAAATAATTTTTCTAAACATTTTTTTCCGGTTACGAAATATTTTTAAAAAAATTAACGAAACTTTTTTTTTAAATACTGAGCAGTAAGCAGTGCATTCCGTTATTGACTTTTCGTTGTTACAAGCAAGCTTATTTGTGCACTCCTCTTCATCTCGTTAGTTTCAAATTATCATTTTATGATAGAACCTCTAATGATCATCATAACATGTTTCCTTTGAGTTCTGCATTTCTTTTAGCTATGATTATTCATTTTCTCTTGCACTTCATCCGTCAAGTTATTTTGATTGAAGTCATCATCATAGCACTTGAAGTTAGCGCTCAATTGACGTTCAAGGCCACTTTAATCATCTGATATGACAAAGATCCTAAATCCATACAATATTACAGTACCCATTATCATCACTGGACGCAGCAAACACCTTCGTGGGTTACATAAAAACAATCATACAAGAACATCATTTAAATATATCATTGTCCTGTTGCCAATGACTACAAATAGTTCTACAAAACTCACAAGGGGAAATATACAGTAAGAACTCAGCTACAAGAAGCAAGACCTCTAATTCGTCCCTCGAGGGAATCTACAACAACTAATATAGACTAACAACACAAGGTCCAGAAAGCCAACCAACTGGAGATTCATATTTTGTACAACAAAAATTATATATTCTTCATGGATAAAGCAGCACCAGAATATCTTTAAAAGCCGTGAGGTATATCTAATGGCATGAAAACAAAAATGCTTTAAAAGGTCATCCATCTGCTTTAATGGTGTTTCACAATTGTAATTAATGAGCCGGTGTGCAAGGCTGCCAGCCTCTGGAACCATAGCTGAAGTTAAGCCATTCCAAAAGTGAAATGTGACAGCTTCTTTGACGATGGTCTTAAACAGCATATCTTGTTCAGCTTTCTCAGTTTCCATTGCTGGTGCCGAGAAGTATCTATCAAAACAAAGAGTTGTAAATAAGCAGATTACGTTAAAAGAGATATTTAGACGGACCAATGACTCAAAAACTTTTATGAGGTCACCCCACTAGGCATTAATTAGTTAAAGCAAATCAACAGTTAAAAGAGGACATTTTAAATTATCAATAACTACTCTTTTAATTACCAAGAAATCCTTGAGAGCCAGTGGCGCATTGTTCAGTGGATGATGGGCCCATCCTCTACCCTTTATCCACTTATATACCGGTGCAGAACCATGTAAAAATGCCTCTAATGAAGCCCAAAATATAGAAGGCCGCTTTTTGAGAGTTCAAAGATGTCAAATAAGATTGGATGGGAATTAGTGACCATTACATTTTTGTCTTAAAAAGATATTTTACTCTCACAGCTAGTCACAGGGGGTGTGTTTAAAATATTTACAAGAACAACATCAATATATAAGTTGTGTAATGAGCTCAAAAAATCTATATGTGGCTCTGAAGTCTGTTGCATCAGCCATGTTACACCAAAAAAGCAATGAAGAAATGCATCCGTACATAACACTAATTGCATATTCTTTTTTGCTTTCAAAAAAATCGTGTTTCTCTCCAGATTCATCAGATTGTTAGGGGTAAGGGTTTCCAAATTTTTACCTTTATCTTTTCCAACATCTTTTCTACTAGAAGGAGATCTCTTGTTGATTCAAGCATTATCAAGTTGAATTATTAGCTGACCATTATAATACCAGGTATTCAAGTTGGAAAAACCGAGAATCAGTTTTCATTGAAACTCAAGGTTTTCCCAACCGGGCTTTACAGTTCGGAGAATACAAGTCCTTGAATAGATGAATTTATTATTTTTGATGAAGTAAGATGTTGCAGAAACTCCAATTTAGTCAGGGGGTTAACCACAAGCAAATGTATGGTCTCCAAGCCATATTGGGGAGCTAATGAAATCCAGGGATAAATTGCTGGGCTCTCAGAGGGATAATTCTATTTAGTGGGGGATAGATTGAATTTCACTCCTTAATTCCATTTTTTTAAGGTTCTGCTAAAATCAGAGAAGCTCTAACTAGACTGAGTTTTCAAAGTTTTGAACAAGTGACCTGTTCTGGGACAAATTTGCAATATTTAAGTTCTGTTAACCATACAACTGTAGTTTTAAAATAGGGATAAGATTCTTAAGCCATATTCTGAACTAAAAGCCATGTGTGCTATAATCAATAACTACAATAACATACCTACTGTAATCCCACAAGTGAGGTTCGAGGAGGGTGGTGTGTAAAGCAAACTTTACCCCTACCTTGGTAGGTTGAGAGATTGTTTACGGAAGATTCTCAGCTCAAGTAAAGCATTTCAAGAAGGTTGAAAAGAGGATACAATAGTAAAGAAGCCATGCTGAAATAATGAAGAAAAGAATAATCTCAACAACACAAATACGATAACTGAAGCAAAGAACACAACATGCAATAATAAAATTGAAGAATAATAAGAGAGTAATACTAAATTACTAATAATACTGTCTAGGAAAAATAGACAATACTCGACTACCTACTAGCATTCTACATTAATCTTGGACCTTTTTATCTAGGGACATGTCCTCAATAAGCTGCAAATGTGTCATGCTTTATCTAATCACATCTCGTTAATACTTTTTCGGCCTACCGCTACCTCTCCTCAAACCACAATTGTCAACCTGTCACACCTCCATCTCAACACTTCTGCTACTTTCATCTCCTACACGTGTGAGTTCTTAACCCGCCTACACACTTCCCCATACAACGGTATGAACAATAATCAAACGTTCAAAATAATAAATAATAAATCTTTCACTAAAAAATTTAAGCACTCACAATTCTAAGTACCACCTTTTAATACTTTTGACCTCAAGATTAAAAAAGATGTTAGGTTTGCTACCTGGTAATATTGTTATGACCGATGGGGAAGAAAACAAACGAGGGTTGAAATTTGATCTCCCTCTTTCTACCGGAAAGATTTCCATTGACGGAAAAGTTACTAGCAATTCTTGTCAAAAGGTCAGCTCCATTCCATCTCAATTGTGTGTAATCATAAGACTCCTTCAAACACTCCATTACAAAAGGACTGCAGAAGACATACAATAAAGTGAATCTTGGTCATAGGGCAGATAGAAGAGAATAATAATTTACATTTATAAGCTTTTGCTAGGAATACTTGTGTTCCTATCCTTCTCCCGCAATAAACTGTAGCAAATATTTCTGACAGATTAACAGGTGCAATAAGAGGTTATTGTTCAAAACTTGCATCCTCCGATAGCGTTTTATTTGCTAAGGACAACCCAAACATATTTTTGAAAACACAGTGGTATCTTGCTCAGCTTGCGTGCACCTCGATCAATCTTTACTTTATGAATGTGTAATTTTATCCACATAAAGCAGCCCTTCCCTAATTCCCTCTATTTTCCTTATCCATGTCTCTTCCTCAGTGGGCCTCAAAATATTAGGCATGGGACATACTAAAATGCCACAGAAAGGGTGGTTATTGCAAGGTCCAAGCACACCAGAACCAGAACAGAGCACTTCAGAAGTATTCAAGAGGCAAAGATTGTTTTGAAAGTACCTGTGCTTTCTAAAAGCCATTACAGCACCATTCAAAGTTTTTCCACGTCGGTCATCCTCAAAAGCAACAGTATTACTAAGTGAAGACAATGAATTCAACACTATGATGTGCAACAACTATAAACTTCACCAAAAGAAATTAAGTTTTTATATTACTAAAGTTGGAACAATCCTGCAGAAAATAGAATGGACAAAAGTTCATTACAGACATTAGATTTCAGCTTTCATATGCTCCTTAAATCAATTTTTTTTATAAGGTAAATAAATTCTTTAATGTGAATCAGGGAAAGATTGAGATGTAACACATTTCATGATCCTAGTTTCATAAGGTTCTTTGCCAGGAGATGTTGGTGCAGCCTCACCACAACCCACTTTCTCTAAGGATAACTCATGTAATTCATCTATAAAAAAAAACTCACTAGAGGCAGCAAATTTCTGGAATTATGTGATTTTAAAAAGAAGCTGTCCATGTGCCACAGACACAAGAATGAGTTATTCACTAACATATACTAACAGCAAAATCTTTTGTATGACTCAGAAAAACTTAGATCCTTCTTCAGTAGTCCTCTCACCGTCATTTTTTATGAAGTGTTTCTAACAATCATCAATTCCATTTCTTAACTTCATGAACAACCTGTCTTGTGGTTTACTAGACCAAGTTTAAGAATATCAGCTATGGGAAACAACATCCGAAAGAAAAATATTACAATCACATTGAAATAAACTTCAGCAAATTGAATTCTTAAAAAAAAAAAAGCTCAGCAAATTGAAGTTAATCTATTGCATTAGAGAAGGTAATTGTTTCTGCCGTCAACTGATAAATCTCGAAAAAATTATTGGAATCATTTTTCTATTATACAAATAATACCTTTTGAAATAAATAGTCGAGATCTTAAGTGCGAGCTCCTTATCTAATTTGCCTTACCTCAAGTCAAATGTTATATACAGGAAACACCAGATATTTTTAACTCTGTTATGCAAAACTACGTGGAAGGTAATACATTTAAAATTAAAACTACAATGCATCATCATAGAGATAACACCTCGATTAGCTTCACAGTACATAACAATTTAAATACATTGGGAAGTGTATATTTTCCAAATTGCTTACTTGTATAGAGCTGCCAGCCTGACTAGTTCACTGTAATGGAAAGGATAATGTCTTGTTTGCTTCCATTCATACCAGAAAGAAGCAAATACATGTGTTGGTGTGCCTAGTAGGAGCTCATCAATATTGGGCATCACAACAGCCACTTTGAAGCTGCGGAAAATAATCTATCATCAAATCCATCTCTAGTAAAGTGCAAATGGAAGAATAAAACACCATAGACATGCATTTTTGCATATATACACAAAGAGAACTTGAGATTATCTTCATTTACAAAAAAAAAAAAACTGTTGTTTTAAGTAAGAACTTAAGACTTATTGGAAGCACTTTGAGTATGATTTTCACGAGGCAATGGATAACCCAGGATGAAAATATTAGTCAAACAAACAACAAGCAGAGGCAGATCCAGTACTTTTAGCAAATGAACTCATTGTATTTTTAAAATTATCAGTTCATATCTCTTGTTTGTAGCAATATTCGTGGATTTTAACTCATAAATTTATGCTTGGCAAGAATTTTTGTACTACACATCTGCCTCGCCAACAAGATAACAAATCTAAAGCGATGGAAGAAAGAAATTCAGTAATTTACCCATCCTTCACAAAACCACTAAAGAAATTAAGTTTGATTGTCTCGGAGAAAACCACCACACAAGCATCCCGGTGGCAGTTAAGTACACTCTCAAGTCCCCTCTGATACCGAGCGGTAAACATCCATGCTGGAGAATTCCAGACGATGAAAACTCTCGTAGTACATTTTGCTTTCCTGAAAAATGAGTCCATAAAGTTAGTGAAAGACAACCGAGGGTGCAAGCCCGGAAAGTAACCCCATGAGCAAAGACTAGCCCAGAAACTTCACCTCGGGCATCATCTTCCACAACTTTCATATTACCATTCCTTATCTCTTCCTTACTCCTAGGAGCTGAATCTCCATCACTATCATGAACAACTCTTTTTCCAATTCTAGCATCATCGTTTAAAGTTCTACGCTTCACTCTCTTACCTCTATTCACATCCTCATCATTAGTTTTCACTAATTCACTATTGAATTTCAACTCCTTCAACTCGAAAACATCATTTTTCGCCAGCCCCGCCATCTTCTGTAACTCCAAAGCATCATTAACCAACTCAGATTTGTCAATTCAGACACTGATGGTAACCAGAAATGGGACTTACTTAAACTCATTTAACACAATCTTATCCCCTTTAGTCAATCTAGTATTCCCGGCTCCATCAGGATCCTGCAACATGGGATTATTATTTTGATTCAACGCCACATCTTCAAGACTTCAACACTCTCAATTTCACCCAACATCATCCGATCCAAACGCGGCCTTAGATTCATCACTCTTAGACCCTAATCCTAACTTCATCCTCAATTCAAAATTAACGTAATCTTCCCATTCCTCAATCGGTCGTACAAATACGTCGAGGAAACCCTAGGATGCTGATTGATGATTTCTTCATCGTCCTGTTCAGATTCATTGGATAAGAGGAACTCATCATGTTACTGTTGTTTCTGTCAGCAACGTCGAGCTCGTCGATGCGGTCATCGGAGGAACGATAATCAGCGTCAGCTAAATCGTCGACGAGAGGGTTGTTCAGTGAAATGGTGTCGGAGATTTCCATTAAAATTAAAACGTCTTAATTTTAGTTAATAATGTGATTTTGTCATGTTTAATTGGTCGAATTTTTCTGGAAAAACAAATAATTCAACGAATAAATTGCAATATTTTGCATAGGATGAGTTTATCCGTGTTTGTTTAGGATAAAATTGTAGGATAATTTATCTCAAAAATATGGTGTTATGGAATTAATCTCGAAATAACTTATTTTCAATCCAAATAATCATAAATTTTTTTTATATAGTTGGCAATGGATGCTCAGACAATTCACCTCGTCATTGATAAACCACCAAGAAAATATTGTCTCGCAAACATTTATATTGTGAATTGAGGTAGTGTAAGAGCAATCTCTTGTTGTAATAGTATTTGATGAATGTGTAAGTGGTTCGCTTACACATTTTATATCCTTAGAGTTTCGTCCTCGTTCAAATCAGTGCCCGATGTTGCATCTACTACTTCCTTCAGTTTTCCTCGTAAAAGAGAGTCGTCTTTGAAATCAAAGTTCACGACTAATCAGCCTATGAGAACTGATTCTTGTAAAGAGCATGAAAATAATAAGACTAATAACATGTCACATATTCTAACTCTGGAGAAACTAAAAAGTCATTTGATCAAGTTTAAGTTGATGGTTGGTCAAGAAAATGGAATTAGCAGTAGCAATGGAGGTCCTATAAGAAGGTCACCTAATAGGGCAAGTGTAAGATACCAACCATTTTGGAAAGAAATTGGTCAAAACAATCAAGGATCATCATATAGGCGTGCTAATTTCTCTCTTTTACTCTCCATAAATTATCATTAATAATATTAATTAGTAATGTTCAATATAACTTGTCTCATCTTGTTAACAATATTTTTCAGGGTTGATCAAAACAATTCAGAGTTGATCGTCAAGAGACCATCAAAATTCCAATGAATATACTCAGGGTTGAAACACACAAGACAATCACTAATATTTGTTTCCTTTAAAGAACACAAACATGATTGAGATTATGAGACATGTCAGAAAGTTTACATGTCAGACCATAAAACTAACTTATATATTTATAAAACCAGCAAATTCACTTTACTTAATTTACACAAAGCATATCGCTAAATCTGCTCTAAATGAATTATATCTCAAAATAAATAGTCTCTGCTAGGTAGAATTAGATTGTTGTGCTTTACTGAGTGTGAAAAATTAAGGTGAAAGTTGAGGTAGTCAGTCAACTAAGCTACTTAGATTCCCAAATGTTTTATTGAGCGTGAAAAATTTAAACAGATCTTTCTCATTGACATCCATCTTTTTCAGACTTGAGTTAAATATGACGTTATTATCAGATCAATTTGGCAATACACATGAGATGAAAAATCACATATACGCCGCAATTTTTTTCAAGCAATTAATTTTTCTTTGTTACATCGATATTTCTATCACGAACTATATAAAATATTAAATAATAAATTTAGTATAGCATTCAGATTTTTTTTCCATATCTGTATAAGTTTCAAATTATATTTTTAAAAAATACTCAAATTTTAGTATCATCACTTATTCGAAAAAAGAAGTTATTTTACATCCATATAAATTTGGGTGCTGTAAAATTAGAAATAATACCTACCTCATTTACAAACTAATGCTTCCCTTGCTCAACAACAATAACTGCACCGTCCTAGAGTGTACCATGTTTATTTATCTACGTCAGATTTTGTAGCTAATTAACCTAATAAAAGCTTAATAGAGATAAGATTGAGATGAACCTTGTAGATAGACCCAAAATTACCTTCCTCGATTTTATTTGCAGCGTTAAATATACCAGCCACCGCATCTAGTCCTCTTGATTCTGTACATTTATAGAAAAAGAGAACATTTTAAAAAGTTGAAATTATGCAATATGAAATGCATTTAGCGATAAATGCGTCTTTTCTTGAATATCTTCATTTTAACCATGTATCTAACTTATTTTGGTGACGTGATGTCATTTCCAACATCATAAATTTGACTTTCTCATCATTTATATTTTCTAACACTTATACAATTTACTCACAAAATTTAGTTTTGTGATTTACTATTATAAAAATATGACAATTGAATTTAACTCAATCTCAAAAATTAGCTCATGATAGAAGAATTGAACAAGTTTATATAAACACACGTCATTTAATGTGAGATTTTGACTCAGCATTTGAGAACCCTATTATTTTAGAGTTAAAGATCATAAAATAGAGCAGTTGACTTTGAGACTTGACTAAATATATTCTAGGCCCCAATGACATTAATACATAATAAGATTTATTTTTAGTTTGAACACATTTCTTGATACTATTTATTTTATTTAAAAAGTTTAAGTTAAAATTAGAGTTGTGCTTGACTATTTTTTAATTAATTAAATATTTAAATTTGAATTTATTTTATTGTGTCCATTAATTTTAACAAAAAACTAGCAAATTCACTTTGCTTGACTAATTTATACAAAATAATTATTAAATCTGCTCTAAATGAAGAATATCTCAAAATAAATAGTCACACAATGTAATAGATTAAATTCCATGATTAAAACTGAAAAGATTTTTTTAAAAGTGAAGAGGGAAATTGAAACATATTATAAAGAAAGAAAAAAAGATCAAATACTGCCATGTCATTCATTTTGAAATTATTCTAATAAAATAATTGACCGTTAGGCTCTTCTAATACAAAACACTCTTTCTCTTGTATAAATTTAACAAGTAGACACATGATGATGCCTACGTGACATAATACATGTAAGACACCACGTAGGACACAAAATGTCATGTAGAATGTCATGTAGGACATTTGTGTTTAATTATGTGTACAATTTTATACAAGTTTAAGTATCTAGTTGTGTAGATCCAAAGTTGGAGAGTGTATACGTAATCTGAGACCATATTAAAGGACATATTTATGCATTAGAATTCTATTTTCTTGTTCTTACTAATTGCCACAATTGACTTATCTAGAAAATTCAGTTTTTCCTCACAAATTATTTCTTCGTTCATATATTCGTCCCCTTCTACAAAGTCAATATATTTCCTTTGGAAAAAAGAAGAAGATTAGGCAAAACACAAAACATATTTCTTTTATCAAAACTTTTCATGTTGACTAATGGCATTACTCAAAATGCAAGGCCACAAGTACTTATCAGAAAGACCAAGACTTAATTAATTTGAGGTTGAAATTTCTTGCACATATCATTACAAAAGACATTTTCCAAGTAGGATCGATCACTAATGCTAATTTTCTAGTCTTCATTAGAAGAAGTCGAACTCGATAGTGAAAAATAGCAAATTCACTCAACTTAATTAATTTACACAAAACGTATTATTAAATTTGCTCTAAAAGGATAATATCTCAAAATAATTAATCACAGAAATTAGATTCCATAATTAAAACTGAAAAGATTTTAAAAAAATAAAATAAAAATTAACGTGTAGAGGGAAATAAAAACATATTATAATGAAAGAAAAAAGATAATGTTATATCATTCATTTTGAAATTATTATAATAATTGACCGTTACACAAAGAGCTCTTTTCATACAAAACTCTCCTCTTCTCTTTTCTTCACAAACACAGACAGAGGCTCTTTTCATGGCTGAATTTCTCTCTTCTGCACCACAACGCCATCAGAATGGTGATTTTCCCAATTCCCCTCTCAATGAATTTCCCAATTCCCCATTCAATTTTACTTCTTTTTGGATAAAAAATAATCAACTGTTTGTGTGTGTATGCAGCAGACAGTAATGGCGAAGATGAAGGTGGTGAGGAGTGAAATTGCTGCGAAACAAGTGGTTGTGATCGAGGAAAATGAGGAGATACATTGGTATGCTTCTTGAATTTCGTCCGGAGGACACAGGTACTTTTTCCTCTGACTTAGGGTTTGGGGATTTAGTTCATTGATGGGTTCTTTGAATAATTTACATGAAATCAACTGGTAAGAATTGGGAATTAGCTGTATCAGTTGCAATTGCTAGAGGGTGTTTAACTGATATGGCTGATAGAAAAATTTGTTGTGAAGATAATTTTCTATCTTGATCTCTTAATTAGGGAGTGAAATTTTTGTAGGGAATCAAAAACTTGAACAGTAGCTGCAAGTATAGGTTACGGTTGACAGTGATTAAAAAAGAATTTCGGACAAGTGATTAATGTAAGCTTAGATAAGAAGATATGAAGCCAAGAATCATAATAGAGAGTTAGTAGATATTCTCACATATAAAATGCAATTTTATTCTTCAATCTGTTTGTTACATTATCTGATTTTTATGTCATAATGGTTTCTTGAAACCCTGCTTTGAAGACCTCCAAAACAATCCATGTGCAGTAGAATAAGGTTTGTGTTTCCCAGATCCCAATTGTGAAGTTACGTATGTTATTGTTGTAACATAAGAGATGAAGTGCCACAGTCAAACCTTAATTTCTAGCATGGTTTGGCTAGAATGTATTGATTGAATGAGTGATATATAAGCAGACACACAACTAAAAGGTCTTCCAAAAACTTGTTTCGGAATATGAACAACCAAATACAAGATGTCCGAACAAAAGAAGAGCAGTGAAAGTAGATATTCTACCATCAGTAAGTACGATTTCATTCCGAATACAGTAGTTACAAAATCCAGCAGCCTCAAGCAGCTCAAATTATGTCGCTACAAGCAGAACTTCTTTTGGGAGTAAATTTCCAGTAAAAACAGAAATTCCTAACTAACCTAAATCAATCTAGACATGCATCTGTAAAACATATTTAGACAACTATGGTTTGGCTAGATTTTCAGGTAAAGTTGATATTTTGGGGTTTGTTTAGGTCTCTTTTGCTCTTTAGTGTATGCAAACAAGAATTAAAAAAAGAAATCTGGCCTTGCATATTGAGTCAATCATTTAGCTTGAAATAGAGAATTTTGTTTTACTTCAAGATTGCAGTTTCTCACTGCCACAGCATGGGTGTTTACCACCGAGATCGCTGAATGGAGAATCTCTTGTATCTTAATGTTTTAACTATTGTTCCTTGTTCCCCAATCTGAAAATTTGTGCATATAACCTCTGACTTAGGGTTGTGGGGGCTTTGTTGATTGATCAATTTGATTGAATAAATTGTGAACTCTCTCTTGTTATTACTATTTGGAATTTTGCTTTACTTCAAAATTTCCTCCCCAAAAAAATTTCAACAACTCATTGATGCAATTGCTGATTGGCCTGCAATCCACCCAAAACCTTTTTATCATTTATACTTTAGATTGCTATGTGAGAGTACTACTTTTCTCATTCCTGATGTCCGCATTAATAGCATCAGATTTTTTTTATCTGCAAAGCTTGAATCTGAAAGAAGCAGAGGGGTGGTTAGCTCTGTTTTTATTCATTGATCCCTTACCCAACACAATCAGCAAAGATTTTTGATGATTTTTTTGACTTTGATTGCTCAACATAGATTACAATCCTTCCAATTTTCCAGATCATTTTAAATGTGAGAAATTCCTTAGGGAAGTCTTATGCTCGTTCCTTGATTTCTGTTCCTTTTCTAATCTTCTTTTTCTTAATTAATTTGTGAAGCTACTCAAATCCAAATGCAAAGGATCTTCAAGATTAATGGGATAAAACAAGACCTTGGTTCATTGTGAAAGGTTTGATCGCCTAACTCAGTTTTGTTCTTGTCTTCTTTTTGTTACAAATCATCGTGATCATTAACAATATCGGCCTCGCATGGCAGAACTTCGAGGCGGTGGCGAAGTAGGCAGTGGGGGACGGGGGGCGGGAGCGGGGCACGACGCAAGGCTGCTTGGGGGGGGGGTGGTGGCCTCGGGGGCGCAGCGGTGCCTCGAGTGCTGACTGGGAGTGCGGCCTCGGGGCACGGCGGTGCCTCGAGGTTGCTTGGGAGGGGCGGCCTCGGGGGCACGGCGGTGCCTCGAGGTTTCTTTGGGAGGGGGCACGACGGTGCCTCGAGTTTCTTTGGGGAGGGGGCACAGCGGTGCCTCGAAATTTCTTTGGGGAGGGGGCACAGCGGTGCCTCGAAATTTCTTTGGGGAGGGGGCGCAGCGGTGCCTCGAGAATTTCTTTGGGGAGGGGGCACGAGCGGTGCCTCGAAATTTCTTTGGGGAGGGGCACAGCGGTGCCTCGAAATTTCTTTGGGGAGGGGGGCACAGCGGTGCCTCGAAATTTCTTGGGGAGGGGGCAGCGGTGCCTCGAAATTTCTTTGGGGAGGGGGGCACGACGGTGCCTCGAGGAATTTCTTGGGGGCACAGCCGGTGCCTCGAGGTTTCTGGGGGTGGCGGCCTCGGGCGCAGCGGTTGCCTCGAGGTTCTGGGGCACGACGGTGCCTCGAGGTCTTTGGGGCACGACGGTGCCTCGAGGTTTCTTTGGGCACGACAGCCGGTGCCTCGAGGTCACTGGGGCACGACGGTGCCTCGAGGTTTCTGGGAGCACGACGGTGCCTCGAGGTCTTGGGGGGGCACGGTGCCTCGAGGTTTCTGGGGCACGACGGTGCCTCGAGGTCTTGGGGGTGGCGGCCTCGGCACCACGGTGCCTCGAGGTCAGGCGACCTCGAGGTCTGGGGGGCAGAAGGTGCCTCGAGGTTTCGGGGGGCACGACGGTGCCTCGAGGTCCTGGGGGCACGCAGCGGTGCCTCGAAATTTCTTGGGGAGGGGTGGCGGCCTCGGGGCACGACGGTGCCTCGAGGCTGCTGGGGGGGGGCACGACGGTGCCTCGAGGCTGCTTGGGGGGGTGGGGGCCTCGGGGCACGACCGTGCCTCGAGGCTGCTGGGCATATATACTATAAGTCATATGACTTATACTTTTACGTTTATCGGTTTTTGACCATATATAGGGCAACATTATAAGGAAAAAATGAAAGTCAAATAGGTCAAAGGGATTAGATCTACTGTATATCTCAAAAAAATAAGCAAGTTTCAAAAAAGAATCGCCCCAAAATATGCTCAAGGAAAAATCGACGGTCATTTGAAGCTTAATGACATGTGACTTTAAAGTGGTACTTGTGAAAATTTGAACTTCAAACGGAAATAAAATGCGCATCCGATGTACGATCGAGCCGATTTTTTAACAACCTAATTATATTTTTGAGATCTACGCGAAAAATAGCACGCACTTCCATAGGATTTATAGTTTAAGTTTACCGGTTTTTGATTATATATAGGGCAAAATTATAAGGAAAAACCAAAAGTCAAATAGGTCAAAAGTGTCTACCTCGTATATCTTGAAAAAATAAGCATGTTTATAAAAAGAATCGATCCCAAAAGATGCTCGAGGAAAAATCTACGGTCATTTAAAGTTTCATGAAATGTGACTTTAAAAAGGGGTACTTGTGAAAACTTGAACTTCAAACATACATAAAACGCGCATCCGATGTCCGATCGAGCTAATTTTTTTTCAAACCTGATTATTTTTTTTGATATCTACGCGAAAAAATACCACGCACTGTCATAGGACTTATAGTTTTACGTTTATCGGTTTTTCACCATATATAGGGCAAAATTATAAGGAAAAAACAAAAGTGAAATCGGTCAAAAGGATTGGGTCTACCGCGTATATATCAAATAAATAAGCAAGTTTAAAAAAAGAATCGCGCTCAAAAGATGCACGGGGAAAATTTTACGGCCATTTGAAGTTTCACGAAATGTGACTTTAAAGGAGTACTTGTGAAAATTTGAACTTCAAACGGACATAAAACGCGCATCCGATATTCAATCGAGCCAAATTTTTTTCAAACCTGATTATTTTTCGATATCTACGCGAAAAAAACCACGCACTGCCATAGGCCTTATAGTTTTACGTTTATCGGTTTTGTATTGGGCAAAATAATAAGGAAAAAACGAAAGTCCAATACGTCAAAAGGATTTCGTCTATCGCGTAGATGTTGAAAAAATAAGCAAGTTTAAAAAAAGAATCGCCTCCAAAAGATGCTCAAGGAAAAATCTACGGCCATTTGAAGTTTCACGAAATGTGACTTTAAAGAGGTACTTGTGAAAATTTGAAGTTCAAACGAGCTTAAAGCGCGCATCCGATGTCCGATCGAGCTAATTTTTTTCCAACCTGATTATTTTTTTGATATCTATGCTAAAAAATACCACGCAGTGCCATAGGACTTATAGTTTTACGTTTATCAATTTTTGACCATATATAAACAAAATTATAAGGAAAAAACAAAAGTCAAATCGGTCAAAGAGATTTGGGTCTACCACGTAGATCTCAAAAAAATAAGCAAGTTTAAAAATAAAATCGCCCCCAAAAGATGCTCGAGGAAAAATCTACAGCCATTTGAAGTTTTATGAAATGTGACTTTAAGGGGTACTTGTGAAAATTTGAACTTCAAACGGACATAAAACGCGCATCCGATGTCCGATCGAGTCGATTTTTTTTAACCTGATTATTTTTCAATATCTACGCGAAAACCACTACTATCTTCCATATGACTTATAGTTTTAAGTTTATCGGTTTTGATCATATATTGGGCAAAATTATAAGGAAAAAATGAAAGTCTAATCGGTCAAAGGGATTGGGTCTAACGCTTATATCTCAAATAAAAAAGAAAGTTCAAAAAAATTATATCCCCCAAAAGATATTCGGGGAAAAATCTACGGCCATTTGAAGTTTCACGAAATGTGATTTTGAAGGGTACTTGTGAAAATTTAAACTTCAAACGGTCATAAAACACGCATCCGATGTACGATCAAGCCAATTTTTTCCAACCTGATTATATTTTTGAATATCTACGCGAAAAAATAGCTCGCACTTCCATAGGATTTATAGTTCTACGTTTACCGGTTTTTGACCATATATAGGGCAAAATTATAAGGAAAAAACAAAAGTCAAATAGGTCAAAAGTATTGGGTCTACCGCATAGATCTTGAAAAAATAAGCATGTTTAAAAAAAGAATCGACCCCAAAAGATGCTCGAGTAAAAATCTACGGCCATTTGAAGTTTCACGAATTATGACTTTAAAGGGGTATTTGTGAAAATTTGAACTCCAAACGGACTTAAAATGTGCATCTGATGTCCGATCGAGCTAATTTTTTTCCAACCTGATTATTTTTTCGATATTTATGCGAAAAAACACCACGCACTGCCATAAGACTTATAGTTTTATGTTTATCAGTTTTTGACCATATATAGGGCAAAATTATAATTAAAAACAAAAGTCAAATCGGTCAAAGAAATTGGGTCTACCGCGTAGATGTCGAAAAAATAAGCAAGTTTAAAAAAATAATCGCCCCCAAAAGATGCTCGAGGAAAATGTTACGGCCATTTAAAGTTTTAAGAAATGTGACTTTAAAGGGGGTACTTGTGAAAATTTGAACTTCAAACGTACATAACACGCGTATCCGATGTTCGAACGAGCTGATTTTTTTTCAAAGCTGGTTATTTTGTCGATATCTACGCGAAAAAATACCACGCACCGCCACATGACTTATAGTTTTACGTTTATCAGTTTTTGACCATATATATGACAAAATTATAAAGTAAATACGTAAGTCAAATCGGTCAAAGATATTGGGTCTACCGCGTAGATCTCAAAAAATAAGCAAGTTTAAAAAAGAATCGCCTCCGAAAAATGCTCGAGGAATAATCTACGGCCATTTGAAGTTTCACGAAATGTGACTTTAAAGAGGTACTTGTGAAAATTTGAACTTCAAACGGAAATAAAAAGTGCATCCTACGTCCGATCGAGCCAATTTTTTTCCAACTTGATTATTTTTTCGTAATCTATGTGAGAAAACACCACACATTGCAATAGGACTTATAGTTTTAGGTTTATCGGTTTTTTTTTTACCTTATATAGGACAAAATTTAAAGGAAAAAATGAATGTCAAATCGGTCAATGGGATTGGGTCTACCGCATATATCTCAAAATAATAAGTAAATTTAAGAAAAGAATCGCCTCCGGAAAATGCTTGAGGAAAAATCTACGGCCATATGAAGTTTCACGAAATGTGACTTTAAAGGGGTACTTGTGAAAATTTGAACTTCAAACGGAAATAAAAAACGCATCCTATGTACGACTAAGACTGGTCAACGGAACGGGACGTACCGGTACCGTTCCGGTTCGTCCCGTTTCGGTTGCCTACGGGACGGGACAGGATAGTCTGAACCGGTACACGGAACGGGACGGAACCGTGATTTCGTACCGGTGTACCGGTACCGGTTCATCCCGGTTCATTCTGGTTTCGTTCCGGTCCGATCCGGTCCGGTCCGGTTCCGGTCCGGTTTATTTAATATATATTAATTTTTTTATATTTTATATAATTTATATTTATATTTTTTATAAATTATATTTTATATTTTTTGACACTTATTATTTTATAAATATAACTTATAAAATAAATATTAATGAATATAAGTAATAACTTATAAAGTATAAACTTTAAAAGATTTAAATTTTGAAAACTTTATTAGACTTTACTTGCAAACTTAACAACAACAAAAAAAATTAATAAAATATCTTTAAAATAAACTTAATTAAAAAATTATAGTATAAATTTAAAAACTATTAATTTATACTTACAAAAAAATAAAAAAAATTATATTTTCGTAATTTCAAAAAATATCGTTCCGTTTATCCCGTCCGTTCCATCCCGGTCCGTTCCGGTTCATTCCGGTTCCATCCTGGTATATAGTGGAACGGGACGCAACCAATGAATCATCCCGGTAATTCCGGTCCAGTTCATTCCTGCATCGTCAACATCTTGGTCAGCGGGTTCGGTCGGTCCGTGCAGATTCATTAGGTCCGGTGAACCGGTTTCTATCCGTTGACCAGTCTTATGTACGGCCGAGCTAATTTTTTCCAACCTGATTATTTTTTGATATCTACGCAAGAAAACACAACACACTGCAATAGGACTTATAGTTTTATGTTTATCAGTTTTTTACCATATATGAGGCAAATTATAAGGAAAAAACAAAATTCAAATCGGTCAAAGGTATTCGGTCTATCGCGTATATATAAATAAACTAAGCAAGTTTAGAAAAAGAATCGCCCCAAAAGATGCTCGAGAAAAAATCTAAGACCATTTGAATTTTCACGAAATGTGACTTTAAATGGGTACTTGTGAAAATTTGAAATTGAAACGGACATAAAAAGCACATCCTATGTCCGATCGAGCCAACAACACACACTACAATAGGACTTATAGTTTTACGTTTATCGATTTTTGATCATATATAGGGCAAAATTATAAGGAAAAAATGAAAGTCAAATCGGTCAGAGGTATTAAGTCTATCGCATATATCTCAAAAAAATAAGCAAGTTTAAAAAAAGAAGTCTCCCACAAAAGATGCTCGAGGAAAAATCTTTGACAATTTGAAGATTCACGAAATGTGAATTTAAAGGGTGAAAATTTGAACTTCAAACGGACATAAAACGCGCATCCGATGTCCGATTGATCCAATTTTTTTTCAACCTGATTATTTGTTAGATATCTATGCGGAAAAACATCACGCACTGCCATAGGACTAAAAGTTGTACGTTTATCGGATTTTGACCATATATAGGGCAAAATAATAAGAAAAAAAAAACATAATTCAAAAAAAATAAGCAAGTTTAAAAATAGAATCGCCCCTAAAAGATGCCCGAGGAAATATCTACAGCGATTTGAAGTTTCACGATATGTAACTTTAATGGGTTACTTGTGAAAAAATTGAACTTCAAACAAATACAAAACGCGCATACGATGTCCGATCGAGCCAATTTTTTCTTCCAACCTGATAGTTTTTTGATATTTACGCGAAAAAATACCACGCACTGCCATAGGACTTATAGTTTTACGTTTATTGATTTTTGACCATATATAAGGAAAAATTATAAGGAAAAACGAAAGTACAATCGTTCAAAGGGATTTAGTCTACCGCGTAGATCTCAAAAAAATAAGCAAGATTAAAAAAAGAATCGCATCCAAAATATGCGTGAGGAAAAATTACGGCTATTTGAAGTTTCACGAAATGTGACTTTAAAGGGTTACTTGTGAAAATTTAAACTTCAAACGGACATAACACGCGCATCCGATGTCCAATCGAGCCGATTCTTTTTCCAATATGATTATTTTTTTGATATCTACGTGGAAAACACCAATCACTATCATAGGATTTATAGTTTAACGTTTATCGGTTTTTGACCACATATAGGGCAAAATTATATATAAAAAATAAAAGTCAAATAGGTCAAAGGGATTTGATCTACCGCGTAGATGTCAAAAAAATAAGCTAGTTAAAAAAAAGAATTGCCCCCAAAAGATGCTCGAGGAAAAATCTACGGCCATTTGAAAATTCACAAAATGTGACATTAGAGGGGTACTTGTGAAAATTTGAACTTCAAACGGAAATAAAAAGCGCATATGATCTTCGATCAAACCAAATTTTTTTCCAACCTTATTATTTTTTCGATATCTATGCGAAAAGACAGCTTTCACTGCCATAGGACATATGATTTTACATTTATCAATTTTGGCAAAATTATATGGAAAAAATGAAAGTCAAATCGGTCAAAGATATTGGGTCTACCCCGTATATATCAAAAAAATAAGCAAGTTTAAAAAATGAATCGCCCCTAAAAGATGCTCGAGAAAAATCTACGGCCATTTGAAGTTTCACGAAATGTGACATTAAAGGGGTATTTGTGAAAATCTGAACTTCAAAAGGACATAAAACTCGCATCCGATGTCCGAACGAGCCAATTTGTTTTCCAACCTGATTATTTTTTTGATATGTGAGGTAAAAAATATCACGTACTTCAATAAGACTTATAATTTTACGTTTATCGGCTTTTGACCATATATAGAGAAAATTATAAGAAAAAACGAAAGTCAAATCGGTCAAAGGGATTGGGTCTACCGCATATATCTCAAAAAAATAAGCAAGTTTATGAAAAGAATCGCCCCAAAAGATGTTGGAGGAAAATCTACGTCATTTGAAGTCTCACGAAATATGACTTTAAAGGGGTATTTGTAAAAAATTAACTTCAAACGGACTAAAAACGAGCATCCGATGTCCGATAGAGCCATTTTTTTTCAAACCTGATTATTTTTTCGATATCTATGCGAAAAAATACCACGCACTGCCATAAGACTTATAGTTTTACGTTTATCGATTTTTGACCATATATAGGGCAAAGTTATAAGGAAAAAATGAAAGTCAAATCGGTCAAAGGGATTGGGTCTACCGCGTATATCTCAAAAAAATAAGCAAGTTTAAAAAAAGAGTCGCCCCCAAAAGACGCTCAAGGAAAAATATACGGCTATTTGAAGTTTCACGAAATGTGACTTTAAAGGGGTACTTGTGAAAATTTGAACTTCAAACGGACATAAAACGCGCTTTCGATGTCCGATCTAGCAATTTTTTTAACCTGATTATTTTTTTGATATCTACGCGAAAAACACCACACACTGTCATATGACTTATTGTTTTATGTTTATAGACTTTTGATTATATATATGGAAAAATTATAAGGAAAAATAAAAGTCAAATCGGTCAAAGGGATTAGCTCTACCGCGTATATCTCGAAACAATAAGAAAGTTTAAAAAAACAATCTCCCCCAAAAGATACTTGAGGAAAAATCAACGGCAATTTGAAGTTTCAGAATAATGTGACTTTAAACGGGTACTTAAGAATATTTGAAATTTAAACGGATTTAAAACGCGCATCGGATGTCTATCGGATATCTACGCGAAAAAATACTACAACTGCCATAGGACTTATAGTTTTACGTTTATCGGTTTTTGACTATAGATAGGGAAAAATTATAAGGAAAAAACGAAAGTCAAATCGGTCAAAGGATTTTGAGTCTACCGCGTATATCTCAAAAATAAGAAAGTTCAAAAGGAGAATCTCACCCAAAAGATGCTCGAGGAGATATCTACGGCCATTTGAATTTTCACGAAATGTGACTTTAACGGAGTACTTATGAAAATTTGAACTTCAAACGGACATAAAACACGCATCCAATGTCCGATCTAGCAAAATTTTATTTCAAACCTGATTATTTTTATGATATCTATGCGAAAAAATACCACGCACTACTATGGGACATATAGTTCTACGTTTATCGTTTTTGACCATATATAGGGCGAAATAATAAGGAAAAAACGAAAATCAAATCGGTTAAAGGGATTGGGTCTACCGCGTATATCTCAACAAAATAAGAAAGTTTAAAAAAAGAATCGCCCCCAAAAGATGCTCGAGGAAATAATTTATGGCCATTTAAAGTTTCACAAAATGTGACATTAAAAGGGTTTACTTGTGAAAATTTGAAATTGAAACGGACATAAAACGCGCATCCGATGTCCGATCGAGCCAATTTTTTTCCTACGTGATTATTTATTTGATATATACGCGAAAAACACAAGGCAATGTCATAGGACTTATAGTTTTACTTTTATCGATTTTTGACCATATATAGGGCAAAAGTATAAGAAAAAATTGAAGTCAAATCGGTCAAAGGGATTGGTTCTACTGCGTTTATCTCTAAAAAATAAGCAAGTTTAAAAGAATAATCGCCCACAAAAGATTCTCGAGAAAAAATCTACCTCATTTGAAGTATCACAAAATGTGACTTTAAAGGTGTACTTGTGAAATTTTTTACTTTAAACGGACTTAAAACGCGTATCCGATGTCCAATCGAGGCAAATTTTTTCCCAACCTGATTATTTTTTTGATATCTACGCGAAAAATCACCACACACTACCATAGGACTTATAGTTTTATGTTTATCGATTTTTTATCATATATAGGGCAAAATTATAAAATAAAAAAAAAAGTCAAATCGTTCAAAGGGATTGGGTCTACCGCATTTATCTCAAAAAAATAAGCAAGTTTAAAAGAGGAATCTCCGCCAAAAGATGCTCCAGGAAAAATCTACGTCCATTTGAAGTTTCACGAAATGTGACTTTAAAGGGGTAATTGTTAAAATTTTAACTTCCAACCGACTTAAAATGTGAATACGATGTCCGATAGAGCCAAAAAATTTTCAAATTTGATTACTTTTTCGATATCTATTCGAAAAAATACCACGCACTGCCATAAGACTTAGAGTTTTACGTTTATCGATTTTTGACCATATATAGGGCAAAATTATAAGGAAAAAACCAAATTCAAATTGGTCAAAGGGATAGGGGATACCGCGTAGATATCAAAAAAATAAGCAAGTTTTAAAAAATAACTGCCCCCAAAATATGCTCGAGGAAAAATCTACGGCTTTTTGAAGTTTCACGAAATATGACTTTAAAGGGATACTTGTGAAAATTTGAACTTCAAACGGACATAAAACGTGCATCCGATTTCTGATCGAGCCAAATTTTTTTCCAACCAAATTATTTTTCGATATCTACGCAAAAAAATAGAATGCAATGTCATAGGACTTATATTTTTACGTTTATCGGTTTTGACCATCTATAGGGAAAAATTAAAAGGAAAAAACGAAAGTCAAATCGGTCAAAGAGATTGGGTCTACCGCGTATATCTCAACAAAATAAGCAAGTTTAGAAAAAGAATTACCCCCAAAAGATGCTCGAGGAAAAAATCTATGGTCATTCAAAGTTTCACGAAATGTGGCTTTAAAGGGTTACTTGTGAAAATTTGAAATTCAAACGGACATAAAACGCGCATCCAATGTCCGATCGAGCCAAATTTTTTTCCTACGTGATTATTTTTTTGATATATACGCGAAAAACACCACGCACTGTCATAAGACTTATAGTTTTACGTTTATCGGTTTTTGACCATATATAGGGAAAATTATAAGGAAAAAACAAAAGTCAAATCGGTCAAAGAGATTGGTTCTACCGCGTTTAATCAAAAAAATAAGGAAGTTTAAAAAAGGAATCGCCCCCAAAAGATGCTCGAGGAAAAATCTACGCCCATTTAAAGTTTCACGAAATGTGACTTTAAAGGGGTACTTGTGAAAATTTAACTTCAAACGGACTTAAAACGCGTATTCGATGTCTGATAGAGCCAAATTTTTTTCCAACTAGATTATTTTTTTTATATTTATGCGAAAAATACCACGCACTGCCATAGGACTTACAGTTTTACGTTATCGGTTTTTGACCATATATAGGGCAACATTATAAGGAAAAACGAAAGTTAAATCGGTCAAATGAATTGAGTCTACATCGTATATCTTGAAAAAATAAGCAAGTTTAAAAAAAGAATCGCGTCCAAAAGATGCTCGAGGAAAAATCCACGGTCATTTGAAGTTTCACAAAATATGACTTTAAAGAGGTACTTGTGAAAATTTGAACTTTAAACGGACTTAAAACGCGCATCCAATGTCCGATCGAGCTAATTTTTATTTCCAACCTGATTATTTTTTTAATATATACACGAAAAAATGATACGCACTGCAATAGGACTTATAGTTTTATGTTTATCAGTTTTTTACCATATATAGGGCAAAATTAAAAACACAAATGAAAGTCAAATATGTCAAAGGAATTGGGTCTACCGCATATATCTCAAAAAAAAAATAAGAACGTTTGAAAACAGAATCACCCCCAAAAGATGCTCGAGGAAAAATCTACGGCTATTTAAAGTTTCACGACATGTGACTTTAAAGAGATACTTCTGAAAATTTGAACTTAAAAAATGCATCCGATGTTCGATCGAGCAACTTTTTTTTCCAACCTGATTATTTTTTTGATATGTACGCGAACAGACAATATGCACTTCCATAGGACTTATATTTTTTACGTTTATCTGTTTTTGACAATATATAGGGCAAAATTATAAGGAAAAAATGAAAGTTAAATCGGTCAAAGAGATTGGGTCTACCGCGTATATCTCAACAAAATAAGCAAGTTTAAAAAAGGAATCGCCCCCAAAAGATGCTCGAGAAAAAATCTATGGTTATTTAAAGTTTCACGAAATGTTACTTTAAAGGGTTACTTGTGAAAATTTGAAATTCAAACGGACATAAAACGCGCATCCGATATCCGATCGAGCCAAATTTTTTCCTACGTGATTATTTTTTGATGTACACGTGAAAAACACCACGCACTGTCATAGGACTTATAGTTTTACGTATATCAGTTTTTAACCATATATAGGGAAAAGTATAAGGAAAAAATGAAAGTCAAATCGGTCAAAGAGATTGGTTCTACCGCGTTTATGTCTAAAAAATAAGCAAGTTCAAAATAATAATCGCCCCCAAAAGATGCTCGACCAAAAATTTACGACCATTTGAAGTATCACGAAATGTGATTTTAAAGGTGTACTTGTGAAAATTTCAACTTCAAACGGACTTAAAACGTGCATCCGATGTTCGATCGAACTAATTTTTTTCAAACCTGATTATTTTTTTGATATCTACGCGAAAAAATACCACACACTGCGATAAGACTTATAGTTTAACGTTTATCGGTTTTTGATCATATATAGGGCAAAATTATAACGAAAAAACGAAAGTCAAATCGGTCAAAGGGATTGGGTCTACCGCATTTATCTCAAAAAATAAGCCAGTTTAAAAAAAGAATCGTCCCAAAAATATGCTCGCAGAAAAATCTACGGCCATTTGAAGTTTCACAAAATGTGACTTTAAAGGGGTACTTGTGAAAATTTTAACTTCAAACGGATATAAAACGTGCATCCGATATCCGATCGAACCATCTTTTTTCCAACCTGATTATTTTTTGGATATCTACGCAAGAAAATACCACACACTGTCATAGGACTTATAGTTTTATGCTTATCGATTTTGGAACATTTATAGGGTAAAATTATAAGGAAAAAATGAAAGTAAAATCGGTCAAAGAGATTGTGTCTACCACTTATATCTCGAAAAAACAAGCAAGTTTAAAAAAAGAATCGCCCCAAAAGATGCTCGAAGAAATATCTACGGCCATTTGAAGTTTCACGAAATGTGACTTTATAGTGGTACTTGTGAAAATTTAAACTTTAAACGGACTTAAAACGAGCATCCGATGTCCGATAGAGCCAAAAAAAATTTCCAACCTAATTTTTTTTATATCTGCGAGAAAAAATATCACCCACTGACATAGGACTTATATTTTTACATTTATCGGTTTTTGACCATATATAAGATAAAATTATAAGGAAAAAATGAAAGTCAAATCGGTCAAAGGGATTGGGTCTACCGCAGATATCTCAAAAAAATAAGTAAGTATACAAAAGAAATCGCCCAAAAAGATGCTCGAGGAAAAATCTATAGCCATTTGAAGTTTCATGAAATGTGACTTTAAAGGGGTACTTGTGAAAATTTGAACTTCAAAAGGACTTAAAACGCACATCTGATGTCCGATAGAGCCAATTTTTTTCCAACCTGATTATTTTTTTGATATCTATGCGAAAAAATACCACGCACTACAATAGGACTTTAGTTTTACGTTTATCGGTTTTTGACCATATATAGGACAAAATTATAAAATAAAAAAATATAGTCAAATCGGTCAAAGGGATTGGGTCTACCGCATATATCTCGAAAATAAGCAAGTTTAAAAAAGGAATCGCCCCAAAAGATGCTCGAGGAAAAATCTACGGCCTTTTGAAGTTACATGAAATGTGACTTTAAAGGGGTACTTGTAAAAATTTGAACTTCAAACGGAGTTAAAACGCGCATCCGATGTCCGATAGAGCCAATAAAAAATTTTCCAACCAGATTAATTTTTGATATCTACGAGAAAAAATACCACGCACTGACATACGACTTATAGTTGTACGTTTATCGGTTTTTGAATATATTATAAGGCAAAATTATAATAAAAAAACAAAATACAAATCGGTTAAAGGGATTGGGTCTACCGTGTATATCTCAAAAAAATAAGCAAGTTTAAAAAAGGAATCGCCCCAAAAGATGCTCGAGAAAATATCTATGGCTATTTGAAGTTTCACGAAATGTGACTTTAAAGGGGTGCTTGTAAAAGTTTGAACTTCAAACAGACTTAATACGCGCATCCGATGTCTGATAGAGAAAAAAAATTTCCAACCTGATTATTTTTTTGATATCTAGCGAAAAAAAACATGCACTGCCGTAGAACTTATATTTTTACGTTTATCGATTATGATCATAAATAGGGTAAAATTATAAGGAAAAAACAAAAGTCAAATCGTTCAAAGGGATTGTGTCTACCGCATATATCTCAAAAAAATAAGCAAGTATAAAGAATGAATCGCCCCCAAAAGATGCTCGAGGAAAAATCTACGGCTATTTGAAATTTCACAAAATGTGACTTTACAGTGTACTTCTGAAAATTTGAATTTCAAACGGACATAAAACGCACGTCCGATGTACGATCGAGCCAATATTTTTCCAACTCGATTATTTTTTTGATATCTACGCGAAAAACAACATGCACTGCCATAGGACTTATATTTTTACGTTTATCGTTTTTTGATCATATATAGGATAAAATTATAAGGAAAAAATGAAAGTTAAATCGGTCAAAGGAATTGTGTCTACCGCTTATATCTCGAAAAAATAAGCAAGTTTGAAAAAAGAATCGCCTCCAAAAGATGCTAGAGGAAAAATCTACGGCCATTTGAAGTTTCACGAAATATAACTTTAAAGGGGTACTTGTGAAAATTTGAATTTCAAACGGAAATAAAACGCGCATCCGAGGTCCGATCGAACCAATTTTTTTTCCAACTTGATTAGTTTTTCGATATCTACACGAAAAAAATACCACGCACTTTCATAGGACTTATAGTTTTACGTTTATCAATTTTTGACCTATATAGGGCAAATTATAACGAAAAAACGAAAGTCAAATTGGTCAAAGGAATTGGGTCTATCTCGTATATCTCAAAAAACAAGCAAATTTAAAATAATAATCACCCCAAAAAGATGCTCAAAGAAAAATCTACGGCCATTTGAAGTTTCATGAAATGTGACTTTAAAGTGTACTTGTGAAAATTTGAAGTTCAAACGGACATAAAACGCGCATCCGATGTCCGATCGAGCCAAAAAAAGTTTCAACCTTATTATTTTTTTGCCATCTACGTAAAAAAACACCACGCACTGCCATCGGACGTATAGTTTTACGTTTATCGGTTTTTGACCATATATAGGGCAAATTTATAAGGAAAAAAGAAATGTCAAATCGGTCAAAGTGATTGGGTCTATCGCGTATATCTCAAAAAACAATCAAGTTTAAGAAAAGAATCGCCCCCAAAAGATGATCGAGGAAAAAGTTACGGTCATTTGAAGTTTCACAAAATCTGACTTTATAGGGGTATTAGTGAAAATTTGAACTTCAAGCGGACATAAAACGCGTATCCGATGTCCGATCGAGTCAAAAAAAATTCCAACCTGATTATTTTTTCGATATCTACGCGAAAATAAGCACGCACTGCTGTAGGACATATATTTTTACATTTATCGATTTTTGACCATATATAGGGCAAAATTATAAGGAAAAAATAAAAGTCAAATCCGTAAAAGGGATTGAGTCTACCGCGTATATCTCAAAAAAATAAGTAAGTTTAAAGAAAGAATGCCACCAAAAGATGCTCGAGGAAAAATCCATGGCTATTTGAAGTTTCACGAAATGTGACTTTAAAGGGGTACTTGTGAAAATTTGAAATTCAAACGGACATAAAACGCGCATCCGATGTCCGATCGAGCCAATTTTTTTCCAACCTGATTAGTTTTTGGATATGTATGTGAAAAAATAACACGCACTGCGATATGACTTATAGTTTTACGTTTATCGATTATTGACCATATATCGGGCAAAATTATAAGGAAAAAATGAAAGTCAAATCGGTCAAAGGAAATGGGTCTACCGCGTATATATCAAAAAAATAAGCAAGTTTAAAAAAAGAATCTCCCCCAAAATATGCTCGAGAAAAAATCTACGGCCATTTGAAGTTTCAGGAAATTTGACTTTAAAGAGGTACTTGTGAAAATTTGAACTTCAAACGGACTTAGAACGCACATCCGATGTCCGATCGAGCCAAGTTTTTTTTCCAGCCTGATTATTTTTTCTATATCTATGCGAAAAAATACCATGCACTGCCATATGACTTATAGTTTTAAATTTATTGGTTTTTGAACATATATATGGCAACATTATAAGAAAAAAACGAAAGTCAAATCGGTCAAATGTATTTGGTCTACCACTTATATCTCAAAAAAAATAAGCAAGTTTAATTAAATAATCGCCCCCAAAAGATGCTCGTGGAAAAATTTACGGTCATTTGAAGTTTCACGAAATGTGACTTTAAAGGGGTACTTGTGAAAATTTGAACTCCAAACGGACATAAAACGCGCATTCGATGTCCGATCAAGCCAACTTTTTTCCTAACTAATTAATTTTCTTTCGATATCTATGCGAAAAAACACTACGCACTGCCATAGGACTTATAGTTTTACGTTTATCGATTTTTGACCATATATAGGGTAAAAATATAAGGAAAAAACGAAAGTCAAATCGGTCAAAGGGATTGGGTCTACTGTGTATATCTCAAAAAAATAAGCAAGTTTGAAAAAGAATACCCCCAAAAGATGCTCTAGGAAAAATCTACGGCCACTTGAAGTTTCAAGAAATGTGACTTTAAAGGAGTACTACTGTGAAAATTTGAACTTCAAAAGGACATAAAACGCGCATTCGATGTCTGATCGAGGCGATTTTTTTCCAACCTGATTATTTTTTTGATATCTACGCGAAAAAATACCACACATTGCCAAAGGACTTATAATTTTACGTTTATTGGTTTTTGACCATACATAGGGCAAAATTATAAGAAAAAACGAAAGTCAAATCGGTCAAAGTATATAGGGCACTAATTTCTCAGTCTGGAAATATTTGAGCTGTTTGTGCATGAATGTATTGTTTTCCTTGTGATGTTCTTCTCAAACATAAAATCAGAAGAGGAACAAACGAGTGTGGCAAGAAGAAGTGCTTTAGACAAAAACCTGAACTTGATGTCTGTGATATGTGATTCTTCAAGTAAACACTAATTAGGATTCAAGTTTCTGAAGATTTGTCTTGGTTCTAATTCAATCATTTGTTTTTCTTTCTTATGCTAATGTCTCTTTGGGTATTTGAACAATTTGATTTGTTTGTATTCAGGGACATTGTGGTTTTTGTTGGGCTTTTGGTCTTTCTTGAGTCGTTGTCCGATTGTTTACGTATCCATTTTGGTGGTTAAATTCATTCCTTCATGCAAGTTTATTCTAGTTATGGTAGCTAGTTATTCAATTTTTATGTGTGAGGTGGAATATCTACGTCAAGACAAATGATATCGTAGCATCTTGTAGTCCTTTGAAGAGGTCATACTATTTTGTTTTATACACTTATTGTACTTACGAGAAAATACATCTTTTTGTATATTGTAGTATTTGAGATTTCTTTTCTTGTTTACGATAAGAATGATTGAGGAAGAGAGTAAAGTTACTGATCCTGACTTTTTGGTATTATATGATATGAATCCCAAGCAACAATTTCAGTCGAATGATCTGCTTTAATGCAGCTAGATGTCATTGTTTAAATGCACTAATTTCTCAGTCTGGAAATATTTGAGCCGTTTGTGCATGAATGTATTGCTTCCCTTATGATGTTCTTCTCAAACAAAAAGTCAGAAGAGGATCAAACGAGTGTGGTTTGAAGAAGAAGTGGTTGCAGGAATGCCTTCACCCAAAAACCTGAACGTGGAACTTGATGTCTGTGATGCTTTCCTCGACGCCTCAATGTGATTGCTGATTCTTCAAGTAAACAGTAATTAGGATTCAAGTTTCTGAAGATTTGGGGAATAATAACATTTTAAAGCTTCATATTCTTCCCCTCCTAGGTTATCCGCCAATCTTAATAAGTACTCTGTCAATCTTGACAAAGTTAAAACATTAGTATCATATATCGTATACTACTTCTCCATTTCTGTATTGAAAGTGTTACTACTCCTCACTCCAATTCAATAAGAGTTCTTCCCTATTTATCTTTGATAGTGTATGGGCCCTTCCTTACATCCCTTAACTTTTTGTTTTTGTGTGGAGATATGTTGGCTGCAATAATTGAACTTTATTTCTGTTGAACGCTGCATGTCCACCTGTAAGCCTACTTTTTGCATCAGGAGGCTTATGTAGTTTTCGGTACGTATCACCTTCAGTTTAAACTCCTGATCTATGTTATGTGTCCTTCATTCGCCTTGATGTACCCATGCCAAACGGGTGCAACTTGGATATGGGTCCTTTGTATAGTCATATAGATCTTTCTGGAATTAAGATGAGATATGTGAGCATTCCAAAGTCACTTATGATAATACAGTGGATGAACTCAACTTTCTACTCTCTGAATCAACAAGTAAATAAAAGAGCTACTTGCTAATTTCATTTGGATTATAAAAATGTTACTAACTAGCAGTTGTATCCTGCACAAGTATTACAATTCCCTTGATAGTATTGGGAAAATCTTATGGTAGACCTGTCTTACAACAACTTCAATTTGTCAGAAAACTCTGTATGAGTCTTTAACCTTATGCCTTCTTCTCAGAAACTTATTCACAAGTGCGCTTTCGTTATGCTGGGAAAGGAACATTAATTCTGCCATCTCTTTCTCTTATTAATTCTATTATTTTGGTGAACCTACCTACACATAATGAAATTATAATAATGTCTTTAGACTAAAGATTAGACTTGAACTATTTACTCAATCAAAAACAAACAAACAAATGGTAGTATTCTTATTTTTTCTGTATCATAGAATTTAAGCCCCCTCCTGAGATCATAGCTGGAGCAGTGGTGTCCGCGACCCCGAGGCACGCGCGTGCCCCGGGGCACGCGCTTGCCTCGAGGTCGAGGGGGCGGGGGACGGCCTTGGGGCACGTGTCTAGAAGAACTAGTGTATTAATAAGAGTAAGTTTTTCATTTGGCTTTTCGTGTTATTATAACGCATGGTAGATTTTGTAATTATGTATTATTTTGCATTGTTATGAAAAGAAAAATTCTTTATTTTCGTGTTAAACTTTCAAGTGTTATTTAATTGACAAAATTTCTATTTATACTTGAATATTTTATGCATAATAGTGATGTTAGGGGAAATATATATATTCGTGATATTCACGTGCTTTTTCGAGAACTAGTGAATCATTAATAAGAGTAAGTTTTTCTCGTGAAGCATTTGGCTTTTTGTTTGATTAAAACGCATGGTTGATTTTGTGTAACTTTCCATATAAACTTCCTGAAAGCTTTCAAATGCTCCTTTTTTATATATGAATTTATTTCTAAAAAATGGCTCTGTCCCTGTTGAATCAAGGAGGTTAACATCGACGCTTAGATATAAGAACAAAACTGTTGTCTGCCTGCCTGCATATTTGAGATCTTATGGTATTTTCTTTACTTTGTTTTGGATTCATGTCCATTTTCAGTCTCTTCTGAGTATCAAGTAAGTTGGCATCTCTGTTTTATGTATCTTCTTTATCACTAAGTTAAGCGATGTATCTTCTTTATCACTAAGTTAAGGGTAAGACTCAGTTTTCTTTCTTTAATCGCTATTGATATGTCAATTTCTTTGTGCTAATAATTTCGAGCTCGCCGTGAAATACGGGTGTCCTGTTTGAGTAGTATAAACTGTATGGGTGTCCAGCTGCTGGAATGTGCTATCACTCCTCTTCATCTATTTTGTTTGTTTTCTCAGTTGATGTGTGATCCATAGCTGAAAGTTTGGCATTAATCTCGGTTTTCCCTTCCTATTTGATTTTTTTTCAATAATCGCCATTAGGTCAATTCTGCTATTTAAGGTAAAATCTGATTGATAGATTACGACTTGGAGAAATTTAAAAAACTGATAGTAGTGTCAAAGTAAGAAGTTTTTAACTGACAGAATATTTGAATGGTATCATACATACATAGTCATGTTTCAACCAGCTTTTGGGAATTCTGGAAGTCACGGTGTTCATCAAAGTAAATTTTATATACACTGATGCAACCTCCACAATGGGTGTTCAAATCCAGTCTTGCTTGCCATGTCAGTGATTTTGGCATTGCAAAATTGTTAGGTGCAGGGGAGGATTTTGTTCAAACAAGGACAATAGCAACCATTGGATATATAACCGAAATTTCAAAGACACATCGTAACTAAACTAAGGTTCTATTACCCATAAACTTATTTCTTTTGTAATTTTGTGCACCTTTTGTCTTACGTGGCATACTTAATGACTCCACGCAATTGAGGCGCGTGGGATATATTTGGATGACACACAAGTCAAAAAGGTGCACAAAATTATATTTAAAAAATGGGTTCAAGATTAATAGGACCTTATTTTATTTTAGTTAAGATGTATTTCTAAAGTTCGGTCGTAGTCTAACAGGATACTTATACATTTTTCAATGCAATATATATTTTTTATTAATAACATACTAACGAAGTTAAATGGTTATAATTTCCACAAACTTATTTCACATTTGTAATCACACTGAGGAATTGCGTAATCTAATTATGGGTTGATTGAGAAAAGTCAGTCAACTTAAATAAATTTAATTACTTCTTTTTATAAATATATATATGAAAAACCCAAGTCAATCTAAGGGGTCAACTCTATTCTATTATTTCTGTTACTCCGTGTGAGTTGCCTAAGGAATAAAAAGTAGGGTGATGCGTGCATAATTTTATTCCTATCTTGCATTAAAGGTAGAGAGAGAGAGTTTCAGAACATTTAGCTCAAGTAAGATATATTTAAATCGAAAAAAAATTAAAATACAGAATTGAGGAACCATATTAAAAATAATTTATTGATGATCATTAATATTATCGATTTATTACTTTTCTACTATTGAGGAAATTTCATTATCACATTGCGGTAAAACATTCCTTAATGGAGACACGACTCTATATTATTGAATAATATCATACCACTTTATGTGTTGACTTGACAGAACATGTTGTTTGACCTTTTGTTATTGGGACAGTACAAAATTTCTGTGTGAAATTTTACTTTTATGGTAATTAATAGTGGAGTTTCAAAATGCTTACTCGAAAGAGTAAGGAAGAAGAGCTGCTTTTATTTAAGCGGAATCAGAGCTCTTGGGTAAGAAGGCAGGACATGAACCTATCATATATTATTATAAGTATGAAGCTCAAAACTTAAAAGTTGAATTACCATTTTGCCCCTCTAATAAATTAAAACTTATATAATTTATATATATATATATAATCTTCTTATTCTCATTTCATAATCTTGACCTTTCAAATTTCTAACATAAATGTAAATAAAAATAAAAATGAGTAATTATTAAGAAATTAAAGTAGATTCATGTATCTTTAAAATTAAATTTCATCTCTATCTTTTTTATATTTATTTTAACAATAATTCATGTGACTTTTCATGTTTCCATAATTTTGTTCTATAAATTTAACTTTTTCAAGAAGAACTTTTATTTACCACTCCTACAATTCTTTTATGTAGGAACTCTAAACATGTGAAATAATGTCACAATTTGAGGTGAAAGTTGTGAGATTCCCTCATGCAGTTACGAGAATAGATAAGAATTCAATTACTGAAGCATCGGAGCTTGATGTGTTAGTTTTATACTTATTTGTAGTAAGAATTATAATAAGACTTTTTTGTCTCTCTTCATATAGTTGAATTCTTGTTTTTATTAGCAAGTTGCTCTAAATTCATATTTGTATTTGGTATGCTCAAATGTTCAGTTTCACTATAGAGACAAACAAAATGAAATGCCTAATTATCTTGCTCATGTGTACCTTTTTTTTGCTTTTCTCCGTACTTATAATTTTTACATATACATTAATTTTCATCTTTAAGAATGAATGTGATAAAATAGGATGTTTACTCTTTTCTTTTCTTTTTATGGAAAAAAAGGTGAAACATATAATATTAGATTAATGGTGGATAAGTTATGTATGACGGAATTAAATTTTATATAAAAATAAGTAGTTATTCATAAATATCCTGATTTTTAAAATATAAATGATAAAAACTTTTTACATCTTAGTTTTAAATATTTATAGTTAACTAATTAGTTTAAAGTGTTTGTGGATAAAAATTTAATACAATACTTAAAAGACATTCATTAAAAAAGTTGAAAGGTTTTGTTTTCCTTCACTCAAAGTTAATCTTACACTATCTAGCATTATTCTACCAATAAAACGGAACTATCAAGAAATTTAATTTAGATAGTTGTTATTTTTCCTTTTAGCTTTGCAAACTTATTTTTTGAATTACAAACAAAGTTTATTTTATTAATTTTCATATTATTATCTCGATGCATTCACTTGGAGGTCAGAAAATTGGAGTGTCACAATTAGTAGTAAAACAAAGTAAGAAATCTCAATTAGAAATATTTTATTATTAAGTAGTATTATCTTTTAAGAAATAATACACTCATGGGTTACACGCGCAAAGCGCGTGCCCGGAAACTAGTAACTTTAAAATATATAATGTATTTAATTCTTATTATAAATCTTATAGGTAAATATTGAATCTGTCTTTTGATCACGTATCATTAATTGAATAATTTATAAAATGTTGTTGCAACAGACACATTTTGTAGAAATAAATTATAAATTATTTTTAGTGTAGTTTTATTTTCAGATAAAAGTAAATTGGTTTTGAACGGACAAATAAAGAGTTAACAAAGAAGATATCAACGGAAAATTTTGTTAGTATCAAGACCCAAAAGCACAGGTCATGATGGTACACACCCCAGAATTTCAAAAAAAAAAGTGTGTGAGCCGAAAGAAATACGCATAAGAGACTCCTGAAAGAAAGTTAGACCACAAACGATAAACAAACAATAGGAAGATATCTCCAAAACCTGGTGTTGGGTTTTAGCAAGTGTGAATGGGAAAAGAAAAGAGAAAATATCAAAAGTGAGGGAACTACTTTGGAGAGAAAATGAAAAGTCATTTGCAAAGTGCAAATGAAAAGTCATTTCTTATAAATTTGCAGGTAACGATAACATTCCGAAAAGTTGTTACTCTTTCCGAAAAGTCGTTACTTTTCGAAAAGTCGTTACTTTCCAAAAAGTAGTTATTTTCCTAACAGACACAATTTTTCGAAAAGTTGTTATTTTTCCAAAAGACACAACTTTCTGGATAAAATGGGTCTGAACATATTTCACTGAACAGACATTTTCCTTGCTGAAAATGGCTATAAAAGGAAGTCAATTTTTGATTTTTTAATCACTGAAAATTTTTTCTTTCTCTGCATTTATTTTTCTCTCAAATAAAATCAAAGTGTCGATCGACTGAGTCTGTGTGACTTGTTGCTGTTCTTCAGTTCGTTGAAGTTAAAGAAGTTTGAGGTACCGCTATTTCTTTAACAGGTTTAATCCGTTTTATCTTGGGAGAAATTAATCCATAACCTTGGGTACAGTGAGGGGATTAAATTTCTTAAGGACACACAGTAGTTTCTGTGGACTCGGATTAATTCTTCTATTTTAAATTTTTTCTGCTTCATCTTGTTTCTGTTTCTGTTCATTAACTTCATAAATACAAGTTATTGTAAGAATAACAATTTTAATAACAATCTTAAGAAATTTAACAATTTCTGTATTTGAGGTTTCTGGAGATTAAAACATTTATGGTTTTCTACTCTGCTTGAATTTTTAAAATTCATTCGATTAACGATTAAAAGAACATAAAAACTTTATCGTTAAATCAGAAGCTTGATTTGTGTAAAGATTTGTTCTTTCTTGTTAGTATTTTAAATACTTAATTTATCCGCCATTTGTGACAAAAAATGACTAATTCAAGTCAAACAAATCTTTGGAGCAGTAAGTCTTTGCAACAACAATGGTTGCACATAATCGCTCAAATGTCGCCTTAGCACCTACCGAGAAACTCGCAAAGTTTTACGGAGTCGACTTTAAGAGATGGCACCAAAGATGTTCTTCTATCTCACTACGTTGAGTCTGCAGGTTCATCAATGAGAATGTTCTGTTATGTCGGATGAAACTCCGGTGATGAACGATTCTTGTAATGAAGCATGGACACACTCAGATTTGTTGGGTAAAAATTATATTTTGAGTGGGCTGCAAGGTGGTCTGGACAGTGTGTACATCGATGCAAAAACCTCAAAAGAACTCTGGGATGCTTTAGAAAAGAAGTAAAAAACAGAAGATGCCGGAATTAAGAAATTCATTGTGGCAAAATTTCTGGACTTTAAGATGATAGACAGTAAGACTGTCGTCACCCAAGTTCAAGAATTGCAGGTCATAATCCATGATCTCCTTGCTAAAGGTATAAATTTATTTAATGCCTATGTTAGAAATATTAAGTTTTCCCTTAATACTCACATAACCTTTAATGTAGGATTAATTGTGAATGATGCTTTTCAAGTGGCTGCAATTATTGAAAAGTTACCTCCATTGTGGAAGGACTTTAAAAACTACTTGAAACACAAACGCAAGGAGATGACTGTTGAAGATCTCATAGTAAGGTTGAGAATCGAAGAGGATAATAAGGCTGCAGAAAAGAGGTCACGTGGTAATTCAGCAATATCTGGAGTAAATTTTGTTGAAGAAGATTCCACAAAATTAAAGAAAAGAAAGAAAGCATCTGGTCCAAAAAGCAATCCTCCTAAGAAGAAATTCAATGGAAACTGCTTTGATTGTGGTAAACATGGTCATAGGGCTAATGAATGCCGGGGTCCTAAGAAGGACAAGAAAAAGAAAGATCAAGCAAATTTGGCTGAATCCAAAGGAGAAATGGATGATCTCTGTGCAATGCTTTCAGAATGTAACTTGGTTGGAAATCCAAGAGAATGGTGGATAGATTCTTGTGCCTCATGCCATGTTTGTGCCAACAAAGAATTATTTTCATCATATACTCCAGCACTTACAGATGAAAAATTGTTTATGGCAAACTCATTCTTTGCAAAGGTGGAAGGAGCGGCAAAATCCTATTAAAGATGACATCGAGCAAGGTGGTGACTTTGAATAGGGTCTCATATGTTCCGTAATTGAGAAAGAATTTAGTTTCAATTCGATTCGACCAAGAATGGATTTAAATGTGTATTTGTTTACGATAAAGTAGTAGTAAGCAAAAATGATATGTATGTAGGAAAAGGCTACCTTAGTGATGGCCTTTTCAAACTCAATGTAATTGCAGTTGATATGAATAAAGATTTTGCTTCTTCTTACTTGCTTGAGTCTAAATGTGTATGGCATGAACGTTTGGGACACGTTAATAACAAAACCTTCATAAAACCGATTAACTTAAATATTTTACCAAAATTTGAGTGCAATAAATCAAAATGTCAAATTTGTGTTGAATCTAAGTATGCTAAGCATTCTTATAAATCTGTTGTGAATTCAAATCCTTTAGAATTGATTCACATCGATATTTGTGACATGAAGTCAACACCATCACGTGGTGGGAAAAAGTATTTCATAACTTTTATTGACGATTGCACTAGATATTGTTATGTCTATTTGCTAAATAGTAAGGATGAAGCAATAGATGCATTTAGACAATATAAAGCGAAGTTGAAAATCAGTTAGATAAAAAGATCAAAATGATCGAAGTGATAGAGGTGGAGAATATGAATCTCCATTTGCGTAAATATGTTTAGAAAATGGAATAATCCATCAAACTATCGCTCCCTACACTCCTCAGTCTAATGGAATTGCAGAAAGAAAAAATCGAACTTTAAAAGAAATGATGAATGCATTACTTATAAGTTCGGGTTTACCTGAGAACTTGTGGGGGAAGCTATCCTACAAATCGATACTTAATAGAGTGCCTCACTCAAAGACAAATGTAATTCCATATGAAAAATGGAAAGGTAGAAAACCCAATTTGAAATATTTCAAAGTGTGGGGGTGTCTAGCCAAAGTCCAAGTTCCTATACCTAAGAGGGTAAAAATAGGATCTAAGACTGTGGATTGTGTATTCATTGGATATGCCACAAACAGTAAGGCATGTCGTTTTTTGGTTCATAAGTCCGAACATCCGGATATTCATGATAATACAGTAATGGAATCAGATAGTGCTGAATTTTTTGAACATATCTATCCGTATAAAACTAGACTTGAGTCATCTAGTGGGGGATCTAAACAACCCAGAGAAGAACCAAAAGAGAATGAACAAAATGAAGAAAGTCCAAGACGCAGTAAACGTCAAAAGACATCTACTTCATTTGGATCAGATTTTGTAACATTTCTTCTTGAAAGTGAGCCTCAAACATTCAAGGAAGCAATGTTGTCTAGCGACTCAACCTCTTGGAAGGAGGCTGTTAATAGTGAAATTGAATCAATCTTAAGCAATCATACTTGGGAGTTGGTTGATCTTCCTCCAGGGAACAAACCGTTGGGTTCAAAATGGATCTTTAAAAGGAAGATGAAAGACGATGGAACTATTGACAAATATAAAGCAAGACTTGTTGTCAAAGGTTTTAGACAAAAAGAAGGTCTTGATTATTTTGACACATATTCGCCAAAGGACTAGGATTACATCAATTCGGATGTTAATTGCACTAGGCTGCAGATATCACGGTCTTGAAATTCATCAAATGGATGTGAAAACAACCTTCTTAAATGGAGAGCTTGAAGAGGAAATTTACATAGAACAACCTCGAGGGTTTTGTAGTTCTGGTAAAGAAAAGAAAGTGTGCAAACTTATTAAGTCACTTTATGGGCTAAAACAAGCACCAAAACAATGGCATGCAAAGTTTGATCAAACCATGTTGGCAAATGGATTTAAGATCAATGAATGTGATAAATGTGTTTACATTAAAGATACTCCAAATCAGGAAGTTATTTTATGCCTATATGTAGATGATATGCTTATAATGAGCAAAGACATTGCTAATATAAAAGCTACAAAGCGTATGCTTGCTAGTAAGTTTGATATGAAAGATTTAGGAGTTGCTGATGTGATATTAGGAATTAAAATTCTTAAAACTCCTAACGATCTAGCATTGTCTCAAACTCATTATATTCAAAAGATACTTGAAAAATTCAAATTTTTGAATTTTAAAAGGGCAAAGACTCCAATTGATGTAAATCTTCATCTTGCAAAGAATAAAGGCGAAAGTCAGTCTCAATTGGACTATGCTAGCGTATTGGGAAGCTTAATGTATGTCATGAATTGTACACGACCAGACATAGCTTGCGCTATCAGTAAACTGAGTCGATACACAAGCAATCCTAATCATAATCATTGGTTAGCAATGAGGAGAGTTTTGGGATACTTAGATGACACTCAAAACTATGCTTTACATTACAACAGATATCCAGCCGTTCTTGAAGGATATAGTGATGCAAATTGGATTACTGGGTCAACTGAAACAAAATCCACAAGTGGATACGTTTTTACTATTGGCGGAGGAGCAATATCTTGGAAATCATCCAAACAAACATGTATAGCTCGCTCTACAATGGAGTCTGAATTCATTGCTTTAGACAAGGCAGGTGAAGAAGCTGAATGGCTCCGAAATTTCTTAGAAGATATTCCATTTTGGCCCAAACCAATGGCCCCTATATGCATACATTGTGATAGTCAAGCTGCAATAGGAAGGGCTGGAAGCATTATGTATAACGGCAAGTCTCGTCACATAAGACGAAGACATAACTCTGTGAGACAACTACTCTCTAGTGGAATTATCACAATTGACTATGTGAAGTCAAAAGATAATGTGTCGGATCCACTTAAAAAAGGCCTAAATAGAGAGGGAGTTGAGAAATCATCGACGGGAATGGGACTATGGCCGAGAACAAGTCATCGTGGCGGTAACTCTACCTAGAAGACTGGAGATCCCAAGATCTAGGTTCAAGGAGATAAAACAAAGTCATTGATGACGGTTCAACATTGTCAAAGGAAAAATAAAATAAAATATTATTATTATTTTATGGTCCATTTTCATGATGAGACAATGTTTAGTAACTAGGATAAAGACATAAGGACTTTTTAATGGTTTCTAAGTTTGATACAAGGAATATCAAATGGTGTATCTATGGGATAACACATTTAGAAATCACCTATGTAAGTGTGAAGTGTAAGCCGCTTCAAGGAGAATCCGGTAAGGCCAGTTCTTTAAGCACTTACTAACCAAGATGTGTTCATGGCTGAAACGAACAAAACAATGAGAACTAAGAACAGTTCAAGGGTTGATTGTGTGACATATGTTGTCTAGGTATACACCAAAGCTCGACGGTTCAAAGATATCAAATCTACCGATTGACCGAGTATATCCGATATATGTTCACTACGGAAAGTTTAAAGGGAAACCTACTTATTCAGATGCGATTAACCTTTACCTACAAGACACACAAGTTTTTTCATGCATATATTTTAACAATAGCCTTCCCGTTCATGTGGGGATTGTTGGAGTTTTAGCAAGTGTGAATGGGAAAAGAAAAGAGAAAATATCAAAAGTGAGGGAACTACTTTGGAGAGAAAATGAAAAGTCATTTGCAAAGTGCAAATGAAAAGTCATTTCTTATAAATTTGCAGGTAACGGTAACATTCCGAAAAGTTGTTACTCTTTCCGAAAAGTCGTTACTTTTAGAAAAGTCATTACTTTCCAAAAAGTAGTTATTTTCCTAATGAGACACAATTTTTCGAAAAGTTGTTATTTTTCCAAAAGACACAACTTTACGGATAAAATGGGTGCGAGCAGATTTCTTTGAGCAGGACATGTTCCTTGCTGAAAATGGCTATAAAAGGAAGTCAATTTTTGATTTTTTAATCACTGAAAATTTTTCTTTCTCTGCATTTATTTTTCTCTCAAATAAAATCAAAGTGTCGATCGACTGAGTCTGTGTGACTTGTTGTTGTTCATGATTCGTTGAAGTTAAAGAAGTTTGAGGTACCGCTTATTTCTTTAATGAGTTTAATCCGTTTTATCTTGGGAGAAATTAATCCATAACCTTGGGTACAGTGAGGGGATTAAATTTCTTAAGGACACACAGTAGTTTCTGTGGACTCGGATTAATTCTTCTATTTTAAATTTTTTCTGCTTCATCTTGTTTCTGTTTCTGTTCATTAACTTCATAAATACAAGTTATTGTAAGAATAACAATTTTAATAACACCTGGTAGCATAAGTATAAAGAGCATCTGATACATTAATAGTTACAACCTTATATAAATATAAAGGAGAGCCAAAAAGAGGTATTTCAAGAGGTTGTTAAATCATTGAAACTTAATATTAGCTATGTTAGAATAAGAAAGATTTTGATAATTGACAAATACAGGAACAGATGGAAGAAACAGATTGAGCGACGTGTTCCTTACTGACCGAATCCGACTTGGATAAGAAGAACGTCAACCTCGCGAATTAGATGATATAAAGCTGTGGAAATATTGTTTTTTCGACAAGCAATCAGAACAGAAAGTTTCCTTTTATAAAGGAGTTCAAAGCCAAGTGAAAGAAGGAAAACTAAATTCCTATTTAAGGAAATTGTGTTTTCTTATTTATATTTAAGGAAATTGTGTTGTCTTATTTATTAAGGAAATCGTGCTTTCTTATTTATTTAAGGAAATTATGTAGAAAGGTTTTTTATCCAAGACGAGTTCAACGAGGAATTCTACGTGAAGAAGGATTTCGAGTTAAATAAGGAGTTGAAGACATGACAAAGTCTAGTTTGAGTTGAACAAGACTTTGAGGAGATGTGATCTATAAATATGGCGATAGATTAGCTTGAAGAAAATTGTGCACTTACACAGAGAGAAAATCAAAACACGATCAAGAGGTTTGAGAAAGTTTTAAGATTTATTGGGAGTGATGAAATTTGTGAGGAAAAATTGTAAGATTGTATTCAAGAGTCTTGTTTACAATCTGAGTTTTGTGAGTAGAAATTGTTCGACAAGTTGTAGAACTTGAAGAACATTAGAAGATATAAAACCGGGGGTTTTGTGTCTTTGGGTAGATAGAAATTAGAGTTTATAATTCATTAGGTTACATAGTTTTGTAATCTTTTGTTGAGACTTGAAGTTTAATAAAGTGGAGTTAAATCAGAGGTGTAGGTCGTTATTTTTACCCTTAAGAGTTGGGGTTTTCCGCGATAAAGTATTGTGTTATTATTTTATTTGCTTCACAAAAAGTAAATGTCATAAACTTGTTCCTTAGGCGATTTTGGGGGTCAGAATTCCAACAAGCTACAAATAACAAACATAGTTTCAATTGATGAGCAATGAAACTGAGAACGGTTCACTTCATTGAACCACAAAACTTTCAAGAATATTTACTTTTGACTGATTAATGAGAAACAAGTAGATCAAATTTAAGTTTGAATTTAAATTATGTGCACTTACTATTGAAGTATTAGAATCTGATCTTTTATTTACCTGCAAAATACACCAAGTCCAACTATTAAATAATTCAATATATCTATCGGAAGAAACTAATGAATCAAAAATATGAAGTAGAGGCAGACTGAAAGTAAAATAACTTAATTTTATTCAAGCACTCAAAACATTTTAAAGACTACTCAAATCTGAAATCACAAAATGAAGGAAATGCGAAACTCTGAACTACAAACAGTAAGTGTCTACAGGTAAGCAAAAAGCATCATATTAACATGCTGCTCGGGAAGAACACCATCGGAAAAGATGCTAACGTCCACATTTCTAGAAATGCGTTGATTTTGTTAAGCCTCTTCACTACTTCTTTCATTGTCAATCCTGATTCTGGTGTTTCCTTTGTGCTGTCTAAACCCAATTCTATCTTCGATGCTATGCACATTTCACTTTTACTGGTGATTTGTTCTTCATCTGAAAAAAATACATCCATCATACTCCCTGAAAATGACTGTGTAATCCATTTCCTCAAGTCAAGATTTTCATTGCATATCTCTTCATCTGTTGGCATTCTTTTCGTCAAAACCTCCATCAACATGATGCCGTAGCTATAAATATCACCGCTAGTGGACACTATTCCTTCCGAGCCATATTCTTAGAAAAGGAATGAAGAGAAGTTACTCAATTGAAATACAACAATAATTCTTCATAAATAAAGACTTACTCTTTTTCATTTTAGACCTTAGAGAGGCTTAATTATGATATAAGAGAAAATCAAAGAGATTAGATTTTTTTATACCTGGTGCAATGTATCCAAGAGTGCCCAATGTCTCTGTATGTGCCACGGATTTGCCTCACAGCTAAAATCTTAGAGATTCCAAAGTCACCAACATGAGCCACCAGATCTTCATCCAAAAGAACGTTGGCTGGCTTCAGGTCGCAATGAACTATTGGAGTGTTATGACCATGGTGTAGATATTCAACTGCCATAGCTGCATCAAGCATTGCAGAAACTCTTCGATGAACGTTCAAGTGACGATCTTCTTTGTACAGCCAATTCTCAAGACTTCCATGGGGAATAAATTGCAGAACAAAAGCTCTTATATAGTCACTAGAACAAGTAGTAATCACCGGTACAAGATTTTTGTGTCTAACATTTCTTGCATTCGGTATCAAACCTCTTGCATACTTGATCATTTTCCAAATCGAGAACCTTAATGGCCACTGCAGTTCCACCAAACAATGTGCCTTTGTACACAGATCCAGAGCTTCCCTCACCAATTAAATTTGATTCATCAAAATTATTTGTTGCTCGTTGAATCTCGTGATAAGAAACTAATTGATGAGTCCCAATCTCCAGTACCTTCTGCACATCTTTGGACTTCCCTTTCTTGTGTCTTTTTATTATCCAAATTGAAACCAACAAGAATATCAGAAAGGACTGCAATAATCACAGGAGTATTAAATTTGATTTTCCAGGATTAATGATAGCACAAGCACGAATCTCCAATATGCACATTCCGCAAAGACCTGAAAAGTGGTTACTGGAAAGATGTAGTTGTACAATGGATGTCAGTCCTCCAATATCCTGGGTAACTTCTCCCTTTGTTGAATTCTGTGACACGTCTAGAAGGCCACTCATCTTCCAACGGCTCAACGAAAATGTTGATGAAAATTTATTAGAATCCAAATAAAGATGTTGTAGCATGCTAAGATTTCTCCCCGATAGGTTATTGTAACTAAAACCGATCACTTCCCTAATTCTTGAGGAATTTGCCCCTTCATCCAATTGTCGACACAATCAAGATATTGCAGAGTAGAAATACTTCCCAATGAAGTGGTAATAGTCCCTTCTATTGGATTTTCAATAATATAAAACCTTCCGAGTTTGAATAAACAACCAATATGTCTAAGTATGTCATTGTTGACAGATATGAAAAAAACTATGAGCTCTGTGATTTGGCATTTTTGTAATGTTTCCCAGACAAACTGAAACTCGTCATTTTTTGTGGCATTTCCAACAGAAGGAGGGATTATACCGGTGAGGCTATTTTTCCTGAGATTTAAGACTCTGAGTTGGGGTACATACCATGGCCCTCTCCACATTTCACCACTAAGTTCATTGAAAGCCAATGAAATTACTTCAACTCTCCGATTTTGAAATAGACTTGTTGGTATACTTCCGTTGAGCTGATTGTTTTCAACATTAATAACTCGCAAGCGAGACAAGTGGCCAACCAAGTCCATAAGGCATGCCACCACAGAAGCTGTTGTTGTGGAGATTGAGAACACTGAGGAAGGACAAATTGGCCAAAGACGGGGAAATTGTGCCTTGAAGTTGCAACGAAGAGTCAAGGCCACAACCCTTTGCGTTTTTGGAGTGCAATTGACACCGAACCAAGAGCAAAAAGAAGCATTCTTGATCCAATTATTGGCCAAAAAATGATTAGAGCTAATAGAGCTTGTTGGTCAGTCTACAAGTGATATAGAAAATTGTACTACAAAAAGAAGAATCAATAAGACAATGTTCTTCCTCATGATGTTACTATATATGCACTTGGAAACAGATTGATACCTTTTTATTATTCCATTATATAGCACCAATTGGATTTCTCACAATTTTTTATACATAAAGACAAAAACATATGGATCATATATATTGTATGGTCCAGAACCAAGTCAATGGAACTCTCCACAGTCTAACATTGGTTGTGTTTTTAATTATGAAGACATTGATTGGGCCAGAAATAGATCTAAAAAACTTCATTATCCTTTAGTAACACTGAAGGTAAACATTGAAAAGTTGAAGAAGGATCACCCTTCATCTTCGAAAGCACAAGTTGTCAAAAAAAACCAAAAAGAGGGGTAGAAAATTTAAAACTAACTAATACATTTCATACCTTTGTGTCTCGATCACACATATCTCTCTGTAGTGATGCATTACAAAAAATTAGAAGAACGAATTAATATGTATCTGATACTTTATAATAATCACATATTGATACATAGATCTAAAAATTCAAAACATATGTGGTAAACTAGTAATGTATCAAGTTGTGAGTAACAATATATCATGACTAATATATTAACAAACACATTAAAAAAATGTTTCTTAATTACCCATGCCTCTTTAATGATACATTACGAAGAATAAGAAGAACGAATTAACATGTACATGATACTTAATAATAACCACACACTAATACACAAATCTAAAAAGCCAACACGGAAAACTAGTAATGTATCAAGGTGTATCATGACTAATATAATAACAACCATATTTTCAAAAATATAAAAAGTGCATTATAACAGAATAATTATGGTCACATATCTTTTGTTATCAAATATTTTGACTTGAAAATTGAAGCTTAGATCTATGTTGTATTTTGTCATTACAGCCTCTAGAGTAGCTTTATCCATATACAATTGTTTCACCTTCACATCTGAACTGTATGTATCAACTATATATATTGATATATGTATGTAATAGGAATCGTCAATTTTCAATTCAACCATGTTAAGAGCATGTGCGTACTTTTTCCCACCTTCAACACACAGTTGCGCGCATCAAAACATTGTATCTCTTCATCACTTTGAAAAATTTCTTTGACGAACAGGGAGGATTTGAATTTTGAATTTCTTCGTTTTATTGTGATTAGCATCTGTCTAATTGATAGTAAGAAGAAACGTAAGCGTAATTTATTGGATTTAATTTTATTTCCAATTTTGGCGTAACAAACTGGTACTTATTATAGGGCAGAATTAATCTATCCGAAAAGTTAATAAATATCCAGATGACTGATATTTTAAGGAATGTTTGTAAAATAGAAATGAGTATGGATAGAATGTAATTTAGATATACAAAATTACATTATACAAAAGTAATATAAAATTATATTATACAAATTTTGAATAATACAAACGTGCGAATTATACGAACTCGAAACTCTAACTCACGTAATTATTACTGAATATTGATTGTGAGTGATAGTTAAATAAAATTATATCTATGCTAACTAATTAAGTAGTATATATTTGCTTAACCGTGCAATTTTCCTAGCACACCATTCTTTGGGTGATCCAGATTCCGACGTCAAAAATGCCAAATTTTTTTGTGGACGTACGACAAGACCTTGTCTATGCATACGGTTGGCCATCACGGCTTGTCCGACCCATTTGGAAGGTCAAACGAGCCCCGAAGCGAGCATACCCCTCATTTCGACGATTTCCGTGTGTTATAGCACACCATTTTTTGGGTGATCCGGATTCAGACGTCAAAAATGCCAAATTTTTTCGTGGACGTCCGTCAAGACCTTGTCTATGCATACGGTTGGCCATCACGGCTTGTCCGACCCATTTGGAAGGTCAAACGAGCCCCGAAGCGAGCATAATCCTCATTTCGATGATTTTCGTGTGCCAGCACACCATTTTTTGGGTGATCCGGATTCTGACGTCAAAAATGCTAAATTTTTTCGTGGACGTCCGTCAAGACCTTGTCTATGCATACGGTTAGCCATCACGGCTTGTACGACCCATTTGGAAGGTCAAATGAGCCCCGAAGCGAGCATACCCCTCATTTCGACGATTTTCGTGTGCTATAGCATAACATTTTTTTGGTGATCCGGATTCCGACGTCAAAAATGCCAAATTTTTTTGTGGACGTCCGTCAAGACCTTGTCTATGCATACGGTTGGCCATCACGGCTTGTCCGACCTATTTGGAAGGTCAAACAAGCCCCGAAGCGAGCATACCCCTCATTTTGACGATTTTCGTTTGCTATAGCACACCTTTTTTTGGGTGATCCGGATTCCGACGTCAAAAATGCCAAATTTTTTCGTGGACGTCCGTCAAGACCTTGTCTATGCATACGGTTGGCCATCACGGCTTCTCTGACCTATTTGGAAGGTCAAACGAGCCCCGAAGCAAGCATACCCCTCATTTCGACGATTTTCGTGTGCTATAGCACACCATTTTATGGGTGATCCGGATTCCAACGTCAAAAATGCCAAATTTTTTCGTGGACGTTTGTCAAGACCTTGTCTATGCATACGGTTGGCCATCACGGCTTATACGACCCATTTGGAAGGTCAAACAAGCCCCGAAGCGAGCATACCCCTCATTTCGATGATTTTCGTGTGCTATAGCACACCATTGTTTGGGTGATCCGGATTCCGACGCCAAAAATGCCAATTTTTTTTGGACGTCCGTCAAGTCCTTGTCTATGCATACGGTTGGCCATCACGGCTTGTACGACCCATTTGGAAGGTCAAACGAGCCCCGAAGCGAGCATACCCCTCATTTCGATGATTTTCGTGTGCTATAGCACACCTTTTTTTGGGTGATCCGGATTCCAACGTCAAAAATGCTAAATTTTTTCGTGGACGTCCTTTAAGACCTTGTCTATGCATACGGTTGGCCATCACGGCTTGTCTGACCCATTTGGAAGGTCAAACGACTCACGAAGCGAGCATACCCCTCATTTCGACGATTTTCGTGTCCTGTAGCACAAGATTTTTTGGGTGATCCGGATTCCGAAGTCAAAAATGCCACATTTTTTCGTGGATGTCCGTCAAGACCTTTTCTATGCATACGGTTGGCCATCACGGCTTGTCCGACCCATTTGGAAGGTCAAACTAGCTCCGAAGCGAGCATACCCCTCATTTCGACGATTTTCGTCTGCTATAGCACACCATTTTTTGGGTGATCCAGATTCCGACGTCAAAAATGCCAAATTTTTTCGTGGACATCCGTCAAGACCTTGTCTATGCATACGGTTGGCCATCACGACTTGTCCAACTTATTTGGAAGGTGAAACGAGCCCCGAAGCTAGCATACCCTTCATTTCGACGATTTTCGTGTGCTGTAGCACACCATTTTTTGGGTGATCCGGATTCCGAAGTCAAAAATGCCAAACTTTTCGTGGACTTCCGTCAAGACCTTGTCTATGCATACGGTTGGCCATCACAGCTTGTCCGACCCATTTGGAAGGTCAAACAAGCCTCGAAGCGAGCATACCCCTCATTTTGACAATTTTCGTGTGCTATAGCACACCATTTTTTGGGTGATCCAGATTCCGACGTCAAAAATGCCAATTTTTTTCGTGGACGTCCGTCAAGACCTTGTATATGCATACAGTTTGCCATCACGGCTTGTACGACCTATTTGGAAGGTCAAACGAGCCCCGAGAGTGCGAGCATACCCCTCACTTCGACAATTTTCGTGTGATATAGCACACCATTTTTTGGGTGATCCAGATTCCGACGTCAAAAATGCCATTTTTTTCGTGGACGTCCGTCAAGTCCTTGTCTATGCATACGATTGGCCATCACGGCTTGTCCGACCCATTAGGAAGGTCAAACGAGCTCCGAAGCGAGCATACCCCTTATTTCGACAATTTTCGTGTGCTATAGCACACCATTTTTTGGGTGATCCGGATTCCAACGTCAAAAATGCCAAATTTTTTCGTGGACGTCCATCAAGACCTTGTCTATGCATACGGTTTGCCATCACGGCTTGTACGACCCATTTGGAAGGTCAAACGAGGCCTGAAGCGAGCATACCCCTTATTTCGATGATTTTCGTGTGCTATAGCACACAATTTTTTGGGTGATCCGGAATCCAACGTCAAAAATGCCAAATTTTTTCGTGGACATCCGTCAAGACCTTGTCTATGCATACGGTTGGCCATCATGGCTTGTCCGACCCATTTGGAAGGTCAAACGAGCCCCGAAGCGAGCATAACCCTCATTTCGACGATTTTTGTGTGCAATAGCACACCATTTTTTGGGGGATTCAGATTCCAACGTCAAAAATGCCAAATTTTTTCATGGACGTCCGTCAAGACCTTGTCTATGCATACGGTTTGCCATCATGGCTTGTCCGACTCATTTGGAAGGTCAAACGAGCCCCGAAGCGAGCATACCCCTCATTTCGACGATTTTCATGTGCTATAGCACACCATTTTTTGGGTGATCCGGATATGACGTCAAAAATGCCAAATTTTTTCGTGGACGTCCGTCAAGACCTTGTCTATGCATACGGTTGGCCATCACGGCTTGTCCGACCCATTTGGAAGGTCAAACGAACTCCGAAGCGAGCATACCCCTCATTTCGACGATTTTCATGTGCTATAGCACACCATTTTATGGGTGATCCGGATTCCGACGTCAAAAATGCCAAATTATTTCGTGGACGTCCGTCAAGACCTTGTCTATGCATTAGGTTGGCCATCGCGGCTTGTCCGACCCATTTGGAAGGTCAAACGAGCCCTGAAACGAGCATACCCCTCATTTCGACGATTTTCTTGTGCTATAGCACACCATTTTTGGGTTATTCGGATTCCGACGTCAAAAATGCCAAATGTTTTCGTGGACGTCCGTCAAGACCTTGTCTATGCATATGGTTGGCCTTCACGGCTTTTATGACCCATTTGGAAGGTCAAACGAGCCTCGAAGCGAGCATACCCCTCATTTCGACGATTTTCGTGTGCTATAGCGCACGATTTTTTGGGTGATCTGGATTCCAACATCAAAAATGCCAAATTTTTTAGTGGACGTCCTTCAAGACCTTGCCTATGCATACGGTTTGCCATCACAGCTTGCCCGACCTATTTTGAAGGTCAAACGAGCCCCGAAGCGAGCATACCCCTCATTTCAATGATTTTCGTGTGCTATAGCACACCATTTTTTGGGTGATCCGGATTCAGACGTCAAAAATGCCAAAGTTTTTCGTGGATCTCCGTCAAGACCTTGTCAATGCATACGGTTGGAAATCACGGCTTGTCCGACCCATTTGGAAGGTCAAACGAGCCCCGAAGCGAGCATACCCCTCATTTCGACGATTTTCATGTGCTATAGCACACAATTTTTTTGGGTGATCCGGATTCCAACATCAAAAATGCCAAATTTTTTCGTGGTCGTCCGTCAAGACCTTGTCAATGCATACGGTTGGAAATCACGGCTTGTCCAACCCATTTGGAAGGTTAAACGAGCCCCGAAACGAGCATACCCCTGATTTCGATGATTTTCGTGTGCTATAGCACACCATTTTTTGGGTGATCCGGATTCGGAAGTCAAAAATGCAAAATTTTTTAGTGGACGTCTGTCAATACCTTGTCTATGCATTCGGTTGGCCATCACGGCTTTTCCGACCCATTTGGAAGGTCAAACGAGCCCCGAAGCGAGCATACCCTTTATTTCGACGATTTTCGTGTGCTATAGCACACCGTTTTTTGGGTGATCCAGATTCAAACGTCAAAAATGCCAAATTTTTTCGTGGACGTCCGTCAAGACCTTGTCTATGCATACGGTTGGCCATCACGGCTTGTACGACCCATTTGGAAGGTCAAACGAGCCCCGAAGCGAGCATACCCCTCATTTCGACGATCTTCGTGTGCTATAGCACACCATTTTTTGGGTGATCCGGATTTGACGTCAAAAATGACAAATTTTTTCGTGGACGTTGGTCAAGACCTTGTCAATGCATATGGTTGGCCATCACGGCTTGTACCACCCATTTGGAAGGTCAAATGAGCCCCGTAGCGAGCATACCCCTCATTTCAACGATTTTTGTGTGCTATTGCAAACCATTTTTTGGTTGATCCGGATTCCGACGTCAAAAATGCCAAATGTTTTCGTGGACGTTTGTCAAGACCTTTTCTATGCATACGTTTGGCCATCACGGCTTGTACGACCCATTTGGAAGGTCAAACGAGCTTCGAAGCGAGCATACCCCTCATTTCGACGATTTTCGTGTGCTATAACACACCATTTTTTGGGTGATCCGGATTCCGACGTCAAAAATGCCAAATGTTTTCGTGGACGTCTGTCAAGACCTTGTCTATGCATATGGTTGGCCATCACGGCTTGTACCACCCATTTGGAAGGTCAAATGAGCCCCGTAGCGAGCATACCCCTCATTTCAACGATTTTTGTGTGCTATTGCAAACCATTTTTTGGGTGATCCGGATTCCGACATCCAAAATGCCAAATGTTTTCGTGGACGTCCGTCAAGACCTTGTCTATGGATACGTTTGGCCATCACGGCTTCTACGACCCATTTGGAAGGTCAAACGAGCCCCGAAGCGAGCATACCCCTCATTTCGATGATTTTCGTGTAATATAGCACACCATTTTTTGGGTGATCCGGACTCTGATGTCAAAAATGCCAAATGTTTTCGTGGACGTCCGTCAAGACCTTGTCTATGCATACGGTTGGCCATCACGGCTTGTACCACCCATTTGGAAGGTCAAACGAGCCTCGAAGTGAGCATACCCCTCATTTTGATGATTTCGTGTGCTATAGCACACCATTTTTTGGGTGATCCGGATTCCGATGTCAAAAATGCCAGATTTTTTCGTGGACGTCCGTCAAGACCTTGTCTATGCATACGATTGGCCATCACGGCTTGTACGACCCATTTTGAAGGTCAAACGAGCCACGAAGCGGGCATACCCCTCATTTCGATGATTTTCGTGTTCTATAGCACACCACTTTTTTGAGGGATCCGGATTCCGACGTCAAAAATGCCAAATTTTTTCGTGGATATCCGTCAAGAACTTGTTTATGCATACGGTTGGCCATCACGGCTTGTACGACCCATTTGGAAGGTCAAACGAGCCCCGAAGCGAGCATACCCCTCATTTTGACGATTTTCGTGTGCCATAGCACACCATTTATTGGGTGATCCGGATTCTGACGTAAAAAATGCCAAATTTTTTTGTGGACGTCCGTCAAGATCTTTTCTATGCATACGGTTGGCAATCACGGCTTGTCCAACCCATTTGGAAGGTCAAACGAGCCCCGAAGCGAGCATACCCCTCATTTCGATGATTTTCGTGTGCTATAGCACACCATTTTTTGGGTGATCCGGATTCCGACGTCAAAAATGCCAAATTTTTCTGTGGACGTATGTCAAGACCTTGTCTATGCATACGGTTGGCCATCACGGCTTGTCTGACCCATTTGGAAGGTCAACGAGCCCCGAAGCGAGCATACCCCTCATTTCGACGATTTTCGTGTGCTATAGCACACTATTTTTTGGGTGATCCGGATTCCGATGTCAAAAATGCCAAATTTTTCCGTGGACGTCTGTCAAGACCTTGTCTATGCATGCGGTTGGCCATCACGGCTTGTCTGACCCATTTGGAAGGTCAAATGAGCCCCGAAGCGAGCATACCCCTCATTTCGACGATTTTCGTGTGCACTGTGCTATAGCACACTATTTTTTGGGTGATCCGGATTCCGACGTCAAAAATGCTAAATGTTCTCGTGGACATCCGTCAAGACCTTGTCTATGCATACGGTTGGCTATCACAGCTTGTAGGACCTATTTGGAAGGTCAAACGAGCCCCGAAGCGAGCATGCCCCTCATTTCGATGATTTTCGTGTGCTATAGCACACAATTTTTTGGGTGATCTGGATTCCGACGTCAAAAATGCCAAAATTTTTTGTGGACGTCCGTCGAGACCTTGTCTATGCATACAGTTGGCCATCACGGCTTTTCCGACCCATTTGGAAGGTCAAACAAGCCCCGAAGCGAGCATGCCCCTCATTTCGATGATTTTCGTGTGCTATAGCACACCATTTTTTGGGTGATCCGGATTCCGACGTCAAAAATGCCAAATTTTTCCGTGGACGTCCGTCAAGACCTTGTTTATGCATACGGTTGGCCATCACGGCTTGTCAAACCTATTTGGAAGGTCAAACGAGCCCCGAAGCGAGTATACCCCTCATTTCGACGATTTTCGTGTGCTATAGCATATCATTTTTTGGGTGATCCGGCTTCCGACGTTAAAAATGCCAAAGTTTTTCGTGGACGTCAGTCAAGACCTTGTCTATGCATACGGTTGGCCATCACGGCTTGTACGACCCATTTGGAAGGTCAAACATGCCCCGAAGCGAGCATACCCCTCATTTTGACGATTTTTGTGTGCTATAGCACACCATTTTTTGGGTGATCCATATTATGACGTCAAAAATGCCAAAGTTATTCGTTGACGTCCATCAAGACCTTGTCTATGCATACGATTGGCCATCATGGCTTGTATGATTCATTTGGAAGGTCAAACGAGCGCCGAAGCGAGCATACCCCTCATTTCGATGATTTTCGTGTGCTATAGCACACCATTTTTTGGGTGATCCAAATTCCGACGTCAAAAATGCCAAATTTTTTCCTGGACGTCCTTCAAGACCTTGTCTATGCATACGGTTGGCCATCACGGCTTGTCCGATCCATTTGGAAGGTCAAACGAGCCCCGAAGCGAGCATACCCCTCATTTCGATGGTTTTCGTGTGCTATAGCACACCATTTTTTGGCTGATCCGTATTCCGACGTCAAAAATGCCAAATATTTTCGTGGACGTCCATCAAGACCTAGTCTATACAAATGGTTGGCCATCACTGCTTGTACGACCCATTTGGAAGGTCAAACGAGCCCCGAAGCGAACATACCGCTCATTTCGATGATTTTCGTGTGCTATAGCACACCATTTTTTGGGTGATCCGAATTCCGACGTCAAAAATGCCAAATTTTTTCGTGGACGCCCGTCAAGACCTTGTCTATGCATACGGTTGGCCTTCACGGCTTGTCTGGCCCATTTGGAAGGTCAAACGAGCCCCGAAGCGAGCATACCCCTCATTTCGACGATTTTCGTGTGCTATAGCACTCCACTGTTTGGGTTATCCGAATTCCGACGTCAAAAAAGCCATATTTTTTCGTGGATGTCTGTCAAGACCTTGGCTATACATAAGGTTGGCAATCACAGCTTGTCCGACCCATTTGGAAGGTCAAACGAGCCCTGAAGCGAGCATACCCCTCATGTCGACGATTTTCGGGTGCTATAGCACACCATTTTTTGGGTGATCCGGATTCCATTGTCAAAAATGCCAAATGTTTTTGTGGACGTCCGTCAAGACCTTGTCTATGCGCACGGTTGGCCATCACGGCTTGTCCGACCCATTTGGAAGGTCAAACGAGTCCCGAAACGAGCATACGCCTCATTTTGACGATTTTCGTGTGCTATAGCACACCATTTTTTGGGTGATCTGAATTCCGACGTCAAAAATGCCAAATATTTTCGTGGACGTCCGTCAAGACCTTGTCTATGCATACGGTTGGCCATCACGGCTTGTCCGACCCATTTGGAAGGTCAAACGAGCCCTGAAGCGAGCATACCCCTCATTTCGATGATTTTCGTGTGCTATAGCACACCATTTTTTGGGTGATCCGTATTTCGACGTCAAAAATGTAAATTATTTTCGAGGACGTCCCTCAAGACCTTGTCTATCCATACGGTTGGCCATCACGGCTTGTCCGACCCATTTGGAAGGTCAAACGAGCCCTAAAGCGAGCATATCCCTCATTTCGACGATTTTCGTGTGCTATATAGCACACCATTTTTTGGGTGATCCGGATTCCGACGTCAAAAATGCCAAATGTTTTCGTGGACGTCCATCAAGACCTTGTCTATGCATACGGTTGGCCATCACGATTTGTACGACCCATTTGGAAGGTAATGAGCACCGAAGCGAACATACCGCTCATTTCGACGATTTTAGTGTGCTATATAGCACACCATTTTTTGGGTGATCCGGATTCTGATGTCAAAAATGCAAAAATTTTTCATGGACATCCGTCAAGACCTTGTCTATGCATACGGTAGGCCATAACGGCTTGTACGACCCATTTTGAAGGTCAAACGAGCCCCGAAGCGAGCATACCCCTCATTTCGACGATTTTCATGTGCTATAGCACACCTTTTTTTGGGTGATCCGGATTTCGACGTCAAATTTGCCAAATTTTTTTGTGGACGTCCGTCAAGACCTTTTCTATGCATACGGTTGGCCATCACGGCTTGTACGACCCATTTGGAAGGTCAAACGAGCCCCAAAGCGAGCATACCCCTCATTTCAACGATTTTCGTGCGCTATAGCACACCATTTTTTGGGTGATCCGTATTTCGATGTCAAAAATGCAAAATATTTTCGTGGACGTCCGTCAAGACCTTGTCTGTAAATACGGTTGGCCATCACGGCTTGTCCAACCCATTTGGAAGGTCAAACGAGCCCCGAAGCGAGCATACCCCTCATTTCGATGATTTTCGTGTGCTATAGCACACCATTTTTTCGGTGATCCGGATTCCGACGTCAAAGATGCCAAAATTTTTCATTGATGTCCGTCAAGACCTTGTCTATGCATACGGTTGGCCATCATGGCTTGTACGACCCATTTAGAAGGTCAAACGAGCCCCGAAGAGAACATACCCATTATTTCGACAATTTTCGTGTGCTATAGCACACCATTTTTCAGGTGATCCGGATTCCAGCGTCAAAAAGGCCAAATTTTTTCGTGGACGTCTGTCAAGACCTTGTCTATGCATACGGTTGGCCATCACGGCTTGTCCGACCCATTTGGAAGGTTAAACGAGCCCCGAAGCAAGCAAACCCCTCATTTCGATGATTTTCGTGTGCTATAGCACACCAGTTTTTGGGTGATCCGGATTCTAACGTAAAAAATGCCAAATTTTTTCGTGGACATCCGTCAAGACCTTGTCTATGCATATGGTTGGCCATCACGGCTTGTCCGACCCATTTGGAAGGTGAAACGAGCCCCGAAGCGAGCATACCCCTCATTTCGACGATTTTCGTGTGCTATAGCACACCATTTTTTTGGTGATCCAGATTCCGACGTCAAAAATGCCAAATATTTTCGTGGACGTCCTTCAAGACCTTGTCTATGCATATGGTTGGCCATCACGGCTTGTCCGACCCATTTGGAAGGTCAAACGCACCCCGAATCGAGCATACCCCTCATTTCGACGATTTTCGTGTGCTATAGCACACCATTTTTTGGGTGATCCGGATTCCGACGTCAAAAATGCCAAATTTTTTCGTGGACGTCCGTCAAGACCTTTTCTTTGCATACGGTTGGCCATCACGGCTTGTACGACCCATTTGGAAGGTCAAACGAACCCCGAAGCGAGCATACCCCTCATTTCGACAATTTTCGTATGCTATACCATACCATTTTTTGGGTGATACGGATTCCGACGTCAAAAATGCAAAAAATTTTCGTGGACGTCCATCAAGACCTTGTCTACGCATAAAGTTGGCCATCACGGCTTGTCCGACCCATTTGGAAGGTCAAACGAGCCCCGAAGCGAGCATACCCCTTATTTCGATGATATTCGTGTGCTATAGCACACCATTTTTTGGGTGATCCAGATTCCGACGTCAAAAATGCAAAAAAATTTTGTGGACGTCTGTCAAGACCTTGTATATGCATACGGTTGTCCATCACAGCTTGTCCGACCCATTTGGAAGGTCAAACGAGCCTCGAAGCGAGCATACCCTTCATTTCGACGATTTACGTGTGCTATAGCACACCATTTTTTGGGTGATCCGGATTCCGACGTCAAAAATGCCAAATTTTTTCGTGGGCATCCGTCAAGACCTTGTCAATGCATACAGTTGGACATCACGGCTTTTCTGACCCATTTGGAAGGTTAAACGAGCCCCGAAGCAAGCATACCCCTCATTTCGATGATTTTCGTGTGCTATAGCACACCATTTTTTGGGTGATCCGGATTCTAACGTCAAAATGCCAAATTTTTTCGTGGACATCCGTCAAGACCTTATCTATGCATACGGTTTGCCATCACGGCTTGTCCGGCCCATTTGGAGGGTCAAACAAGCCCCGAAGCGAGCATAAGCCTTATTTCGACGATTTTCGTGTGCTATAGCACACCATTTTTTGGGTGATTTGGATTCCGACGTCAGAAATGCCAAATTTTTTCGTGGACGTCTGTCAAGACCTTGTCATTGCATACGGTTGGCCATCACGTCTTGTCCGGCCCATTTGGAGGGTCAAACGAGCCCCGAAGCGAGCATACGCCTCATTTCGACGATTTTCGTGTGCTATAGCACACCATTTTTTGGGTGATCCGGATTCCGACGTCAAAAATGCCAAATTTGTTCGTGGATGTCCGTCAAGACCTTGTCTATGCATACGGTTGGCCATCACGGCTTGTCCGGACCATTTGGAGGGTCAAACGAGCCCCGAAGCGAGCATACGCCTCATTTCGACGATTTTCGTGTGCTATAGCACGCCATTTTTTGGGTGATCCGGATTCCGACGTCAAAAATGCCACATTTTTTCGTGGACGTCCGTCAAGACCTTGTCTATGCATATGGTTGGCCATCACGGCTTGTCCGGCCCATTTGGAGGGTCAAACGAGCCTCGAAGCGAGCATACGCCTCATTTCGACGATTTTCGTGTGCTATAGCACACCATTTTTTGGGTGATCCAGATTCCGATGTCAAAAATGCCAACTTTTTTTGTGGACGTCTTTCAAGACCTTGTCTATGCATACGGTTGGCCATCACGGCTTGTCCGTCCCATTTGGATGGTCAAACGAGCCCTAAAGCGATCATACGCCTCATTTCCAAGATTTTCGTGTGCTATAGCACACCATTTTTTGGGTGATCCGGATTCCGACGTCAAAAATGCCAAATTTGTTCGTGGACGTCCGTCAAGACCTTGTCTATGCATACGGTTGGCCATCACGGCTTGTCCGGCCCATTTGGAGGGTCAAACGAGCCCTGAAGCGAGCATACGCCTCATTTCGATGATTTTCGTGTGCTATAGCACACCATTTTTTGGGTGATCCGGATTCCGACGTCAAAAATGCCAAATTTTTTCGTGGACATCCGTCAAGACATTGTCTATGCATACGGTTGGACATCAAGGCTTGTCCGGCCCATTTGGAGGGTCAAACGAGCCCCGAAGCGAGCATACGCCTCATTTCGACGATTTTCGTGTGCTATAGCACACCATTTTTTGGGTGATACGGATTCCGACGTCAAAAATGCCAAATTTGTTCGTGGAAGTTCGTCAAGGCCTTATCTATGCATACGGTTGGCCATCACGGCTTGTGCGGCCCATTTGAAGGGTCAAACGAGCCCCGAAGCAAGCATACGCCTCATTTAGATGATTTTCGTGTGCTATAGCACACCATTTTTTGGGTGATCCGGATTCCGACTTCAAAAATGCCAAATTTTTTCGTGGACGTCCATCAAAACCTTGTCTATGCATACGGTTGGCCATCAATGCTTTTCCGGCCCATTTGTAGGGTCAAACGAGCCCCGAAGCGAGCATACGCCTCATTTCGACGATTTTCGTGTGCTATAGCACACCATTTTTTGGGTGATCCGGATTCCGACGTCAAAAATGCCAAATTTTTTCGTGGACGTATGTCAAGACCTTGTCTATGCATACGGTTGGCCATCACGGCTTGTCCGTCCCATTTGGAGGGTCAAACGAGCCCTAAAGCCAGCATACGCCTCATTTCCACGATTTTCGTGTGCTATAGCACACCATTTTTTGGGTGATCCAGATTCCGACGTCAAAAATGCCAAATTTGTTCGCGGACGTCCGTCAAGACCTTGTCTATGCATACGGTTGGCCATCACGATTTGTCCGGCCCATTTGGAGGGTCAAACGAGCCCCGAAGCGAGCATACGCCTCATTTCGACGATTTTCGTGTGCTATAGCACACCATTTTTTGGGTGATCCGGATTCCGACGTGAAAAATGCCAAATTTTTTTGTGGACGTCCGTCAAGACCTTGTCTATGCATACGGTTTGCCTTCACGGCTTGTCCGGCCCATTTAGAGGGTCAAACGAGCCCCGAAGCGAGCATACGCCTCATTTCGACGATTTTCGTGTGCTATAGCACACCATTTTTTGGGTGATCCGGATTCCGACGTCAAAAATGCCAATTTTTTTCGTGGACGTCCGTCAAGACCTTGTCTATGCATACGGTTGTCCATCACGGCTTGTCCGGCCCATTTGGAGGGTCAAACGAGCCCCGAAGCGAGCATACGCCTCATTTCAACGATTTTCGTGTGCTATAGCACACCATTTTTTGGGTGATCCGGATTCCGACGTCAAAAATGCCAAATTTGTTCGTGGACGTCCTTCAAGACCTTGTCTATGCATACGTTTGTCCATCACGGCTTGTCCGGCCCATTTGGAGGGTCAAACGAGCCCCGAAGCAAGCATACGACTCATTTCGACGATTTTCGTGTGCTATAGCACACCATTTTTTGGGTGATCCGGATTCCGACGTCAAAAATGCCAAATTTTTTTGTGGACGTTCATCAAGGCCTTGTCTATGCATACGGTTGGCCATCACGGCTTGTCCGGCCCATTTGGAGGGTCAAACGAGCCCCGAAGCGAGCATACGCCTCATTTCAATTATTTTCGTGTGCTATAGCACACCATTTTTTGGGTGATCCAGATTCTGACGTCAAAAATGCTCGATTTTTTCGTGGACATCCGTCAATACCTTGTCTATGCATACGATTGGACATCACGGCTTGTCCGGCCCATTTGGAGGGTCAAATTAGCCCCGAAGCGAGCATACGCCTCATTTCGACGATTTTCGTGTGCTATAGCACACCATTTTTTGGGTGATCCGGATTCCGACATCAAAAATGCCAATTTTTTTGTGGACGTCCGTCAATACCTTGTCTATGCATACGGTTGGCCATCACGGATTGTCCGGCCCATTTGGAGGGTCAAACGAGCCCCGAAGCGAGCATACGCCTCATTTCGACGATTTTCGTGTGCTACAAAGACACCATTTTTTGGGTGATCCGGATTCGACGTCAAAAATGCCAAATTTGTTCGTGGACGTCCGTCAAGACCTTGTCTATGCATACGGTTGGACATCACGGCTTGTCCGCCCATTTGGAGGGTCGACGAGCCCTGGCGAGCATACGCCTCATTTCGACGATTTTCGTGTCTTGTAGCACACCATTTTTGGGTGATCCGATTCCGACGTCAAAAATGCCAAATTTTTTCGAGGACGTCCGTCAAGACCTTGCCTATGCGTACGGTTGGCCATCACGGCTTGTCCGGCCCATTTGGAGGGTCAAACGAGCCCCGAAGCGAGCATACGCCTTATTTCGATGATTTTCGTGTGCTATAGCACACTATTTTTGGGTGATCCGGATTCACGTCAAAAAATGCCAAATTTGTTCATGGACGTCCGTCAAGACCTTGTCTATGCATACGGTTGGCCATCACGGCTTGTCCGTCCCATTTGGAGGGTCAAACGAGCCCTGAAGCGAGCATACACCTCAATTCGACGATTTTCGTGTGCTATAGCACACCATTTTTTGGGTGATCCGGATTCCGACGTCAAAAATGTTTTTCGTGGACGTTCATCAAGACCTTGTCTATGCATACGGTTGGCCATCACGGCTTGTCCGTCCCATTTGGAGGGTCAAACGAGCCCTAAAGCCAGCATACGCCTCATTTCCCCGATTTTCGTGTGCTATAGCACACCATTTTTTGGGTGATCCGGATTCCGACGTCAAAAATGCCAAATTTGTTCGCGGACGTCCGTCAAGACCTTGTCTATGCATACGGTTGGCCATCACGACTTGTCCGGCCCATTTGGAGGGTCAAACGAGCCCCGAAGCGAGCATACGCCTCATTTCGACGATTTTCGTGTGCTATAGCACACCATTTTTTGGGTGATCCGGATTCCGATGTCAAAAATGCCAAATTTGTTCGTGGACATCCTTCAAGACCTTGTCTATGCTTACGGTTGGCCATCACGGCTTGTCCGGCCTATTTGGAGGGTCAAACGAGACCCGAAGCAAGCATACGCCTCATTTCGACGATTTTCGTGTGCTATAGCACACCATTTTTTGGGTGATCCGGATTCCGACGTCAAAAATGCCAAATTTTTTTGTGGACGTTCATCAAGGCCTTGTCTATGCATACGGTTGGCCATCACGGCTTGTCCGGCCCATTTGGAGGGTCAAACGAGCCCCGAAGCGAGCATACGCCTCATTTCAATGATTTTCGTGTGCTATAGCACACCATTTTTTGGGTGATCCGGATTCCGACGTCAAAAATGCTAAATTTTTTCGTGGACGTCCGTCAAAACCTTGTCTATGCATACGGTTGGACATCACGGCTTGTCCGGCCCATTTGGAGGGTCAAACGAGCCCCGAAGCGAGCATACGCCTCATTTCGACGATTTTCGTGTGCTATAGCACACCATTTTTTGGGTGATCCGGATTCCGACATCAAAAATGCCAATTTTTTTCGTGGATGTCCGTCAAGACCTTGTCTATGCATACGGTTGGCCATCACGGCTTGTCCGGCCCATTTGGAGGGTCAAACGAGCCCCGAAGCAAGCATACGCCTCATTTCGATGATTTTCGTGTGCTACAGCACACCATTTTTTGGGTGATCCGGATTCCGACGTCAAAAATGCCAAATTTGTTCGTGGACGTCCGTCAAGACCTTGTATATGCATACGGTTGGCCATCACGGCTTGTCCAGCCCATTTGGAGGGTCAAACGAGCCCCGAAGCGAGCATACGCCTCATTTCGACGATTTTTGTGTGCTATAGCACACCATTTTTTGGGTGATCCGGATTCCGACGTCAAAAATGCCAAATTTGTTCGTGGACGTCCGTCAAGACCTTGTCTATGCATACGGTTGGCCATCACGGCTTGTCCGGCCCATTTGGAGGGTCAAACGAGCCTCAAAGTGAGCATACGCCTCATTTCGACGATTTTAGGTGTCTTTGTAGCACACCATTTTTTGGGTGATCCGGATTCCGACGTTAAAAATGCCAAATTTTTTCGAGGACGTCCGTCAAGACCTTGTCTATGCGTACGGTTGGCCATCACGGCTTGTCCGGCCCATTTGGAGGGTCAAACGAGCCCCGAAGCGAGCATACGCCTTATTTCGATGATTTTCGTGTGCTATAGCACACTATTTTTTGGGTGATCCGGATTCCGACGTCAAAAATGCCAAATTTGTTCTTGGACGTCCGTTAATACCTTGTCTATGCATACGGTTGGACATCACGGCTTGTCCGGCCCATTTGGAGGGTCAAACGAGCCCCGAAGCGAGCATACACCTCATTTCGACGATTTTCGTGTGCTATAGCACACCATTTTTTGGGTGATCCGGATTCCGACGTGAAAAATGCCAAATTTTTTCGTGGACGTATGTCAAGACCTTGTCTATGCATACGGTTGGCCATCACGGCTTGTCCGTCCCATTTGGAGGGTCAAACGAGCCCTAAAGCCAGCATACGCCTCATTTCCACGATTTTCGTGTGCTATAGCACACCATTTTTTGGGTGATCCGGATTCCGACGTCAAAAATGCCAAATTTGTTCGCGGACGTCCGTCAAGACCTTGTCTATGCATACGGTTGGCCATCACGACTTGTCCGGCCCATTTGGAGGGTCAAACGAGCCCCGAAGCGAGCATACGCCTCATTTCGACGATTTTCGTGTGCTATAGCACACCATTTTTTGGGTGATCCGAATTCCGATGTCAAAAATGCCAAATTTGTTCGTGGACATCCTTCAAGACCTTGTCTATGCTTACGGTTGGCCATCACGGCTTGTCCGGCCTATTTGGAGGGTCAAACGAGACCCGAAGCAAGCATACGCCTCATTTCGACGATTTTCGTGTGCTATAGCACACCATTTTTTGGGTGATCCGGATTCACGTCAAAAATGCCAAATTTTTGTGGACGTTCATCAAGGCCTTGTCTATGCATACGGTTGGCCATCACGGCTTGTCCGCCCATTTGGAGGGTCAAACGAGCCGGCGAGCATACGCCTCATTTCACGATTTTCGTGGTGCTATAGCACACCATTTTGGGTGATCCGGATTCGACGTCAAAAATGCTAAATTTTTTCGTGGACGTCCGTCAAAACCTTGTCTATGCATACGGTTGGACATCACGGCTTGTCCGGCCCATTTGGAGGGTCAAACGAGCCCCGAAGCGAGCATACGCCTCATTTCGACGATTTTCGTGTGCTATAGCACACCATTTTTTGGGTGATCCGGATTCCGACATCAAAAATGCCAATTTTTTTCGTGGATGTCCGTCAAGACCTTGTCTATGCATACGGTTGGCCATCACGGCTTGTCCGGCCCATTTGGAGGGTCAAACGAGCCCCGAAGCAAGCATACGCCTCATTTCGACGATTTTCGTGTGCTACAGCACACCATTTTTTGGGTGATCCGGATTCCGACGTCAAAAATGCCAAATTTGTTCGTGGACGTCCGTCAAGACCTTGTATATGCATACGGTTGGCCATCACGGCTTGTCCAGCCCATTTGGAGGGTCAAACGAGCCCCGAAGCGAGCATACGCCTCATTTCGACGATTTTCGTGTGCTATAGCACACCATTTTTTGGGTGATCCGGATTCCAATGTCAAAAATGCCAAATTTGTTCGTGGACGTCCGTCAAGACCTTGTCTATGCATACGGTTGGACATCACGGCTTGTCCGGCCCATTTGGAGGGTCGACGAGCCGGCGAGCATACGCCTCATTTCGACGATTTTCGTGTGCTGTAGCACACCATTTTTTGGGTGATCCGGATTCCGACGTCAAAAATGCCAAATTTTTTCGAGGACGTCCGTCAAGACCTTGTCTATGCGTACGGTTGGCCATCACGGCTTGTCCGGCCCATTTGGAGGGTCAAACGAGCCCCGAAGCGAGCATACGCCTTATTTCGATGATTTTCGTGTGCTATAGCACACTATTTTTTGGGTGATCCGGATTCCGACGTCAAAAATGCCAAATTTGTTCGTGGACGTCCGTTAATACCTTGTCTATGCATACGGTTGGACATCACGGCTTGTCCGGCCCATTTGGAGGGTCAAACGAGCCCCGAAGCGAGCATACACCTCATTTCGACGATTTTCGTGTGCTATAGCACACCATTTTTTGGGTGATCCGAATTCCGACGTCAAAAATGCCAAATTTTTTCGTGGACGTATGTCAAGACCTTGTCTATGCATACGGTTGGCCATCACGGCTTGTCCGTCCCATTTGGAGGGTCAAACAAGCCCTAAAGCCAGCATACGCCTCATTTCGACGATTTTCGTGTGCTATAGCACACCATTTTTTGGGTGATCCGGATTCCGACGTCAAAAATGCCAAATTTGTTCGTGGACGTCCGTCAAGACCTTGTCTATGCATACGGTTGGCCATCACGACTTGTCCGGCCCATTTGGAGGGTCAAACGAGCCCCGAAGCGAGCATACGCCTCATTTTGACGATTTTCGTGTGCTATAGCACACCATTTTTTGGGTGATCCGGATTCCGACGTGAAAAATGCCAAATTTTTTCATGGACGTCCGTCAAGACCTTGTCTATGCATACGGTTGTCCATCACGGCTTGTCCGGCCCATTTGGAGGGTCAAACGAGCCCCGAAGCGAGCATACGCCTCATTTCGACGATTTTCGTGTGCTATAGCACACCATTTTTTGGGTGATCCGGATTCCGACGTCAAAAATGCCAAATTTGTTCGTGGACGTCCTTCAAGACCTTGTCTATGCTTACGGTTGGCCATCACGGCTTGTCCGGCCTATTTGGAGGGTCAAACGAGACCCGAAGCAAGCATACGCCTCATTTCGACGATTTTCGTGTGCTATAGCACACCATTTTTTGGGTGATCCGGATTCCGACGTCAAAAATGCCAAATTTTTTTGTGGACGTTCATCAAGGCCTTGTCTATGCATACGGTTGGCCATCACGGCTTGTCCGGCCCATTTGGAGGGTCAAACGAGCCCCGAAGCGAGCATACGCCTCATTTCAATGATTTTCGTGTGCTATAGCACACCATTTTTTGGGTGATCCGGATTCCGACGTCAAAAATGCTAAATTTTTTTGTGGACGTCCGTCAAAACCTTGTCTATGCATACGGTTAGACATCACGGCTTGTCCGGCCCATTTGGAGGGTCAAACGAGCCCCGAAGTGAGCATACGCCTCATTTCGACGATTTTCGTGTGCTATAGCACACCATTTTTTGGGTGATCCGGATTCCGACATTAAAAATGCCAATTTTTTTCGTGGATGTCCGTCAAGACCTTGTCTATGCATACGGTTGGCCATCACGGCTTGTCCGGCCCATTTGGAGGGTCAAACGAGCCCCGAAGCAAGCATACGCCTCATTTCGACGATTTTCGTGTGCTATAGCACACCATTTTTTGGGTGATCCGAATTCCGACGTCAAAAATGCCAAATTTTTTCGTGGACGTATGTCAAGACCTTGTCTATGCATACGGTTGGCCATCACGGCTTGTCCGTCCCATTTGGAGGGTCAAACAAGCCCTAAAGCCAGCATACGCCTCATTTCCACGATTTTCGTGTGCTATAGCACACCATTTTTTGGGTGATCCGGATTCCGACGTCAAAAATGCCAAATTTGTTCGCGGACGTCCGTCAAGACCTTGTCTATGCATACGGTTGGCCATCACGACTTGTCCGGCCCATTTGGAGGGTCAAACGAGCCCCGAAACGAGCATACGCCTCATTTCGACGATTTTCGTGTGCTATAGCACACCATTTTTTGGGTGATCCGGATTCCGACGTGAAAAATGCCAAATTTTTTCGTGGACGTCCGTCAAGACCTTGTCTATGCATACGGTTGTCCATCACGGCTTGTCCGGCCCATTTGGAGGGTCAAACGAGCCCCGAAGCGAGCATACGCCTCATTTCGACGATTTTCGTGTGCTATAGCACACCATTTTTTGGGTGATCCGGATTCCAACGTCAAAAATGCCAAATTTGTTCGTGGACGTCCGTCAAGACCTTGTCTATGCTTACAGTTGGCCATCACGGCTTGTCCGGCCTATTTGGAGGGTCAAACGAGCCCCGAAGCGAGCATACGCCTCATTTCGACGATTTTCGTGTGCTATAGCACACCATTTTTTGGGTGATCCGGATTCCGACGTCAAAAATGCCAAATTTTTTTGTGGACGTTCATCAAGGCCTTGTCTATGCATACGGTTGGCCATCACGGCTTGTCCGGCCCATTTGGAGGGACAAACGAGCCCCGAAGCGAGCATACGCCTCATTTCAATGATTTTCGTGTGCTATAGCACACCATTTTTTGGGTGATCCGGATTCCGACGTCAAAAATGCTAAATTTTTTTGTGGACGTCCGTCAAAACCTTGTCTATGCATACGGTTAGACATCACGGCTTGTCCGGCCCATTTGGAGGGTCAAACGAGCCCCGAAGTGAGCATACGCCTCATTTCGACGATTTTCGTGTGCTATAGCACACCATTTTTTGGGTGATCCGGATTCCGACATCAAAAATGCCAATTTTTTTCGTGGATGTCCGTCAAGACCTTGTCTATGCATACGGTTGGCCATCACGGCTTGTCCGGCCCATTTGGAGGGTCAAACGAGCCCCGAAGCAAGCATACGCCTCATTTCGACGATTTTCGTGTGCTATAGCACACCATTTTTTGGGTGATCCGGATTCTGACGTCAAAAATGCCAAATTTGTTCGTGGACGTCCGTCAAGACCTTGTATATGCATACGGTTGGCCATCACGGCTTGTCCAGCCCATTTGGAGGGTCAAACGAGCCCCGAAGCGAGCATACGCCTCATTTCGACGATTTTCGTGTGCTATAGCACACCATTTTTTGGGTGATCCGGATTCCGACGTCAAAAATGCCAAATTTGTTCGTGGACGTCCGTCAAGACCTTGTCTATGCATACGGTTGGACATCACGGCTTGTCCGGCCCATTTGGAGGGTCAGACGAGCCCCGAAGCGAGCATACGCCTCATTTCGACGATTTTCGTGTGCTGTAGCACACCATTTTTTGGGTGATCCGGATTCCGACGTCAAAAATGCCAAATTTTTTCGAGGACGTCCGTCAAGACCTTGTCTATGCGTACGGTTGGCCATCACGGCTTGTCCGGCCCATTTGGAGGGTCAAACGAGCCCCGAAGCGAGCATACGCCTTATTTTGATGATTTTCGTGTGCTATAGCACACTATTTTTTGGGTGATCCGGATTCCGACGTCAAAAATGCCAAATTTGTTCGTGGACGTCCGTTAATACCTTGTCTATGCATACGATTGGACATCACGGCTTGTCCGGCCCATTTGGAGGGTCAAACGAGCCCCGAAGCGAGCATACACCTCATTTCGACGATTTTCGTGTGCTATAGCACACCATTTTTTTGGTGATCCGGATTCCGACGTTAAAAAAGCCAAATTTTTTCGTGGACGTCCGTCAAGACCTTGTCTATGCATACGGTTGGCCATCACGGCTTGTCCGGCCCATTTGGAGGGTCAAACGAGCCCCGAAGCGAGCATACGCCTCATTTCGCGATTTTCGTGTGCTAAAGCACACCATTTTTTGGGTGATCCGGATTTAGACGTCAAAAATGCCATCGTGGACGTCCGTCAAGACCTTGTCTATGCATACGATTGGCCATCACGGCTTGTCCGGCCCATTTGGAGGGTCAAAAGAGCCCCGAAGCGAGAATACGCCTCTTTTCGACGATTTTCGTGTGCTATAGCACACCATTTTTTGGGTGATCCGGATTTCGACGTCAAAAATGCCAAATTTGTTCGTGGACGTCCGTCAAGACCTTGTCTATGCATACGGTTGGCCATCACGGCTTGTCCGGCCTATTTGGAGGGTCAAACGAGCCCCGAAGCGAGCATACGCCTCATTTCGACGATTTTCGTGTGCTATATCACACCATTTTTTGGGTGATCCGGATTCCGACGTCAAAAATGCCAAATTTGTTTGTGGACGTCCGTCAAGACCTTGTCTATGCATACGGTTGGCCATCACGGCTTGTCCGGCCCATTTGGAGGGTCATACGAGCCCTAAAGCGAGCATATGCCTCATTTCCACGATTTTCGTGTACTATAGCACACCATTTTTTGGGTGATCCGAATTCCGACGTCAAAAATGCCAAATTTTTTCTTGGACGTCCGTCAAGACCTTGTCTATGCATACGGTTGGCCATCACGGCTTGTTCAGCCAATTTGGAGGGTCAAACGAGCCTCGAAGCGAGCATACGCCTCATTTTGACGATTTTCGTGTGCTATAGCACACCATTTTTTGGGTGATCCGGATTCCGACGTCAAAAATGCCAAATTTTTTCGTGGACGTCCCTCAAGACCTTGTCTATGCATACAGTTGGCCATCACGGCTTGTCCGGCCCATTTGGAGGGTCAAACGAGCCCCGAAGCGAGCATACGCCTTATTTCGACGATTTTCGTGTGCTATAGCACACCATTTTTTGGGTGATCCAGATTTCGACGTCAAAGATGCCATCGTGGACGTCCGTCAAGATTTTGTCTATGCATACGGTTGGCCATCACGGCTTGTCCGGCCCATTTGGAGGGTCAAAAGAGCCCCGAAGCGAGAATACGCCTCATTTCGACGATTTTCGTGTGCTATATCACACCATTTTTTGGGTGATCCAGATTCCGACGTCAAAAATGCCAAATTTGTATGTGGACGTCTGTCAAGACCTTGTCTATGCATACGGTTGGCCATCACGGCTTGTCCGGCCCATTTGGAGGGTCATACGAGCCCTAAAGCGAGTATATGCCTCATTTCCACGATTTTCGTGTGCTATAGCACACCATTTTTTGGGTGATCCGAATTCCGACGTCAAAAATGCCAAATTTTTTCTTGGACGTCCGTCAAGACCTTGTCTATGCATACGGTTGTCCAACACGGCTTGTCCGGCCCATTTGGAGTGTCAAACGATCCCCGAAGCGAGCATACGCCTCATTTCGATGATTTTCGTGTGCTATAGCACACCATTTTTTGGGTGATCCGGATTCCGACGTCAAAAATGCAAAAAATTTTCATGGACGTCCGTCAAGACTTTGTCTATGCATACGGTTGGCCATCACAGCTTGTTTGGCCCATTTGGAGGGTTAAACGAGCCCCGAAGTGAGCATACGCCTTATTTCGATGATTTTCGTGTGCTATAGCACACCATTTTTTGGGTGATCCGGATTCCGACGTCAAAAATGCCAAATTTGTTCGTGGACGTCCGTCAAGACCTTGTGTATGCATACGGTTGGCCATCACGGCTTGTCCGGCCCATTTGGAGGGTCAAACGAGCCCCGAAGCGAGCATACGCCTCATTTCGACGATTTTCATGTGCTATAGCACACCATTTTTTGGGTGATCCAGATTTCGACGTCAAAAATGCCCAATTTTTTCGTGGACGTCCGTCAAGACCTTGTCTATGCATACGGTTTGCCATCACGGCTCGTCCGGCCCATTTGGAGGGTCAAACGAGCCCCGAAGCGAGCATACGCCTCATTTCGACGATTTTCGTGTGCTATAGCACACCATTTTTTGGGTGATCCGAATTCCAACGTCAAAAATGCCAAATTTTTTCATGGACGTCCGTCAAGACATTGTTTATGAATACGGTTGGCTATCACGGCTTGTACGGCCCATTTGGAGTGTCAAACGATCCCCGAAGCGAGCATACGCCTCATTTCGACAATTTTCGTGTGCTATAGCACACCATTTTTTGGGTGATCCGGATTCCGACGTCAAAAATGCCAAATTTGTTCGTTGACGTCCGTCAAGACCTTGTCTATGCATACGGTTGGCCATCACGGCTTGTCCGGCCCATTTGGAGGGTCAAACGAGCCCCGAAGCGAGCATACGCCTCATTTCGATGATTTTCGTGTGCTATAGCACACCATTTTTTGGGTGATCCGGATTCCAATGTAAAAAATGCCAAATTTGTTCGTAGACGTCCCTCAAGATCTTGTCTATGCATACGGTTGGCCATCACGGCTTGTCCGGCCCATTTGGAGGGTCAAACGAGCCCCGAAGCGAGCATACGCCTCATTTCGACGATTTTCGTGTGCTATAGCACACCATTTTTTGGGTGATCCGAATTTCGACGTTAAAAATACCTAATTTTTTCGTGGACGTCCGGCAAGACCTTGTCTATGCATACGGTTGGCCATCACGGCTTGTCCACCCCATTTGGAGGGTCAAACAAGCCCTGAAGCGAGCATACGCCTCATTTCGACAATTTTCGTGTGCTATAGCACACCATTTCTTGGGTGATCCGGATGTCGATGTCCAAAATGCCAAATTTGTTCGTGGACGTCCATCAAGACCTTGTCTATGCATACGGTTGGCCATCACGGCTTTTCCGGCCCATTTGGAGGGTCAAACGAGCCCCGAAGCGAGCATACGCCTCATTTCGATGATTTTCGTGTGCTATAGCACACCATTTTTTGGGTGATCCGGATTTCGACGTCAAAAATGCCAAATTTTTTCGTGGACGTCCGTCAAGACCTTGTCTATGCATACGGTTGGCCATCACGGCTTGTCCGGCCCATTTGGAGGGTCAAACGAGCCCCGAAGCGAGCATACGCCTCATTTCGACGATTTTCGTGTGCTATAGCACACCATTTTTTGGGTGATCCGGATTCCGACGTCAAAAATGCCAAATTTGTTCGTGGACGTCCGTCAAGACCTTGCTTATGCATACGGTTGGCCATCACGGCTTGTACGGCCCATTTGGAGGGTCAAACGAGCCCCGAAGCGAGCATACGCCTCATTTCGACGATTTTCGTGTTCTATAGCACACCATTTTTTGGGTGATCCGGATTCCGACGTCAAAAATGCCAAATTTGTTCGTGGACGTCCGTCAAGACCTTGTCTATGCATACGGTTGGCCATCACGGCTTGTCCGGCCCATTTGGAGGGTCAAACGAGCCCCGAAGCGAGCATACGCCTCATTTCGATGATTTTCGTGTGCTATAGCACACCATTTTTTGGGTGATCCGGATTTCGACGTCAAAAATGCCCAATTTTTTCGTGGACGTCCGTCAAGACCTTGTGTATGCATACGGTTGCCATCACGGCTCGTCCGGCCCATTTGGAGAGTCAAACGAGCCCCGAAGTGAGCATACGCCTTATTTCGACGATTTTCGTGTGCTAGCACACCATTTTTTGGGTGATCCGGATTCCAATGTAAAAAATGCCAAATTTTTTCGTGGACATCCGTAAAGACCTTGTCTATGCATACGGTTGGCTATCACGGCTTGTCCGGCCCATTTGGAGGGTCAAACAAGCCCCGAAGCGAGCATACGCCTCATTTCGACGATTTTCGTTTGCTATTGCACACCATTTTTTGGGTGATCCGGATTCCGATGTCAAAAATGCCAAATTTTTTTGTGGACGTCCGTCAAGACCTTGTCTATGCATACGGTTGGACATCACGGCTTGTCTGGCCCATTTGGAGGGTGAAACGAGCCCCGAAGCGAGCATACGCCTCATTTCGACGATTTTCGTGTGCTATAGCACACCATTTTTTGGGTGATCCGAATTCCGATGTCAAAAATGCCAAATTTTACCGTGGACGTCCGTCAAGACCTTGTCTATGCATACGGTTGGACATCACGGCTTGTCCGGCCCATTTGGAGGGTCAAACGAGCCCCGAAGCGAGCATACGCCTCATTTCGATGATTTTCGTGTGCTATGGCACACCATTTTTTGGGTGATCCGGATTCCGACGTCAAAAATGCCAAATTTTTTCGTGGACATCCGTAAAGACCTTGTCTATGCATACGGTTGGCCATCACGGCTTGTCCGGCCCATTTGGAGGGTCAAACGAGCCCCGAAGCGAGCATACTCATTTCGACGATTTTCGTGTGCTATAGCACACCATTTTTTGGGTGATCCGGATTCCGACGTCAAAAATGCCAAATTTTTTCGTGGACGTCCGTCAAGACCTTGTCTATGCATACGGTTGGCCATCATGGATTGTCCGGCCCATTTGGAGGGTCAAACGAGCCCCGAAGCGAGCATACGCCTCATTTCGACGATTTTTGTGTGCTATAGCACACCATTTTTTGGGTGATCCGGATTCCGACGTCAAAAATGCCAAATTTGTTCGTGGACGTCCGTCAAGACCTTGTCTATGCATACGGTTGGCCATCACGGCTTGTACGGCCCATTTGGAGGGTCAAACGAGCCCTGAAGCGAGCATACGCCTCATTTCGACGATTTTCGTGTGCTATAGCACACCATTTTTTGGGTGATCCGGATTCCGACGTCAAAAATGCCAAATTTTTTTGTGGACGTCCGTAAAGACCTTGTCTATGCATACGGTTGGACATCACGGCTTGTCTGGCCCATTTGGAGGGTCAAACGAGCCCCGAAGCGAGGATACGCCTCATTTCGACGATTTTCGTGTGCTATAGCACACCATTTTTTGGGTGATCCGGATTCCGATGTCAAAAATGCCAAATTTTTTGTGGACGTCCGTCAAGACCTTGTATATGCATACGGTTGGCCATCAAGGCTTGTCAGGTCCATTTGGAGGGTCAAATGAGCCCCGAAGCGAGCATACGCCTCATTTCGACAATTTTCGTGTGCTATAGCACACCATTTTTTGGGTGATCCGAATTCCGACGTCAAAAATGCCAAATTTGTTCGTGGACGTCCGTCAAGACCTTGTCTATGCATACGGTTGGCCATCACAGCTTGTCCGGCCCATTTGGAGGGTCAAACGAGCCCCGAAGCGAGCATACGCCTCATTTCGACGATTTTCGTGTGCTATAGCACACCATTTTTTGGGTGATCCAAATTCCGACGTCAAAAATGCCAAATTTTTTCGTGGACGTCCGTCAAGACCTTGTCTATGCATACGGTTGGCCATCACGGCTTGTCCGGCCCATTTGGAGGGTCAAACGAGCCCCGAAGCGAGCATACGCCTAATTTCGATGATTTTCGTGTGCTATAGCACACCATTTTTTGGGTGATCCGGATTCCGACGTCAAAAATGCCAAATTTTTTCGTGGACGTCCGTCAAGACCTTGTCTATGCATACGGTTGGCCATCACAGATTGTCCGGCCCATTTGGAGGGTCAAACGAGCCCCGAAGCGAGCATACGCCTCATTTCGACGATTTTCGTGTGCTATAGCACACCATTTTTTGGGTGATCCAGATTACGACATAAAAAATGCCAAATTTGTTTGTGGACGTCCGTCAAGACCTTGTCTATGCATACGGTTGGCCATCACGGCTTGTCCGGCCCATTTGGAGGTCAAACGAGCCCCGCAGCGAGCATACGCCTCATTTCGACGATTTTCGTGTGCTATAGCACACCATTTTTTGGGTGATCCGGATTCCGACGTCAAAAATGCCAAATTTGTTCGTGGACGTCCGTCAAGACCTTGTCTATGAATACGGTTTGCCATCACGGCTTGTCCGGCCCATTTGGAGGGTCAAACGAGCCCCGAAGCGAGCATACGCCTCATTTCGACGATTTTCGTGTGCTATAGCACACCATTTTTTGGGTGATCCGGATTTCGACGTCAAAAATGCCCAATTATTTCGTTGACGTCCGTCAAGACCTTGGCTATGCATACGGTTGGCCATCATGGCTCGTCCGGCCCATTTGGAGGGTCAAACGATCCCCGAAGCGAGCATACGCCTCATTTCGACGATTTTCGTATGCTATAGCACACCATTTTTTGGGTGATCCGGATTCCGACGTCAAAAATGCCAAATTTTTTCGTGGACGTCCGTCAAGACCTTGTCTATGCATACGGTTGGACATCACGGCTTGTCCGGCCCATTTGGAGGGTCAAACGAGCCCCGAAGCGAGCATACGCCTCATTTCGATGATTTTCCTGTGCTATAGCACACCATTTTTTGGGTGATCCGGATTCCAACGTCAAAAATGCCAATTTTTTTCGTGGACGTCCGTCAAGACCTTGTCTATGCGTACGGTTGGTCATCACGGCTTGTTCGGCCCATTTGGAGGGTCAAACGAGCCCCGAAGCGCGCATACGCCTCATTTTGACAATTTTCGTGTGCTATAGCACACCATTTTTTGGGTGATCCGGATTCCGACGTCAAAAATGCCAAATTTGTTCGTGGACATCCGTCAAGACCTTGTCTATGCATACGGTTGGCCATCACGGCTTTTCCGGCCCATTTGGAGGGTCAAACGAGCCCCGAAGCGAGCATACGCCTCATTTCGACGATTTTCGTGTGCTATAGCACACCATTTTTGGGTGATCCGGATTCCGACGTCAAAAATGCCAAATTTGTTCGTGGACGTCCGTCAAGACCTTGTCTATGCATACGGTTGGCCATCACGGCTTGTCTGGCCCATTTGGAGGGTCAAACGAGCCCAGAAGCGAGCATACGCCTCATTTCGACGATTTTCGTGTGCTATAGCACACCATTTTTTGGGTGATCCGGATTCCGATGTCAAAAATGCCAAATTTTTTCGTTGACGTCCGACAAGACCTTGTCTATGCATACGGTTGGCCATCACAGCTTGTCCGGCCCATTTGGAGGGTTAAACGAGCCCCAAAGCGAGCATACGCCTCATTTCGACGATTTTCGTGTGCTATAGCACACCATTTTTTGGGTGATCCAGATTCCGACGTCAAAAAAGCCAAATTTTTTCGTGGACGTCCGTAAAGACCTTTTTTATGCATACGGTTGGCCATCACGGCTTGTCCGGCCTATTTGGACGGTCAAACGAGCCCCGAAGCGAGCATACGCCTCATTTCGACGATTTTCGTGTGCTATGGCACACCATTTTTTGGGTGATCCGGATTCCGACGTCAAAAATGCCAAATTTGTTCGTGGACGTCCGTCAAGACCTTGTCTATGCATACGGTTGGCCATCAAGGCTTGTCTGGTCCATTTGGAGGGTCAAACGAGCCCCGAAGCGAGCATAAGCCTCATTTCGACGATTTTCGTGTGCTATAGCACACCATTTTTTGGGTGATCCCGATTCCGACATTAAAAATGCCAAATTTGTTTGTCGACGTCCGTCAAGACCTTGTCTATGCATACGGTTGGCCATCATGGCTTGTCCGGTCCATTTGGAGGGTTAAACGAGCCCCGAAGCGAGTATACGCCTCATTTCGACGATTTTCGTGTGCTATAGCACACCATTTTTTGGGTGATCCGGATTCCGACGTCAAAAATGCCAAATTTTTTCGTGGACGTCCGTCAAGACCTTGTCTATGCATATGGTTGGCCATCACGGATTGTGCGGCCCATTTGGAGGGTCAAACGAGCCCCGAAGCGAGCATACGCCTTATTTCGACGATTTGCACACCATGTTTTGGGTGATCCGAATTCCGACGTCAAAAATGCCAAATTTGTTCGTGGACGTCCGTCAAGACCTTGTCTATGCATACGGTTGGCCATCACGAATTGTCCGGCCCATTTGGAGGGTCAAACGAGCCCCGAAGCGAGCATACGCCTCATTTTGACGATTTTCGTGTGCTATAGCACACCATTTATTGGGTGATCCGGATTCCGACGTCAAAAATGCAAAATTTGTTCGTGGACGTCCGTCAAGACCTTGTCTATGCATCCGGTTGGCCATCACGGATTGTCCGGACCATTTGGAGGGTCAAACGAGCCCCGAAGCGAGCATACGCCTCATTTCGACGATTTTCGTGTGCTATAGCACACCATTTTTTGGGTGATCCGGATTCCGACGTCAAAAATGCAAAATTTATTCGTGGACGTCCGTCAAGACCTTGTCTATGCATACGGTTGGCCATCACGGCTTGTCCGGCCCATTTGGAGGGTCAAACGAGCCCCGAAGCGAGCATACGCCTCATTTCGACGATTTTCGTGTGCTATAGCACACCATTTTTTGGGTGATCTGGATTCCAACGTCAAAAATGCCAAATTTGTTCGTGGACGTCCGTCAAGACGTTGTCTATGCATATGGTTGGCCATCACGGCTTGTCCAGCCCATTTGGAGGGTCAAACGAGCCCCGAAGCGAGCATACGCCTCATTTCGACGATTTTCGTGTGCTATAGCACACCATTTTTTGGGTGATCCGGATTCCAACGTAAAAAATGCCAAATTTGTTCGTGGACGTCCGTCAAGACGTCTTCTATGCATACGGATGGCCATCACGGCTTGTCCGGCCCGTTTGGAGGGTCAAACGAGCCCCGAAGCGAGTATACGCCTCATTTCGACAATTTTTGTGTGCTATAGCACACCATTTTTTGGGTGATCCGGATTCCGACGTCAAAAATGCCAAATTTGTTCGTGGACGTCCGTCAAGACCTTTTCTATGCATATGGTTGGCCATCACGGATTGTCTGGCCCATTTGGAGGGTCAAACGAGCCCCGAAGCGAGCATACGCCTCATTTCGACGATTTGCACACCATGTTTTGGGTGATCCGAATTCCGACGTCAAAAATGCCAAATTTGTTCGTGGACGTCCTTCAAGACCTTGTCTATGCATACGGTTGGCCATCACGGATTGTCCGGCCCATTTGGAGGGTCAAACGAGCCCCGAAGCGAGCATACGCCTCATTTCAACGATTTTCCTATGCTATAGCACACCATTTATTGGGTGATCCGGATTCCGACGTCAAAAATGCCAAATTTGTTCGTGGACGTCCGTCAAGACCTTGTCTATGCATCCGGTTGGCCATCACGGATTGTCCGGCCCATTTGGAGGGTCAAACGAGCCCCGAAGCGAGCATACGCCTCATTTCGACGATTTTCGTGTGCTATAGCACACCATTTTTTGGGTGAACTGGATTTCGACGTCAAAAATGCAAAAAATTTTCGTGGACGTCCGTCAAGACCTTGTCTATGCATACGGTTGGCCATCACGGCTTGTCCGGCCCATTTGGAGGGTCAAACGAGCCCCGAAGCGAGCATACGCCTCATTTCGACGATTTTCGTGTGCTATAGCACACCATTTTTTGGGTGATCCGGATTCCGACGTCAAAAATGCCAAATTTTTTCGTGGACGTCCGTCAAGACCTTGTCTATGCATACGGTTGGCCATCACTGCTTGTTCGGCTCATTTGGAGGGTCAAACGAGCCCCGAAGCGAGCATACGCCTCATTTCAACGATTTTCGTGTGCTATAGCACACCATTTTTTGGGTGATCCGGATTCCGACATCAAAAATGCCAAATTTGTTCGTGGACGTCCGTCAAGACCTTGTATATGCATACGGTTGGGTGATCGGTATTCCAACGTCAAAAATGCCAAATTTTTCGTGGACGTCCGTCAAGACGTTGTCTATTTATACGGTTGGCCATCACGGCTTTTCCGACCCATTTGGAAGGTCAAACGAGCCCCGAAGTGAGCATACGCCTCATTTCGACGATTTTAGTGTGCTATTGCACACCATTTTTTGGGTGATCGGGATTCCGACGTCAAAAATGCCAAATTTGTTCGTGAACGTCCGTCAAGACGTTGTCTATGCATACGGTTGGCCATCACGGCTTTTCCGACCCATTTGGAAGGTCAAAAGAGCCCCGAAGCGAGCATACGCCTCATTTCGATGATTTTCGTGTGCTATTGCACACCATTTTTTGGGTGATCGGGATTCCGACGTCAAAAATGCCAAATTTATTCATGGACGTCTGTCAAGACGTTGTCTATGCATACGGTTGGCCATCACGGCTTTTCCGACCCATTTGGAAGGTCAAACGAGCCCCGAAGCGAGCATACGCCTCATTTCAACGATTTTCGTGTGCTATTACACACCTTTTTTGGGTGATTGGGATTCCGACGTCAAAAATGCCAAATTTGTTCTTGGACGTCCGTCAAGACGTTGTCTATGCATACGGTTGGCCATCACGACTTTTCCGACCCATTTGGAAGGTCAAACGAGCCCCGAAGCGAGCATACGCCTCATTTCGACGATTTTCGTGTGCTATTGCACACCATTTTTTGGGTGATCGGGATTCCGACGTCAAAAATGCCAAATTTGTTCGTGGACATCCGTCAAGACGTTGTCTATGCATACGGTTGGCCATCACAGCTTTTCCGACCCATTTGGAAGGTCAAACGAGCCCCGAAGCGAGCATACGCCTCATTTCAACGATTTTCGTGTGCTATTACACACCATTTTTTGGGTGATCAGGATTACGACGTCAAAAATGCCAAATTTGTTCGTGGACGTCAGTCAAGACGTTGTCTATGCATACGGTTGGCCATCACGGCTTTTCCGACCCATTTGGAAGGTCAAACGAGCCCCGAAGCGAGCATACGCCTCATTTCTACGATTTTCGTGTGCTATTGCACACCATTTTTTGGGTGATCGGGATTCGGACGTTAAAAATGCCAAATTTGTTCGTGGACGTCCGTCAAGATGTTGTCTATGCATACGGTTGTCCATCACGGCTTTTCCGACCCATTTGGAAGGTCAAACGAGCCCCAAAGCGAGCATACGCCTCATTTCAACGATTTTCGTGTGCTATTACACACCAATTTTTGGGTGATCGGGATTCCGACGTCAAAAATGCCAAATTTGTTCAGAGACGTCCGTCAAGACGTTGTCTATGCATACGGTTGGCCATCACGGCTTTTCCAACCCATTTGGAAGTTCAAACGAGCCCCGAAGCGAGCATACGCCTCATTTCGACGATTTTCGTGTGCTATTGCACACCATTTTTTGGGTGATCGGGATTCCGACGTCAAAAATGCCAAATTTGTTAAATGAGCGTCCGTCAAGACGTTGTCTATGCATACGGTTGGCCATCACAGCTTATCCGACCCATTTGGAAGGTCAAACGAGCCCCGAAGCGAGCATACGCCTCATTTCAACGATTTTTGTGTGCTATTATTACACACCATTTTTTGGGTGATCGGGTTTCCGACGTCAAAAATGCCAAATTTGTTCGTGGATGACCGTCAAGACGTTGTCTATGCTTACGGTTGGACATCACGGCTTTTCCGACCCATTTGGAAGGTCAAACAAGCCCCGAAGCGAGCATACGCCTCATTTCGACGATTTTCGTGTGCTATTGCACACCATTTTTTGGGTGATCGGGATTCCGACGTCAAAAATGCCAAATTTGTTCGTGGACATCCGTCAAGACGTTGTCTATGAATACGGTTGGCCATCACGGCTTTTCCGACCCATTTGGAAGGTCAAACAAGCCCCGAAGCGATCATACGCCTCATTTCAACGATTTTCGTGTGCTATTACACACCATTTTTTGGGTGATCGAGATTCCGACGTCAAAAATGCCAAATTTGTTCGTGGACGTCTGTCAAGACGTTGTCTATGCATACGGTTGGCCATCACGGCTTTTCCGACCCATTTGGAAGGTCAAACGATCCCCGAAGCGAGCATACGCCTCATTTCGACGATTTTCGTGTGCTATTGCACACCATTTTTTGGGTGATCGGAATTCCGACGTCAAAAATGCCAAATTTGTTCGTGGACGTCCGTCAAGATGTTGTCTATGCATACGGTTGGCCATCACGGCTTTTCCGACCCATTTGGAAGGTCAAACGAGCCCCGAAGCGAGCATACGCCTCATTTCAACGATTTTCGTGTGCTATTACACACCATTTTTTGGGTGATCGGGATTCCGACGTCAAAAATGCCAAATTTGTTCAGAGACGTCCGTCAAGACGTTGTCTATGCATACGGTTGGCCATCACGGCTTTTCCAACCCATTTGGAAGTTCAAACGAGCCCCGAAGCGAGCATACGCCTCATTTCGACGATTTTCGTGTGCTATTGCACACCATTTTTTGGGTGATCGGGATTCCGACGTCAAAAATGCCAAATTTGTTCGTAGACGTCCGTCAAGATGTTGTCTATGCATACGGTTGGCCATCACAGCTTATCCGACCCATTTGGAAGGTCAAACGAGCCCCGAAGCGAGCATACGCCTCATTTCAACGATTTTCGTGTGCTATTATTACACACCATTTTTTGGGTGATCGGGTTTCCGACGTCAAAAATGTCAAATTTGTTCGTGGATGACCGTCAAGACGTTGTCTATGCTTACGGTTGGACATCACGGCTTTTCCGACCCATTTGGAAGGTCAAACAAGCCCCGAAGCGAGCATACGCCTCATTTCGACGATTTTCGTGTGCTATTGCACACCATTTTTTGGGTGATCGGGATTCGGCGTCAAAAATGCCAAATTTGTTCGTGGACATCCGTCAAGACGTTGTCTATGAATACGGTTGGCCATCACGGCTTTTCCGACCCATTTGGAAGGTCAAACAAGCCCCGAAGCGATCATACGCCTCATTTCAACGATTTTCGTGTGCCATTACACACCATTTTTTGGGTGATCGAGATTCCGACGTCAAAAATGCCAAATTTGTTCGTGGACGTCTGTCAAGACGTTGTCTATGCATACGGTTGGCCATCACGGCTTTTCCGACCCATTTGGAAGGTCAAACGATCCCCGAAGCGAGCATACGCCTCATTTCGACGATTTTCGTGTGCTATATTGCACACCATTTTTTGGGTGATCGGGATTCCGACGTCAAAAATGCCAAATTTGTTCGTGGACGTCCGTCAAGATGTTGTCTATGCATACGGTTGGCCATCACGGCTTTTCCGACCCATTTGGAAGGTCAAACGAGCCCCGAAGCGAGCATACGCCTCATTTCGACGATTTTCGTGTGCTATTACACACCATTTTTTGGGTGATCGGGATTCCGACGTCAAAAATGCCAAATTTGTTCGTGGAAGTCCGTCAAGACGTTGTCTATGCATACGGTTGGCCATCACGGCTTTTCCGACCCATTTGGAAGGTCAAACGAGCCCCGAAGCGAGCATACGCCTCATTTCGACGATTTTCGTGTGCTATTGCACACCATTGGGTGATCGAGATTCCGACGTCAAAAATGCCAAATTTGTTTGTGGACGTCTGTCAAGACGTTGTCAATGCATACGGTTGGCCATCACGGCTTTTCCGACCCATTTGGAAGGTCAAACGAGCCCCGAAGCGAGCATACGCCTCATTTCGACGATTTTCGTTTGCTATTGCACACCATTTTTTGGGTGATCGGGATTCCGACGTCAAAAATGTTAAATTTGTTCGTGGACGTCCGTCAAGACGTTGTCTATGCATACGGTTGGCCATCACGGCTTTTCCGACCCATTTGGAAGGTCAAACGAGCCCCGAAGCGAGCATACGCCTCATTTCAACGATTTTCGTGTGCTATTACACACCATTTTTTGGGTGATCGGGATTCCGACGTCAAAAATGCCAAATTTGTTCGTGGACGTCCGTCAAGACGTTGTCTATGCATACGGTTGGCCATCACGGCTTTTCCGACCCATTTGGAAGGTCAAACGAGCCCCGAAGCGAGCATACGCCTCATTTTGACAATTTTCGTGTGCTATTGCACACCATTTTTTGGTGATCGGGATTCGGACGTCAAAAATGCCAAATTTGTTCGTGGACGTCCGTCAAGACGTTGTCTATGCATACGGTTGGCCATCACGGCTTTTCCGACCCATTTGGAAGGTCAAACGAGCCCCGAAGCGAGCATACGCCTCATTTCAACGATTTCGTGTGCTATTACACACCATTTTTTGGGTGATCGGGATTCCGACGTCAAAAATGCCAAATTTGTTCGTGGACGTCCTTCAAGACGTTGTCTATGCATACGGTTGGCCATCATGGCTTTTCCGACCCATTTGGAAGGTCAAACGAGCCCCGAAGCGAGCATACGCCTCATTTCGACGATTTTCGTGTGCTATTGCACACCTCTTTTTGGGTGATCGGGATTCCAACGTCAAAAATACCAAATTTGTTCGTGGACGTCCGTCAAGACGTTGTCTATGCATACGGTTGGCCATCACGGCTTTTCCGACCCATTTGGAAGGTCAAACGAGCCCCGAAGCGAGCATACGCCTCATTTCGACGATTTTCGTGTGCTATTGCACACCATTTTTTGGGTGATCGAGATTCCGACGTCAAAAATGCCAAATTTGTTCGTGGACGTCCGTCTAGACGTTGTCTATGCATACGGTTGGCCTTGGCCTACATGGAACCAGATTATGAATAGGAAATGACCTTTCGCAAAAGATAGAGGCAAAGCCGGAATTATCTTTTGTGTTAGTAACTTTCATTATTCTCTAAACTGGCATCCACTGAGAGGCTAAAGGACAAAGCTCTTTTGGAAAGCACTATTGCCTTTATCAAAAGAAGATGCATTATCAAAAGAAAAGATTCCCATTATCTTTTGATAGCCCCCCCCCCCCAAGTGTCGGCAATATCTCAGCCATCCACTTGTAAGCCTTCAGATAAAAGGCATTTATTTTCCCTCTATAAAAGAGGATTAAATTCCCATTAGAGATCATCAGAAAATTCACACGGTATTCTGAATATCTCTCTCTCTTATGTACAATGAAGTTTGCTTGAAGTTTAAATAAAAGTCGTTTTCTTTGTAAGCTTTCTTTTCCTTTAATTCCGCATTACTTATGATCCTTTATGGTATCAGAGCCATGTTGGCAGTATTCATATTTGGTATGAGCAGATAAATATAAATACTGTCTAAGGCATTACAAAATTAATTTATGAAGTAATTTATAATTCTGTATGTTATGTTTTAAGTATTTGCTTAATATTTTATACTTCTTATTCTTTTATATTAATTCTATACTTGGTGTGAGGCGTATCGTTCTTCTGATATGAGTATGAGGTATCCGATTAATATCCGGAGCATGCGTTGGTCAGCCTGAACTTGGAACACTCGCTATAGCCAGGAGGGCGTCAAAGAGTTAGTACTATTGGTGGTCCCGTAACTAAGATGACTCTATCAGAATGAACTTGATTGTCAGACCAAGAGCACCTACCATAGAATAATTTATAAAAGATTATGAATTATATTTTATTAATATTACTTAAACTCCAACATATTTAACTTATGTTTACTTGATATCTTAAATTTTGTCATGTAAGTCCATTAGACAGTTCTTCTTCATTTATGGATAAAAATCAAAATATTTTAAATAAAATTAATATGTCTTCGCAATCAACAAAGATTGCTAAAATTGAAAATGATTTACAAAACTGGAGTATTCCAGAAGAACCTTTCAAAAAGATTTATCAACTAGGTAATTTCAGTTTCCTCACTCGTTGCAATATTAAGACTTGTGAATCTACTATTGCCATTAACAATTCTTCTGAAATTGTTCGTCTTCTCAAAGATAAAGATCTAGACAGGTACAAATCTAGCTTCAACTATTTGCATATTGGTTTAGTCCAAGTTGCTGTAAAACCACTGTTCAGAAGAGGCCTTGATATTCCTGTCTGCGTTCTCCTCAGAGATGACAGATTTCTTAATTTTGACGATTCTCTTCTTGGATTACTTCAAAGTAATCTCACTGATGGACCAGTTTACTTCAACTGTTATCCTAATTTCTCGGTTGACATTAATGATCCTAATGTCACAGACACTCTGACTCTCAATGTCAAAACCAAAAATCTTAATAGCAAAACTGATTCGAGAGAAATTGCTGTAGTCTATAGGGTCTATTATAGACTTATGAAAACTCAACTTGCTCCTAAAGCGTGTCTTGAAAGCGTCAGATGAGAAACCATGCTCATGGAAGCTAACCACTCACATAGTTCCATTTTTGTTCCTAGAACCTTACAATGGAAGGATATTCTCTCAAATAATGAATGGCATTTTGAGAACATTACGCAACCTTTTACTTCTCATCCCCCACGATCCCAAATAGAAAGGGTTATTCAGTTTCCCGATGGATCTATTGATCTAAAATTTCTTGAGAATCCATCAATGAGATCTTCATCTGCTCGACGATCGTCTTGGTCACCTTCCTCTTCGTGCCCTTCTAAGACGACTCACCAACCATCTTCTTCCAAAACTTTAGAGGACAAGGAAGACAACATTACTATTGCAAACAGTGATATAGACAATAGTAAAGGTAAGGTAACAGGGGTTGATTTCAGAGGTAATGTACCTAAAGTTTATTACCAATACATTTCAGGGAGTCCTACAACAAGCGAGATGGAACCGCCTGCTGATAAGCCTGCTTGGTTGGGAATGTTAAAGGTAAGCAAACCCTTTGAACCTAATCCAACTATTCTACAAGAACAATGGATTCACCCTGACAATCAAGTCAGAAGAAAATGGTATGTTTCCTCTTATACTCTTAAGCAAAGAGAAAATTTCAGGGAAATTTGGATGAAAGATATGAGAAGAATAGGTTGTGAAATCGAATTCTTCAAGTGGTTTGAAATGACTGGTAGAATTGAAAATTGTACTGAGTCTTTACAAGTTATCATTAATAAATGGTATACATCTTCTAACAAAGTAGTAGAATCTACCACTCCTCCTCTTGAAGGAATCAATATTCCTATTGCATGTACAGTGATTAAAGCCTCTCCCTTCAAAGAGAAGAGTGATAAGACAGGCGCATTACTCGTTGCTGCAGATATTGATAGAGTTGTTGAACACAACAACTATACAAACCAACTCCTCCATGTAGTCTCTAGACAAATAGAAGACAAAAGACCATATCTTAGTGGAAGACCAACACCGGCTTCTACTTCATCCAATCATGAAACTGAAACCTACCCAGGATTCAAAATACCTGAATTTTCCAAAGAAAAATTCCCAAAACTTTCTGATACATTTGAAGTTACAGGAAGTATCATCGAAAAAGTCAACACTCAACTTAATAACTTTAACATCTCCAAAAGGAAATATAAAGAAAGTGTTTCCACAATCCAAACCAACCCAAACCCATCTTCAGAAAAAACCAATCTTCTCCAAAAACTTGGAAATAGTCGTTTTCATAACATGAAAAACTACCACAACAAACCATCCATTCAAGATTTGCAGTATGAAGAAAATGCTTTCTTATCCACTTCGTCTCATGAAGGAAGGAGCATCACTGAATGGAATATTGATGGCCTTGTAGAACATCAAGTTTACAATAAACTCCATGAAATGGGAGTAGCCATCACCGCACACAAAATGCGAGGGTCCTCAGACACAGATGCTGCTAATATGATTATTGCAGGTTTCACTGGAATGTTAAAACATTGGTGGGACAATTACTGCACTGACGAAGTCAAACATCTCATCATCACCGCAACAGCAAATGAAACTGTTGTAAAAATGGAAGGTAACACACAAACAACTTCTACTCAAACAAGGGAAGACGCTTGTGCCACTTTGCTTTACCATATTGCTAAACATTTTATTGGAGAACCTAAGTTATTTCAGGACAAGAGTCTCCAAATTCTGAGTAATCTAAGTTGCCCAAACATAGACAACTTCATCCACTACAGACATGCTTTTTTGAGAAAAGTCATGATTCGTCCAGATTGCAATTTGGATTACTGGAGGGAACGCTTCATCAGTGGCTTACCTCCTCTTTTTGCAGATAAGGTAAGAACCAAAATACAAGACAGGAATAACGGTAGTATTCCTTATAATAATCTTACCTATGGTGACCTGGTAAGCACCATTAACATCGTAGCCCTAGATCTATGCACAGACATCAAGCTAAGACACCAGCTTAAGAAGGAACAATCTTCTTCAAGGAAAGAACTTGGAAGCTTTTGTAGAGATTTTGGATTTATTACTCCACCTGATACTAAAAAGAAGGAAGAAAGAGAAAAATCCTACAGAAGAAAATCAACAAGGAAGGATGATTCCTCTAAATCTTCCAAATCCGAAAGAAAGAAAAATAGATCCAAGAGATCAACCCAAAAGAAACAAGACGTCTGTTGGAACTGTGGAAAAAGGGGCCATAGAGCAAACGAATGCCGTTCAAAAACAAAGAAAAAGAAAATCAATCTTCTTGACATGGATAAAGAGACGAAAGGTAAACTTCTCGCTATCCTTGATGAACCATTTTCTGACATTTCAGATGAATCTGAAGAAAACAGCTCAGATGAGGACATCAACCTTGACTATGATTCTGATTCTAGTCAATCAGAAAAAGGTTGCACTTGCACGGAAGCATTCTGCACTTGCGGAAAAGAACCTCAGATTAGGGTTCTTTCTGATAACTCAAAAGAAGCCCTTTTTGATGTCATACAACATATCAATGATGATGAGGCTAGGAATCGTTTCCTCCTAGAACTCAAAAATTTGATCCTCAATACAGACAAACCAAAGTCTCGTCCTATTGTTGAACCTTTCAGCATGAAACAAATCATGAATCGTTCAGAAAATCATTCTGAACCAACCATTTCGGATCTTCGTCATGAAGTTTCTCTTCTCAAAAATGAAATTCGAGAAATCAAATCCCAACTTTCCATGATAGAAACTGACACTCCTATCCGTCAGATTTCTAAAAAACCAGCTTTCTTAGATTATGAATCTAGGCACAGCTCCTCAAAAAACAATTCGGATAATGAGGATGATATCAATCAACCTGACATCAACAATAATCATCTGGTTGAACCAGAAGTTTTTTCACAAACCAATAACAATGCTTCCACTTCTGCAACGCCAGGTTTAACAGTAATTTCCTCTATCAGACCTCAGAGCCATCATATTCCTATCAAAATAGTGATTAACAAACATTTTGTTATTAACAAAGTTGCTTTGCTTGATAGCGGTGCTGATAGAAACTGCATCATGAAAGGTATTGTTCCTCTTCAGTATTTACAAAAAAGTACTTCAAAATTATACTCCGCTACAGGAGAACTTTTGAAAATAAACTATAAGCTTTCTAAAGCCCATATTTGCAACAATGGCATTTGTTTAACAAATGATTTCGTTATTACTGAAGATATTAATGAAGATATCATCCTGGGAATACCATTTATTACCCAAATAAAACCTTATTTTACGTCACTGGATGGCATCTCCACTAATATATTAGGAAAAGATCTCCTTTTCCCTTTTGTAAAAACTCTTTCTCAAGAAGAAAGTGATTTTGTCAGAGAAAAAACTGTTTTCAAAATAAACAAACTTTCTCAACATCTCACCTTTTTAAAGGATGAAATCCGTGTTAAGAAAATTGAGCAAATTCTAAAAACCCCGGAGATTGTTAACAAAATAGCAAATCTTCGAGAGAAATTTGAAAAGGAAATTTGTTCCGATTTTCCTAATGCTTTTTGAAATAGAAAAAAGCATATTGTTTCCTTACCATACATTGAAGGATTCAATGAAAGGGCCATTACCACTAAAGCAAGACCCATTCAGATGAATCATGAAATGATGGAATATTGCAAAAAAGAGATTAATACTCTTTTAAAAAATGGCATCATCAGAGTTTCAAAATCCCCTTGGAGTTGCTCTGCCTTCTACGTTAATAAAAACTCTGAGAAAGAAAGAGGTGCCCCTAGACTTGTAATTAATTACAAGCCTCTCAACTCCGTTTTAAAATGGATTAGGTATCCTATACCTAACAAAAGAGACCTTTTGAAAAGGATTTTTAATGCTAAAGTTTTTAGCAAATTTGATATGAAATTGGGATTTTGGCAAATACAGATTTCTGAAAAAGATAAGTACAAAACTGCTTTTTATGTTCCATTTGGCCAATTTGAATGGAATGTAATGCCTTTTGGGCTCAAAAACGCCCCTTCTGAATTTCAAAACATCATGAATTCCATTTTCAATGATTATTCTTACATGTCAATTGTTTATATTGATGATGTGTTAATATTTTCTGAGAACATTGATTCTCATTTTAAACACCTCAACACATTCTTCAATATAGTCAAAAACAATGGCTTAGTAGTTAGTGCTAAGAAAATGATTTTGTTTCAAACAAAGATTAGGTTCTTGGGCCATGATCTTTTTCAAGGAACTTTTAAACCCATCTGTAGAGCCCTAGAATTCTCTTCTAAATTTCCCAATGAAATTATTGAAAAAACCCAGCTCCAGAGATTTCTAGGAAGTTTGAACTATGTTGCCGATTTTATTCCAAAAATCAAACACATCTGCGAGCCTCTATACAAGAGACTTAAGAAAGTCCCTGTTCCTTGGAGTTCTGAACAAACCCAAGCGGTTATTCGAGTTAAAGAGTTAGTTCAAACAATTCCTTGTTTAGGGATCCCCAATCCTCATGCTTCCATGATTGTTGAAACTGATGCCTCTGACCTAGGTTATGGAGGTATTCTAAAACAAATGGTAGATCCCGAATCTACAGAACAGTTGGTCCGATTTACTTCGGGAATCTGGAATTCTTCTCAAAAGAATTATTCTACTGTTAAAAAAGAAGTCTTGTCTATTGTTCTTTGTATAACAAAATTTCAGGATGATCTTATCAACAAAAAGTTTTTGCTAAGAGTAGATTGCAAGTCTGCTAAAGAAATTCTTCAAAAAGATGTTAAAAACATTGTTTCAAAACAAATCTTTGCTAGGTGGCAAGCTCTACTATCTAGCTTTGATTTTGATATTGATTTCATCAAAGGAGAAAACAACTCCTTGCCAGATTTTTTGACCCGTGAATTTTTGCAGGGAAAACATGAGGCCATTTAAGCCAGCAGCAAAGGGAGACAAGGATCTTCCAAAACAAAAAATGGCTAGACCATTCCAGCTCCCTCCACTTACACCATCCAAAGCAGAATCTTCATCCACAAGACCTGCTTTAAATTCCAAAAACTTTTTCACAGTCCTAGCAGATTATCCAAATTTACCAACCTCTTCTCAACAAAAGCCCCTGAGGCCAAACTACCCTCCTCTACCTCAAAGTCTAAATTTGAGACCAACTGTTGCTCTTGAAGCTTCATCCTCCCGCCAAACAAAAGCAGCTTACGCAATGAAAGCACCTGAGACTTTCGCCCAAGCAGTCAATCCAGAATTGACTAAAACAATTTCTTCAAAACTAAATCAAAAAGAAGAATTTTTTGACTTTCAGGTGTCACAAATACTACCTTTGATGGCACTCAGTAAAGAAGTATCTAACATGGATGTTGATTTATTAATAAAACCTTGTTACACTGATTTTAATTATGTGGAAACAGATAATCCACTAAAAACCAGGAGATACTTTGAAGCCATACTGGTGGATACAGAATCCGTCGACATCGAGCATTGCAAAGATGCAGATAATCAAATCATGTATTCCAGGATTACAATCAAGAGAATACTAGAACCATCAGAATGGTTTGCAGATCATCTTCACACTCCCATTGCTTTGACAATGACACACCGCCCACAGACTTATAATTGGTACGATTATAAGGCCGCATGGATGAACTTCCTCTATGTCAGACCAAGGCACACTTGGTTTATTAAATACAGCACACCACTAACAAAGGCCATCATCCCACGATGGTTTTATGAATGGTGGAATTTATTTGGAGGCACCAAGGAAATTCTACCCCAAAGATTCTCCACTAGGTATGCAGAATTTCAAACCCAGGAGGAGATCACAACATTACCAGAGCATATAAAAATATGCAAATATTACATTAACAAAAGAATCTCATATATCATCACCTGGAACTTTGTTAAAAGCGAAATAGATCGCATCAATTATTTGTGCAAACAAATACAGGTAAAAGGTTGGGTTCCTAAACAGCAAGGAAATTCAGCAGTACAGATCACTGAGAAGGTCCAGACTTCTCAAAAGAAATTATCCAAAGCAGCCCTCAAACAAAAATTGAAGGAAGCTATGGACAACATCGAAGATCATTCTGAGGAACAGATCTTCAAACTACTCAAGGATGCTGCTTCTTCTGAAGGGGAAGATGACAATAATGGTGACATGTGCAATCCCAAAGGTTTAGCCTTGGCCTACATGGAACCAGATTATAAATAGGAAATGACCTTTCGCAAAAGATAGAGGCAAAGCCGGAATTATCTTTTGTGTTAGTAACTTTCATTATTCTCTAAACTGGCATCCACTGAGAGGCTAAAGGCGAGCATACGCCTCATTTCGACGATTTTCGTGTGCCATAGCACACCTTTTTTTGGGTGATCCGGATTCCGACGTCAAAAATGCCAAACTTTTTCGTGGACATCCGTCAAGACATTGTCTATGCATACGGTTGGCCATCACGGCTTGTCCGACCCATTTAGAGGGTCAAACGAGCCCCGAAGCGAGCATACACCTCATTACGACGATTTTCGTGTGCTATTGCACACCATTTTTTGGGTGATCCAGATTCCGACGTCAAAAAATGCCAAATTTGTTCGTGGACGTCCGTCAAGACCTTGTCTATGCATACGGTTGGCCATCACGGCTTGTCCGGCCCATTTGGAGGGTAAAACGAGCCCCGAAGAGAGCATACGCCTCATTTCGACGATTTTCGTGTGGCACACCATTTTTTGGGTGATCCAGATTCCGACGTCAAAAATGCCAAATTTTTTCGTGGACGTCCGTCAAGACCTTGTCTATGCATACGGTTGGCCATCACGGCTTGTCCGGCCCATTTGGAGGGTCAAACGAGCCCAAAGCGAGCATACGCCTCATTTCGACGATTTTCGTGTGCTATAGCACACCATTTTTTGGGTGATCCAGATTCCGACGTCAAAAATGCCAAATTTGTTCGTGGACGTCCGTCATGACCTTGTCTATGCATACGGTTGGCCATCACGGCTTGTCCGGACCATTTGGAGGGTCAAACGATCCCCGAAGCGAGCATACGCCTCATTTCGATGATTTTCGTGTGCTAGAACACCATTTTTTGGGTGATCCGGATTCTGACGCCAAAAATGCCAAATGTTTTCGTGGACGTCCGTCAAGACCTTGTCTATGCATACTGTTGAACATCACGGCATGTCCGGCCCATTTGGAGGGTCAAACAAGCCCCGAAGCGAGCATACGCCTCATTTCGATGATTTTCGTGTGCTATAGCACACCATTTTTTGGGTGATCCGGATTCCGACGTCAAAAATGCCAAATTTGTTCGTGGGCGTCCGTCAAGACCTTGTCTATGCATACGGTTGGCCATCACGGCTTGTCCGGCCCATTTGGAGGGTCAAACGAGCCCCGAAGCGAGCATACGCCTCATTTCGATGATTTTCGTGTGCTATAGCACACCGTTTTTTGGGTGATCCGGATTCTGACGTCAAAAATGCCAAATTTTTTCGTGGACGTCCGTCAAGACCTTGTCTATGCATACGGTTGGCCATCACGGCTTATCCGTCCCATTTGGAGGGTCAAACGAGTCCCAAAGCGAGCATACGCCTCATTTCGAAGATTTTCGTGTGCTATAGCATACCATTTTTTGGGTGATCCGGATTCTGACGTCAAAAATGCCAAATTTGTTCGTGGACGTCCGTCAAGACCTTGTCTATGCATACGGTTGGCCATCACGGCTTGTCCGGCCCATTTGGAGGGTCAAACGATCCCCGAAGCGAGCATACGCTTCATTTCGACGATTTTTGTGTGCTATAGCACACCATTTTTTGGGTGATCCGGATTCCAATGTCAAATATGCCAAATTTTTTCGTGGACGTCCGTCAAGACCTTTTCTATGCATACGGTTTAACATTACGGCTTGTCCGGCCCATTTGGAGGGTCAAACGAGCCCCGAGGCGAGCATACGCCTCATTTCGACGATTTTTGTGTGCTATAGCACACCATTTTTTGGGTGATCCGGATTCCGACGTCAAAAATGCCAAATTTGTTCGTGGACGTCCGTCAAGACCTTGCCTATGCATACAGTTGGCCATCACGGCTTGTCCGGCCCATTTGGAGGGTCAAACGAGCCCCGAAGCAATCATACACCTCATTTCGATGATTTTCGTGTGCTATATAGCACACCATTTTTTGGGTGATCCGGATTCCGATGTCAAAAATGCCAAATTTTTTGGTGGACGTCCGTCAAAACCTTGTCTTTGCATACAGTATGCCATCACGGCTTGTCCGGCCCATTTGGAGGGTCAAACGAGCCCCGAAGCAAGCATATGCCTCATTTCGACGATTTTTGTGTGCTATAGCACACCATTTTTTGGGTGATCCGGATTCCGACGTCAAAAATGCCAAATTTGTTCGTGAACGTTCGTCAAGACCTTGTCTATGCATACGGTTGGCCATCACGGCTTGTCCGGCCCATTTGGAGAGTGAAACGAGCCCTGAAGCGAGCATACGCCTCATTTCAACGATTTTCGTGTGCTATAGCACACCATTTTTTGGGTGATCCGGATTCCGATGTCAAAAATGCCAAATTTTTTCATGGACATCCGTCAAGACCTTGTTTATGCATACGGTTGGCCATCACGGCTTGTCCGGCCCATTTGGAGGGTCAAACGAGCCCCGAAGCGAGCATACGCCTCATTTCGACGATTTTCGTGTGCTATAGCACACCATTTTTTGGGTGATCCGGATTTCGACGTCAAAAATGCCAAATTTGTTCGTGGACGTCCGTCAAGACCTTGTCTATGCATACGGTTGGCCATCACGGCTTTTCCGACCCATTTGGAAGGTCAAACGAGCCCCGAAGCGAGCATACGCCTCATTTCGATGATTTTCGTGTGCTATTGCACACCATTTTTTGGGTGATCGGGATTCTGACGTCAAAAATGCCAAATTTGTTCGTGGACGTCCGTCAAGACGTTGTCTATGCATACGGTTGGCCATCACGGCTTTTCCGACCCATTTGGAAGGTCAAACGAGCCCCGAAGCGAGCATACGCCTCATTTCGACGATTTTCGTGTGCTATTGCACACCATTTTATGGGTGATCGGGATTGCGACGTCAAAAATGCCAAATTTGTTCATGGACGTCCGTAAAGACGTTGTCTATGCATACGGTTGGCCATCACGGCTTGTCCGGCCCATTTGGAGGGTCAAACGATCCCCGAAGCGAGCATACGCCTCATTTCAATGATTTTCGTGTGCTAGTACACCATTTTTTGGGTGATCCGGATTCTGACGTCAAAAATGCCAAATGTTTTCGTGGACGTCCGTCAAGACCTTGTCTATGCATACGGTTGGACATCACGGCATGTCCGGCCCATTTGGAGGGTCAAACAAGCCCCGAAGCGAGCATACACCTCATTTCGACGATTTTCGTGTGCTATAGCACACCATTTTTTGGGTGATCCGGATTCCGACGTCAAAAATGCCAAATTTGTTCGTGGACGTCCGTCAAGACCTTGTCTATGCATACGGTTGGCCATCACGGCTTGTCCAGCCCATTTGAAGGGTCAAACGAGCCCCGAAGCGAGCATACGCCTCATTTCGACGATTTTTGTGTGCTATAGCACACCATTTTTTGGGTGATCCGGATTCCGACGTCAAAAATGCCAAATTTTTTCGTGGACGTCTGTCAAGACCTTGTCTATGCATACGGTTGGCCATCACGGCTTGTCCGGCCCATTTGGAGGGTCAAACGAGCCCCGAAGCGAGCATACGCCTCATTTCGACGATTTTCGTGTGCTATAGCACACCATTTTTTGGGTGATTCGGATTCTGACGTCAAAAATGCCAAATTTTTTCGTGGACGTCCGTCAAGACCTTGTCTATGCATAAGGTTGGCCATCACGGATTGTCCGGCCCATTTGGAGGGTCAAACGAGCCCCGAAGCGAGCATACGCCTCATTTCGACGATTTTCGTGTGCTATTGCACACCATTTTATGGGTGATCGGGATTCCGACGTCAAAAATGCCAAATTTGTTCATGGACATCCGTAAAGACGTTGTCTATGCATACGGTTGGCCATCACGGCTTGTCCGGCCCATTTGGAGGGTCAAACGATCCCCGAAGCGAGCATACGCCTCATTTCGATGATTTTCGTGTGCTAGTACACCATTTTTTGGGTGATCCGGATTCTGACATCAAAAATGCCAAATGTTTTCGTTGACGTCCGTCAAGACCTTGTCTTTGCATACGGTATGCCATCACGGCTTGTCCGTCCCATTTGGAGGCTCAAACGAGCCCCGAAGCGAGCATATGCCTCATTTCGACGATTTTTGTGTGCTATAGCACACCATTTTTTGGGTGATCCGGATTCTGACATCAAAAATGCCAAATTTGTTCGTGGACGTTCGTCAAGACCTTGTCTATGCATACGGTTGGCCATCACGGCTTGTCCGGCCCATTTGGAGAGTGAAACGAGCCCTGAAGCGAGCATACGCCTCATTTCGACGATTTTCGTGTGCTATTGCACACCATTTTTTGGGTGATCCGGATTCCGACGTCAAAAATGCCAAATTTTTTCATGGACGTCCGTCAAGACCTTGTCTATGCATACGGTTGGCCATCACGGCTTGTCCGGCCCATTTGGAGGGTCAAACGAGCCCCGAAGCGAGCATACGCCTCATTTCGACGATTTTCGTGTAATAGCACACCATTTTTGGGTGATCCGGATTCCGACATCAAAAATGCCAAATTTGTTCGTGGACGTCCGTCAAGACCTTGTCTATGCATACGGTTGGCCATCACGGCTTGTCCGGCCCATTTGGAGGGTCAAACGAGCCCCGAAGCGAGCATACGCCTCATTTCGATGATTTTCGTGTGCTATAGCACACCATTTTTTGGGTGATCCGGATTCCGACGTCAAAAATGCCAAATTTTTTCGTGCACGTCCGTCAAGACCTTGTCTATGCATATGGTTGTCCATCACGGCTTGTCCGGCCCATTTTGAGGGTCGAACGAGCCCCGAAGCGAGCATACGCCTCATTTCGATGATTTTTGTGTGCTATAGCACACCATTTTTTGGGTGATCCGGATTCTGACGTCAAAAATGCCAAATTTATTCGTGGACGTCCGTCAATACCTTGTCTATGCATACGGTTGGCCATCACGGCTTGTCCGTCCCATTTGGAGGGTCAAACGAGCCCCGAAGAGAGCATACGCCTCATTTCGACGATTTTCGTGTGCTATAGCACACCATTTTTTGGGTGATCCGGATTACGATGTCAAAAATGCCAAATTTTTTCGTGGACGTCCGTCAAGACCTTGTCTATGCATACGGTTGGCCATCACGGCTTGTCCGGCCCATTTGGAGGGTCAAACGAGCCCCGAAGCGAGCATACGCCTCATTTCGATGATTTTCGTGTGCTATAGCACACCATTTTTTGGGTGATCCGGATTCCGACGTCAAAAATGCCAAATTTGTTCATGGACGTCCGTCAAGACCTTGTCTATGCATACGGTTTGCCATCACGGCTTGTCCGTCCCATTTGGAGGGTCAAACGAGCCCGAAGCGAGCATACGCCTCATTTCGACGATTTTCGTGTGCGATAGTACACCATTTTTTGGGTGATCCGGATTCTGACGTCAAAAATGCCAAATGTTTTCGTGGACGTCCGTCAAGACCTTGTCTATGCATACGGTTGGCCATCACGGCTTGTCCGGCCCATTTGGAGGGTCAAACGAGCCCCGAAGCGAGCATACGCATCATTTCGACGATTTTCGTGTGCTATAGCACACTATTTGTTGGGTGATCCGGATTCCGACGTAAAAAATGCCAAATTTTTTTGTGGACGTCCGTCAAGACCTTGTCTATGCATACAGTTGGCCATCACGGCTTTTCCAGCCCATTTGGAGGGTCAAACGAGCCCCAAAGTGAGCATACACCTCATTTTGATGATTTTCGTGTGCTATTGCACACTATTTTTTGGGTGATCTGGATTCCGACGTCAAAAATGCCAAATTTGTTCGTGGACGTCCGTCAAGACCTTGTCTATGCATACGGTTGGCCATCACGGCTTGTCCGGCCCATTTGGAGGGTCAAACAAGACCCAAAGCGAGCATACGCCTCATTTCGACGATTTTCGTGTGCTATAGCACACCATTTTTTGGGTGATTCGGATTCCGATGTCAAATATGCCAAATTTTTTCGTGGACGTCCGTCAAGACCTTTTCTATGCATACGGTTGGCCATCACGGCTTGTTCGGCCCATTTGGAGGGTCAAATGAGCCCCAAAGTGAGCATACACCTCATTTCGACGATTTTCGTGTGCTATTGCACACTATTTTTTGGGTGATCTGGATTCCGACGTCAAAAATGCCAAATTTGTTCGTGGACGTCCGTCAAGACGTTGTCTATGCATACGGTTGGCATCACGGCTTTTCCGACCCATTTGGAAGGTCAAACGAGCCCCGAAGCGAGCATACGCCTCATTTCGACGATTTTCGTGTGCTATTGCACCCCATTTTTTTGGGTGATCGGGATTCCGACGTCAAAAATGCCAAATTTTTTCGTGGACGTCCGTCAAGACGTTTTCTATGCATACGGTTGGCCATCACGGCTTGTCTGGCCCATTTGGAGTGTCAAACGATCCCCAAAGCGAGCATACGCCTCATTTCGACGATTTTCATGTGCTATAGCACACCATTTTTTGGGTGATCCGGATTCTGACGTCAAAAATGCCAAATTTTTTCGTGGACATCCGTCAAGACCTTGTCTATGCTTACGGTTGGCCATCACGGCTTGTCCGGCCCATTTGAAGGGTCAAACGAGCCCTGAAGCGAGCATACGCCTCATTTCGACGATTTTCATGTGCTATAGCACACCGTTTTTTGGGTGATCCGGATTCCGACGTCAAAAATGCCAAAATTGTTCGTGGACGTCCGTCAAGACCTTGTCTATGCATACAGTTGGCCATCACGGCTTGTCCGGCCCATTTGGAGGGTCAAATGAGCCCCTAAGCGACCATACCCCTCCCCGAAGCGAGCATACGCTTCATTTCGACGATTTTCGTGTGCTATAGCACACCATTTTTCGGGTGATCCGGATTCTGAAGTCAAAAATACCAAATTTTTTTATGGACGTCCATCAAGACCTTGTCTATGCATACGGTTGGCCATCACGGCTTGTCCGACCCATTTGGAAGGTCAAACGAGCCCCGAAGCGAGCATACCCCTCATTTCGACGATATTCGTGTGCTATAGCACACCATTTTTTGGGTGATCGGGATTCCGATGTCAAAAATGCCAAATTTGTTCGTGGACGTCCGTGAAGACGTTGTCTATGCATACGGTTGGCCATCACGGCTTTTCCGACCCATTTGGAAGGTCAAACGAGCCCCGAAGCGAGCATACGCCTCATTTCGACGATTTCGTGTGCTATTGCACACCATTTTTTGGGTGATCGGGATTCCGACGTCAAAAATGCCAAATTTCTTCGTGGACGTCCGTCAAGACGTTGTCTATGCATACGGTTGGCATCACGGCTTTTCCGACCCATTTGGAAGGTCAAACGAGCCCGAAGCGAGCATACGCCTCATTTCGACGATTTTCGTGTGCTATTGCACACCATTTTTTGGGTGATCGGGATTCCGACGTCAAAAATGCCAAATTTGTTCGTGGACGTCCGTCAAGACGTTGTCTATGCATACGGTTGGCATCACGGCTTTTCCGACCCATTTGGAAGGTCAAACGAGCCCCGAAGCGAGCATACGCCTCATTTCGACGATTTTCGTGTGCTATTGCACACCATTTTTTGGGTGATCGGGATTCCGACGTCAAAAATGCCAAATTTTTTCGTGGACGTCCGTCAAGACGTTGTCTATGCATACGGTTGGCCATCACGGCTTTTCCGACCCATTTGGAAGGTCAAACGAGCCCCGAAGCGAGCATACGCCTCATTTCGACGATTTTCGTGTGCTATTACACACCATTTTTTGGGTGATCGGGATTCCGACGTCGTGTGCTATAGCACACCATTTTTTGGGTGATCTGGATTCCGATGTCAAAAATGCCAAATGTTTTCGTGGACGTCCGTCAAGACCTTGTCTATGCATACGGTTGGCCATCACGGATTGTCCGACCCATTTGGAGGGTCAAACGAGCCCCGAAGCGAGCATACGCCTCATTTCGATGATTTTTGTGTGCTGTAGCACACCTTTTTTGGGTGATCCGAATTTCGACGTCAAAAATGCCCAATTTTTTCGTGGACGTTCATCAAGACCTTGTCTATGCATACGGTTGTCCATCATGGCTCGTCCGGCCCATTTGGAGGGTCAAACGAGCCCCGAAGCGAGCATACGCCTCATTTCGACGATTTTCGTGTGCTATAGCACACCATTTTTTGGGTGATCTGGATTCCGACGTCAAAAATGCCAAATGTTTTCTTGGACGTCCGTCAAGACCTTTTCTATGCATACGGTTGGCCATCACGGCTTGTCCGGCCCATTTGGAGGGTCAAACAAGCCCCGAAGCGAGCATACGCCTCATTTCGATGATTTTTTTGTGCTATAGCACACCATTTTTTGGGTGATCAGGATTCCGACGTCCGTCAAGACCTTGTGTATGCATAAGGTTGGCCATCACAACTTGTCTGACCCATTTGGAAGGTCAAACGAGCTCCGAAGCGAACATACCCCTCATTTCGATGATTTTCGTGTGCTATAGCACACCATTTTTTGGGTGATTCAAATTCCAACATCAAAAATGCCAAATTTGTTTGTGGACGTCCGTCAAGACGTTGTCTATGCATACGGTTGGCCATCACGACTTTTCCGACCCATTTGGAAGGTCAAACGAGCCCCGAAGCGAGCATACGCCTTATTTCAACGATTTTCGTGTGCTATAGCACACCATTTTTGGGGTGATCAGGATTCCGACGTCAAAAATGCCAATTTTTTCATGGACGTCCGTCAAGACGTTGTCTATGCATACGGTTGGCCATCACGGCTTTTCCGACACATTTGGAAGGTCAAACGAGCCTCGAAGCGAGCATACGCCTATTTCAACGATTTTCGTGTGCTATTACACACTATTTTTTGTGTGATCGGGATTCCGACGTCAAAAATGCTAAATTTGTTCGTGGACGTCCGTCAAGACGTTGTCTATGCATACGGTTGGCCATCACGGCTTATCCGTCCCATTTGGAGGGTCAAACGAGCCCCGAAGCAAGCATACGCCTCATTTCGACGATTTTCGTGTGCTATAGTACACCATTTTTTGGGTGATGCAGATTCTGACGTCAAAAATGCCAAATTTTTCCGTGGACGTCCGTCAAGACCTTTTCTATGCATACGGTTTACCATCACGGCTTGTCCGGCCCATTTGGAGGGTCAAAAGAGCCCCGAGGCGAGCATACGCCTCATTTCGACGATTTTTGTGTGCTATTGCACACCATTTTTTGGGTGATCCGGATTCCAACGTCAAAAATGCCAAATTTGTTCGTGGACGTCCGTCAAGACCTTGCCTATGCATACGGTTGGCCATCACGGCTTGTCCGGCCCATTTGGAGGGTCAAACGAGCCCCGAAGCAATCATACACCTCATTTCGACGATTTTCGTGTGCTATAGCACACCATTTTTTGGGTGATCCGGATTCCGATGTCAAAAATGCCAAATTTTTTGGTGGACGTCCGTCAAGACCTTGTCTTTGCATACGGTATGCCATCACGGCTTGTCCGGCCCATTTGGAGGGTCAAACATATGCATAGACAAGGTCTTGACGGACGTCCATGAAAAAATTTGGCATGTTTGACGTCGGTATCCGGATCACCCAAAAAATGGTGTGCTATAGCACACGAAAATCGTCGAAATGAGGCGTATGCTCGCTTCGGGGCTCGTTTGACCCTCCAAATGGGCCGTACAAGCCGTGATGGCCAACCGTATGCATAAACAAGGTCTTGACGGACGTCCACGAAAACATTTGGCATTTTTGACGTCGGAATCCGGATCACCCTAAAAATGGTGTGCTATAGCACACGAAAATCGTCGAAATGAGGCGTATGCTCGCTTCGGGGCTCGTTTGACCCTCCAAATGGGCCGGACGAGCCCTGATGGACAATCGTATGCATAGACAAGGTCTTGACGAACGTCCACGAAAAAATTGGGCATTTTTGACGTCGAAATTCGGATCACCCAAAAAAAGGTGTGCTATAGCACACGAAAATCGTCGAAATGAGGCGTATGCTCGCTTCGGGGCTCGTTTGACCCTCCAAATGGGCCGGAAAAGCCGTGATGGACAACCGTATGCATAGACAAGGAATAGACGGACGTCCACGAACAAATTTGGCATTTTTGACGCCGGAATCCGGATCACCCAAGAAATGGTGTGCTATAGCACACGAAAATTGTCGAAATGAGGCGTATGCGCGCTTCGGGGCTCGTTTGACCCTCCAAATGGGCCGGACAATCCGTGATGGCCAATCGTATGCATAGACAAGGTCTTGACAGACGTCCACAAAAAAATTTGGCATTTTTGACGTCGGAATCCGGATCACCCAAAAAATGGTGTGCTATAGCACATGAAAATCGTCGAAATGAGGCGTATGCTCGCTTTGGGGCTTGTTTGACCCTCCAAATGGGCTGGACAAGCCATGATGGCCAACCGTATGCATATACAAGGTCTTGACGGACGTCCACGAACAAATTTGGCATTTTGGACGTCGGAATCCTGATCACCCAAAAAATGGTGTGCTATAGCACACGAAAATCGTTGAAATGAGGCGTATGCTCGCTTCGGGGCTTGTTTGACCCTCCAAATGGGCCGGACAAGCCGTGATGGCCAACCGTATGCATAGACAAGGTCTTGACGGACGTCCACAAACAAATTTTGCATTTTTGACGTTGGAATCCGGATCACCCAAAAAATGGTGTGCTATAGCAAACGAAAATCGTCGAAATGAGGCGTATGCTCGCTTCGGGGCTCGTTTGACCCTCCAAATGGGCAGGACAAGCCGTGATGGCCAACGGTTTGGATAGAAAGGGTCTTGGTGGAGGTGCGCAAAAAATTTTGGCATTTTTGAAGTCGGAATCCGGATCGCGCAAAAAATGGTGTGCTATAGCACACGAAAATCGTCGAAATGAGGCGTATGCTCGCTTCAGGGCTCGTTTGACCCTCCAAATGGGCCGGACAAGCCGTGATGGCCAACCGTTTGCATACACAAGGTCTTGACGGACGTCCACGAACAAATTTGGCATTTTTGACATCGGAATCCGGATCACCCAAAAAATGGTGTGCTATAGCACACGAAAATCATCGAAATAAGGCGTATGCTCACTTCGGGGCTCGTTTGACCCTCCAAATGGGCCGAACAAGCCGTGATGGCCAACTGTATGCATAGAAAAAGTCTTGACGGTCGTCCATGAAAATTTTTTGACTTTTTGACGTCGGAATCCGGATCACCCAAAAAATGGTGTGCTATAACACACGAAAATCGTTGAAATGAAGCGTATGCTCGCTTCGGGGATCGTTTGACACTCCAAATGGGCCGTACAAGCCGTGATGGATAACCGTATTCATAAACAATGCCTTGACGGATGTCCACGAAAAAATTTGGCATTTTTTGACGTTGGAACCCGGATCACCCAAAAAATGGTGTGCTATAGCACACGAAAATCGTCGAAATGAGGCGTATGCTCGCTTCGGGGCTTGTTTGACCCTCCAAATGGGCCGGACGAGCCGTGATGGCAAACCGTATGCATAGACAAGGTCTTGACGGACGTCCACGAAAAAATTGGGCATTTTTGACGTCGAAATCTTGATCACCCAAAAAATCGTGTGCTATAGCACACGAAAATCATCGAAATGAGGCGTATGCGCGCTTCGGGGCTCGTTTGACCCTCCAAATGGGCCGGAAAAGCCGTGATTGCCAACCGTATGCATAGACAAGGTCTTGACGGACGTCCACGAACTAATTTGGCATTTTTGACGTCGGAATCCGGATCACCCATGAAATGGTGTGCTATAGCACACGAAAATTGTCGAAATGAGGCGTATGCGCGCTTCGGGGCTCGTTTGACCCTCCAAATTGGCCGGACAAGCCGTGATGGCCAACCGTATGCATAAACAAGGTCTTGACGGACGTCCACGAAAACATTTGGCATTTTTGACGTCGGAATCCGGATCACCCAAAAAATAGTGTGCTATAGCACACGAAAATCGTCGAAATGAGGCGTATGCTCGCTTCGGGGCTCGTTTGACCCTCTAAATGGGCCGGACGAGCCGTGATGGCCAACCGTATGCATAGACAAGGTCTTGACGGACGTCCCCGAAAAAATTGGGCATTTTTGACGTCGAAATTCGGATCACCCAAAAAAAGGTGTGCTATAGCACACGAAAATCGTCGAAATAAGGCGTATGCTCGCTTCGGGGCTCGTTTGACCCTCCAAATGGGTCGTGACAAGGTCTTGACGGACGTCCACGAACAAATTTGGCATTTTTGACATCAGAATCCGGATCACTCAAGAAATGGTGTGCTATAGCACACAAAAATTGTCGAAATGAAGCGTATGCGCGCTTCAGGGCTCGTTTGACCCTCCAAATGGGCCGGACAAGCCGTGATGGCCAACCGTATGCATATACAAGGTCTTGACGGACGTCCACGAACAAATTTGGCATTTTGGACGTCGGAATCCGGATCACCGAAAAAGTGGTGTGCTATAGCACACGAAAATCGTCGAAATGAGGCGTATGCTCGCTTTGGGGCTCGTTTGACCCTCCAAATGGGCCGGACAAGCCGTGATAGCCAACCGTATGCATTGACAAGGTCTTGACGGACGTCCACGAAAAAATTTGGAATTTTTGACGTCGGAATCCGGATTACCCAAAAAATGGTGTGCTATAGCACACGAAAATCGTCGAAATGAGGCGTATGCTCGCTTCGGGGCTCGTTTGACCCTCCAAAAGGGCCGAACAAGCCGTGATCGCCAACTGTATGCATATACAAGGTCTTGAGGGATGCCCACGAACAAATTTGGCATTTTTGACGTTGGAATCCGGATCACCCAAAAAATGGTGTGCTATAGCACACGAAAAATCGTCAAAATTAGGCGTATGCTCACTTCGGGGCTTGTTTGACCCTCCAAATGGGCCGGAAAATTCGTGATGGCCAACCGTATGCATAGACAAGGTCTTGACGGACGTCCACGAACAAATTTGGCATTTTTGACGTCGGAATCCGGATCACCCAAAAAATGGTGTGCTATAGCACACGAAAATCATCGAAATGAGGCGTATGCTCGCTTAGGGGCTCGTTTTACCCTCCAAATATGCCGGACAAGCCGTGAGTCCAACCGTATGCATAGACAAGGTCTTGACGGACGTCCATAATTTCGGCGATTTTCATGTGCTATAGCACACCATTTTTTGGGTGATACGGATTCCGACGTCAAAAAGGCCAAATTTGTTCGTGGACGTCCGTCAAGACCTTGTCTATGCATACGGTTGGCCATCACGGCTTTTCCGGCCCATTTGGAGGGTCAAACGAGCCCCGAAGCGAGCATACGCCTCATTTCGACGATTTTCGTGTGCTATAGCACACCAATTTTTGGGTGATCCGGATTCCAACGTCAAAGATGCCAAATTTTTTCGTAGACGTCCGTCAAGACCTTGTCTATGCATACGGTTGGCCATCACGGCTTGTCCGGCCCATTTGGAGGGTGAAACGAGCCCCGAAGCGAGCATACGCCTCATTTCGACGATTTTCGTGTGCTATTGCACACCATTTTTTGGGTGATCGGGATTCCGACGTAAAAAATGCCAAATTTGGTCATGGACGTCTGTCAAGACGTTATCTATGCATACGGTTAGCCATCACAGCTTTTCCGACCCATTTGGAAGGTCAAACGAGCCCCAAAGCGAGCATACGCCTCATTTCGACGATTTTCGTGTGCTATTGCACACCATTTTTGGGTGATCAGGATTCCGACGTCAAAAATGCCAAATTTGTTCGTGGACATCCGTCAAAACGTTGTCTATGCATACGGTTGGCCATCACGGCTTGTCCGGCCCATTTGGAGGGTCAAACGAGCCCCGAAGCGAGCATACGCCTCATTTCGATGATTTTCGTGTGCTATAGCACACCAATTTTTGGGTGATCCGGATTCCGATGTCAAAAATGCCAAATTTTTTCGTGGACGTCCGTCAAGACCTTGTCTATGCATACGGTTGGCCATCACGGCTTGTCCGGCCCATTTGGAGGCTCAAACGAGCCCCGAAGCGAGCATACGCCTCATTTCGACGATTTAAGTGTGCTATAGCACACCATTTTTTGGGTGATCCGGATTCCGACGTCAAAAATGTCAAATTTGTTCGTGGACGTCCGTCAAGACCTTGTCTATGCATACGGTTGGCCATCACGGCTTGTCCGGCATTTGGATGGTCAAACGAGCCCCGAAGCGAGTATACGCCTCATTTCGACGATTTTCGTGTGCTATAGCACACCATTTTTTGGGTGATCCGGATTCCGACGTCAAAAATGCCAAATTTGTTCGTGGACGTCTGTCAAGACCTTTTCTATGCATACGGTTGGCCATCACAGCTTGTCCAGCCCATTTGGAGGTCAAACGAGCCCCGAAGCGAGCATACGCCTCATTTCGACGATTTTCGTGTGCTATACACCATTTTTTGGGTGATCCGGATTCCGACCTCAAAAATGCCAAATTTTTTTGTGGACGTCCGTCAAGACCTTGTCTATGCATACGGTTGGCCATCACGGCTTTTCCGGCCCATTTGGAGGGTCAAACGAGCCCCGAAGCGAGCGTACGCCTCATTTCGACGATTTTCGTGTGCAATAGCACACCAAATTATGGGTGATCCGAATTCCGACGTCAAAAATGCCAATTGTTTTTGTGGACATCCATCAAGACCTTGTCTATGCATACGGTTGGCCATCACGGCTTGTCCGGCCCATTTGGAGGGTCAAACGAGCCCCAAAGCGAGCATACGTCTTATTTCAACGATTTTCGTGTTCTATAGCACACCATTTTTTGGGTGATCCGGATTCCGACGTCAAAAATGCCAAATTTGTTCGTGGACGTCCGTCAAGACCTTGTCTATGCATACGGTTGGCCATCATGGCTTTTCCGGCCCATTTGGAGGGTCAAACAAGCCCCGAAGCGAGCATACGCCTCATTTCGATGATTTTCGTGTGCTATAGCACACCATTTTTTGGGTGATCCGGATTCCGACGTCAAAAATGCCAATTTTTTTCGTGGACGTCCGTCAAGACCTTGTCTATGCATACGGTTGGCCATCACGGCTTGTCCGGACCATTTGTAGGGTCAAACGAGCCCCGAAGCGAGCATACGCCTCATTTCGACGATTTTCATGTGCTATAGCACACCATTTTTTGGGTGATCCGGATTCCGACGTCAAAAATGCCAAATTTGTTCTTGGACGTCCGTCAAGACCTTGTCTATGCATACGGTTGGCCTTCACGGCTTGTCCGGCCCATTTGAAGGGTCAAACGAGCCCCGAAGCGCGCATACGCCTCATTTCGACTATTTTCGTGTGCTATAGCACACTATTTTTTGGGTGATCCGGATTGCGACATCAAAAATGCCAAATTTTTTCGTAGACGTCCTCAAGACCTTGTCTATGCATACGGTTGTCCATCACGGCTTGTCCGTCCCATTTGGAGGGTCAAACGAGCCCCGAAGCGAGCATACGCCTCATTTCGACGATTTTCGTGTGCTATAGCACACCAATTTTTGGGTGATCCGGATTCCGACGTCAAAAATGCAAAATTTTTTCGTGGACGTCCGTCAAGACCTTGTCTATGCATACGGTTGGCCATCACGGCTTGTCCGGCCCATTTGGAGGGTGAAACGAGCCCCGAAGCGAGCATACGCCTTATTTCGACGATTTTATTGTGCTATAGCACACTATTTTTTGGGTGATTCGGATTCCGACGTCAAAAATGCCAAATTTGTTCGTGGACGTCCGTCAAGACCTTGTCTATGCATACGGTTGGCCATCACGGCTTGTCCGGCCCATTTGGATGGTCAAACGAGCCCCGAAGCGAGCATACGCCTCATTTCGACGATTTTCGTGTGCTATAGCACACCATTTTTTGGGTGATCCGGATTCCGACGTCAAAAATGCCAAATTTGTTCGTGGACGTCCGTCAAGACCTTTTCTATGCATACGGTTGGCCACCACGGCTTGTCCGGCCCATTTGGAGGTCAAACGAGCCCCGAAGCGAGCATACGCCTCATTTCGACGATTTTCGTGTGCTATAGCACACCATTTTTTGGGTGATCCGGATTCCGACCTCAAAAATGCCAAATTTTTTAGTGGACGTCCGTCAAGACCTTGTCTATGCATACGGTTGGCCATCACGGCTTGTCCTGATTCCGACGTCAAAAATGCCAAATTTGTTTGTGGACGTCCTTGAAGACCTTGTCTATGCATACGGTTGGCCATCACGGCTTTTCCGGCCCATTTTGAGGGTCAAACGAGCCCCGAAGCGAGCGTACGCCTCATTTCGACGATTTTCGTGTGCTATTGCACACCAAATTATGGGTGATCCGGATTCTGATGTCAAAAATGCCAAATTTTTTCGTGGACATCCGTCAAGACCTTGTCTATGCATACAGTTGGCCATCACGGCTTGTCCGGCCCATTTGGAGGGTCAAACGAGCCCCGAAGCGAGCATACGCCTCATTTTGACGATTTTCGTGTGCTATAGCACACCATTTTTTGGGTGATCCGAATTCAGACGTCAAACATGCCAAATTTTTTCGTGGACGTCCGTCAAGACCTTGTCTATGCATACGGTTGGCCATCACGGCTTGTCCGGCCCATTTGGAGGGTCAAACAAGCCCCAAAGCGAGCATACGCCTCATTTCGACGATTTTCGTGTGCTATGGCACACCATTTATTGGGTGATCCGGATTCCGACGTCAAAAATTCCAAATTTGTTCGTGGACGTCCTTCAAGACCTTGTCTATGCATACGGTTGGCCATCACGGCTTGTCCGGCCCATTTGGAGGGTCAAACGAGCTCTGAAGCGAGCATACGCCTCATTTCGACGATTTTCATGTGCTATAGCACACCATTTTTTGGGTGATCCAGATTCCGACGTCAAAAATGCCAAATTTGTTCTTGGACGTCCGTCAAGACCTTGTCTATGCATACGGTTGGCCTTCACGGCTTGTCCGGCCCATTTGAAGGGTCAAACGAGCCCCGAAGCGAGCATACGCCTCATTTCGACTATTTTCGTGTGCTATAGCATATCATTTTTTGGGTGATCTGGATTCCGACATAAAAAATGCCAAATTTGTTCTAGGACGTCCGTCAAGACCTTGTCTATGCATACGGTTGGCCATCACGGCTTGTCCGGCCCATTTGGAGGGTCAAACGAGTCCCGAAGCGAGCATACCCCTCATTTCGACGATTTTCGTGTGCTGTAGCACACCATTTTTTGGGTGATCTGGATTCCGACGTAAAAAATGCCAAATTTTTTCATAGACGTCCGTCAAGACCTTGTCTATGCATACGTTTGGCCATCACGGCTTGTCCGGCCCATTTGGAGGGTCAAACGAGCCCCGAAGCGAGCATACGCCTCATTTCGACGATTTTCGTGTGCTATAGCACACCATTTTTTGGGTGATCCGGAGTCCAACGTCAAAAATGCCAAATTTGTTCGTGGACGTCCGTCAAGACCTTGTCTATGCATACGGTTGGCCATCACGGCTTGTCCGGCCCATTTGGAGGGTCAAAGCGAGCCGAGCGAGCATCGCCTCATTTCGGCGATTTTCGTGTGCTATAGCACACCAATTTTAGGTGATCCGGATTCCGGCGTCAAAAATGCCAAATTTTTCGTGGGCGTCCATCAAGACCTTGTCTATGCATCACGGTTGGCAATCACGGCTTGTCCGGCCCATTTGGAGGGTGAAACGAGCCGGCGAACATCGCCTCATTTCGGCGATTTTAGTGTGCTATAGCACACCATTTTTAGGTGATCCGGATTAGAGGTCAAAAATGCCAAATTTGTTCGTGGGCGTCCGTCAAGACCTTGTCTATGCATACGATTGGCCATCACGGCTTGTCCGGCCCATTTGGAGGGTCAAGCGAGCCGGCGAGCATACACCTCATTTCGACTATTTTCGTGTGCTATAGCACACCATTTTTAGGTGATCCAGTTGCGACATAAAATGCCAAATTTTTCGTGGGCGTCCGTCAAGACCTTGTCTATGCATACGGTTGGCCATCACGGCTTATCCGGCCCATTTGGAGGTCAAGCGAGCCGAAATGAGCATCGCCTCATTTCGGCGATTATCGTGTGCTATAACACACCATTTTTGGGTGATCCAGTGACGTCAAAAATGCCAAATTTTTCGTGGACGTCCGTCAAGACCTTGTCTATGCATACGGTTGGCCATCACGGCTTATGCGGCCCATTTGGAGGAGTCAAGCGAGCCCGGCGAGCATACGCCTCATTTCGATGATTTTTGTGTGCTATAGCACACCATTTTTTGGGTGATCCGGATTCCGACGTCAAAAATGCCAATTTTTTTCATGGACATCCGTCAAGACCTTGTCAATGCATACGGTTGACCATCACGGCTTGTCCGGCCCATTTGGAGGGTCAAACGAGCCCCGAAGCGAGCATACGCCTCATCTCGACGATTTTTGTGTGCTATAGCACACCTTTTTTTGGGTGATCCGGATTCCGACGTCAAAAATGCCAATTTTTTTCGTGGACGTCCTTCAAGACCTTGTCAATGCATACGGTTGGCCATCACGGCTTGTCCGGCCCATTTGGAGGGTCAAACGAGCCCCAAAGCGAGCATACGCCTCATTTCGACGATTTTTCATGTGCTATAGCACACCATTTTTTGGGTGTTCCGGATTCCGATGTCAAAAATGCCAAATTTTTTCGTGGACATCTGTCAAGACCTTGTCTATGCATACGGTTGGCCATCACGGCTTGTCCGGCCCATTTGGAGGGTCAAACGAGCCTCGAAGTGAGCATACGCCTCATTTCAACGATTTTCGTGTTCTATAGCACACCATTTTTTGGGTGATCCAGATTGTGACATCAAAAATGCCAAATTTTTTCGTGGACGTCCGTCAAGACCTCGTCTATGCATACGGTTGGCCATCACGGCTTGTCCGACCCATTTGGAGGGTCAAACAAGCCCCGAAGCGAGCATACGCCTCATTTCGACAATTTTCGTGTGCTATAGCACACCATTTTTAGGTGATCGGATTCGACGTCAAAAATGTCAAATTTTTTGTGGGCGTCCGTCAAGACCTTGTCTATGCATACGGTTGGCCATCATGGCTTGTACGGACCATTTGGAGGGTCAAACGAGCCCCAAAGCGAGCATACGCCTCATTTCAACGATTTTTGTGTGCTATTGCACACCATTTTTTGGGTGATCCAGATTCCGACGTCAAAAATGCCAAATTTTTTCGTGGAGGTCCGTCCAGACCTTGTCTATGCATACGGTTGGCCATCACGGCTTGTACGGCCCATTTGGAGGGTCAAACGAGCCCGAAGCGAGCATGCGCCTCATTTCGACGATTGTCGTGTGCTATAGCACACCATTTTTTGGGTGATCCGGATTCCGACGTCAAAAATGTCAAAATTGTTCGTGGACGTCCGTCAAGACCTAGTCTATGCATACGGTTGGTCATCACGGCTTGTCCGGCCCATTTGGAGGGTCAAACGAGCCACGATGCGAGCATACGCCTCATTTCGACGATTTTCCACAAAAAAATTTGACATTTTTGACGTCGGAATCCGGATCACCCAAAAGAAAAAATTTGGCATTTTTGACGTCAAAATCTGGATCACCCAAAAAATGGTGTGCTATAGCACACGAAAAATCGTCGAAATGAGGCGTATGCTCGCTTCGGGGCTCGTTTGACCCTCCAAAAGGGCCGGACAAGCCGTGATGGCCAACCGTATGCATATACAAGGTCTTGACGGACGTCCACAAACAAATTTGGCATTTTTGACGTCGGAATCTGGATCACCCATAAAATGGTGTGCTATAGCACACGAAAATCGTCGAAATAAGGCGTATGCTCGCTTCGGGGCTCGTTTGACCCTCCAAATGGGCCGGACAAGCCGTGATGGCCAACCGTATTCATAGACAAGGTCTTGACGGACGTCCACGAACAAATTTGGCATTTTTGACGTCGGAATCCGGATCACCCAAAAAATGGTGTGTTATAGCACACGAAAATCGTCGAAATGAGGCGTATGCTCGCTTCGGGGCTCGTTTGACTCTCCAAATGGATCGAACAAGCTGTGATGGCCAACTGTATGCATAGAAAAGGTCTGGCCGGACGTCCACGAACAAATTTGGCATTTTTGACGTTGGAATCCGGATCACCCAAAAAATGGTGTGCTATAGCACACGAAAATTGCGAAATGAGGCGTATGCTCGCTTCAGGGCTCGTTTGACCCTCCAAATGGGACGGACAAGCCGTGATGGCCAACCGTATGCATAGACAAGTTCTTGATGGACGTCCACAAACAAATTTGGCATTTTTGACGTCGGAATCCGGATAACCCAAAAAATGGTGTGCTATAGCACACGAAAATCGTCGAAATGAGGCGTATGCTCGCTTCGGGGCTCGTTTGACCCTCCAAATGGGCGGACAAGCCGTGATGGCCAACCGTATGCATAGACAAGGTCTTGACGGACGCCCACGAAAAATTTGGCTTTGACGTCGAATCGGATCACCCAAAAAATGGTGTGCTATAGAACACGAAAATCGTCGAAATGAGGCGTATGCTCGCTTCGGGGCTCGTTTGACCCTCCAAATGGGCCGGACAAGCTGTGATGGCCAACTGTATGCATTGACAAGGTTTTGACGGACGTCCACGAAAAAATTTGGCATTTTTGACGTCGGAATCCGGATCACCCAAAAAATGGTGTGCTATAGCACACGAAAATCATCGAAAAGAGGCGTATGCTGGCTTCGGGGCTCGTTTGACCCTCCAAATGGGACGGACAAGCCGTGATGGCCAACCGTATGCATAGACAAGGTCTTGACGGACGTCCACAAAAAAAATTGGAATTTTTGACATTGGAATCCGGATCACCCAAAAAAAGGTGTGCTATAGCACATGAAAATCGTCGAAATGAGGCGTATGCTCGCTTCAGGGCTCGTTTCACCCTCCAAATGGGCCGGACAAGCCGTGATGGACAACCGTATGCACAGAAAAGGTCTTGACGGATGTCCATGAACAAATTTGGCATTTTTGACATCGGAATCCAGATCACCCAAAAAATGGTGTGCTATAGCACACGAAAATCGTCGAAATGAGGCGTATGCTCGCTTCGGGGCTCGTTTGACCCTCCAAATGGGTCGGACAAGCCGTGATGGCCAACCGTATGCATAGACAAGGTCTTGACGGACGTTCACGAACAAATTTGGCATTTTTGACGTCGGAATCCCGATCACCCAAAAAATGGTGTGCTATAGCACACGAAAATCGTCGAAATGAGGCGTATGCTCGCTTCGGGGCTCGTTTGACCCTCCAAATAGGCCGAACAAGCCGTGATGGCCAACCGTATACATAGACAAGGTCTTGACGGATGTCCACGAAAAAATTTGGTAAAATCGTCGAAATGAGGCATATGCTCGCTTCGGGGCTCGTTTGACTCTCCAAATGGGCCGGACAAGCCGTGATGTCCAACCGTATGCATAGACAAGGTCTTGACGGACGTTCACAAAAAAATTTGGCATTTTTGACGGCGGAATCCGGATCACCCAAAAAATGGTGTGCTATAGCACACGAAAATCGTCGAAATGAGGCGTATGCTCGCTTCGGGGCTCGTTTGACCCTCCAAATAGGCCGAACAAGCCGTGATGGCCAACCGTATACATAGACAAGGTCTTGACGGACGTCCACGAACAAATTTGGCATTTTTGATGTCGGAATCCGGATAACCCAAAAAATGGTGTGCTATAGCACACGAAAATCGTCGAAATGAGGCGTATGCTCGCTTCGGGGCTCGTTTGACCCTCCAAATGGGTCGGACAAGCCGTGATGGCCAACCGTATGCATAGACAAGGTCTTGACGGACGTTCACGAACAAATTTGGCATTTTTGACGTCGGAATCCGGATCACCCAAAAAATGGTGTGCTATAGCACACGAAAATCGTTGAAGTGAGGCATATGCTCGCTTCGGGGCTCGTTTGACTCTCCAAATGGGCCGGACAAGCCGTGATGTCCAACCGTATGCATTGACAAGGTCTTGACGGACGTTCACGAAAAAATTTGGCATTTTTGACGGCGGAATCCGGATCACCCAAAAAATGGTGTGCTATAGCACACGAAAATCGTCGAAATGAGGCGTATGCTCGCTTCGGGGCTCGTTTGACCCTCCAAATAGGCCGGACAAGCCGTTATGGCCAACTGTATGCATAGACAAGGTCTTGAAAGACGTCCACAAAAAAACTTGGCATTTTTGACGTCGGAATCCAAATCTCCCAAAAAATGGTGTGCTATAGCACACGAAAATGGTCGAAATGAGGCGTATGCTTGCTTTGGGGCTCGTTTGACCCTCCAAATTGGCCGGACAAGCTGTGATGGCCAACCGTATGCATAGACGAGGTCTTGACGGATGTCCACGAACAAATTTGGCATTTTTGACGTTGGAATCCGTATCACCCAAAAAATGGTGTGCTATAGCACACGAAAATCGTCAAAATGAGGCGTATGCTCGCTTCGGGGCTCGTTTGACCCTCCAAATGGGCCGGAAAAGTCGTGATGGCCAACCGTATGCATAGACAAGGTCTTGACGGACGTCCATGAACAAATTTGGCATTTTTGACATCGGAATTCGGATCACCCAAAAAATGGTGTGCTATAGCACACGAAAATCGTCGAAATGAGGCGTATGCTCGCTTCGGGGCTCGTTTGACCCTCCAAATGGGCCGGACAAGTTGTGATGGCCAACCGTATGCATAGACAGGGTCTTGACGAACGTCCACAAAAACATTTGGCATTTTTGACGTCGGAATCCGGATCACCCAAAAAATAGTGTGCTATAGCACACGAAAATCGTCGAAATGAGGCGTATGCTCGCTTCGGGGCTCGTTTGACCCTCCAAATGGGCTGGACAAGCCGTGATGGCCAACCATATGCATAGACAAGGTCTTGACGGACGTCCACGAAAAAATTTGGTAAAATCGTCGAAATGAGGCATATGCTCGCTTCGGGGCTCGTTTGACTCTCCAAATGGGCCGGACAAGCCGTGATGTCCAACCGTATGCATAGACAAGGTCTTGACGGACGTTCACAAAAAAATTTGGCATTTTTGACGGCGGAATCCGGATCACCCAAAAAATGGTGTGCTATAGCACACGAAAATCGTCAAAATGAGGCGTATGCTCGCTTCGGGGCTCGTTTGACCCTCCAAATAGGCCGAACAAGCCGTGATGGCCAACCGTATACATAGACAAGGTCTTGACGGACGTCCACGAACAAATTTGGCATTTTTGATGTTGGAATCCGGATAACCCAAAAAATGGTGTGCTATAGCAGACGAAAATCATCGAAATGAGGCATATGCTCGCTTCGGGGCTCGTTTGACCCTCCAAATGGGCCGGACAAGCCGTGATGGCCAACCGTATGCATAGACAAGGTCTTGACGGACGTCCACGAAAAAAGTTGGCATTTTTGACATCGGAATCTGGATCACCCAAAAAATGGTGTGCTATAGCACACGAAAATCGTCGAAATAAGGCGTATGCTCGCTTCGGGGCTCGTTTGACCCTCCAAATGGGCCGGAAAAGCCGTGATGGCCAACCGTATGCATAGACAAGGTCTTGACGGATGTTCACGAAAAAATTTGGCATTTTTGACGTCGGAATCCGGATCACCCAAAAAATGGTGTGCTATAGCACACGAAAATCGTTGAAATGAGGCGTATGCTCGCTTCGGGGCTCGTTTGACCCTCCAAATGGGCCGGACAAGCCGTGACGGCCAACCGTATGCATAGACAAGGTCTTGACGGACGTCCACGAACAAATTTGGCATTTTTGACATCAGAATCCAGATCACCCAAAAAATGGTGTGCTATAGCACACGAAAATCGTCGAAATGAGGCGTATGCTCGCTTCGGGGCTCGTTTGACCCTCCAAATGGGCCGGACAAGCCGTGATGGCCAACCGTATGCATAGAGAAGGTCTTGACGGACGTCCACAAAAAAAAATTGGAATTTTTGACGTCGGAATCCGGATCACCCAAAAAATGGTGTGCTATAGAACACGAAAATCGTCAAAATGAGGCGTATGCTCACTTCGGGGCTCGTTTGACCCTCCAAATGGGCCGTACAAGCCGTGATGGCCAACCGTATGCATAGACAAGGTCTTGACGGACGTCCAGGAAAAAATTTGGCATTTTTGACTTCGGAATCCGGATCACCCAAAAAATGGTGTGCTATAGCACACGAAAATCATCGAAATGAGGCATATGCTGGCTTCAGGGCTCGTTTGACCCTCCAAATGGGCCGGACAAGCCGTGATTGCCAACCGTATGCAAAGACAAGGTCTTGACGGACGTCCACAAAAACAATTGGAATTTTTGACGTCGAAATCCGGATCACCCAAAAAAAGGTGTGCTATAGCACACGAAAATCGTCGAAATAAGGCGTATGCTCGCTTCGGGGCTCGTTTGACCCTCCAAATGGGCCGTACAAGCCGTGATGGCCAACCGTATGCATAGACAAGGTTTTGACGGATGTCCATGAACAAATTTGGCGTTTTTGACATCGGAATCCGGATCACCCAAAAAATGGTGTGCTATAGCACACGAAAATCATCAAAATGAGGCGTATGCTAGCTTCGGGGCTCGTTTGACCCTCCAAATGGGTCGGACAAGCCGTGATGGCCAACCGTATGCATAGACAAGGTCTTGACGGACGTCCACGAACAAATTTGGCATTTTTGACATCAGAATCCGGATCACCCAAAAAATGGTGTGCTATAGCACACGAAAATCATCGAAATGAGGCGTATGCTCTCTTCGGAGCTCGTTTGACCCTCCAAATGGGTCGGACAAGCCGTGATGGCCAACCGTATGCATAGAGAAGGTCTTGACGGACGTCCACGAACAAATTTGGCATTTTTGACGTCGAAATCCGGATCAACCAAAAAATGGTGTGCTATAGCACACGAAAATCATCGAAATGAGGCGTATGCTCGCTTCGGGGCTCGTTTGACCCTCCAAATGGGCCGGACAAGCCGTGATGGCCAACCGTATGCATAGACAAGGTCTTGACGGACGTCCACAAACAAATTTGGCATTTTTGACGTCAGAATCTGGATCACCCAAAAAAAGGTGTGCTATAGCACCCGAAAATCATCGAAATGAGGCGTATGCTCGCTTCGGGGCTCGTTTGACACTCCAAATGGGCGGGACAAGCCGTGATGGCAAACCGTATGCATAGACTAGGTCTTGACGGACGTCCACGAACAATTTTGACATTTTTGACGTCGGAATCCGGATCACCCAAAAAATGGTGTGCTATAGCACACGACAATCGTCGAAATGAGGCGCATGCTCGCTTCGGGGCTCGTTTGACCCTCCAAATGGGCCGGACAAGCCGTTATGGCCAACCGTATGCATAGGCAAGGTCTTGACGGACGTCCACGAAAAAATTTGGCATTTTTGACGTTGGAATCCGGATCACCCAAAAAATGGTGTGCTATAGCACACGAAAATCGTCGAAATGAGGCGTATAGTCGCTTCAGGGCTCGTTAGACCCTCCAAATGGGCCGGACAAGCCGTGATGGCAAACCGTATGCATAGACAAGGTCTTGACGGACGTCCACGAACAAATTTGGCATTTTGACTTCGGAATCCGGATCACCCAAAAAATGGTGTGCTATAGCACACAAAAATCGTCGAAATGAGGCGTATGCTCGCTTCAGGGCTCGTTTGACCCTCCAAATGGGCCGGACAAGACGTGATGGCCAACCGTATGCATAGAAAAGGTCTTGACAGACGTCCACGAAAAAATTTGGCATTTTTGACGTCGGAATCCGGATCACCCAAAAAATGGTGTGCTATAGCACACGAAAATCGTCCAAATGAGGCGTATGCTCGCATCGGGGCTCGTTTGACCCTCCAAATGGGCCGGACAAGCCGTGATGGCCAACCGTATGCAAAGACAAGGTCTTGATGGACGTCCACGAAAAAAATTGCCATTTTTGACATCGGAATCTGGATCACCCAAAAAATGGTGTGCTATAGCACACGAAAATCGTCGAAATGAGGCGTATGCTCGCTTCGGGGCTCGTTTGACCCTCCAAATGGGCCGTACAAGCCGTGATGGCCAACCGTATGCATAGACAAGGTCTTGACGGACGTCCACGAACAAATTTGGCATTTTTGACGTCGGAATCCGGATCACCCAAAAAATGGTGTGCTACAGAACACGAAAATCGTTGAAATGAGGCGTATGCTCGCTTCGAGGCTCGTTTGACCCTCCAAATGGGCCGGACAGGCCTTGATGGCCAACCGTATGCATAGAAAAGGTCTTGACAGATGACCACGAAAAATTTGGCCTTTTTGACGTCAGAATCTGGATTACCCAAAAAATGGTGTGCTATAGCACACGAAAATCGTCGAAATGAGGCGTATGCTCGCTTCGGGGCTAAATAGACCCTCCAAATGGGCCGGACAAGCCGTGATGGCCAACCAAATGCTTAGACAAGGTCTTGACGGAGGTCCACGTACAAATTTGGCATTTTTTACGTCGGAATTTGGATCACCCAAAAAATGGTGTGCTATAGAACACGAAAATCGTTGAAATGAGGCGTATGCTCGCTTCGGGGCTCGTTTAACCCTCCAAATGGTCCGTACAAGCCATGATGGCCAACCGTATGCATAGACAAGGTCTTGACAGACGTCCACAAAAAAATTTGACATTTTTGACGTCGGAATCCGGATCACCCAAAAAATGGTGTGCTATAGCACACGAAAATCGTCGAAATGAGGCGTATGCTCGCTTCGGGGCTTGTTTGACCCTCCAAATGGGTCGGACAAGCCGTGATGGCCAACCGTATGCATAGACGAGGTCTTGACGGACGTTCACGAACAAATTTGGCATTTTTGACGTCGGAATTCGGATCACCCAAAAAATGGTGTGCTATAGAACACGAAAATCATTGAAATGAGGCGTATGCTCGCTTCGAGGCTCGTTTGACCCTCCAAATGGGCCGGACAGGCCTTGATGGACAACCGTATGCATAGAAAAGGTCTTGACAGACGACCATGAAAAATTTGGCCTTTTTGACGTCGGAATCCGGATCACCCAAAAAATGGTGTGCTATAGCACACGAAAATCGTCGAAATGAGGCGTATGCTGGCTTCGGGGCTCAATAGACCCTCCAAATGGGCCGGACAAGCCGTGATGGCCAACCGAATGCATAGACAAGGTCTTGACGGAGGTCCACGAACAAATTTGCCATTTTTTACGTCGGAATCCGGATCACCCAAAAAATGGTGTGCTATAGAACACGAAAATCGTTGAAATGAGGCGTATGCTCGCTTCGGGGCTCGTTTGACCCTCCAAATGGTCCGTACAAGCCGTGATGGCCAACCGTATGCATAGACAAGGTCTTGACGGACGTCCACAAAAAAATTTGACATTTTTGACGTCGGAATCCGGATCACCCAAAAAATGGTGTGCTATAGCACACGAAAATCGTTGAAGTGAGGCGTATGCTCGCTTCGGGGCTTGTTTGACCCTTCAAATGGGTCGGACAAGCCGTGATGGCCAACCGTATGCATAGACAAGGTCTTGACGGATGTCCACGAAAAAATTTGGCATTTTTGACGTCGGAATCCGGATCACCCAAAAAATGGTGTGCTATAGCACACGAAAATCGTCGAAATGAGGCGTATGCTCGCTTCGGGGCTCATTTGACCCTCCAAATGGGCCGGACAAGCCGTGATGGCCAACCGAATGCATAGACAAGGTCTTGATGGAGGTCCACGAACAAATTTGGCATTTTTTAAGTCGGAATCCGGATCACCCAAAAAATGGTATGCTATAGAACACGAAAATCGTCGAAATGAGGCGTATGCTCGCTTTGGGGCTCGTTTGACCCTCTAAATGGTCCGTACAAGCCGTGATGGCCAACCGTATGAATAGACAAGGTCTTGACGGAAGTCCACAAAAAAATTTGACATTTTTGACGTCGGAATCCGGATCACCCAAAAAATGGTGTGCTATAGCACACGAAAATCGTTGAAGTGAGGCGTATGCTCGCTTCGGGGCTTGTTTGACCCTCCAAATGGGTCGGACAAGCCGTGATGGCCAACCGTATGCATAGACAAGGTCTTGACGGATGTCCACGAAAAAATTTGGCATTTTTGACGTCGGAATCCGGATCACCCAAAAAATGGTGTGCTATAGCACACGAAAATCGTCGAAATGAGGCGTATGCTCGCTTCGGGGCTCATTTGACCCTCCAAATGGGCCGGACAAGCCGTGATGGCCAACCGAATTCATAGACAAGGTCTTGACGGAGGTCCACGAACAAATTTGGCAATTTTTACGTCGGAATCCGGATCACCCAAAAAATGGTGTGCTATAGAACACGAAAATCGTCGAAATGAGGCGTATGCTCGCTTCGGGGCTCGTTTGTCCCTCCAAATGGTCCGTACAAGCCGTGATGGCCAACCGTATGCATAGACAAGGTCTTGACGGACGTCTACAAAAAAATTTGACATTTTTGACGTCGGAATCCGGATCACCCAAAAAATGGTGTGCTATAGCACACGAAAATCGTCGAATTGAGGTGTATGCTCGCTTCGGGGCTTGTTTGACCCTCCAAATGGGTCGGACAAGCTGTGATGGCCAACCGTATGCATAGACAAGGTCTTGACGGACGTCCACAAAAAAATTTGGCATTTTTGACGTCGGAATCTGAATCACTCAAAAAATGGTGTGCTATAGCACACGAAAATCATCGAAATGAGGCGTATGCTCGCTTCGGGGCTCGTTTGACCCGCCAAATGGGCCGTACAAGCCGTGATGGCCAACCGTATGCATTGACAAGGTCTTGACGGACGTCCAAAAAAAATTTGGCATTTTTTACGTCGGAATCCGGATCACCCAAAAAATGGTGTGCTATAGCACACGAAAATCGTCGAAATGAGGCGTATGCTCGCTTCGGGCTCGTTTGACCCTCCAAATGGGCCGGACAAGCCGTGATGGCCAACCGTATGCATAGACAAGGTCTTGACGGATGTCCACGAAAAAATTTGGCATTTTTGACGTCGGAATCCGAATCACCCAAAAAAGGTGTGCTATAGCACACGAAAATCGTCGAAATGAGGCGTATGCTCGCTTCGGGGCTCGTTTGACCCTCCAAATGGGCCGAACAAGCCGTGATGGACAACAGTATGCATAAACAAGGTCTTGAAGGACGTCCACGAAAAAAATTTGCATTTTTGACGTCGGAATCTTGATCACCCAAAAAAAGGTGTGCTATAGCACACGAAAATCGTCGAAATGAGGCGTATGCTCGTTTTCGGGGCTCGTTTGACCCTCCAAATGGGCCGGAAAATCCATGATGGCCAACCGTATGCATAGATAATTGAAGTTTATATCTATAAAATGAACTTAGAAATTAACTTTTAAGATTAACAGGATTAATAATGACTTAATAATCTGGCGAATAAAAAATTAATATCTCACATGTTGGATCTTAAGTGTCCTTGGCAAGTCTTATTGTAGAACGGAACACCATACAGATCGGCGGCCTGCCTCTCACTAGGACTTACTGGACTTACAATGATCCGTCTTTTAGGCTTATCCAAATTCTAAAGCCTGAAATTAATCGGCATACTCAGACTTATGCAGAGACACAACCTCAACAAGATAAAATTATTTTTCACTAGATTAAATAGTCGGAATTAACTCTGTTTATCTTCCAAAATAAATTCTAAATTAATTCAATAAGATAATAAAATCAATTTAAGTAATTCATATATCAGATAATTGCTAAGTTAAAATCATCTTTTCAGTTTAGCTTATCACATGATTTCTAAACAGCCAAGACAACAAAGAATTTAGCTATTCATATTAACAATAAACGCCATTAACATGGCTTTGATACCATTTGCAAAATTGGAGTATTCCAAAAGAACCTGTTAATAAGATCTACCAAATAGGTAATTTCAGCATGTTTAAAAGTTTTAATATAAAAACTTGTGAATCAACCTCTGCAATTAATAATTCTTTAGAATATATCAAATTGCTTGTTGCAGCTGACATTGACAGGTACAAGAAGGAATTCAAATTCCTTCACATTGGTCTTGTTCAGATTGCTGTTAAACCTCTATTCCGAAAAGGTCTAAATATTCCTATCTGTCTTATGCTTAGAGATGCTAGACTTCTCAATGTCGAAGACTCCTTACTAGGAATCTTAGAGAGTAATCTTGCTCATGGGCCAGTTTACTTTAATTGTTATCCAAACTTTTCTATAGAAATAGAAGATCCTCATATTCTTGACACCTTGACCCTCAACATCAAGACCAAGAACATGAACAGCAAATTAGGAACCAGAGATCTAGCTGTAATATACAGAGTATATTATAAGCTAATGAAGACCACAATTGCCCCAAAGGCAATTAACTCTAGTCCCAAAGGTGTTTCTATGCTTATGGAATCACACCAAGAGCATAGCACTACTTTTGTGCCTAGAATGTTGAAGTGGGATGAGATTCTTTCCGACGAAAGTTGGAAGTTTGAATCCATAACGGAGCCACTTCCTATTCAACCCAGTAGATCCTCCATAGAGAGTATCCTTCAGTTTTCAGATGGATCGGTGAACCTAAAGTTCCTCAGGTCCAGTTCTTCCAATCCTGAGTCATTCAGCAGAAGGTTGTCCACCTCAAGACCTTCTACTTCAAAAACCCGGAAGGGAGATGAGCAGCTGTATGAAACTGAGGAAGTTTCAGAACAGCATGGTAAGTTCAGAGGGGTAGACTTCACCCAGACTATCCCCAAGGTCTATTATGAATCCTCTTTTACAGGTAGCCCCACTCCCAGCGAGATAAAAGCTCCTTCTCACAAAAGGAAAGATTCTATTGGAACCATTAAGTCAGTCGACAAGTTTATTCCTGACTTAAAGAAAATAAACAAATGGTGGGTTAGCCCAAAGCATGCTCTAAAAAGAGCTTGGTATGTGGATACATACCCAAAAGAACAAAGAGTCTTGTTCAAAGACAAATGGTTTAAAGATATGAAGAGATTCAAAACAGAAATTGAATTCTTCAAATGGTTTGAAGCTACAGGACAAATCGGTGAAGATAGCTCGTCACTTCAAGTCTTGGTCAACAAATGGCACACCAAAGACAAGGTTGTCGAGAGTATCACTCTACCTCTTGAAGGTTTGAATATCCCTTACCGAAAAGAGATCATTAAAGCAGCTCCTTTCAAAAGGCCTTCTGTCCACAAAGAAACTTTTATAGTGACTGTCGAAGACATAAATAAGGTATTCGAACAGAATAATTATACTAACCAAGCTCTTCATATTGTTTCTAAACAGATTGAAGAATCAACGTATAATCACAGCGGCACCAGCAAAATTGCCAGCAAACCCTGTTCTTCTAAATCAGGTTTCAATCTTGAAACTAATCCAATATTTAAAATCCATAAATTTTCCCCAGAAGACTTTCCCAAACCAACCTCTGAGTTTAGCAATACCCCAGAAATCCTTGAAAGGATAAATGAACAACTTAAGAGAATCAAGATCTCTCAAGGAGATAAAGTTGATAAAGTTGTAACCATCAAAGATAGGCTTCCACATTCCAAAAACTTTTATCCCAGACCTTCCTTTCCAGACATCCAGTTTGAAGAAAACCATATGCATCCACAAGGTGTTGCAGATGGTACGGGTATAACAGAATGGAACATTGACGGAATGGTCGATGGTCAAATCTATAACAAGCTCCAAGAAATGGGAATGAATGTTACAGCTTATAAGTGGAAAGGAAGCACTGATAAGCAAGCAGCTAACAAGATAGTTGCAGGTTTCACCGGTACACTAAGAAATTGGTGGGACAATTATCTTACAGAAACTAACAGGAACAACATCCTTGAAGCTATCGCAAGTAAGGACGTGGTTAAGCAAGAAGGTGGTCAAACCACCACTACAACGGAAATATTTGAAGATGCTACTGCTACTCTTTTATACAGCATAGCAAAGCATTTCGTGGGAGAGCCACGACTTTTCCAGGATATGAGTCTAGAAATTCTAAACAATCTTTATTGCAAGAAGTTAACTGACTTCAGATGGTATAAGGATATGTTTATAACCAAAGTCATGCTAAGAGATGACTGCAATAATGATTATTGGAAAGAAAGATTTCTCAGTGGTTTACCCCCTCATTTTGCAGAAAAGGTTCGATCTAAGATAAGAGATCGATGTGAAGGAAAGATCCCATACTCAGATATGACTTATGGTGATCTCACAAGTTTAATTCATTTTGTAGCCATGGAGTTATGCACAGACCTTAAGCTAAAAGAACAGCTTAAGAAAGATCAAAAGTTTTCGAGTAACGAACTTGGAAGTTTTTTCCAGGACTTTGGATTTCCTAGTCTTAAGCCACCTTCAGCAAAGAAGCTTAAAAAGGATGAACGATCAGAAAAATCGTCTCCAAAGAAGAAGTCTTCCAAAAGGGAAAGAACTTCCAAAAATAAGAGAAGCAAAAAAGACTTCTCGCAAATCTTCCGATGAATGTTGGACTTGTGGCAAAACAGGACATAGAGCTCCTGATTGTCCAAGAAATAAGAAAAAAGGAAAGAAAATCAGCCTTCTTCAAGTAGACGAAGAAACTAAAGAAAAGTTTCTTGCTATCCTGAATGAAGAAGAATCTGAATCAGAATCAGAATCATCAGAAAAAGGTGAAACAGAGGAAGAAGAATTCCTCAACGTAGCTCAAAATGATTCAGATAGCTGTAACTGCGAAGGAGCAGTTTGCTATTGTGGCAATCATTCAATAAGAGTACTCTCTGAAGACTCAGCCGAAATCCTTTTTTCAACTATTGAGCACATCAAAGATGATGAGGCTCGGAGGAACTATCTCCTTGAACTTCAAAAACTGGTCCTTAAGCAAAAGGATTAAGAAGTTACAAGGAATGTAACCCTCTTCAGCATGAAACAAATCATGCAAAGATACACTGATAAAAAAGAAGAACCTTCTATCAGTGATCTTCGAGGAGAAGTTAAACTCCTAAAAGAAGAAGTTCGTGAAGTTAAATCAAGACTTCACAAAATAGAAATTGATGCCCTTGCAAAGCAATTTCTTGAAGAAAATAAGGTTTCTCTTAAAGGAAAAGAGACTGCTACCTCCGAAGACGAAGAATCTTCAGATCAATCAGCCCCTTCATCTCCTAAAGGTATAAATGACGCAGGTATTAGCATGATCACTAAGGTAAGACCTCAGAGTTCTCACATTATGATTAAGCTTGTAATTAGTCCTAATTTTGTACTTAACAAAATTGCTTTGTTAGACAGTGGTGCGGATCGTAACTGCATAATAGAAGGTCTTATCCCAACCAAGTACCTCCAAAAGGGTTTTACCAAGCTATACAGCGCGACTGGTGAGCGTATCTGTATAAATTATAAGCTTTCTAATGCTCATATCTGCAATGACGGTATATGCCTTGCTAATGATTTTGTCATAACAAAAAACATTAATGAAGAAATTATTTTGGGTATACCTTTTATTACCCAGATAAAACCTTATATTTCTGATTTTGATTCAATCAAAACAAATATCTTAGGAAAACAAATTTCCTTCCCGTTTATCAAGACGCTTTCTCTTGAAGAAAATAAATTTTTACGTCAACAAACTGCTTTCAAAATAAACCAAATTAGTTTTTTGAAAGATGATATTAAAATAAAGAAAATTGAGTAAATTTTAAAAACCCCGGTTATGGTTGCTAAAATTAACAATCTTCAAAAGAAATTTGAAGAAGAAATTTGCTCTGAATTTCCAAACACTTTTTGGGAGAGAAAATCTCATATTATTGATTTACCATACATTGATGGATTCAATGAAAAGGCTATCTCTACAAAAGCTAGACCTATTCAAATGAATCATGAATTGATGGAAATCTGTAAAAAGGAGATTAATACTCTTTTAAAAAAAAAGATTATTCGCCCATCTAAGTCACCTTGGAGTTGTTCAGCATTTTATGTAAACAATGCAAATTGAACAAGAACGAGGGTCACCTAGACTGGTGATTAATTATAAACCTTTAAACTCTGTTTTAAAATGGATTCGTTATCCGATTCCCAACAAAAGGGATCTTTTAAAACGAACTTTTAAAGCAAATGTCTACAACAAATTTGATTTGAAATCAGGTTTTTGGCAAATTCAAGTTTAAAAAGATAAATACAAAGCGACTTTCAATGTCCCGTTTGGACAATATGAATGGAATGTCATGCCTTTTGGGCTTAAAAATGCCCCATCAGAATTTCAAAACATCATGAACTCCATCTTTAATCATATTAGCCAGATGTCAATAATTTATATTGACGATGTTTTAATCTTTTCTGAAGACATTGATTCTTATTTTAAACATTTGAATATTTTCTTTAAAATTGTTAAGCACAATGGTCTTGTCATTAGTGCTAAGAAAATAAAATTATTTCAGACAACAATCAGATTTTTAGGGCATGATCTTTATCAAGGCACCTATAAACCAATTTGCAGGTCTATTGAGTTTTCAAATAATTTCCCAGATGTCATCTTGGATAAAACTCAACTACAGAGATTCCTCGGGAGTCTTAACTATGTAGCTGACTTTATTCCTAAAGTTAGACATATTTGCAAGCCCCTCTTTGACAGGTTAAAGAAGACTCCTTCACCCTGGGGTAACGATCATACTAAGGCAGTTGTTCTACTTAAAGATATGGTTAAGAACCTTCCTTGCTTAGGTATCTCTAACATAGACTTTTTTATGATTGTTGAGACTGATGCTTCCGACATCGGATATGGTGGCATTCTTAAACAAAGAAAAGACCCCAAATCTACGGAGCAGCTGGTCCGTTATTATTCAGGAACTTGGAATTCTGCCCAAAAGAATTATAGCACGATCAAAAAGGAAGTCCTAGCTATTGTTCTTTGCATAACCAAGTTCCAAGATGATCAAGTTCGAGTTTTGAACATGAAAAAAATCTTGTTGGGAGCGCCAAACCACTTCCGAATGAACTGTGTAGTGTACGATTCAAACTTAATCGTACACTACACAGTTCATTCGGAAGTGGTTTGGCGCTCCCAACAAGATTTTTTTCATGTTCAAAACTCGAACTTGATCATCTTGGAACTTGGTTATGCAAAGAACAATAGCTAGGACTTCCTTTTTGATCGTGCTATAATTCTTTAGGGCAGAATTCCAAGTTCCTGAATAATAACGGACCAGCTGCTCTGTAGATTTGGGGTCTTTTCTTTGTTTAAGAATGCCACCATATCCGATGTCGAAAGCATCAGTCTCAACAATCATAAAAAAGTTTGGGTTAGAGATACCTAAGCAAGTAAGGTTCTTAACCATATCTTTAAGTAGAACAACTGCCTTAGTATGATCGTTACCCCAGGGTGAAGGAGTCTTCTTTAACCTGTCAAAGAGGGGCTTGCAAATATGTCTAACTTTAGGAATAAAGTCAGCTACATAGTTAAGACTCCCGAGGAATCTCTGTAGTTGAGTTTTATCCAAGATGACATCTGGGAAATTATTTGAAAACTCAATAGACCTGCAAATTGGTTTATAGGTGCCTTGATAAAGATCATGCCCTAAAAATCTGATTGTTGTCTGAAATAATTTTATTTTCAAGTCTCTTTTTTAAGTCACTCTTTGAAGGTGACGCCTGAGATATTTCCTTTCCCTTTGAAGGATATGGATTGCCTTTTCTGGCGGGAGACCATCCTTTAATTCGGATTTCTTTAGACAAGAATTTTATCCTGTCAAAATCTGCAATAACAAACGTCCATGATAAAATATAAAATAAACGTCTTTTTATAAAGTACTTACAGAGCTTGATGTGCTCTGGGAGGGTTGATATGCCTTCTTCAGCCTGGAATTGGGGATAATTTTCTACAAACTGACGAGGCATCACTTGCTTATTTCCACCAAAAAGGCTCCACCATTCATAGAACCATCTTGGTATGATTGAGGCTGATACTTCGGGACAATATTTGATAAACCACGTGTGGGTGGTTGGCCTAACATACATGAAATTCATCCAAGCATTTTTATAATCAAACCAGTTGTAGGTTTGAGGGTTGAATCTCTTGGATAGATTGATCGGAGTGTGTAGATGGTCTACAGGCCAGTTATACGGAGATAAGATCTTTTTGATCGTCAATTTTGAATAGGCGATGCTTTCCGGGTCAGATTTATCTGCCAATTCATGTTCTATTTCTAGTGATCCGGTATCAATGAGAATAAACTCAAAGTACCTTCTAGTTTTTAAGGAATTGTCTGTCTCGACGTAATTCCTGTTGGTGTAGATAGGCTTCAAGAGATGTTTGACCTCATAACCTTCATATTCCTTGTCGAGTGCAAGGATTGGGATGATATTTAGAGAAATCATTTCAAATTTCTCTTTCTCTCTTGGAGTTGTCTGGGAGCTACTTGGAGTAACTGCTTCTGCAAAACTTTGAGGCTGCTTCATTGTGTAGCAGTCACTTGTCTGTTTTTGAGAGAATCTAAGTTCTCCGCTTGGTGATGAAGAGGTGCTGGCTTCTTGATCTTTTGCAAAAGGTTTCTTTAATTCTAGCATTCCGGTTGGTCGACTCTGTGGGAGTACTGTTGGATTAATGGGTGGCAAACTTGCCAAAGCTGAGTACCTGTTTACATCAGGTCTTGCTGGGTTAATTTCAGGCCTCCTTGCAAAGGGACCTGTACTGGCTGGTTCATTAGGATTGGTCCTAACTGGTTGTTTGCCTGCCATTGGCCTGATTTGTGGTCTCATGTTTACCCTGCAAAAATTCTCTCGTTAGATAATCAGGCAAAGAGTTATTTTCACCTTTAATGAATTCTATTTGAAAATCGAAGCTGGATAATAAAGCTTGCCATCTAGCAAAAATCTGTTTAGAAACAATATTTTTGACATCCTTTTGAAGGATTTCTTTAGCAGATTTACAGTCCACTCTAAGCAGAAATTCTTTGTTAACTAGATCATCTTGGAACTTGGTTATGCAAAGAACAATAGCTAGGACTTCCTTTTTGATCGTGCTATAATTCTTTTGGGCAGAATTCCAAGTTCCTGAATAATAACGGACCAGCTGCTCCGTAGATTTGGGGTCTTTTCTTTGTTTAAGAATGCCACCATATCCGATGTCGGAAGCATCAGTCTCAACAATCATAAAAAAGTCTGGGTTAGAGATACCTAAGCAAGGAGGGTTCTTAACCATATCTTTAAGTGGAACAACTGCCTTAGTATGATCGTTACCCCAGGGTGAAGGAGTCTTCTTTAACCTGTCAAAGAGGGGCTTGCAAATATGTCTAACTTTAGGAATAAAGTCAGCTACATAGTTAAGACTCCCGAGGAATCTCTGTAGTTGAGTTTTATCCAAGATGACATCTGGGAAATTATTTGAAAACTCAATAGACCTGCAAATTGGTTTATAGGTGCCTTGATAAAGATCATGCCCTAAAAATCTGATTTTTGTCTGAAATAATTTTATTTTCTTAGCACTAATGACAAGACCATTGTGCTTAACAATTTTAAAGAAAATATTCAAATGTTTAAAATGAGAATCAATGTCTTCAGAAAAGATTAAAACATCGTCAATATAAATTATTGACATCTGGCTAATATGATTAAAGATGGAGTTCATGATGTTTTGAAATTCTGATGGGGCATTTTTAAGCCCAAAAGGCATGACATTCCATTCATATTGTCCAAACGGGACATTGAAAGCTGTTTTGTATTTATCTTTTTCGGCAACTTGAATTTGCCAAAAACCTGATTTCAAATCAAATTTGCTGTAGACATTTGCTTTAAAAGTTCGTTTTAAAAGATCCCTTTTGTTGGGAATCGGATAACGAATCCATTTTAAAACAGAGTTTAAAGGTTTATAATTAATCACCAGTCTAGGTGACCCTCGTTCTTGTTCAGCTGCATTGTTTACATAAAATGCTGAACAACTCCAAGGTGACTTAGATGGGCGAATAATCTTATTTTTTAAAAGAGTATTAATCTCCTTTTTACAGATTTCCATCAATTCATGATTCATTTGAATAGGTCTAGCTTTTGTAGAGATAGCCTTTTCATTGAATCCATCAATGTATGGTAAATCAATAATATGAGATTTTCTCTCCCAAAAAGTGTTTGGAAATTCAGAGCAAATTTCTTCTTCAAATTTCGTTTGAAGATTGTTAATTTTAGCAACCATAACCGGGGTTTTTAAAATTTGCTCAATTTTCTTTATTTTAATATCATCTTTCAAAAAACTAATTTGGTTTATTTTGAAAGCAGTTTGTTGACGTAAAAATTTACTTTCTTCAAGAGAAAGCGTCTTGATAAACGGGAAGGAAATTTTTTTTCCTAAGATATTTGTTTTGATTGAATCAAAATCAGAAATATAAGGTTTTATCTGGGTAATAAAAGGTATACCCAAAATAATTTCTTCATTAATGTTTTTTGTTATGACAAAATCATTAGCAAGGCATATACCGTCATTGCAGATATGAGCATTAGAAAGCTTATAATTTATACAGATACGCTCACCAGTCGCGCTGTATAGCTTGGTAGAACCCTTTTGGAGGTACTTGGTTGGGATAAGACCTTCTATTATGCAGTTACGATCCGCACCACTGTCTAACAAAGCAATTTTGTTAAGTACAAAATTAGGACTAATTACAAGCTTAATCATAATGTGAGAACTCTGAGGTCTTACCTTAGTGATCATGCTAATACTTGTGTCGTTTATACCTTTAGGAGATGAAGGGGCTGATTGATCTGAAGATTCTTCGTCTTTGGAGGTAGCAGTCTCTTTTCCTTTAAGAGAAACCTCATTTTCTTCAAGAAATCGCTTTGCAAGGGCATCAATTTCTATTTTGTGAAGTCTTGATTTAACTTCACAAACTTCTTCTTTTAGGAGTTTAACTTCTCCTCGAAGATCACTGATAGAAGGTTCTTCTTTTTTATCAGTGTATCTTTGCATGATTTGTTTCATGCTGAAGGGGGTTACATTCCTTGTAACTTCTTTATCCTTTTGCTTAAGGACCAGTTTTTGAAGTACAAGGAGATAGTTCCTCCGAGCCTCATCATCTTTGATGTTCTCAATAGTAAAGGATTTCGGCTGAGTCTTCAGAGAGTACTCTTATTGAATGATTGCCACAATAGCAAACTGCTCCTTCGCAGTTACAGCTATCTGAATCATTTTGAGCTACGTTGAGGAATTCATCTTCCTCTGTTTCACCTTTTTCTAATGATTCTGATTCTGATTCAGACTCTGATTCAGATTCTTCTTCATTCAGCATAGCAAGAAACTTTTCTTTAGTTTCTTCGTCTACTTGAAGAAGGCTGATTTTCTTTCCTTTTTTTCTTATTTCTTGGACAATCAGGAGCTCTATGTCCTGTTTTTCCACAAGTCCAACATTCATCGGAAGATTTGCGAGAAGTCTTTTTGCTTCTCTTATTTTTGGAAGTTCTTTCCCTTTTGGAAGACTTCTTCTTTGGAGACGATTTTTCTGATCGTTCATCCTTTTTAAGCTTCTTTGCTGAAGGTGGCTTAAGACTAGGAAATCCAAAGTCCTGGCAAAAACTTCCAAGTTCGTTACTCGAAAACTTTTGATCTTTCTTAAGCTGTTCTTTTAGCTTAAGGTCTGTGCATAACTCCATGGCTACAAAATGAATTAAACTTGTGAGATCACCATAAGTCATATCTGAGTATGGGATCTTTCCTTCACATCGATCTCTTATCTTAGATCGAACCTTTTCTGCAAAATGAGGGGGTAAACCACTGAGAAATCTTTCTTTCCAATAATCATTATTGCAGTCATCTCTTAGCATGACTTTGGTTATAAGCATATCCTTATACCATCTGAAGTCAGTTAACTTCTTGCAATAAAGATTGTTTAGAATTTCTAGACTCCTATCCTGGAAAAGTCGTGGCTCTCCCACAAAATGCTTTGCTATGCTGTATAAAAGAGTAGCAGTAGCATCTTCAACTATTTCCGTTGTAGTGGTGGTTTGACCACCTTCTTGCTTAACCACATCCTTACTTGCGATAGCTTCAAGGATGTTGTTCCTGTTAGTTTTTGTAAGATAATTGTCCCACCAGTTTCTTAGCGTACCGGTGAAACCTGCAACTATCTTGTTAGCTGCTTGCTTATCAGTGCTTCCTTTCCACTTATAAGTTGTAACATTCATTCCCATTTCTTGGAGCTTGTTATAGATTTGACCATCGGCCATTCCGTCAATGTTCCATTCTGTTATACCAGTACCATCTGCAACACCTTGTGGATGCATATGGTTTTCTTCAAACTGGATGTCTGGAAAGGAAGGTCTGGGATAAAAGTTTTTGGAATGTGGAAGCCTATCTTTTATGGTTACAACTTTATCAACTTTATCTCCTTGAGAGATCTTGATTCTCTTAAGTTGTTCATTTATCCTTTCAAGGATTTCTGGGGTATTGCTAAACTCAGAGGTTGGTTTGGGAAAGTCTTCTGGGGAAAATTTATGGATTTTAAATATTGGATTAGTTTCAAGATTGAAACCTGATTTAGAAGAACAGGGTTTGCTGGCAATTTTGCTGGTACCGCTGTGATTATACGTTGATTCTTCAATCTGTTTAGAAACAATATGAAGAGCTTGGTTAGTATAATTATTCTGTTCGAATACCTTATTTATGTCTTCGACAGTCACTATAGAAGTTTCTTTGTGGACAGAAGGCCTTTTGAAAGGAGCTGCTTTAATGATCTCTTTTCAGTAAGGGATATTCAAACTTTCAAGAGGTGGAGTGATACTCTCAACAACCTTGTCTTTGGTGTGCCATTTGTTGACCAAGACTTGAAGTGACGAGCTATCTTCACCGATTTGTCCTGTAGCTTCAAACCATTTGAAGAATTCAATTTCTGTTTTGAATCTCTTCATATCTTTAAACCATTTGTCTTTGAACAAGACTCTTTGTTCTTTTGGGTATGTATCCACATACCAAGCTCTTTTTAGAGCATGCTTTGGGCTAACCCACCATTTGTTTATTTTCTTTAAGTCAGGAATAAACTTGTCGACTGACTTAGTGGTTCCAATAGAATCTTTCCTTTTGTGAGAAGGAGCTTTCATCTCGCTGGGAGTGGGGCTACCTGTAAAAGACGATTCATAATAGACCTTGGGGATAGTCTGGGTGAAGTCTACCCCTCTGAACTTACCATGCTGTTCTGAAACTTCCTCAGTTTCATACAACTGCTCATCTTCCTCCCTGGTTTTTGAAGTAGAAGGTCTTGAGGTGGACAACCTTCTGCTGAATGACTCAGGATTGGAAGAACTGGACCTGAGGAACTTTAGGTTCACCGATCCATCTGAAAACTGAAGGATACTCTCTATGGAGGATCTATTGGGTTGAATAGGAAGTGGCTCCGTTATGGATTCAAACTTCCAACTTTTGTCGGAAAGAATCTCATCCCACTTCAACATTCTAGGCACAAAAGTAGTGTTATGCTCTTGGTGTGATTCCATAAGCATAGTAACACCTTTGGGACTAGAGTTAATTGCCTTTGGGGCAATTGTGGTCTTCATTAGCTTATAATATACTCTGTATATTACAGCTAGATCTCTGGTTCCTAATTTGCTATTCATGTTCTTGGTCTTGATGTTGAGGGTCAAGGTGTCAAGAATATGAGGATCTTCTATTTCTATATAAAAGTTTGGATAACAATTAAAGTAAACTGGCCCATGAGCAAGATTAATCTCTAAAATTCCTAGTAAGGAGTCTTCGATATTGAGAAGTCTAGCATCTCTAAGCATAAGACAGATAGGAATATTTAGACCTTTTCGGAATAGAGGTTTAACAGCAATCTGAACAAGACCAATGTGAAGGAATTTGAATTCCTTCTTGTACCTGTCAATGTCAGCTGCAACAAGCAATTTGATATATTCTAAAGAATTATTAATTGCAGAGGTTGATTCACAAGTTTTTATATTAAAACTTTTAAACATGCTGAAATTACCTATTTGGCAGATCTTATTAACAGGTTCTTTTGGAATACTCCAATTTTGTAAACGCATATCTTCTTTAGATATAGAGCAATTGACAGAGTTAACAATATTATTGTTATTCATGATAGTTAAACAATTGTCTTTGGCCTGAAAGAATATCAAGGATAAGCAAGTTGGTAGAGATAGTTTTAACAGAGATTATCTAAACTATAAAAAACTTATAATTGAAGTTTATATCTATAAAATGAACTTAGAAATTAACTTGTAAGATTAACAGGATTAATAATGACTTAATAATCTGGTGAATAAAAAATTAATATCTCACATATTGGATCTTAAGTGTCTTTGGCAAGTCTTATTGTAGAACGGAACACCATACAGATCGGCGGCCTGCCTCTCACTAGGACTTACTGGACTTACAATGATCCGTCTTTTAGGCTTATCCAAATTCTAAAGCTGGAAATTAATCGGCATACTCAGACTTATGCAGAGACACAACCTCAACAAGATAAAATTATTTTTCACTAGATGAAATAGTCGGAATTAACTCAGTTTATCTTCCAAAATAAATTCTAAATTAATTCAATAAGATAATAAAATCAATTTAAGTAATTCATATATGAGGCGTATGCTCGCTTCGGGGCTCGTTTGACCATCCAAATGGGCCGGACAAGCCGTGATGGCCAACCTTATGCATAGAAAAGGTCTTGACGGACGTCCACGAAAAAATTTGGCATTTTTGATGTCAGAATCCGGATCAACCAAAAAAAGGTGTGCTATAGCACACGAAAATCGTCGAAATGAGGCGTATGCTCGCTTCGGGGCTCGTTTGACCCTCCAAATGGGCCGGCCAAGCCGTGTTGGACAACCGTATGCATAGACAAGGTCTTGACGGACGTCCACGAAAAAATTTGGCATTTTTGACGTCAGAATCCGGATCACCCACAAAATGGTGTGCTATAGCACACGAAAATCGTCGAAATGAGGCGTATGCTCGCTTCGGGGCTCGTTATACCCTCCAAATGGGCCGGACAAGACGTGATGGCCAACCGTATGCATAGACAAGGTCTTGACGGACGTCCACGAAAATTTTTTGCATTTTTGACGTCGGAATTCGGATACCCAAAAAATGGTGTGCAATAGCACACGAAAATCGTCGAAATGAGGCGTATGCTCGCTTCGGGGCTCGTTTGACACTCCAAATGGGCCGGACAAGCTGTGATGGCCAACCATATGCATAGACAAGGTCTTGGCGGACGTCCACGAACAAATTTGGCATTTTTGACGTCGGAATTCGGATCACCCAAAAAATGGTGTGCTATAGCACACGAAAATCGTCGAAATGAGGCGTATGCTCGCTTCGGGGCTCGTTTGACCTTCCAAATGGGCCGGAAAAGCCGTGATGGACAACCGTATGCATAGACAAGGTCTTGA